>CM070550.1:44173029-44861688 GCA_036346405.1 Phyllostachys edulis | reverse complement strand
GCTTTTGCCAAAGCAAAACTAACTCCACTTGCAACGCCTGCTTTTAGGGCCTGGGCATAATTCGTCCGAGTAGTTTTGAGCGTAACTTTAAGATCCCTAGAAGTTGACCCAAATAGTTCATTTTCTATTGGATCTCCTAAGGAAGGCAAGCTTGATCCTGATCCCATATCAAAGATCATCTTGTTCAAAGCATGAATCTTTTCATCAATATTTTGAGTAAGAGCCGCCTCTTATCCCCGCTTCAAATTTCGTAGAGTTTTTTTACTCTGTTTCAAGATTTTGCTTTGCTCGCAAAAACAAATCGCTTAATGAACACAAGCATAAATGAAGGAAAATCAAGCTTACGTACATATTACCTTCATTTGTTTTGCTAAGTGTTTCATATTTGGTCGTTGCTTCAATGATCAACCTATTCTTTAGCTGAACTTGCTTCAAAGAAATGATCTGGTCCTTAGCTTTTATTTCTTCTTCAAGAAAAGTCGCCTTGGCTTTCACCACAACCTCCTCTTTTATTTTCTCCGATCTATCGAATGCGATAAGGAGAATAATTATAGAGGAGCAAAGTATTGAAGAAGAAACAAAAGTTCAAAAGGAAAAGCTTTACTTTCCAACCTCGGAGTGCTTTTGCTCCAAGTTCTTAACTCATTGGTCACCTCCGACACAAAGAAAGTTCTCGACCAAATGCTACACAAATAGCGCTTCTTTCTTAAGTTTCTTATAAACTTTTAAAGAAGAGCTATGAAGCTGGTCGAGAATACTTATTCAATTCGTTCGGTCATTATAACCGAAAAATCAAATCAGGTGCATCTTGAGTCGAGTATCCGATACTTTCTCGCCACGCCTCATCAAGCTCCTTATCCTCGATGAATCGGGACTAAAAGGAACTTGTTAGGTTGGGAAGGGTTATCAGCAGTGATCGGAACTCCTGAGACCTCTCGAGGCATCTACCTCCACGTAAGGGGTTTCAATCACCAAAGGATCCAACTCAACCGCTGTTCTTGTCACCGCCGGGGCTTCTTCGACCACTATTCCTCAGAACTTTGTCCCGAGAAGTGCTCGTCTGAACTTCCACAGTGCTAGGTCCTCAGAAGAACCTGCCTGAAACGCACCTAACACCGTAAGACCTATGCAAACCGAAGATGGGGAGTTCAAAGTATCAAATCATCAAGGAATTATTAGAGGTACATACTTATACGATCACTTTCATTTGTACATACCTTGTTAATCTCCGGATTTGACTCAAACGCACAAGAGAGAAATCGTGCCGCTTAGCCTTCCTTTTCTTCTCTCCAATCTTGCCGGCTCGACCAAAGAAGGTTTGTTGAACCTCGTGATCCTCCAACAAGATGCTCGGAAGTTATGTCCTTGACCAGCTCATCAAGGACCGCATTCCCGACTATCCGGCCGGAGGGAGTGGTTTCATCAATCTCCGATCGCTTGTTTCAAGAATAACCATAAGGTCGTGCACGACCACTCGAGTTCACACTGCAGCTACATTCTCATGCCCTCGTGCTTATCCACCTAAATCAAAGAACAAATTTGATTGGGTGAAGAAATCCTTTATCTAAAAAAATTCGTACATATATAATTCAAATGTTCTATTACCTTGAGGGATTCATCTCCTTCAAGTGCCTCTGTGGCACGACTCGGCGGAACTAAGGTGGGACGTTGATCCTCACCAGACAGTATGATTCGCAATCCCGACCGAACGCAAAAGTAGAGCACGATTGGAAATCTGGTCGAATATATGTATACACATGGTAAAAGGAATTTTGATTAAATTACCTTAAGCCTTGCAGCCTCCCTTCAATAGGAGTTACGGCTAAGATCTTGGGGCATTCAACTTTTCTCCAGCTCCCCCACATTGATCATCCTCGACTCGATCTCTAATTTCCTCAGGAAAGAGCTTTAATGTATGGAAGAATAGACAGATTTTAAGGTAATACATTAATCAAATCAAAATACCGATCGAATTTATCTCAAAGACTTACCACCTTCCGAGGTAGCTTCATCACGATCAAGGCACCAGAGCAGGAATGAGTCCCGAGCTTCAATGGGCTAATCTCGACAAAGGTGAAATCCTTCACCACATGCCACAAGTCGCCCCGACAGAAGTCATAGATGGCATCCGCCATCTTTTGACTATCCTCGCCTTCTTATCGCTTCCTTCCACTTGGAGTTTTCACTTGCTCTAGTTCCGCAAGTAGAGGCCATCGTTTTCAGAATCGCCATGTAAAACCAAGATTTTTTCCACGATTTACCATTAAGATTTCACAGACATAAAGATGTACTCATCGGCCTTCCCGCCATGAAGACGCAATGCATTCCCCAGAGTCGCCTCAGATTTCGCCGCAGATTTTCCCATCACCATGCGGTAGAAATAACTAAAGAGCTTCAAGTTCGGTTGTATTCCAGGTATGCCTCGCACAAATATACTGAAAATACTAATATTTGCGATCGAATTTAATAAATTCACCAATT
This sequence comes from Phyllostachys edulis, assembly GCA_036346405.1. Classification (NCBI taxonomy): domain Eukaryota; kingdom Viridiplantae; phylum Streptophyta; class Magnoliopsida; order Poales; family Poaceae; genus Phyllostachys; species Phyllostachys edulis. Next base: position 44,859,207 of record CM070550.1, on the reverse strand, counting down.
CCACCTCGTAATGTTCAAGAACGCGAAGAGGAATTTGTGTAATCGGAGTCTCAAATTTCACATTCGATGTAGGCAAGGAAAACAGGATTTCACCATCTTCACGGCTCGGAAAATGCTCCCGTCGCCGGTCTCCAATTAATCGATTCCTATCTCGAGCATCCCCATCTTCGCCAAAGCCTCAAGCTTTTTCTTGCCCAATTCAAGGCAACCACTTTGTAATCTGCTCCGACATGGCGTAAAATCCTCAAAAATGAGTAGCAAAAGTTGGAGACTTTGTGGTCAAGAACAGAAAAGACTCGAGGATTTCTTGGTGAGAAGCTAAAGGATCGAAGGGATTTTGGAAGCATAAAATTCTAAGAGCCCAATGAGGAAGATTTTATAAACTTCCGATACTTTCAAGGATTCCCACAAAGTCCAACCGACAAAAAGCTTTTTTGTTCAAACGACAGAGGAACTCTTCGCTTCCCAAGGCAAGTTCTCAACTTTAAAGTGAACACAGCATCACTTCAGATACCACTTACATTAAATGGGTTCTGCCTGACACGATTTCATCGGGAAAAGATATATACACGCACAGCCCATTTAAAGATCGGGGCTAGCCGACGAGGATTAAAACCTCTATGTATTATTTTAAATGCATAGTAAAAGACCATACGTTTCATGGTCGAATTTCTAAGACTAACGACTTCCCCGGTCGTTAGTATTCAGAGGTTACTTATCGGGTACCTCGCCTGATGAGGCTTTGTGCCTAATCCCCACCGTGATAACCGCCAGAAAATTATCGAATCGGTATTTTTATCGTGATGATGAATGGAACACGTGTTATAACGCTCCAAACCATGCGATGGTACAACCCCGAGACACGATCGTTAACCACCCTACGGCTAAGCTTTTCATTAAGCAATCGCAAGGAAGTTAGCACATTGCTAACTTTCTACCGCTCCGACCAACATAACGCTTCACCGTGGACGCCTTTCTCCAGAGTAATCGCCATCTCTTCGGAAGTTATTTAAAGGTGAAGCACAGAGAACGAGGGGGAGACGAGAGGCTACACACAAAACAAGGCCAAGGCAAAGATATGCACGAAGAAGCCTAAGCGGTGGAATTAGAAGCTAGATAATCAAATTTAGACTCATATTCTAAGTCCGATTGCCCGGTTAACATTCCTCCATTCAAGGTAATTCAGGTAGTACTTAGCCACATCTTGTAAATCCAGCTCATATCAATAAAGAGCGACCCCCATTCCATTCCGTGATATTCCACATCATTTTCTCGCTTATTTTCGTAAGATCGGCGATTCGATCGTCGACACCTACCATCTTTGTCAAAAAGAAAGATCAGACTCTACGGATGTGTGTAGATTACCGTCCGTTAAATGAGGTTACTATCAAGAATAAGTATCCTTTGCCCTAATTGATGATCTGCTTGACCGCTTAACTCGAGCCCGTGTCTTTCAAAGATTGATTTGCGATCGGCTATCATCGATCAAAGTTAGAATCGAGGATATTCCTAAAATAAAGATTTTCTACTCGTTATGGATTATACGAGTATACCGTTATGTCCTTTGGTTTAACAAATGCTCCCGCTTATTTCATGAATCTAATGAATTCAAGATTCATGGATTTCTTGGATAAGTTTGTTGTTGTGTTTATTGACTACATTCTTATCTACTCCAAGTCCGATTTAAGAGCACGAGCATCATTTGAAACTTGTGCCGATACACTTCGCAAGCATCACCGTATGCTAAATTTAGCAAGTGTGCTTTCGCTCAAGCAAGTGGCATTTCGGGACATGTATTATCCAGAAGGAGGTATTATCGTTGATCCCAAAGAAAGCATGTGATGTACTAGATTGGAAGCAGCCCAAGAATGTTCCGAGATTCAAGTTTCTTGGACTTATGGATATTACCGAGGTTCATTGAAAACTTTTCCAAGATTTCTAGACCTCCGACTCGGCTCTTGAAGAAAGAGAACAAATTTTTTGGTCAAGGAATGTGAAAACAGCCACTTTTAAGAAAGCTCCTGATCAAGCTCCTGTTTCACTCTTCCGGATATCCATAAGAATTTTGATATCTATTGTGATGCATCTCGCCATGGACTTGGTATTGTGCTTATGCAAGAGGGCCGAGTTGTGGCATATGCATCCAGCAGATTCACGACCTCATGAGGTGAATTATCCTACCCATGATTTGGAATTGGCGGCGAGAGTCCATGCATTAAAGATTTGGCGACATTACCTTCTTGGCAATCGCTATGTAAATCTATAACCGATCATAAGAGTTCGAAATACATATTCACTCAAGTTGATCTGAATATGAGACAAAGACGATGGCTTGAATTGATCAAAGACTACGATATGGGTATTCACTACCATCCTGGTAAAGCTAATGTTGTGGCTGATGCTCTGAGCAGGAATTCACAGTGCAATTGCTTATCAACCCTTCCTTTGACTAAAAGCTTATGTGCTGACCTTCGGCGCTTAAGTCTCGAAATGGTCGAAGATGGATTTCTTGCTGCCTTAGAAGTAAAGTCAACACTTGAAGATCAGATTCTGGAGGCCCAGAAAACTGATGCTGAGGTAGCAGAGATTAAAGCAAACATGAAGTCAGGTAAAGCCAATGAGTTTTCTGAAGATGCTCATGGTACCATTCGATATCGCAATCGTTTAGTGGTACCCTCAGATTCACAGCTGAGAGAGCTAATTCTTAAAGAGGCTCATAATTCCAAATTTTCTATACATCCCGGCAAAGACTAAGATGTACCAGGATTTGAAGAAAATATTTTGGTGGAGCAAAATGAAAAGGCAAATTGCTCAAGATGTTGTCGAATGTGATATATGCCAAAGGGTTAAAGCAGAGCACTTGAAACCTGCTGGTACCCTTCAGCCATTACCTATTCCACAATGGAAATGGGAAGAAGTCGGTATGGATTTTGTTACCGGACTTCCAAAATCTCAAAATGGATTTGATGCCATTTGGGTGATAATTGATCGACTAACTAAAGTGGCTCATTTCATCCCCGTCGTAACCACTTTCAATGGCAAGCAATTGGCGTAACTCTATATTGCTAGAATTGTTTGTCTCCACGGTGTTCCTAAAATCATTGTTTCGGCATCAGGATCTCAATTCACTTCCCATTTTGGAATTGTCTTCATCAAGCAATGGGAACCGAATTATCCTTCAAAGATCGCTATCATCCTCGCATCAATGGTCAAACTGAAAGGGTGAATCAAATAATGGAGGATCTTTTGAGAGCCTGTGTTTTAGCATATGGCAAGAATTGGGAGAAATCTTTGCCGTATGTGGAGTTTTCCTACAATAATAGCTACCAAGCAAGTATTCAAATGTCACCTTTTGAAGCTTTGTATGGAAGAGCTTGTAGGACTCCATTGAATTGGTCAGAATCTGGTGAAAGACCATTCTTTGCCCCAGCTTGGTTTTGGAAGTCAAGAGCAAGTTCGTTCGATTCGAGACCGCTTGAAAACCGCCTACCTCGCCGAAGAGCTATGCCGATCATCGACGCCGTGAGCTAAGTTTTGAAATAGATGATTTCGTCTATTTAAAGTGTCGCCGATGAAAGGTACTCATCGCTTTCATGTGAAAGGGAAGCTAGCACCTCGTTATATCGGACCCTTCCGAATCATTGCAAAACGAGGAGTCAGTGGATATCAATTAGAACTTCCCGACACGCTGTCGGCAGCTCATGATACCTTTCATGTTTCTCAATTAAAGAAGTGCCTTCGTGTTCCTACCGAGGCCACTACTTATGAGAATCTTAATCAAGAACTGATCTTTCCTATCAAGAACAACCAAAGTGTATCCTCGATTTAAATGGAACGAGGACAAGAAATCGTGACCGTCAAGTTCTTAAAAATTCAGTGGGCTAATCATTCAAGATGAAGCCACATGGGAGCGCCAAGATCTCGATGAGAATCGAGCACCCCACCTTTTTTGTTTAATATTTGCCTTTGAATCAAGAAAGGCAAGGTTAAACAAAGCAAAGGTAACGTAAGTTGTAATAACAAAGACTATGTTGTTATGTAAAATTTCTTTTCTATCTTTGAAAGAAATAAAGACAACTCGATGTTATGTTTCTAAAGAACATCATTTCAACTTCGCCTTTGTACAACTTCGATTATAAGAAATCTCGGACGAGATTTTCTTAAGGAGGTAGGTTTGTAACAGCCCTAACTCCTAATATACTGAGAATGAAGCAATGCTCATGTCATTACGCTCAAATTAACAAATTAGGTAACATGTTACAAACTATTTTCCCAAAATTTTAATTATAAATTCCAACTTGATAAAATTTTAGAAGGAAATACCATCCAATGTTGGTATTATGACTGGAATTATTTTATTAGAAAATCGATGAATTATTATGGCAAAAAATAATTTTTGTTGAAATTTTAGAAATTATTTTGATCTTCATAAAAATAGTTGTCTTTACATAAACCCTAGTTGATTTAAATGAATTAATTATGTATTTCTAAAGAAGAAACAGTGGTTTTAAAATTTAATTGGGGAATATATCATCCCAAAGAAGTGATTCTACAAAATTTCATGAATTTACAAATTTATTTGCTATTTTAAAAGTCCTAGTCAAATCTGTTTGCAATTTATTCAGACTCGTCAACTTCCTGCCTAGTATCAGAGCGACCCACCCCTAACTCAGTCCGACCGAAATGACTTGGTTCAACCAGCAGATCCGCTCGGGCCGTTCCATTCACAAGACGCCTCAAACCTAGCCCATCTGGGCGTTGCATTGTTAGCGAAAGGCCAGATCAAAGGAGCACTTGACCACCTTGCACCTTTTTCATCTCAAATTTCTTCATTCTGTAGCGAATCTGGCCGGATTCAATGTGCACTTCGACCACCGGTCGCTTTGATCCGGAGCGAGGCTTGAAAATCAACGGCGTTGAGACTTTGGGTCAAGAGCACTCATGAAGCGCTTCATCTTGGGCCGTTGGTTCGCGATCGCACGGCCTCGTTGAGTGGGCCGATTGGACCAGCCTACGCCAAGAAATCGTGTGCATTGGGATTGAATCCGACGGCTCGCGGAGATGAGATCTTCGGACCACTTCAGACCTAGCTATCTCGAGTCGTCCACCGGAAATCGCGGCGGCTCAAATCACTCGACACCGATTCAATGTGTTTTGATAACCGCATCACCGCCGTCATCTCGAATGGACGGTGGTCAAGCGCCACCGCTTGTTGAGTGCGGCGGGCCGTCGTTAGCTCGGGGCCGGTTGTCACGACGGTTTCACTCGTTGCGGCGCTTGGCGCAAGGTATGCGCATGGCGCGCTTGTTCTGGGGCCCATTGTCACCAGGGTTTTTGGCGCCGCTCAAGGCGGTCACGCTCGTGGTTATGTCCGGGACCCACGCGGCAGTGACTCAATTTTTGATTGCTCTCTGGTGTTCAACCGTAGGCCATGTTGCAGCCGAAATGGTGGTGATGCACAGTATTTTGAGGATATTTATCCCTTCATATCTATCCATTAGTGCCACCTCATGATCTCTAGACCATTCTCGGTTGCTCCATAACCTCTATACACTATATAAACCTTAGTCTTGGGACTTCTGACATTGTTGACCAAGGGAGAAGCTCATTTTCTTTATCTCCTTCGCAGTGAAGCACCCTTGTTCCTCTGCCTTGTTCAACTACAAGCATACCTAAATCTCATACTAATGTGGGTGTAGGTATTTCTTGTAGGTTGGACTTAGGACTTGCTCCCTGTCAACTTGAGCTGTGAAACTTCATTTGGAAAACCTCACTTGGGTGAGTTAGGTTCCATCTTTTCCTTAGCAAAAATTTATCTAATGATCTTTAGAGCTAAGTTCATCATCTTCTTTTGGTCAGCACAAGGAAAAAGGCTACTGGATCTTTTCTTGTTTGACCAAGAGCTTGATTCATCTTTTCTAACCCTATCTCGTGAGTTAGTCTTTTCTTCTGTTAGCTTAAGCTCTTTTAGGACATCCTTCACTCACATGCATCACTCAATTATTCATGTGATGATCATCGTTTTTTTAAAGTGAAAAGTTGTTATTATAACTTTTCGGTCTTTCATATCGCTTTTCAAGAACTTTAGGTTTCTCATACCAAGATATTAGTTTGTTAATTTGTTTAGGTCCTAAGAGAAACCCTAATCTATTAACCATGCTCTTCCTTCAAAAATCATGGTCACTATTTCTTTAGTATTTCAAATTTTTCCTCTCTGTTAGTTTTGTTTGTTAAAACCCACAATTTGGTAATCTATCTTCTTTTTCTTTACACCGGCAATTAAAGATTAGTTATCATGTTTATGGTATTAAATACTTCCTAGATAGTCATAACTTCACCATAAGTACTTAACGGTGTAGCTCTCTATGCCAACTAAAACCGGTTATTGAAGTATTGTTGTTTTTAGGTGTTGGTCACACCGACAATAGAAAGGTTTCTATTTCCTCCTTTCGCTTGGCGGTTAGGTTTAGTGATTATAAGTCGTAGTAATTATGACTTCCCAATCAGCCTTAACTCCACTTTACGCTTCTAGTTTTTGTAGCTTTACTAGCTAGTAAATAGTAAAGTAGCTTCTTGTTATTTCGTGTTGGTCTAATCGACCACACACAGACAACAAAGTCTTAAATCTCAAATTAACATTAATAAGTAGTAAATGACTAGTTAGCTCACAACAATAATTTAATACACTTAGCTATCCTCAGTAGCATTTTATTTATATAGAGTTGAGCTAAGTAACTAATTATTTGTTGTCATTCCTGCTCAAAGATATAAAATCATATCGTAGCTACTTTCTAATTATAAAAATCTGGGTAACAACTGTCAGTAGATGATATATATGGGTTATGACCCTTGATAAATTAGACATAGCTTAAGCATACTATTACCCATGCATTATCATTTTGATCATACATTCTTTTATGCATTTTGTTCTCTGCTTTTCCGTGTTCATTGGAATTCTTTTATTCTCTTTAGATATCCGGGTTCTTCCGAGTGTTTTGAACCTTTTATTGAACCACAAGAACCTGAACAAGAGGTTGTTTACTACTATCAAGGCAAGCTCTCTCTCGCACCATGTTGATCCTAATCTTTTGAACTGTAGATTTATAAAATACAAGTGACACTGTGCATGCAAATTTCTAAAAATCTATTTATGCCCTGTTTCTAGGTAGTTATACCCTGAACTTGTGGCTTGTCTTTAATTTAACCATACACTCACCCTAAGGTAGTTTGTGATGTTATTATATTTAGTTTTGACTTTTGCTTAGCCATGCAGTCCATAGAACGATAGTGTTTGACAAGATTATCTTGTCAAACCTGGGAACAACAAATAATTTGTATTTATCTTTGATCCTTGTTCAGTTTATTTGATTTGGAAATGCTTCTAAATCCTGTTATCAATTAATTCAAATCTGGACAAGTGGATGCTAGTGATGGTGCCTTTGTGCACGAGAATTGGGAAATGTGGATGTCTTGTCTGGATTGATTAAGGACTGAACTCTGACTATTTAATTCAAGTCCCAACGTACTTCCACACGCAGTGTATGGGCGCTGTTTGGTTAAGTAAAGGGTTAATATTATTGAGTTGGATACAGGAGAGTAAGGACATGTGTATTGATTTCATATGGCATAGATGCTTAAGTCTTCGGGCCGTGTCGTATGCCATGTGGAACTTATATCGATATCAGATGTTCTTAGAAGGGTAAGGGCGTAGATGTGTTACATCGCATGTAACGCTCCTTCAGGCCCCGATCATGTGTAAAATGTGTGGCTAACACGAGTTTGCATTTAATTGATCTGGTCGGCATTCCCAAGACAACATGTGAGCCCCGTTGAATGTATGCTATCACCTGGTTTAAGCGGGATTAATCTCACATGGGTCATCCAACTCAATAGTGTTAACTTGTTGAAAAATACCAAATCTTAGTTTATCTTACCGTCACACCAAAGGCAAGTGTGTTATTATTCCGAGGCTTACTAGCTAGCTAAGTCATGTGGGTAAAGATGTACACCCGCAGGTTAAAACTATTCGAATAGCCGTGTCCACAGTTATGACTTACACTTGGATTAATGTCATCTGTATAGATTTTGCTCTAAGTTTGGTTTGGGAATTATTTCGCATGATGGTTGTCATGCACATTTAATTGTGAGTGTCATTTACTTTTGTTATGCTTATGCTTACAATTACACTTATTCACTGTTTTAGTCCAAATCAATTTATTCAAACCGCTTGATCAAAACATAGCAATTGTAGGGTAAGATGTCTCGCTTATGCAAAATTGAACCAATTAAGCTTCATCGTTGATAACCTTATGCATATAAAATTCTATTCCTTTGTATAGGTTCTAACAAACACTTTCTTTTATTAGTTTGTGTAAGTCTTCTTGAGTACCTTTCGTGACTGTGGTTTTTTGACCCTTGTTGCGGTGAGGATGGATACCTTTATGAGATGCCCGTTAGCGCCGATCCGGGTGACGCTAACGAGTGATGCTAGTTCTTTTCTCCACGCAATAGCTCATGGGATGATTGGGCCATTGGTGGTTTTCTTTTTATTCTTCTTTTGCTTCCGCCGTTGTTGCTCTTTTTGTTAATGACCCAAGGTCATCTGTTCATACTTCGGTTACTATAGCAACCTGGTATCTGTAGCAACCGAAATTGAGATGTAATATGATGTATAATTATGTGAATGTATGACTTGTATGTGATTGATGCAATGTTGATTAAGGATATATGCATAATAGTCACTAATCCTCGAACTATTGCATGGCATATATCCCGAACCTAAATGTTGGATTGTTACTTATTATGATTATGCTTCTAGTATGATTTTTATTATGACATTACACTCGCTCCTTAATTAAGAATTATGCTACCAAAGGTAATTTATAATTCGCACATTCCAATATTTAAGGGTCTCACACTCCACTATACTAACATGCTCTACATATATACTTCATACACATCAAGAACTTTTTTTTTATTATTTAACCTTTTTAATATTTTATTTTAAAGTTAACCTCTCTAATTTATTTCCACTCGACCCTTTAGTTACGCCACCACCCGTGGCGTGATAAAACAATACTGTCACGCGCCAGGATAAGTCTCCAAAATAGCAATTTTTGTCACGCCACTGGTTGTGACGTGACCAAACAACACTGTCACGCCACGGGTGGTGGCGTGACAAGAGATTGCCTAGATACGGGCTGGCATGATAGTGTTGTTTAGTCACACCACGAGTGGTGGCGTGACCAAAGGGGTTAGAATTGGAAATAAAGTGCGTTAGAGGTTAACTTTAAAATAAAATTTTAAAAAGGGTTAAATAATAAAAAAAATTCTACACATCAATGTAGCAGCGAATTAAATTTATACAAAACAAATAGTAATAGGGAGGAGCGCACTGGTCCCCTTGTTAATACCCCCACCAAGAATGGGATGGCCCCAGCCACACCTATAGGCTATGACCACACTCTTTCTCCCTCCACATCCATCCCCTTTCTTGCTGCCGCCTCTTTCTCCCCCTCTCTTCTATTCATTCTCCATTGCTTTCCACCGTAGGAAACTCAGCATCAGATGCTCCAGTCTCTCTAGTCCATATATAGCCCTTTGAGAACAAAAAGGAACTTGAAACAAAAGAGACAGCTAGGGTACTTTAGTCCATATATAGCCCTTTGGAGAACAAAAAAGGAACCTGAAACAAAAAGAGGGTCACAACCCCACCATAGCGCCTCACTGACTCCCCTCCTCTCACATGCAAAACCACTTACAAACCACACAAACCGAAAACGCCAACTCCCTCCCTCCCGTCCATTTTACCATCCTTTCCTTAAATCTCCCCTTGCACCACTTCCTCCCTCCCTGCCACCTTCCCCAAACAACCGTATCTCTCTCCTCCATCCCTCCCGGGCGCCGCCTATGGAGAGTAAGCCCGACGCGGCGCTGACATCGTCGGAGGAGGAGAAGGTGGCGATTGCTACTGCGGTGGTGGAGAGTCATGAGGAGGTGGCGGAGAGTCATCAGGAGGAGGCGACGCCGGTGGTGCTGAAGAAAGGTCCGTGGACGACAGCGGAGGACGCCATGCTGATGAAGCACGTGCGGCAGCACGGCGAGGGCAACTGGAACGCAGTGCAGCGCATGACCGGGCTGCTGCGCTGCGGCAAGAGCTGCCGGCTGCGCTGGACCAACCACCTCCGCCCCAACCTCAAGAAGGGCTCCTTCTCCCCCGACGAGGAGCTCCTCATCGCCCAGCTCCACGCCCAGCTCGGCAACAAATGGGCGCGCATGGCCTCCCATGTAAGCAACATACAGCACAATTAATCTTCCTCATATTCGAGATGTTCTTTTCAATATAGATTTATTGCAAGTTCTTGATGCGATGTGTGTTCTTGGTGAACGTCCATAGCTGCCGGGGAGGACGGACAACGAGATCAAGAACTACTGGAACACGAAGACCAAGCGGCGGCAGCGCGCCGGCCTGCCGGTGTACCCGCCGGAGGTGCAGCTCCAGCTCTACGACGACTTTTCGCCGTTGTCGTCCCCGCAGCAATCGGGGAGCAATGTCCTGTCGCTGGATGCCGTCGACGCCGCCTCGGCTGGGTACACCAGCGCACGCCCGCCGCCGCTGGACCTCGCTGGGCAGCTCGCCATGGCGAACCAGCCGGTGCAGTTCCTTACCCCTACGCCCTTCTCGGGGCCGTCTTCCCTGTGGGCAAAGCCGTTCTCACGGAACGCGCAGTACTTCCAGTTCCTCACTCATCGCCCGTGTCGCCGACTACGCCGACCGGACCTGTGCACCCGGTCACGCCGGAGCTATCGTTGGGCTACGGCCTGCATGTCGGTGACCGGACCCGATTCCTGCCTCTCTCACCGTCCCCGGGCGCCGGAGTAGAGCTCCCTTCGCCAATTGCGCCCGGCGATGCCGCTGTCGTCAGCAGCAGCCGCCGCCACCGGCTTGGGCAGAGAAGCTCTACAGGATCATCAAAACACCGCAAGCCTCGAGGCGATGCTGCAGGAGCTGCACGACGCCATCAAGATCGAACCGCAGGCGCCGGCGAACGTTGAGGCCGAAGGACGAGGCGGCGGCGGCGGTGATCACCACGGCGTCAGTGGTGAGTAGTGCATGTCGTGCGTGAAGCATTTCTCACATTTTCCATTCCTTGGATGCATCCGGGGTCTTAATTTGTTGCTTTGTTGGAGAAGAGAACAAATGGTAATGATTATGATGTGAAGAGAATAAGATACAGATGAACCTTTTTGTTTGAGGCTTTGAGCTTCCAAAATCTCCATTTGTTTTCTTGCTAAATTCAACCTACTTCTTGAAAAGCAAAAGAAGACTAGTTTACACGCACCGGTTATTCTACAATCAATAAATTGCCTGAGGAAATTGGGGAATAAATATGTCTTAATAAAAATAATTTTATATTTCTATACTCTTTATTTTAGGAGTTGGGCAAAATATGAAGAGTGGCCAGTACTGTTCGGTATCTTCTTTCGTTTTTTTCTTTTTGATAGTTTTAAGGTTAGTACACTACTGCAGCTACAGGCAACAGAGGATTTCTTTTTGTCCTTGCAAGACAGTGAATGCTTTTGATCTTATTGATGATTACTTTTCCTTATCTTGATTCTTGCCAAGTACTTCAACTTATTTATTTCCCTTTCCTCCTCTCTCTCCCCCAATCTGCTGCTAAGTCATGTTTCCTTTTTGCTCTTCCATGATTGCTCATTAGCTCCCCTAACAACACGTCACATCCCTGTCATATCATTCAGAGGTTAACATACATAATCAATGTATGTAAACATGATCATATCTAGGAGTAGTTTTGGGAGATTAACTAGACAGGCTCATGATCTTGTAGCTAGCTAGCTAGTGTAGAATAGGATCAAATGGGATTAATTTATGCAAGTTAGCGACTAATCCAATAACTAGCATGGAATAGAATCAAATGTACGAAAGTGCGTGCAAATATGAACTTTCAGGAAACATTTAAGAGTTTTTCAGAATTGTGTTGGACCAGATTAATTTAGACAAATTGATGGCATTATGTTAGGCAATTTGGAGCTTGGCTTGTTCTAATCAAGTTAATTCCAGGTAACAATAGCAAATCGGAGGGCGAAGTCAAAGACGACATGGACACGCTGTTCGACCTGATGATACCGGCGACGTTCTCCACGCCGGAGCCTGCAGCGCCGGCCGCTGCACCCAACCACTCCGGCTCGATCTCGCAGCACAGCAGCGACGACCAGGACCACTCCAACGTCGACCTCGGCATGGACCTGCCGATCATCGGCGGCGCCGGCTCGTCTGAGCAGGACTGGAGCCAGCTCGACGGCGCCTGCCAGTGGAACAACATGTCCGGCATCTGCTGACCAGAAGAGATCACTGCAGGGTCGACGGTGCGCTACCTCAGATCAGAATCAGGTCTCCAATGCTGTGTTCAAGGCATTCTATGATTGTAAAATCCGATTAAGAAGAGTGTTTTGCTAACCTTCCTTGATGTTTTCACAGTACCTGGTTGTTAAGGTACATCGTTCATGGACAAATCTTTCAAGTTCCTGCGACTTCCGTGTGTTAATGATGACTCAATCTGAGCCGTACAATCCTATCAAAATTTACATCAGATTCTAGTATCTATAACTTTATGTACTAAGGCCATGTTTGATCTTGCTTCAGATTCTTATTTTTCAGATTCTACTCCTCGATTCTCTAAGAATCCACCTCTAAAAATCTGGAGCTGTCGAGAAATGTGTTTATCTGGTAGGTTGACTCCGATTCAAGAATGAAAGGATTATATACAAAATGTCTATACTACTCATGGTTTTAGCACATGTATATTATTTTGTACATATTACTAGCTTATTTATGTGGTTCCTTTATATGTTCTTATTTTAGACATTATTTCTTTTTAAAAACATTTTTGGCCAAAAGTATTTAAAATTTTGGACATAAACTCGCAAATGTCCATATTGTCATTCATCATAATTGTGAACTCGGTTATCCACTCGCCAAACATTTTCAATCCACCATGAAAACGCATAAACAAGTAAACATAAGCATCAAACATTCGAACAATCGATTGGGGGAGAGAGAGGAGGAAAGGAAATACATGAGTTGAAAAATTGATTTATCGATCTTTTGATCAGAACCAAGCATATTCACTAGATCATTTGCTCAACAATCGATTTATCACTAGACAAAAAATTACTTGCATTGTCACTACACCCCAATCAAGAACAAGACTCGCTCTCAACGATCTAATTATCACTACACCCCAATCAAGAACAGACCAGCTCAACAATCGATTTATCACCAACAAAAAAATACTACCCCAGGAATTCAACCTCTGATTCGATTGAGACATCATCTGGTACTAGTTTAGGTTCAGGATCCCACCAAATCAAGCATCAAACAAGTCTATACTAGTTCAGGATCCCACCAGATCAAGCATCAAACAAGACTACAACTTCCAGATCAAGCACCCGAACAAAGATAATGTACAGAGCCAATGATTTGAATCTAGGAGGACATCTTTTATTCCTTGAATTATATATTTGCAGCACAACATCAATCATAGAAGCATGAAAAAAAATCACAAATTCATCCAAACAAATCAACAATCACATAAGCATGATAGCATCCTTCAAATCACAAATTCATCCAAACAAACCATCAATCACAGAAGCATGATTTAACATCCTTCAATCAAAAATTCACAGAAGCATGAAAAAAAATCATCAATCACATACATCACAGAAGCACTCGTATATGCTTGTAACTCTAATCATCAATCACTTACATCACGTTGCATTCCTTTTCTTCACAGGAAGGGGACTAAGGGAGGAGTAGGGAGGGCAAGGGGTACTACTACAGAAAAGGCCTTTACAGACGGTTCAAAAACACCATCACAGACGGTTTCGTGAGCTGTTTGAGTTTATGGGTCAGTAATGACATGAGGTCATCACAGACGGTTTTCGAACCGTCTGTAATACATAATATCATAGACGGTTATAAACTAAAAACCGTCTATGATAGTAGAAAATCACAGACGGTTTGTAGATAAAACCGTCGCGGATACTCGATTATCACTGACGGTTTGTAGATGAAACCGCTTAGATATTGACTATCACTATCGGTTTGTAGATGAAACCGTCGTGATAGTAGAAAATCCTGAGACGGTTTGTAGATGAAACCGTCTGTGATAGTAGAGTATCACTGCATTTACTTGTAGATGAAACCATCTGTTATTTTTTTACTATCACGCACGGTTTCATCTACAAACCGTCTGTGATATTCTTTTGTAGGACCGAAAAGGTGACTAGAGGGGGGGTGAATAGGAGCACGCTCACTTTTTTCACAAAGATTGAATTCAACACCAATTCACTCCAATAGCTATGGAAGCTATGAAGATCAAAGTACAAGCACAGCGGATAACTTGTATTGAATCCAATCCAAACCCCAAGGAGGATAGACAAAAAACTCAAAAGATCAAACCCTAACCTGGGAAATCGGTCAGACCACCGGCAAAATTTCGGTCAGACCGACAGGCGGTTTGACCGGCGTTATAGAAGCGGTCAGACCTGACCTGACAAGAAACAGTGAAGAACTGCCCGAAAACGAAACTCAAAACAAACCTAACTTTTGATCTACACAATGAAACTTGACCAAATTATGTACACACCTTCCTAAGGATATCAGGAACCTATTCCAAACAACGATCGTCCAGATCTATGCCAAAGTCCTGACCTTTTTCAATTAGAGCGAAGGTGGGTTCAAAACCGGGCAAAAACGAAACTTAGATCCAAAAACTTGCTCGTGGTTGATTGATGATCTTGATGATCCTAGATAGGTTCCCACAAGTCATAGCAAGCTAGAAGAGGGCAAGAAACCAACAAAAACTCAAAGGATCGAAGAAAGCCCCAAAATCACCAAATAGAGAGCAAGAACAAATAGGGACTCAAGAATTGAAATACTAAAGCTCAAGAGGGTAATAAGCAAAGCTTCATCAAATTTAAAAGACGTATAAAGAAAGCTTATATTACAACGCATCTTTTGAATTTTCATATGAATACAATATGATACAATGAGATGCACAAAAGACTTAAAAACCTAAAAAGATCAAAAGGATCCAAGAAGATACTACTTGAAGAAAGTATCAGAAAAGATCCACAAAAGCTCAAATGAACAAAGAAAGTTCAGATGAACAAGGAAAGTTCAGATATGAACCAACTCCCCCTCAAACCAACCCAAAGGGATAAATTATCCCTAACTCGCTTCTCAAGATGGCAAACCTTGTTGGGTCTAAATGCTTGGTGAGGAGATCTCGCCAAAGTGCCTTGGACACCGCAAACTAGCACAAAGGCTTCCTACTCCACAAGATCTCTAGGGAGAACAACTCAAACAGCTAGGGAGCGAAACACCAACACCAAAAAAGCTTGCAGGCAGCTCAAAACCTGCTAAGACTAGTGATTGGGAGACAAGCTCGACCTAGGTAGTGAGAAGAGTGCATCCTAAAAAATCATGGGATAAGAAGAGTGCCTAGAAAGGACACGTGCTAGAACTAAGCCTCCTATCTACCCTGAACACAACAAGCCCAACACCTAACATGAACCAGATGCTATGCAAGGTAGACTAGGGATACCATACACAAAAGTAAGGTATAGAAGCTCGAACCTAAGTCGCACTGCTTGGCAGTGAGATGTAGTCATGATGGATGAAGATCCATTCCTTGAAGCTCCAGAAAGTAGTTGCGCTCACCCATCATCCTCATCTCAAAATCCTTCGTCTCCAAGAAGTGATAGCTAGCATTGAATGCACAAATGAAGAAGAACCAACAACTTGAAGTCATGATCCACATGTTCTTCTTCTCAACTGAAAAGGCTACATCAAAGAGACAGAAGAAGTGTATGCCTTGGTACTGGGTTAGTGAGACATTATCTAGGGAGATAGTACCAAGACACACGATTAGCAAGGATAGCAGCAAATGATCCAAAGCTCATAAAAGCATATAATCAACAATTAAGACATGAGCAAGAGATAGACAAATCAAATTTAGCACATGCTATCCAAGATATGACAAAGCTCAAACTATCCTTAGTCCACAATAAGGCATAGGGCAAGCAAACAAGCACATAGCATATCGCACATCATATATACAACAAAGGCAAAGCATGCTAGTGAAAGCTATGGCAAGGCTCATGCATCCGCAATTAACAATAAGGCATAATAACCATGTAAGCATAAAGCATTTTAGAGAACAAATCATGAATAAAGTATGGTAACATGGATACGAGTAAGCGTGTGGATACATAAGGCACTAATCAACACAAGCAAGACTATAAATGTACAAAACAAAGACAAGCTCATGTTGACAAAACCAAGCTCATACAACCATGGAAATAATGAACATCAATATAATACATGGATATATATATATATATATATATATATATATATATATATATATATATATATATATATATATATATATATATATATAGCAAGGTAATCGTAAAGGCATGATAAACGGTATCAAAAGAGAACACATGCCAATATGATACAGGTGAGCACAAGGATAAGCACAACATGCCAATAAGGAATAATTATGAAAATATAAGCATGACGATACAAGATAGCTCACCAAACATGTGAAGACTCCGATCATGAAAGCACATGCCTCTTGGAGGCCATCATGGGGGTGGAGAACCAACACGTGATGAAGCAAAAAAAAAAAACAGAACCGTTTAAGTCCATGTTCTCTAACCCACGTTCTCGATACCTACATATGAGAAAGGCAAGGTGTCCAAGTTTTGGATCCCGAAGGGTTAGATAGCAAATACTTGGGAACCCAAACCTTGGACACACTACCACTAGAGGCAGTCGAACCATTATGTGAGTTAGCATGAGGCAAATGATGGTCCATGCAAGAAGATCCAATCTCATCCTTAGAGGCACGCCGCGAGTGGATAACTCGAAGAGGAAAACGAGATCCATCTCTAGAAAAGCGGCGATGGCCTTGCTCGAAAGCACCATGATGAGAACAAACAGAAGTATCAAAAGAACTCACACAACCTCGCCGTGGGTGTGTACCTCGATGAACAAAACGAGGTCTACCTCTTGGAAAACGGCGGAAATCCTGCCTCGTGGCAGCTCATGGACCAAAAGCAAAACCATGGAAACCAAGTCCACGATACTGTCCAACACCACTAGAAAAGGTGTCAAAGAAGCTGTGAGCACCCGGATTTATTAAGCTCATAATACTTAGTCATCCAATTGACCCTAGTATTATCAACCAAATAAACCCAGTCTCGAGAGATGTATACTCCCCAGAATGCAGTATACATACCTCACAACAAAAGAATGTATCAATTCCATACACACATAGAACATAAGCAACAAACCAGAAGTTAATATAAATAAGGATAGGTTATTACAAAAGAGGGGCCCTTAGGCCAAATAACAACAGTTCTAAAGAGACAACAGCGGAAGCAAAAGTGCCATAAAGATGGCTATAACACAAAGCCAATCAGTGTGCCTTAACCCC
Source organism: Phyllostachys edulis (assembly GCA_036346405.1). Taxonomy (NCBI): domain Eukaryota; kingdom Viridiplantae; phylum Streptophyta; class Magnoliopsida; order Poales; family Poaceae; genus Phyllostachys; species Phyllostachys edulis. Next base: position 44,841,676 of record CM070550.1, on the reverse strand, counting down.
TAGGCATCTGACCGGACCGCCAAGCTAGTCGTCGAAGAAACTGCAACACGTAGCGCAAAAGAGAGGCTCTTGGAGCTCTCCTTCTTCCTCTGCAACAAAAGCCACAAAAATTGCCACAACCACGGGCAGATGAGTACATAAAGTACTCCGCAAGACTTACGTGTGAGATAACAGAACTATAAATAGCTACATGCAAACTTTATTTAAGTGGATGAGGCTTTGGACTCATTTTAGCATAAAGCAACATTTATTTGCAATAACATAATAGATTGAAGGCAATTTGGCAAAGCATTTTTAAATGTTGAAGTAACAACGAGATAATAACATAGTAACAACAACAAGATCAACTCGAAGTGACTAACCCAATAGTCACCACAACAATAGCATGAACTCCCGCTCATACCAACCATGTCAAGTTTTAATTAAAGGTTGTAGTCTAATTCTACAGAAATAACCAAGCGTGTCCATAACCTAGGACGAGGCTATTCAATAGTTTTATCCTGCAGGGTGTACCAATGTACCCACACGCCGGATCGCCTTTCCTTTAAGCACACTACCTTAGGTGTGCCAAGCACGCTAAGTCCTACGAGACATTTCCAATGGACAATGCTAATTCGAGTCGCACAACCCACGGGAGAAGGAGACATCACACAACCTACCCGAAGCTAATGCTCCCTCCCACATCACACACACATTTTATCTTTAAAACACACCAACCGAGCGACCCCAATTAACACCGCCTAAAGTACTTAGTCAAGAGGGTTCCATATGCCCCTCGTGTGGTTAGCATAAAATTGCTTGGATCAATGGCGCAAGAATTCGGTCCTTGTTGACTCGGGCATACCACCACATCCAAAACCACACCATCCATCCAATATGCCCAAGTCTAAATCAATCTTTTATTTTCAGTTTTGATTTTACAAATTAAATCAAAGCACAAGTGCTGGACATATAGGAGTAATAATCAGTTTTGAGTGATCAAGACCATCGACTAAGTCGATGATCGCCCATTTCTACCGATAACTAAGCATGTCTAAGCAATTTAAAACGAAACTACTAAGTGATAAGAGCTCATCCAACGAGCTCAAACCACAGCAAATAACCTAGGCTCATGGTAGTAGAGGATAAACAATTCCTACAGATTATGCAACTATAGGATTGCTAGCGACATTTAACACAAAGTAGCATGCATACATAGAAGTAAAACAAAGTTTTAAGCTTTAAGTAATGGGACATTGATGGAAATGATCAAACTGCTTGCCTTGATGTTGCTGGCCAAGTGGTGGCAGAGGGTCACTCTCGGGATCGCCACAAATGTCGGCTTCAACGGAAAAGCGAGAAAGAACCGATAAGAACGATTTAAACACAACAAAGACAGCACAACAAACGAACTCCAAATTCGCTGAATTTTCTACAGTAGCAAGAGGGTGATTTTTAGGGAATTTTGCAACAAGAACCAATTGATTTGGATTCTCAATGCAAAAGTTATGAGCAAAACAATTCTACTCAGCCCCTAAAATACCAAACTGCACTATTCACTAATTTAATTATGAGGCAACATTTTCTAGAACAGTAGTGACACTGAGATTTTTACTGTGAAACCAGCACCTCATGAGATGAATAACACAGTTGAGTTCATCTCATTTGGAGCTATATTGCACTTTCTATAAATTTTCAAAAACAAGAACTTGAACAAAATTATAATGCACAAGTCCTCATTTTCCTAACAGCAACATGCTCAAAACCAATTTTCACAGGAGATCACTAATAGAGGAAACCAACAAAGTTGGTCTCACCCAAAAATAATCTACAGAGCATTAGTTATGTATTTTACAAGTTAAGCATTGATTTAAGTGTATATTTAAAGTTGGTTTTTAAAATCTAAGGGCAAACTGTGCTCTGGAGCTGAACTCAACTTACAATCATTTTTGGATTAAAGTCAAGTTCAATACAGAGCTAACACACTTTGAACGACCTCATTTGGATTTAAAACGACAAAGATATGAAATTCTAAAGTTCATACCATTTTTAGTTATAACTAGAGCTCACTGGAATTTCTAAAACTCACAAGGACATGGGAGGACGTGAGCCACAGATCATAGATCTAACGGCTCAGACCTCCCAGGAGGTAACGCACACACGCGCAAGTGCGAGACGAGGGGAGGTCGTGGCCGCAGATGGAGAATCCAACGGACCACAACGATGAGGGGAGGTCCGGGACGGACCAGATCTAAAGGGGGAGGTCCTCAACGGTTGAGATCTTCTAAAGGAAGATCTAAACTATCAAGATCTCCCCAAGGAAGATCTACATCGTCAAGACCTCACAGGGGAGGTCCTGGACGGTCCAGATGTTCCAAGGGAGGTCCTAACGTCACAGACCTCCAGGGAGGTCTGGACGGCCACGATTTCGCAAGGGGAGGTCTTGGACGCCCAGATCTCCTGAGGAGGTCTCGATGTCTGCACCAGCGCCAAGACGCCGCTTGGACATGGAATAAATGCGGACAGCGAGGAGGTCCGCTGGAGGTCTTAAATGCGCGCAAAAGACGGGGTTAATGGCATTTAACGCTAACCCCATGATTGCAACGATTGAGGCATTTAAAACGGTGAATCTCTGCCCTAAACGACAATGGCACGGGCCGGACGTCCGACAAAGATTTGAGGACGCCCCACGGCTTATCGCCGGCGATTTAGGGCACGGCGGCGCTGACCGAGGGCACCGGGACCGCAATAGCCAGCGCATCTGTGGGCCTATTTCACGGCGGCGGCGTTTTAAACGCCGGCGAGCGAAGAGGACAACGAAGGCACCACACGGCCAAATCCAAAACGCAAAGGGAAGCCTCGCGACATTCAGCGTGCGCCAAATAAAAGCTCGCGACATCATTCAGCGGGTGCCCAGTAGCTAAAGGACTAGCAGGAGGTTTACCCGAGGTCCTAAGGCGCTGGGAAGTGGAGGAAGGTGAAGACCGAGCCGAGGAAGATGAGGTTGCTCCACTGCTGACAGCCCAGCTCAGCCCAAGATCCCCTTTGTCCACCTCAGTAAATGCCCAAACCAAAACAAGTTAGGGTCTTGGTCCCAAAGGAAGGCACAAATGGAAGCAAGGAGAGGAGAAGAAATCTCCAGCGACCCTTGCCCACCGAGGGCTTCAAGCTCCAAAGAATGGCGCCAAGGAAGCTTTGGTGGTTTAGAGCTCACAAGACAGGGGTGTAAGCCAAGGAACAATGGTGTGCAAAGGAAGCCAACCAAGACAAATGGGGGAGGCTTTATACTTAGGGCACAGGAGGTCATGGACCATCGGCTAAGCTCATGGTGAGCTTAGCCCATGGCACTGTCTAGGGCATTTGGACAAGATGTAAAGTTGACAAGGTGCAGCTGCGGCTGACTGTGAGAGAGGCGGAAGGGTGACTGCATTAAATGCGGTCAAGAAAGAGTTGTTATAAGTACACATTGGACAAAGTCGGGCATTAACTCCATCGCCAGAGCTTGCGCGCCCGAGGAAGGAGAAGAACAGGGGAGGTCCTTATGGCCGTTGGATAAAACCTGGGAGAGGTCCTAACCATCGGATGACAATTTTGAACCGTTACGCCAAATGGTGGAGGAGGTCCCAGCCATACGATCAAGGATTGGGAGGTCGTGGCCCTCCGATTTCCTTAATGTGTAAGCGCACGTGGGAAAATGGTACAGGAGGTCCAAAGCGTTGGATCTCCATCCAACGGTGCGGACCTCCTGTGAGGTCTTAACCGCACATGAACTTAAAAACATGAGGGGGGGGTCATGGCCTTAGGATTTGAATCCAAGGGCGCACAACCAAAGGGAGGTCTGAGGCTTTGCGTGAAGCGAGGGAGGTCAAGACCTTTGGATTTTGATCCAACGGTGGTGATCAAAACAGGGAGGTCCCTGAGCCTCGACGACACACAAGGGAGGTCATGGCCATTAGATCTAGATCTAAGGGCAACGACCTCACACGTCGTGGGAGATCTCGATGCGATGAGACCAGGAGGAGGTCGTGGACAGTGGATTTTAATCCAACGGTGCACAACACGAGATAGGGGAGGTCTTGTCTTATTTGGATATTTTGAGGAGGTCGTGGGTCGTTGGATCGATCCAATGGCTACGACCTCAAGTGAGTGCAAAGGAGGTCTCGATAGTTAGCTTAAGAGGAGGAGGTCGCGACCATGGATTTTTGATCCAATGGTCTGTGACCTCATGTAGGTGGAAAGTTTGCTTAGCTTATCAGTGAGGAGGGGAGGTCGAGGTTGGATATAAATCGAATGCTATGACCTCGCCAAGGTGGAAGGTGGTTTTGAGGTTTGATAGCAAGGGAGGTCGGGGCGGTTGGATCTTAATCCAAGGGCTATGACCAGACAAGGTGATAGATATCGAAGGGAGGTCTTTGCGGTTTAACACATGTGGAGGTCATGACCGTGGATCTTTGATCCAACGGTTATGACCTCGTGAGGTGAGGAGGTCTTTGCGGTGTTGATCATGAGGAGGTCGTGGCGTTGGATGTAAATCCAACGTACTGCGACCTGCTCAAGGTGGAGAAGAGGTCTCATGGGGTGCAGACACGGTTGGGCCGACCATTTTGCACAAATGGCTAGCCCAAGGAACAGTGTAGGCTTTAAATTTAGTTTTTAACAGCTGAAACTTAGCAGAATTGTTTGGAATAGCAATTCAACTCCAAAATTCATGAAATTTTAACTGGAGCTTGCTGACAAAGAGATTAACCTTACATAAAATTTCCAGAGGTTATTATGCAACACATTTTTCTCAGGAAATTCATTAAGGCTGTTCAAAGGATTGTTTTACCTCCAAAGTTTATCAAACAAGTTTTGCAACTTGTGATATTTTTCAGAGGGGTCCCACACAGTTTTGGGGACCAAGGAAAATATATTCCAATGTTTGACACCAGATTTAGACAATTGGAAAAATGAATTTGACTTTTGGTCAACAAGAGCTTTGTGTTTTTAGATTACACAACTCTTGGACAAGAATTACATAAGAGATTAGGGGTTTTCAAGATGTGAGAAAAAGTTTTAATTTCTACACATATAATTATACTTGAATAACCCTAATTATACATTTGGGATGTTACAGAAGCCATCAACAAAGCGAGTCCTCGTGCTCAGCTCTTTAGTGTGCATGTCATGAGAAAGACTATGCCCACTAGGAGACTTAGAAGCATGAGCTCGACGCAAATTTTTGCACGCCGAAAGCAAAAATCCACAAGATGTCCATTCTTCCCACAAAATGAGCAATGGTGTAAAGGTCTACTAGTAGACACAGTCCAAGAGGACGAAGCACCATTATCACTCAAAAAGGAAGTCCTGGAAGAATCAACATCATGACTCGCCCTCGTGTTGGCACTAGGCTCACACATGCCATGAGAAAGACTATGTGTGTTCCTAGAGGTACGACGACGCACTCGATGCTCATATTTCAGACGGCGAAAGCAAAACTCGAAAATGTGTCCATCTTTCTCACAAAAGGTGCAACGATACTTCTCTTTTGAAGCTTTAGTACCATTTGAGAAAGAATCACCCTTGTCTTTGAAAATCCCTTGGACAACACAAGAAGAGTCACAAGAAGTCGCACTCGCCGAGGAAGAGCTACTCAAAGCGATGGCACAAAAACCAACATCAAGTGACTAACGTTTAGCACAAAGCGACTCCAACTCCGAATGCAAAGAGGCAAAAGAAATCTTGAGAATATCAATCTCGGAATGAAGGCAAATACAAGAGTCACATGACTTGGCGCTCATATCATCGCGCAAAGACTCAATCTCGCTCTTCAAATCAATGCAAGATGTGAAAGAAATTAATGATTCTTTCGTATTAAGCATGCAATTCAAAGCATCAATTTCACTTTCTAAACAAGCACAATTCTTGCAAAAGACTAAACCATCCTTAAGAAAATTTTCATATTCTAAGCACATGCTACAAGGGCTAGCTTCAATTTCAATAATTTCAGCCCTAGCATTTTCTAATTGCTCAAGGTGAAAGGTATTAGTCAATTTTAACTTCTCAATTTCAGCAAGCATGCCTACACAAGAATCACAATCATTTCTAGCCATAGATCTAAGATTGCCTATTTCTAACTTAGCATTGTCAAGTTCATGATGTAAGGCAACACAAGAATCACATGGCATAGAAGCATTTTGTGAGGACCCCCGGAATTGGGCATATTCCAAGTCAGGTAATTATACTTGAAAATATAATTGTCAATAAGGAATATTCATAATGTTAAAGTTCCTGATATATGTTCTTCAATAGTTCCCAAGATCAAAGACTATTACACATATATCCTAAACAACATTGACCATAGTCATACAAGGCATACAGATAACATTTATACAAACAAAACTTTACAAATCTGTTCGGTTCACCTTAGTAACCTAAAGCAAAGAAAATACGTAGTTTAAAGCAATGAATCAAAGTTATAAACAACAAATGCCACCAAGTGTGCCCTCATAACCCTCAGGCAACTGAGTGGAGGATAGAAACAGCTTCACTCGTTAGCGTCGCCTTGATCGGCGCTAACGGGCATTTCGTATAAGTAACCGTCCTCACCTGCAACAGTGGTTAAAGCACCTGAGTACAGATGGTACTCGCAAGACTTACACAAAACTACTAAAAGAATGTGTTTACAAGGTCCTAAACAAAGGATTAGAGGATACATGCATAAGGCTGACAACAGGATGGTTGTAATGTCCATAGTTTTGCATAAAGCCAAGTTTTAATCCTACACTTACTGATTTTTCTCAAGCCAGTTTATAAATAGATTTGGACTAAAACAATAGTAAGTAAAACAGTAATGATAACAACAAGCAAAACAAGATCAAAGTGACTCCCCACTTTGACCAACAACAAGCATGAATACCCTTCATGCCGCAATCAGTACCCTGACCAAAAATTGAACAGATGTTTCTATACATCGACTGCCGATAAATTCAATGTTGCCCATAACCGTGGACACGGCTATTGGAATAGTTTAACTCTGTAGAGGGGTACATCTTTACCCACATGACTTAGTCAGTCTGTAAGCCTTCGGATGCCTCTGAATGATGACACACTTCCTTTGGTATGCCGGCCGGGTAAACTAAGATTCGATATTTTTTAGCAAGTTGACAATATTGAGTTGCATCACCCAGGCATAAACCCCGCTTAGTGTAGGTTATACCACCTACACTAACCGGCCACGCAAGTTATGTCGGGAACACCAAGTTAATGAACAAAAATAAAAATAGTGCTTCCCGCAAATAATAGAATTGAACTTGGCACCCTACGAACATGGACTATTGCCAATGCCCTCACACCACCAGTTCCTCAACTCAATATCACCAACCCCTTACTTAACCAAACGGCGCCCATACATCGTGTGGGAAGTACGAAGGTAATCGGAATTAAAGGGGCCAAAGTTCACCATTAATGATCCGCATAAGACTTCCACAATACCCAAACTCGTGCATGAAGGCACCTCACTAGCATCCACTTGTCCAGATCTAAACCAACATTTATCAACGTAAATCAAAAGACAAACACAAATTCAATTTTACCCAAACCGAACAAAAGAACTGAAAATGATAGTTTAAAAGGTAGTTTCGATTGACAAGGTAAGCTTGTCAATCATTAACGCCCCATCGACTTTTGCATTGCTAAGCAAAACTATAGAACAAAAGTAATGTAACAAAGATTCTATCTTATGCATAAGTGTATGAAATCAATTCAGATAAGCCACAATCATTGGGATGTAACTAACTACTCACAGTTCACAAATAATTTAGAAAATAGCATGCAACAGTATCACTGTTTTTGTAAAATGCTAAAGTACTGAAATCTGGGATCAACATGGTGCAAAGAGCCTTGGTAATAATAAACCACCGTTCAGTTCTTGTTGCTCGTAGGAAATTCACTCACGCCGCGTAATCAGATTCTAAAAGAAAGCAGAACAGCAGAACATCAAGAAATTGCGAGAATGCTTAAAAGATACATGATCAAAGTATTATTGTGCAACTAGCAACATGCTTAAGCTGCAAGCTAGCTCTAGAAAAGATAATAACCTAGATTAACATACAACAGTAATAACTAACGGGGATCAATAGCTAGGGTCTTGCCACTGGTTTTGTCACTGACCGACAACAAACAGAGGCAAGATTTGCTAGCAAAGGTCGATCTAAAGGTACATCAAGCAAAGAGTCATTTGCTTAAGCTACTAGGATAACGATATGAAAGACCGAAAAACGGTAACAAGATGAAAGCCTTTGACAAAGCAACCTGGTCAAGGGCTCAAAGAATGGATGATCAGATGATCAGAATAACTTCAGTAGAGCCTCCAGATGATCTGAAGCAAAAGAATCGAAAAGATTCTCACCAGATTGGAGATGAGGATGAAAAATCCGACAATAACAGAAAAGGGGAAACCTAAAATTCCCAGCAATCCTGTGAATCACAAGACAAGGTTATTGAGGGGTTTTATTCCTGAGATTACATGGCACAATGTGACGCGAAAATACCAATGAAAATCTCATCGGAGCATAGAAAACACCACAGCGGTGCTCCGGGCGTGCTCTGGACAACCAGAGGACAAGCTCTCGGTTTCAATCTACAACAATGCCAAAACTCACATTAGTAAGGTGAATTAAGCACTGAAGGAGATGAACAATGGTGAGAACGAAAAGCTATGCTAGAGAAAACGAGGAAAGCTCCGCGGCATCAACAATGGTAGAGAGCGAAAACTAGGGTTTTTATACCCATGTCGCCGGGAAAGACAAAGGAGGTCGTGCGTGTCCACCATGCAGCCAAAAGGATGACAAGTGGTGCTTGCATGCTGCAAAACTCATGGCGCAACGCCACCGTGATGGCGACGAGCTCGGTGCTGGCGCCAACACGTGAAGGAGACGACCCCGAGTCACTGACACGCGGGCCCCGCTGTTAGCCTCAGCACAGACATGCCTTAGTGAGCTCAAAACATGTCGAGTGTTGGATCTAAGACAAATAGCTGAGATTCGAGGAGCACTGCAGATGGTCCAAACGGCTCACTCGAAGAGAAGTGTTGGATGTAAATTCAACGGTCACAAATAACTGCGCGCGATTGGGTTTAAACCCAAAAAGAGTGGCACGGTTGGATCTGAAATCAACGATTGAGATCAACGGGCTGTTCGGATGGTCCGAACGGCCCAATTGGTCCAGGCTCTTGATTTTGAATCCAACGGCTCACAATCAATGGCACGTTCGAACGGTCCGAATGGCCCAATTGATCGTGGCGGTTGGTTTAGGATCCAAAGGCTCGCGCGCGCGTGGGATTTTCCAATTGAATTTGGTTTAGCCTGATAAAATGCGCATCGCCCGATCTGAGATGGACGGTATAGATTGCATGGCGCGTTCGGATGGTCTGAACGGCCCAATGCATCTGGCCCGTTGAGTTAGGATCCAAGGGTTGAGATGCGGACAGTCCAAACAGCCCAAAAGCATCTGGATCGCTCACTAAGAATCAGAGGGCTCACAATGAACCCAAGGATTTGGGCGGAGCGCTACCGTGACTGGGTCGGTTTCCAAGGCACGAGTTTGGACTCAACCAAAGTGGCTCGAGTCGCTACAGTGCCAGAGACTGGGTTTGGGTTAACAACGGACTAAACCCAAAACTAAACTTCCAAACTTTGACCGAGGGTTTTAAAAATATCAAATGCATTTGTAAAATCACAAAATCTTACAAGGAGGCTATTGGGATGATATAGGTCCCAGATAAATTTTGTAAACCACTATTTATTGTTTTGAAATACTTAAATAAATATTTTGCCCAAATAGATTGGTTTGAAAAAGATGGTTTAAAAATGTAACAGTTTGCCCAAACTCTCAAAATGACCAGAAATGCTCTGAAAAGCATTTTATTACTGTTCATTAAATCAGGGGTTGTTACACATTTGATCTCAATAATTCATTTCAGATTTTAGGCATGCAAAAGAATTATTCAAGTTCTCCATGTCTACAAGCAATGAATCAATAGCACTCATGGAGGTTTTCAAATTGGAGAGCTCATGAGACAAATCACCCTTTTCGTTTTCTAACAATTTTATTTTCTTCCGAAGAGCAATCAGTTTAAGATCATATGAAAACAAGATATCAATGAGTTTTTCTTTGCTCACCTTGCTTAGCTCGAGTAGGGGATCATCCTCAGAAGAGTCATCACTGTCATCCTCGAAAAACTCTCTTTCAAGTTCATCCTCAAAAGCTACTGCACATATGCCAATTAGCTCATTCTCCTCGGGCTCTAAACGTAACTCATCCCTGAAACTAGGACAATCAAAACAAAAGGGATCGCCACAAATATCGCAGGTGAATTGCTCCTCAATTGACAGCATAAAAATCATATGTTCAAGCCTCTTGTCATGACGGACATCAATGGCAAAAGAAGCACGACAAGATGCAAAGAAGCACTCACAAGTCCTCATATCAGTCGCCATGCTCAAGGATCGGTTAAGATCACAAAAGAGCAAACCTTACTCTGATACCACTTGTAGGACCGGAAAGGCGACTAGAGGGGGGTGAATACGAGAACACTCACTTTTTTTCACAAAGATTGAATTCAACACCAATTCACTCCAATAGCTATGGAAACTATGAAGATCAAAGTACAAGCACAGTGGATAACTTGTATTGAATCAAATCCAAACCCCAAGGAGGATAGACAAGAAACTCAAAAGATCAAACCCTAACCTGGGAAATCGGTCAGACCGTCGGAAAAATTTCGGTCTGAATGACGGGCGGTTTGACCGGCGTTATAGAAGCGGTCAGACCGGACCTGACCAGAAACAGTGAAGAACAGCCCGAAAACAAAACTCAAAACGGCCTAACTTTTGATCTACACGATGAAACTTGACCAAACTTGAGACACACCTTCCTAAGGATATCAGAAACTTATTCCAAGCAACGATTGTCCAGATCTATGCCAAAGTCCTGACCTTTTTCAAGAAGAGCGAAGGTGGGTTCAAAACCTGGCAAAAACGAAACTTAGATCCAAAAGCTTGCTCGTGGTTGATTGATGATCTTGATGATCCTAGATAGGTTCCCACAAGTCACAGCAGGCTAGAAAAGGGCAAGAAACCAACAAAAACTCAAAGGATCGAAGAAAGCCCCAAAATCACCAAATAGAGAGCAAGAACAAATAGGGACTCATCTTTGAAGAATCTTGCATAGATTGATATGGGATTATTGAGGGTTTACAGCCACTCTCCTAGGAGGACAAAGCTCACCACGTGAGCACACACTCAATCCAACTCTAGAAACCCTAACCTCTCATCTCTTCTCGTCAAAACCCTAAAACACAATAGGGCACACAAGGGGTTTGGTGGCTCCTCCAGCCTTCAAAGGCCCCAAGCGACCAACAACACCCCTATTTATATGGAGGCTAGCATCTAGAGAATATTCCATTAGGGCACCCATTAAACCCGAACACATAATGGGTTAACACACGCACGCATCTCAAAGCGACGTCTTCATCATCGATTGACCTAAACCGCTCCACCATGCGCCGACCCGCGCCGCGGTTTAGCCAAAGGTCAACAAGGCGGTATTTCGTGAAATGACCAAAATACCCCTTCTCGATCCTTCTCCAAAAGACCGAATCCACAGATCATGAAGCAATCCCATGCTTCGCCACGTGTAGGTTGATTAACGGCTCCATGTCGGCAAGTCTCCATCCGATCCCACCGCACCATAGCGAGCAGACGACTCGCTACCGCTTGATCCAACCAGTCGCACCAAACTGCCCGTTCGGTCATCCATGTCCATTCTGCGCCCCGCTTGAGCTCTCTGACCTCACCCGACATCTTTGATCATTCTGGACCTCAGCTCTCCAAGCTTAGTCCCGATCCTCCTCACCGCTGACCGTCATAGACCTGCAAGCCACCTGCATAGCAATAGACCAAGAAACCATTTTCGGAAACAAGTTCTTCACAACTTGACCCACGTTAGCCAAAACATACATCATGCAACACATATGCACTGATCAACATGAACTTGACTTAACAAAACAATCATCGCCACTGAGTTGGCCGATGAACAAGTCAAAACCGGTCAGACCGCCACTTTGGCCGGTCTGACTGCCCACTGGCCGGTCTAACCACCAACCAAAGGCCGGTCTGACCGCCCACTTGGGACTTAGCCAAATTTCCAACCTGAAAACCCGAACCTTCTCTGGAAATTTCAATCGAATAGAACTTTTCACTAGAAGCTCCAAAAAATGTGAGACCAAGTGCAGAAGAACCCTCTTACTTGCCTACACCCTCTATTTTTGGCTTAGCTCCAAAATCCAAAGTTCCTAAGGTGGTCGGTCTGACCGCCAGAAGAGAGCTCAGATCGTCACACAGCCCGGCTCGACCGCCACCCTGCCTGGCCGACCGCCAAAGAACCAAACTAGCCCACAAGTCCAATGCATGGCCGGTCTGACCGCCCCCATAGCCGGTCAGACCGCTAGAGGCCTAACAGAACCTGAAACTACACCAAAAATTCGTGTTACTGCAAACCCTCAACGTCATTGCCAATTGTCTCATCATCCTAAGATCGTGAGCATATCCCCATGATATCAACACATTTGCATTGCTAAATCTATTTCTTTTTATTGGCTAGCCTTAGGAAATGCTAGCCATGCCCTCTGAAACAAGCACATCCACCGTGATTCATTTCGTATAAGCACATCAAATTCACATTCATTTTAGAAACAAGCACATCCAATTCACAAATCAATTAACTAAAATTAACCATTAATGTACATTAATTTACACACATGTACCATTAAGTTCAATCTATCCCAATCAAGTTCAATCTACAATGTGAAAACTCCCATCTGGATTTATGACCTGACTATTCAGGAATGATGCAAGGTGTGATCGAACTTTTATGAGCTCGCTCTGTTCCAATGCAGTTTCAGCGATGGTCGCAACCTGTCGATAGGAAGATTAAATTTGTGATTATATAAATTGGTAAGTATATATGAAATAATTGTTGCAAGATGGACAAACCTGAGGATCATTGGTGATCGCAGAACCGATGAGTAGTTCCATGTTGTGGCAAACATAGTATCCACAGACGTTGCGGCCTAGCGGCTGCTGGTAGCATTGCAAAAATAGAATTGATTAGTTCGAGAGGTATTACTACGAAGTGTTACATAGGATTAATATGTGCTAGCTAGCTAGCGAGTACCGGGAAAGTTAGATCGTGTTGCAGTGACCTTCCCTTGCAATTCCATCCTCTAGCATATAACACGTCGAACACCCTACGTGACTCCAAGAAGTTATTCTTAGCCATTGCAAGGGAAGGAAAGACTACAATAGAGTTTCTATAGAGGAAATGTGTTTACATGTTGATTAAATTCCGGATAACTGTGAAGTTGTGAGTGGAACTCTTTAGGGAATCTAGGTATATTACCCATTTCCGTTTTAGTATAATTACAATTAGAATCCAGTGGAAGCTACAAAGGTATGTCAGCATGGTCATTAAACCTAAGTTCATGTTGCTTATAAAGTACAAATGAATAAGTATAGCCAGTAGTCCAACACTTACTCCTTGTTGTAGGGAAAAGTATGTATTCCTTGTTGCGGCGAGCCAGGAAAAAATCTATAACGTAATTCTCGATGAATGTTGCATTCACCCTGATGGTTTGCTCGGAGACCACGTGTGGGTTGAGGAAACCTACCGGTGAATTCCTTCTTTCGGCTTCATACATCATGTATCTATATACAAAAGCAAGGAGTTATATATAACATTTATCGGTATTACACGAACATTGACCATGATTGTACACACTTACAGTGTCCACCATCATATGATTGAGACATCGAGCTCGTCGAGGTTGAAGAGACAGAACAAGTCCTCGAAGGTCACCGTGAAGACACAGTCTTGATGCTCGTGGTTAAAATGATCCTCCTTGAACTTGACAGTGACACCCGAGCGTCGTTGTTCAGCCGGCTTGTTGGACTATTCCATGTACCTTGTATGCAATGCCATGCAAGCCGGTCCTAGGGTAGGGCTGTCTAACCTCTCGACCAACGGCTCGCTTAGCACGAATTTTCGGGCCAATGGCAAGAAGGGGATATCAGAACAGGAGTCGACCGTCTTCGATTTGCCCTTGCTGCCTCGCTTTGTATAGGTCGACTTCACAAGAGTCGACTGAGCACGAGATGTAGATGCATCTGATGCACCGGGCCCTTGCCGCGTCGATGTAGGTAACTTCGGTGCAGTCGGCTCCCGTGGACTTGACACCGGAGTAGGTAGCTCCAGGCAGATGTCCCCCTTGGGCCACTAGATGAATGTTCCAACGGCTTGCTCTAGAGTCATGACATCATTGTTTGGGGGAATATACAGCGGGATGGCCCCGAAATTGGCACAAACAGCGTCCACATTCACTTTTGCGAAACCAGGAGTAAGTGTTGCACCGTGCACCAAAGACCCGACACCAGATGGATACACCTGGCCCCAAGCAGCATCTAGGGCAACAAAGGCATATCTCACTTGGAGCTTGCACTTCATAGCCACCTACATAACGATACAAAATTAGCTACTCCAACAGGCCTATCAATGGATCGAGCATTCCAGAGATAATAATTATTACCTAGATATCATCGACAGGAAATCTGCCGTCGCCTATTGGGGTAGGGTTGGACGCACAGCTACTTGGAAGTTTGGGGGGCTGGTTAGCATAGTAGGGGTAGGGGCTTCTAACTGATTTGGGATTTACAATTCCCTAATCCTTTGCTCAAAGGTCTGCAACTGTCGTTGCGTCACAGCTTTGATCTCATCTCTGAAGGATTCAGTCAGCTCATCTATGAGGAATTCACGAATCTCCTCTCGTAGCTTTGCATCGTGCTCGGCTTTGGCTCTCTTCCTACTCCGATACGATTCGGAGTCCGCTTGGAACCATTTTGCCCATGTAACATAAACACCAGCGCCTCTCGTGCAACCTAGATGTTCACTGTTTCCTAGGGTCGCGGAGAGTATATCTTTCTCCCTGTCTGCCTGGAATGAGCCTTAGGAAGATTGTGCACTCAGCGTTACCTACAATAGCCCGACATGTCATTTCACTTCCTATGAAGTTATGGAGTAATTACAAACTAAGTAGTTCGATATCTTACCAGGCGTTGGGACACTTCCTGGTCTGCGGGGTTTGGAAAGTAGACTTCCCCCGTAAGCGCAGTATGTAACCTACCAAATAACCACTGTCGGGAGCACACATTAGTGATCTCTTGAATGGTGGGGACACATTCGAACAGCTTGCCTGCTGGTCCTGATCCCTCCATATCGGGATTTTACCTGCATACCCAGTGGTGCCGAGTCTGTGGGGGTGCTTGTTTTTTGCCTGGAGGGCCGTGTGCGCCGCATTTTCACTCCTAAATTCATCTGTTGTCTTCTTCACCACAAACTCGGCCCAGGACTCTTCCAAGAATAGATACTTGTGGAAGGGCCTGAGATCCTTCTCCACGTAGTTCTTGACAAGCGTACTCTTGAAGTTCTTCCATGCTTTGCACGCTTGTAGCAACGCGTGTAGTCGCACGGAGTCTAGGTGTTGTTCTGGGATCTCGAACGATTTGAGAATATCCGTCAGCAGCGCAACTTTCAGTTGTTTGGGCAACTCCTTCCACGAATCATAGGTGAGGCTGACCCGTTCCCGTGCAACTATTCCGACCATTCTCCGGAAATGCGGACGCTGCTTGGCGATGATTGATAGGGGTCCCAGACTGATCGACCTTCGTGATAGTAAATCAGCTCGCGGGCCTTTTCGATATTCCTCTTCTTCTACCGCGGTTGGATATTCTAAAGGATGGTGCATCATCAGACACATGAGGCGGCGATGACGAAGAATGATCGGAAGACATCTTCACATGAAATAGAACATCATCTGAACAAATGAAATCAGCATAAAGCTAAGATTTAACATTTTGATATTGCTATCAGATGTATAGTAAGAATTCCAATTAGAGCTCAAGTAAAACCCGATTATCAAAACAATTTCAGTACAAGACTATTATCATCACAAAGCATTCATCTCAAGCCCACCACACAACATTGCAATATATTCCAGTAGCAGTATCAAAACAAATACCATATGAATAACTAACTAGAACAAATACAAATTCCTAAAACAAGTACAATTATCATGAGGGACCATGACAGATTATTGATAGAAATAGTTAGGGAAAGGGGCGTTGCGGTCGGCAACTCGGCATTGGTTACCTTTGAGCATCGAGGAGAAGGACGAGCAGGAGCAAGACTGGAGCAAGCAGGGCAAGGCCGAAGGGGAGGTGCGCTGGGCTCGAGGGAGGGGAGGAGGCGGCGGGCTCGGGGAGGCGCTACTGGCCGGGAGGAGGAGGCGCGGCGAGCTCGGGGGGAGGCGCGCCGGGCTGGAGGATGAGGCGGCATCGACGGGATCGGGGGAGGAGTCACGTCGGGCTCGAGGAGGAGGCGTCGAAGACGGCAGCGATGGGCTCAGGGGAGGAGGGAGCGAGGAGTTGAGAAACTTAATCGTTTGAGTGGTGGGCGCAGGCAAACCCTAGAGTCTGAATATAAATAGGGATGGACATCACAGACGGTTCTAAATTAGAACTATCTGTGATACATAGTATCACAGATGGTTCCAATCAACAACCATCTGTGATATATTGTATCATAGACGGTTTTTACCAAGGAACCGTTTGTGATATTTTTTTGTATCGTCTAGTTCTGTATATTGGCTAGCCTCAGGAAATGCTAGCCATGCCCTCTGAAACAAGCAGAAAAGACAACAAGTACATGTATATACATCCAATTCACATTCATTTGAGAAACAATCACATCCATTTCACAGTACAAATCAATTAACTCAAATGAACTAAAATTAACCATTCATCAGAACGTACATATACACACATTGTTCAATTAATCTTTAAAAATTAGCCCTTCATGATGATTAACGCGTATGTAGCTAGTTTCGTCACGTTCTTCTTCCTTGACCCTTATATCGTTTCCAAAAGGAGGCAACTCATCAAATTGATTGTATTCTTCCTCATCCACTACATTCTCAACTCCGACAATCCTCCTTTTTCCATGAAGAACTACGTGGCGCTTCTTATTTGTCGGGTCGGTAACATAGAAGACTTGAACAACTTGGTTAGCAGTACGAATGGTTCGTCGTTGTATCCGACACGTTCGAGGTCCACGGTAGTGACACCGTACTTGTCGACCTTCACCGTGGGAGATGGACCCAACGGCACCAAATAGGGGATCTTGAAAAGCACGAGTCGAGCTCCCATATCTCCTCTATTTGCCCATAGTAGGAGCTCCTCAAATTTATCGGCAGATGAATGCATCTATGCGGACACTGCTGTTCTGGTTAGTGCTCTTTATATCCTCAGCCTGCGTATAGAATGTGTACCCATTTATGTCGTATCCTCGCCATGTCACAACTGTAAATGTTGGCCCTTTTGCCCACCATGTCAGCATATCACTTGACGAGCTCCTAGCGAGTCGCTCCTTCAACCATTGGTTGAACCGTCTATTGTGTTGTCTCGTGATCCAAACATCCGCCGCACTGCATTCTCTGTCAAACACATCCTTGTGCCGGTCGATATACGGGACACTTCACCATGTGTTGCAAGACCGTGAAATGGGCTTGAGCATACGCATCCATATCTGGAGTGATTGCTTTCCTTCCGATGGTCCCGATACCCTCAAGCCTCCCCTCATGGCGAGATTGAGGCACACTTATCGGTTCGACCTGAGCCATGTAATCGACGCAGAACTCAATGACCTCTTCGGTTGCATAACCTTCGACGATGCTGCCCTCTCGCCGAGATCGATTACATACATAGGACTTGATAATTCCCATGAACCTCTCGATTGGGTACATGCTACATAGGAACACGGGCCCGCACATCTTTATCTCCCTCACAATATGAACAATGAGATGGACCATGATATTAAAAAATGATGGAGGGAAATACATCTCAAGATCACATAGAGTCGTCACCACCTCGTCCTGCAAAGCATCTAGTCCTTCAGAATCGATGACCTTCTGAGCAATTGTGTTAAAGAAATAACACAGCCTCATGATTGTCTCTCAGACCTTGATCGGCAAAAATACTTCTAATTGCAACAGGGAGCATTTGTGTCATCAAGACATGACAATCATGAGACTTCATACCAACTAACTTCAAATCTTCCATCGAAACAAGTTTCTTCATGTTGGCGGAGTAACTGGACGGAACTTTCACACCATGCAAGCACCGGCACAGTTCAATTCTCTCGGCCTTGGACAGAGTGTAACAAGGTGGGGAAGGTACGCTCGTCCTTTATCGGTCTTTGTTGGTGCTAACTCAGTCCGATGTCCATATCAACCAAGTCAAGCCGTGCGCTGACACCATCCTTTGTTTTGTCACGAATGTTCAAGAAGAGACCAATCAAGTCATCACATACATTTCTCTCACGTGCATGACGCCGATGCAAAGGGCGAACTTCTAGGTGCTCCCAATAAGGTAAGTCCCAAAATATTGATCTCTTCTTCCACATGTTCTTCTTACGGGTCCTCGATTTACATCCCTTTCCGAGCACAACATCTAAATCCTTAACCATATCATAGACCTCTTTTCCACCTATATGCCTTGGAGATGAACTGTCCTCCTTCTCCCTATCGAATTGTTTCTTCATCCTGCGGTATGGGTGAGCCCTCCGAAGGAACCTACGATGACGCATGTACATGGTTTTGCGCGAGTGATTCACCCACACACTCTCGGTATCATCTAAGCAATGAGTACAGGCTTTGGCCCCTTTTGTACTCTGGCCCGACAGATTAGCAAGGGCAGGATAATCATTTATGGTGCAGAACAACAAGGAACGTAAAGTGAAGTTCTCTCGTTTGTATGCATCCCATACCTGTACCCTTTCAATCCACAGTATTTTTAGATCTTCCATCAATGGTGCTAAGTACACATCAATATCATTCCTAGGTTGCTTCGACCCTTGGATAAGTATCGACAACAAAATATACTTCCGCTTCATACACAACCAAGGAGGAAGATTACAAATACAGAGCGTCATGGGCCAAGTGCTATGTCGGCTGCTCATGTTACCGAAAGGATTCATTCCATCTGTACTCAATCCAAACATTATATTCCTCGGTTCCACACCGAAGTCTGCAAACCTCCTATCGATGTTTCTCTACTGGGTAGAATCAGCAGGGTGTCTTAGCTTTCCGTCAATCTTACGCTCCTCTGAGTGCCAATACAGCAGTTTTGCATTCTTTGGGTTCGCAAAAAACCGCTTCAAACGGGAATTACAGAAGATACCACGCCACCTTAGCAGAGGTCCTTTCTTCACCTCGATTCCTCGTCATCATCTCGATTGATTCTTACGCTTGTATCGGGATGCGCTGCACACCGGACATACATGTATGTTTGTATACTGTTACGGTAGAGGATACGAATGTTCGGACATGCATGTATTCTTTCTACTTCCATTCCCAATGGACAAAGAACCTTCTTGGCTTTGTAGGTGGTTTTGGGCAACTCATTTCCCTCCGAAAGTATGTTCGCTAAGAGACCTAACAGCCCCGTGAAACTCTTGTTGGACCAACCATTGCTTGCCTTCAATTTCAGCAGTTTAAGCACGGATGACAACCTTGTGTATTCCGGCTTGCAGCCTAGGAACAAAGGTTTCTCCGAGTCCTCCATCAAGCCCCGGAATTGAACATACTCCCTCTAATCACAGTTCCCTTCTGCATCGCGAAGCATCTAATCAAGATTGTCATCGTTCAGCCTATCCGAATCGGAACCACAATCGACATCATCCGGCGGTATATCGTTGACTTCCTATATAATATGCATATCGTTGACTTCCTGTATAATATGCTCTTCACCGTGACTGGTCCAACATGTATAACCCTTTTTGAAACCCCTTTGAATCAAGTGTGCTTCGATCTGCGCTCGGTTGTTAAACATCTTCAGATTCTCGCAGTCAATGCATAGACAGTACATATATTCCACCCCCTTATTCAACACATCCTCCTCGGCAGCTCTTGTAAAAGCACACACGCCATTAATGTACTCTTCACTCACATGGTTCTCAACAGACATCCAAATTTTCGGTCCATCACACGGTTCGATTGAAAACCCCGAAATAAATAAAGGGTGACTTCGAAAGCGTATTTTCTGAGGCTTAATTACGCTTTCCAACAGAGAAAGCGTATTTTTCTCTGAACTAAAGGTGGCTTTTTTCATTTTTACATTTTTCCGGATTTTATTAACTTACATGTGGGCCCTACTTGTCAGTGACTCATTTTTTATTTCATGATTTTATTTATAAAATCTATGGCGGTCCCACATGTCATAGACTCGTTAGTTTATTAACTAAATGATTAAAAACAGTAGGATTTGAAGCTTAAATTGGGCTTATGGTGACATCGCATTGCTAATAGTCATGGCTCGGGGCCCTAAGGTCGCCAGAGGTAAACCGATGGTGATGTCCCGTGGCGGCGCCATGGGCTTCACTAGCGATTGATTTCGGTATAAACGCCTGAAACTACTCAAATTAAAGGATGCTTATGCTCCAAAGAGCTCACCTCGATCACGAGGAAGGTGTCAATGAAGTCGTGGAAGGTCCAAGGCGGTGGTCGTCGATCGGTGAACGTGGTTTACGCCGCAAGCTCCTTGGCGACAATAGCTGAAATGGACCACACGAGCGGGCTCAGTGAGGTGAGGCGATACTCAAACCGGGCACGGAGTGGCGATGGACTCACCGGGCTTGGAGATATCCCGCAGTTACCGTAGCGCCAGAGATGGAGATCAAGAAGACTCTGTTGGGGAGCTATGTACACTGCACCGTCTGTGATGAGTTAATTATCATGGATGGTTTTTAACAAAAACCGTCTGTGATATGTAGTAATATCACAAACGGTTTATGTTTAAAACCGTCTGTGATGTTGGGTAATATCATAGACGGTGTTTGTTAGAACCGTCTGTGATACTTCACAAACGGTTTTAAACATGAACCGTCTGTGATATGAGCTCTTCACAGACGTTTTTTAGCACGAAAGATAACACAAACGGTCGGTAAACAAAAACCGTCTGAGATTGTTTTTAATACAGACGGTTTCGATGAACCGTCTGTGATCAGGCGTCCAGTATTAGCATTTTTGTAGTAGTGGGGGGTGCATCAGATGATGACCTTACCTTCATAGGAACTGGCCGGTGGTGCTTGGGAAACGGCAACAGCGATGGCGACGGCGAAGAAGGTGGGGAAGATGGCCTCTAGGGTTTTCGGCGTCGGTGGCGGTGCACTCTGGGGACGGCGGCGGCATAGTGGATGACCGGCGGGGATGCAACCGGGGACTGGAGATGGCGCACTAGGTGCCAAAGGTGGTGCACCAAGAACCGGAGACGGCGCACGTGGAATTCGCCTATCGCGAGGGCTCTTGGAGATGATGACGATGTGAGGGGAAAGTGAAACAGTTTGCTCGGGGGGGGGGGGCTGTCGTGCGGAGGGATGAGAGGGATAGTTCGATGGAATTTGCGGGTAAAATCTATGAACATCAAGGGGTATTTTCATTTATGCAAGTTGGATTCTCACAAGAATCTGCGGGAAGGTTGTTCCTCATTGCTAGTTCATTTTTGAGACAGCTCCTCATGAGAATCAGGATCTGGTCGTTTTGAGAAGTTGGGTGTTTAGCATGGCTCCACGAGATTCGATTAAGAACCTGGGAGTAGGAGCTGTACAAAACAGCCATTTGCTTGTTTAATTGAGTTGGGTCATGCATGCTTAGATTATGTAGATGGATTCCTGTAATCTTTGACTAGCTAGGGTCTTCTTTGTCGGACCTAGATTTCACAAATTCAAATCCTCTGTGAAAACAATGTGCTATTCCCTAGATCTGTAGATAGCACTCACATAATACATCACTGAGTCAATTCATACAAGTTATAAAACCAAACCATTCATTATTTAACACATCAGAGTTTACATAGACCACATTGGGTCAGGTTTTACAATAAGGGCCGAGTAGTCCAAATGATTACATCACAAAACAGCGGAAACAAATAGGTTTTGACCACCTAGCTCGGAAACTACAGCGGAAGCAAAAGGGGTATAGCACATCTCTCCATAGGCAAGCGACTGGGGTACTCGTGTACGACTAGTATTAACCAAGGACTTGGACAATACCGGTCGTATGCAAGTATCGACGAGGCAGCTGGACTGAGGCAAGACCAAGACTACTCGAAACTAGACTACTCTTCATCAGCTCCTTCGCCTTCAACGTCTGGATCCTCGTCGTAGGCGTAATCTCTAAGATCCACAAAGTCTAAAGGTTTGGAGAAAGAATGAGGATGAGCACAACTTTCGTGCTCGCGAGCCAACACACAAGATGCAATAGTATACATGCAAGGCTTAACAAGGATGGTTCGGGTTCTTTTATTTGCTAAAGCAATGTTTTCAAATATCATAATTAGAAATTCCTATCACTTAGCGTTTTGACCAAATTGCATTTTATTAAAGAGAGTAATTTTGCAATATTAAAATACTGCGAAGGTTACCTCCACCTTATACTTATTTTTTATCGTAGGTACCTCCACCACTTAACAACACTGGGTACGGCCACCCATGAATAGCACAAGTCAGGGTTACATCCACCCGACAAATTTTTGTCCCACCCACAAAGGTTTTTGAAATAGAACTAACTCTAGCAAGTTCCCATATCCGCCTTTGATCGTAGGCACAACTATTTAAATAGTTTATACTCTGCAGAGGTTTGTACACTGTACCCACAAGAGATAATCAACTCGTAGCCCCACACGATTCCTTTGTCATGTGATCAAGAGATCATCACATTAACTTTTTAAATCATCTCGCCCCTTCTGTCATCTCACCCATATGGGTTGCACCCATAAGTTGTGCAGGATGTTCACCACAATGACTAGCGTAGCTGGCAACTTCACCTTACCACGGTGTCCCATTCAAGCTGGAACACATCCGCCGCTTGCACTATCCCGATCCTCTCTAGCGAGATGACTTTAAGGGTTCGATAACTTTATTAAGCTAAGTTGCACTTTGCAAACTCGTGGTTGCACATGTTTTACGATGGGAGGTCATCACCGGATTAAACCCTTAATGTCATCTGGGTGGTTCATTTCACATACCCACCATTCTCGTGCTACATCCGCACCCACTAACATACCATCCGCTAGATGTGGTATATGTAACATCCCAAATGTATAATTAGGGTTAATCAAGTATAATTATATGTGTAGAAATTAAAACTTTTTCTCACATCTTGAAAAACCCTAAAATCTTGTGTAACTCTTGTCCAAGAGTTGTGTAATCCAAAAACACAAAGCTCTTGTTGACCAAAAATCAAACTCATTCTCCAATTATCTTAAATCTTGTGCCAAACAATTGGAATATATTTTCCTTGGTCCCAAAAACTGATATGGGACCCCTCTCAAACATATCATGAGTTATAACACTTGTTGATAATTTTGGAGGCAAAACAATCCTTTAAACAACCTTCATGAATTTCCTGAGAAAATGCATTGCATGATAACCTCTGGAAATTTTATGCAAGATTGGTCTCATTGTCAGCAAGCTCCAGTTAAAATTTCATCAAATTTGGAGTTCATTTGCTATCTCAAATAATTCTGCTAAGTTTCAGCTGTTAAAACTAAATTTAAAAGCCTACACTGCTCCTTGGGCTAGCCATATTCAAAGTTGGTCCAGCCCAACCATGTCTGCACCTCAAGAGACCTCATCTCCACTTGATCAGTCGCAGCCTGCTGGATTTACATCCAACACCACGACCTCCTCATGATCAACACCGCGAGGCCCTCCCACCTCATGAGGTCATTGCCGTTGGATCGCTGATCCATGGTCATGACCTCCCCTGTGTTAAACCTCAAAGACCTCCTCGAGTTTGTTAAACCATCGCAATGAGGTCATCCCATTTGTTGAGGTCGAGCCTGGATCAAATCCAACCGCCACGACCTCCTCCTCAACATACTCAAAGTCATCCCCTGCGTGAGGTCATAGCCCTTGGATCCAAGATCCATGGCCCCGACCTCCTCCTCTCAACCTAAACTAAACAAACCTTCCACCTAACCCAGGTCGAGCCCTTAGATCTAAATCTAAAGGCCATGACCTCCCTTGCCTGCTATAGCATCATATCGACCTCCCGGTCATTGTGTGCCCTTGATTTAAATCCAAAGGCCATGACCTCCCCTCATGTCTTTTGATCGCGTGCAGTTAAGTCCTCATCGAGGTCCGCACCGCTGGATGGAGATCCAACGCTTTAGACCTCTGTCCCTTTCCCCACGTGCGTTTTCTCGACATGAAATCGGAGGGCCACGACCTCCCATCCTTGATCGTGTGGCTGGGACCTCCTCCCACCACTTAAAACATAACGGTTCAAAATGAGATCCGATGGTTAGGACCTCCCTGTGTCTTATCCAACGGTCATGAGGACCTCGTTCTTCTCCTTCCTCGCTACGGCAAACTCGAAAGCGGCGAATTAATGCGTGTCCGACCTTGGGGTACACTTCAATGACTCTTTGTCGACCAAGATTTAATGCTGGTCACTTTCCGCCTCCGTCACTCAAACTCGCCATCAGGTCAACTTTAAGTCTTGTCCAATGCCAAGATCGTGTTATGGGCCAAGCTCACAGGAGCTTAGCCGCTGGTCTACGACCTCAATTGCCCTAGGATAAAACCACCCCATCGTGCCTTTATCTTCCTTTGCACGCCATTGTTCTTTGCTCACCCATCTGTGCTTGTGAACTCTAAGCCGCAGAGCTCCTTGGCCGCCATTGTTGGACTTGAAGTTCCTCGGTGGACAAGGGTCACTGGGTTTCCCACCTTTCTCCTTGCTTCCATTTGTGCCTTCCTCTGGGACCAAGTCCCGACTTGAGTTGTTGGACATTTGCAGAGGGGGACAAAGAGGAGCTTGAGCCGGTGTCTTGGGCGTGAAGCTTCACTTGTCTTCCCCAACACCGCCATCACCTCCACGACCTCAAAGACCTTAGGACCTCCTGTACACCTCCTGTAGTCCCTTAGTTGCCGGCACCCGCTGAATGTTGTCGCGAGCTTTCTTGGCATATGCTTGAATGTCGCGCGGAGCTTCATTTTATGCTGAATTTTGGCGTCTTTGGTCAACCTTGCCCTCTCGGCTCGCCGGCGCTCAAAGCCGCCGTCGCCGTTGAGAGAAGGCCCACCGGCGCGCAACGTTATTGTGCACTCGGTGGTACCATTGATCTCGCCGACGAGGTCTACATCGCCGGCGATGACCACATCTTTGCGCCGATTTTGCCGACGCCCCGAGCGTGTCATTGTCGTTTTAGGACATAAATTCACCGCTTTAAATGCCCAATCATTGCAATCATTGATGTCTTAAGCGCCTTAAATCCACCCTTTAATGCGTGCATTTAAGACCTCCCGCGGACCTCCTTGATGTCGGTACAAGATTTATCTCATGTCCAAAACTCGTGCGCGTTGGAGTGCAGGACGTCCAGACCTCCTCCGGGAGATCTGGAGCGCCCAAGACCTCCCTTGTGCAATCGTGGCCGCCTGCACCTCCTCGGAGGTCTGTGGACGTTAGACCTCCCTTAGGACCTCCCCGAGGCCATCTCACCGCTCATGACCTCCCGGGTAGATCTTAACCGTCAAGGTCCTCCCTCTGACGATCTGAACCATCAATGACCTCCTTGGAACATCTGGACCGTCCCAGACCTCCCCGTGAGGTCCTAACGATGTAGATCTTCCTCGGGAGATCTTGGTAGTTTGGATCTTCCGTTGGAAGATCTCAACCGCTGAGGACCTCCCGTGTTGATCTCGAGCCGCCATGACCTCCCATTTAGATCTGGTCCGCTCAGGACCTCCTTTTTGTGTTGTGGTCCGTTGGATCTCCCATCTACGGCCACGACCTCCCCTCACCTCGCGCATGTGAGTTGCTAAGAGGTCCAGACCTCTGGACCTTCACGTCTTGGCAGTATGTGATGTTCTCTGGGAGATCTTGAGCCGTTGGATTTAAGATCGTGGCTCACGACCTCCCCTGTCCTTATGGGTTTTAGAAATTCCAGTGAGGTCTTAGTTAAACTGAAATAAGGTATAGACTTTAGAATTTCATATCTTTCTCATTTTAAATCCATTTAAGGTCATTCAAATTGTGTTAGCCCTGTATTGAACTTGACTTTAATCCAAAAATGATTGTAAGTTGAGTTCAGCTCAGAGCCTGATTTGCCATTAGATTTTAAAACCAACTTTAAAATGTGCACTTAAATCAATGCTTAACTTGTAAAATGTATAACTAATGCTCTATAGGCTATTTGTGGGTGAGACCAACTTTGTTGGTTTCCTCTCTTAGTGAACTCACTGTGAAATTAGTTTTGAGCATGTTGCTGTTAGGAAATTGAGAACTTGTGCATTATAATTTTGTTCAAGTTCTTGTTTTTGAAAATTTATAGAAAGTGCAAAATAGCTCCAAATGAGATGAACTCAATTGTGTTATTCATCTCATGAGGTGCTGGTTTTACAGTAAAAATTTTCAGCTTCGCTGCTGTTATAGAAAATGTTGCCTCATAATTAAATTAGTGAATAGCGCAGTTTGGTATTTTAGTAGGCTGAGCAGAATTGATTTCATCATATCTTTTGCATTGAGGATCCAAATCAATTGGTTCTTGTTGCTAAAGTCATGATAAATCATTGTCTTGCTGCTGTAAAATTTTCATAGCTTTTGGAGTTCATTTGTTGTGCTGTCTTTGTTGTTTTTCGTCGTTCTTATCGGTTCTTTCTCGCTTTTCCGTTAGGTTTCGACATTTGTGGTGATCCCGAGAGCGACCCTCTGCCACAATTTGACCACCAGCAACAAGGCAAGCAGTTTGACCATTTCCATCATTGTCCCATTACTTTAAAGCTTAATACTTTGTTTTACTTCTATGTATGCATGCTACTTTGTGTTAAATGTCGCTAGCGAGCCTATAGATGCATGATCTGTAGGAATTGTTTATCCTCTACTACCATGAGCCTAGGTTATTTGCTGTGGTGGGAGCTCGTTGGATGAGCTCCTATCACTTAGTAGTTTCGATTTAAATTGCTTAGACATGCTTAGTTTTCGGTAGAAATGGGCGATCATCAACTTAGTCGATGGTCTTGATCACTCAAAAATGATTATTACTCCTATATGTCCAGCACTTGTGCTTTGATTAATTTGTAAAATCAAAACTGAAAATAAAAGATTGATTTAGACTTGGGCATATTGGATGGATGGTGCGGTTTTTGGATGTGGTGGTATGCCGGGTCCCTAAGGACCGAGTACTTGGGTCACTAAGTTGCGTTTGCGTACTAACCACGCTGAGGGCATATGGAACCCTCTTGACTAAGTACTCTAGGAGGTGTTAATTATGAGCGAGCTCGGTTGGTGTGTTTTCAAAAACAAATGTATATGTATAGTGTGGAGGGAGCATTAGCTTCCGGAAGGTTGTGTGATGTCTCCTTCTCCCGTGGGTTGTGCAGCTCGTAATTAGCATTCATCCTTTGGAAAGGTCTCAGAGGACTTAGCTGTGCCCGCACACCTTCTAAGTGTGCGTAAAGGAAAGGCGGTGCGACGTGTGGGTACAAGTGGTACACCTGCAGGATAAAACTATTCAATAGCCTCGCCCTAGGTTATGGACATGCTTGGTAAGGTCGTTCAAGACTAGACTACAACCTTTAATTAAAACTTGACATGGTTGGTATGAACGGGAGTTCATGCTATTGTTGTGGTGACTTGGGTTAGTCACTTCCAGGATTGTTCTTGTTGTTGTTACTATGTTATTATCTCGTTGTTACTTCAACATTTAAAAATGCTTTGTCAAATTGCCTTCAATCTATTATGTTATTGCAAATAAATGTTGCTTTATGCTAAAATGAGTCCAAAGCCTCATCCACTTAAAGAAAGCTTGCATGTAGCTATTTATAGTTCTGTTATCTCACACGTAAGTCTTGCGGAGTACTTTATGTACTCATCTGCCCGTGGTTGTGGCAATTTTTGTGGCTTTTGTTGCAGAGGAAGAAGGAGAGCTCCAAGAGCCTCTCTTTTGTGCTACGTGTTGCAGTTTCTTCGACGACTAGCTTGGCGGTCGGTCGATGCCTAGGGTTAAGGCACATCGATTGGCTTTGTGTTATAGCCATCTTTATGGCACTTTTTGCTTCCATTGTTATCTTTGTAGATTTATTGCTATTTGGCCTAAGGGCCTCTCTTTTGTAATATCTTTTCCTTATTAATATTAACTTCTGGTTTGTTGCTTATGTTCTATGTGTTGTATGGAATTGATATACTCTTTTGTTGTGAGGTATGTATATCGCATTTCGAAGTATACATCTCTCGAGACCGGGGTTTATTTGGTTGATAATACTAGGGTCAATCGGATGACTAAGTATTATGAGCCTAATAAACGTCGGGGTCTCACAGTATAGCAGTTTGGGGTTTTGAGGAGGAAAATCAATTTATCGCAAATACTGCAGTCATGTACCTCCCACGACTGTCCCAAATCATTTTCTTGTTTTTAAGAGATGATGATCAGGGCATTTTAAATGCCCCGATACTTAAACAAGACTAGCATGTCGCTTAAGTACAACCTATAGCTAGTAATTTACCACATAGCTACTAGGGTGACAAGGAAAATGGATTCAATTGCCAAAGGATGGGGTGATAATTAATTAACCAACAAGTGGGCATTTAACTACCTTAAGAGTTAACATACATTTGCTTAAAGAATTAAAGCATGCAATTTTGGTAACTTAAAAGAATATAATTTGCATAAAAAGTAGGCTCAGAATGATCAAATTATTGACTCGCCTGGATTAAAGGTAAGAGAGTCTTGGCTGTCTTGTGCTTGATCGAAATGGAGGTCTCCTGCTTCCTCGAACTCTACTCGGACGAACGTACTTGAGAAGATCAAACAAGCAAGGAGGACAAATAAATACACCAAAAATAATAAATGAACTCCAGATTAAATAAGACCACTACCAAAAGCAAGATCTTAAATTTAGACAAATTTAGAAACAAAGAACACTGAAATCGGCGTTATAACGGAGGAGAACGGAGTCTTCGAAGTTTTGGCTTTGAGCACTACTCTGACTTCACGAGTTCGAAGGGAGGTTCAACTACACCACATGGTCGGAAGGGGTTCGACTACTCAATATGGTCGAAGAAAGAAGGATTCGACTACTCAATGTGGTCGAAGAAAGAACACGATAGAGAACAGGGCACGGGAAGCTGGTCGAAAGAACCAAAAGAGAGCAGGGCACGGGGGGCTCACCAAGACTGAGAGAGAGGGCGGAAGAGGTCAGCGAATGGTGAACGGCGGTAGGGAAACTCGCAGTTGAAGGTGAAGGAGGACAACAGTAAAGGGGTCTGCTGGGACTGAAGGAGAAGAGGAAATACGGCGGCTCCTGCAAAACAAAATTGAAATAGAGTGAGGGGATTGCTTCAAGGAGCTCTAGGACACGAAATGACGCGGGTAGAAGAGGGGGCTGCACTGGTGCGGCGAGGACCGAGAGGAGGTGTGTGGCGGCTCGAACTCGGAGCTCAAGCTTCGGGCAAACCACAACAACAAAAGTGAGAGCTGGAGAGTTGAGTGGAGGAAGGAGATGAATGAGGGGGCTGCTCGGGCTCTTTTATAACTCGAAGGAGAGGAGGAGAGAGTTGCTGAGAGACTCAGAGGTGCGCGGTTCCGAGGCAGGTGCACGGGTGGGCAACGGGACAAAGCATGCAGAGGAGTAGGTGAGCGCACAAGGGTGTAGCAGAGCGGGCACGAGCGTACCAGGGCAGCTCGGCGCTAAGCCCAAGAAGAGAAATGGGCTGAGCCCAAAAAGAGATGATTTGAATTCAAAACCGAGATTCAAGCTGAAATTCTAAACCCGAAATTTGAAATGAGGCAGAAACTTAGAGAATTTTGCAATTACACCAAAATTTGAAATAGGTTTTGAAAACCCAGAAGACAAACAGAAGATACTAAATAGCAGCCGAAAACGGGATGTTACATTCTTTCAAGTTGGCAGTTGGTACTTGTTGCGACTCGTCCGAAAATAGGAACCTGCCAAGGGATATCTGTGTTAGGCTGT
This sequence comes from Phyllostachys edulis, assembly GCA_036346405.1. Taxonomy (NCBI): domain Eukaryota; kingdom Viridiplantae; phylum Streptophyta; class Magnoliopsida; order Poales; family Poaceae; genus Phyllostachys; species Phyllostachys edulis. The sequence continues at coordinate 44,811,574 of CM070550.1, read as the reverse complement.
GATCCATGTGTTGCTAGAGAGAATTTTTTTTGCCGAAATAGCACTGTTTCGGCTGTTCTTAGCAAAATGGCACCCTCGTCGACATTTTTCCAAATTTGGCGCTCGACGCCATTCCTTAGTGGCACGAATGATTCTCATACGGCCACGTGGCCTGGCCCGCACTACCTTAGGATGACGAAGCCTTATCCATCCCAGGAAAGGACGGATCCTCCATCTCACAGCCTCGTCCATCCCAAGGAAAGACGGAGCCACCACATTGTCACTTGTTTGTTCTACAGTGGGACGGATCCTCCACCTTACCGCCTCGTCCATCCCAAGGAAGCGCGGAGCTGCCACCTCGTCGCTTGTCCGTGGGACGGACTCGCATCCCGTGCTGGTCAGGTTATACCCACTTGTTTGTTCCTTTACTTCACCATCTGGTCATGAAACAGTTGGAACCCATGTGCAGCCTCACTAGTTAGTACCCATAATTCTTTTTCTGTCTAGATGGTATTGAATTTTGGATAATGATTAGCACAACTCCTCAAACCGATAAGCATAAGGAACATCGCTATTCGCAGTTCAAACTTCGAAGTCCAATATGATTGTGGCATGGCCCTCTCAGTCTCTCACTAACATCAAATGAGGAATCTCTCACCAATCTTTCTCTTAGCCGTCAGTGACGCGTATCAATGTCATGAGCATAATCTATACTCTTAAAATTGGTAATTAGTAGTATTGCTGATACTACCATAGATCAGGCATTAGTGTCAGCATTTCCTTGAAACTTGAGAGCGATTCTACGTGAAAAACCTTCCAAGGTGTGAGCTCCACCAGAACACAATTAATCAGTGGAGTTTGAGAGTTTAACAATAGCCCAAATCTTGATGCATGTGATGGTGACGTATCAAGGGTGATCGGGCCGCCAATTTCGGAATCAAACACTGAAAACTGGGTCAAGTTTGGTCCTGACGCAAATGCCCCTAGATGAAGACTTGTGCTGTAGTACTCATCCCCTGAGATGATGTGCCAGGCTTGCTCAGGCTCATTTCTACAGCAGGCTTGGCTCATCTCGTTTTGAGCACGAGCTAGAAGGACGGCTCGGCTTGGAAGGCGGCTCGAGCCGACTCGTGAGCCAGCGAGCAGAATGCCAGAAACTGCCAAGAGCCAGGCCTAGGAACAACAGTGCATCCATTCGAATTCAATCAACAAAATTAGTACATCCATTCAATCAACAAAATCACAAGTGAAGACACAAGAACTAGATTCAACAATCAGTGCATGTATCCTAAATCCCTAGCAAAACAGAAACATACAACATCTGCAGTTCTGCACTAGTACATGATGTACATCTCAAGAAACCATCTCAAGAAGGGGATGGACATGGAGATCGGCGGATGGAGGGCCAGTGATCGAATCCAGGCGATCGTGGGGGCCGAGACCGAGCTGGAGCTTGGACGACAGGCTTAAAAGGGCACAAGTGGTCTTTGGTGCGTATATGCGTTGAAGGGCAGCGTGATACAGATCAACATGTAGTTGATGCGCAACGTGGCCTAATCTTTCACGGTACTTGTATTTCAATTTTGATCGAAGTAAAACCCTAGCTTTCCTCCTTCTTGGTTCCGCAAAAAGGAAGAACAAGTGTATCTCCAAATCAAATAATACTTGGTTGATGTTGAATCAATCCGAAGAGAGAAACAAAATCAAACCCAAAGAACAACACCAAACTATGAGCAATTGAGGATGCCACGAATTGGTGATATGATCCACAAGGAATCATGGATCTTGGAAGAACAACATCCCTCCAATATTCATGCAATCACAAAACCCTAGATGGGCACCATACAAACATGTGACTTTTCTGTATTTTCTTCAACTCTAACTTGTCCCTCCATATGGTGCGGCCATGGGGGGTTTATATAGCCTCCCATGCAAGCACAAGACTTTGGATGAACAGTACAAGGTTTGCTACAGTAATCTGAGACGGGTATTGCTCACGTGAACAATAATCCAAACCAAAAAAGAACTCCTACTTTAAATAGATGTTTAAGCTACTCTAATTGCTGAAAATAGATTAAACTATCCTATTACAAGTAATTTCAAAATTAACTTCTTTTAAAGAACGATCTGAATTGGAATTGCTCCAATCCTAATCCATTTAGGATTTTTGGGCTGAAAATGCATTGAATTCGGAATTAAGTTTGAATTTGGATCCTTTGTTGTTTCTTGGCGAGATTCCTTTGCAAACTTTCTAACATGCAAAGCCCTCGGTCCTTGTGCCTTCCCATGTTTGCTCAAGCTGCCCCTTCGGCCTACCACCCTCTCCTTGCTCTTGGCTGAACCTTGTTGTTGTTTCTTTCTCCATTGATGCATAATAGGCTCAACTTGAAGTTTAGCACATACTTGCAACTTAGGAATGTTGACCACCGTAGTAGATGCACCTAAGGCCTCATCATCTTCCCCTTCTTGAAGCAAAACTGTCCTCGGTTTTAGTGTAGTCTTTACGACTTTCTTCTTGCTAACCAAAACCAAATGACTCTTGATTTCTTCGTCGGTCTTTGACAGTAAAGCATGGAATTCTCCCTTGTGCATGAAAGTATATCGGTTGGACCGTCCTTGATGTGTAGCATTCAAATTAAATTGCCATGGACATCCCAATAGAATATGACCAGCATACATAGGTACCACATCATACTCCACCTTATCGACATAGCCATTAATTGTAAGTGGCACTCTCACCTTGTGTGTGATCTTGACATTGCCGACGTTGTTGAGCCATTCGATGTAATATGGTTTGGGATGCCTCCATGTGGACAATGAGAGTGATCCCACCACATCCTTTCCAATCATATTGCTCGAACTCCCGTTATCAATAATCAGCTCAAATACCTTCTCTTTGATCTTGCAATCGGTTTGAAAGATATGATGTCGCTGTCCCTTCCGCACAATAACGGTGTTATCACGTCGCACCATTTGAGCCATCAAGCTAACACCTTGTGCTGGATAACAAATGAGTGGTTCCAGCTTCTCAGATTCATCGGAAGGTTCAGTTTCATCATTGTCGCTCTCTGTTGCATAGCCATCATGTGTAAGCAACACTGCCTTCATGTTTGGACAATCCTTTTTCATATGACCTCGGCCCTTGCACTTGAAGCATTCAATATTGCTAGTTCTAGCCGTAGAGAATGCACTAGAATCAGTATGCGAGGCTTCTTGGCCCGTAGCACTTATAGGCTTCGAAGCTTCCTTGAATGTACTTCGGACCGGTGTAGTGGATGCAACCAGTTTGGAAGTTGATCCCGCATCTCTGTCATGCGAAGTTGCACGCCTCCAAGTGCTATGAGTGGTTCGGCCACCCCTTGCTTGAGTGTCCTTCACCCATTGTTTAGCACGCTCCGCTTGATGAAGTAATTCTTGTACGGTGTTGCATTGCATTAAATCAACACGGTTCCACACATCTTCATTCAGCCCCTCAAAGAAATGTGTCATGGTCGCCTCCGACGACTCACGCACACTTGTACGGATCATGAGCACTTGCATCTCTTGATAGTACTCGCTCACCGTCTTAGCACCCTAAGTAAGTCGTCGTAACTTTGTATGCAGCATCCTTGTATAGTATGCCGGCACAAAACGTTCCTGCACAGCATATTTCATTGTTTCCCAAGTGTTAGGCCGTTCCCCTGCACGGTTCAATTGATCTCACCAAATAATAGCATATTCGGTGAACTCAATCGAGGCAACACGAACCTTCCTCTCCTCAGAGTAGTGGTGGTTATTAAAAATTTGATTGACACGCATCTCCCACTCCAAATAAGCCTCCGGATCAGATCTGCCCTTGAACTCCGGTATGGTGATCTTGATTCTCCCGATAACATCATCTTCATGTTCACCACCTCCATTATGATGTCCACCATATCCAGCACCTCGACGATCAAAGTAATCACATCGTGGACGTCGTTGATGTCTTCCACGATCATCGGAAATAGCCTCCTCCGAATAAGCAGTGTAGAAGTCATCTCCATCTCGGTGTACAACACGTTGTGCACGTCCATGTTGTGGTTGGGGTAGCACCGGTACATTAGCTCCTCGTGGCGGTGGTAGCCTCTCCTCCAAGTGACGGATAGCATGGTTTAGATTGTCAAAACCTTCCATCATATGTCGTTCATTCACATTGAGACGATCGTTCAGCGTGTCTTGCACCCCTTGGATTTGAGCTTCAAGTTGATGGCGTAACACCTTCTCGTGACGAAGAAAATAGCCGGTAGTAGCATCAAATTGAGCACGTACATCCGGTAATAATGTATCATTGTACATAGGCTCTTCGCCCGATCCGCCATTAGAACCACGCTGGCTAGTTCTTGACATGATGATCAACCTCAAAGTACCAAGAAAAAATTCCACGTACCGTGATCAACCATGCTCTGATACCAAGATGATACGGATCAACGTGTAGTTGATGCGCAATGTGGCCCAATCTTTCACGGTACTTGTATTTCAATCTTGATCGAAGTAAAACTATAGCTTTCCCCCTTCTTGGTTCCACAAAAAAGAAGAACAAGTGTATCTCCAAAGCAAGTAATACTTTGTTGATGTTGAATCAATCCGAAGAGAGAAACAAAATCAAACCCAAAGAACAACACAAAACCGTGAGCAATTGAGGATGCTACGAATTGGTGAGATGATCCACAAGCAATCACGGATCTTGGAAGAACAACCTCCCTCCAATATTCATGCAATCACAAAACCCTAGATGGAAATTTCCAAAACGCATGTATTCATTTTGCGCCACACAAACATGTGACTTTTCTGTATTTTCTTCAACTCTAACTTGTCCCTCTATATGGTGCGGCCATGGGGGGTTTATATAGCCTCCCACGCAAGCACAAGACTTTGATGATGAACAAAGGTAATCGTTTGCTACAAGATCCGAGGCTAAGCATCGCCACGTGAACAAAGAATCCCAACCAAAAAGAACTCCTACTTTAAATAGATGTTTAAGCTACTCTAATTGCTGAAAATAGATTAAACTATCCTATTATAAGTAATTTCAAAATTAACTTCTTTTAAAGAACGATCCGAATTGGAATTGCTCCAATCCTAATCCAATTTGGATTCTTGGGCTGAAAATGCATTGAATTCGGAATTAAGTTTGAATCTAGATCCTTTGTCTTTTCTTGGTGAGATTCCTTTGCAAACTTTCCAACATGCAAAGCCCTTAGTCCTTGTGCCTTCCCATGTCCGCTCAAGCTGCCCCTTTGGCCTACCTCCCTCTCCTTGCTCTTGGCCGAACCTTGTTCTTGTTTCTTTCTCTATTGATGTATAATAGGCTCAACTTGAGGTTTAGCACACACTTGCAACTTAGGAATGTTGACCATCGTAGTAGATGCACCTAGGGCCTCATCACAGCGGGAGAGAAAGGGTATTAGGGGGAGGGCCAGGGGTGGAAGGGGTGGCTGTGGGGGGCTGGAGGCCTGGTGTAACGCCCCCAAGTTAATTAATGGTAATTAGTATGCATCTTATCAGCATGCATGGCATTTTGGAAATATTTTCATAAATTATTGCACTTGGAAAATCTCAAACAAACTTTAAACATACAACTTAAAGTTAAGTTCCAAAAGAAAACAAGAACCAAAAACTCGTGTTCATCTTCTAGAAGTAATTTATTCAAATAATAGAATAATTATCATGATTTAATATAAATTTTCCAAAATTTTTGGAACTTAATTTGACCCAAAGAAAATTCAAACACCATTGAAAGACCTAGACTAAGTTTGAATTTATATTATACAAATTATATTATGAACAGTGAGTTTAATAATTTTTATGAGCACTAGGATGTCCCAGGAGCCCTTGTGATTTATTTCACACTTTTAGGAATTTTATTTCTTTATTTAAAGCCTCGGTCAAACCTTTTCTTTCTCGGTCAAACTGAAATCAAATTTAAAGACCCTAGCATCATATAATCGCTCGAGCTCGCCGCACCACGTGGTCCAGCCACACCGCCTAAGCGCACTCGCTTGCAGGCCATCTAATCTTGATCGGAGGGCTCAAACGGAGTGGGCTGTGCGGACCACTCCGAATAGCCACGAAATCTCAACCGTCCATTTAAGATCGTGTGGTCCCGACGAAACCGACCGGACCCAACCCATCTGGTTCGACCGCACCACCTAAACGCACCCCTCGTTGTGCCACTGCCCGCTGGGTCCCGCCGGTCAGGGCCTTCTCCTTCCTCGGGCGGGCGCGAGCAGAGCTCGAGCGCCACGCGCCTGGCTCGCTCTGAGCACCCTGTCGCTTCCACCTTCACGCCGTTCCCTCCACCGCCCACAACGACCATTCCTGGTGCTTCCCCGCCTCACGCCGCTATCTTCTCCGTCTTTCTCCTACACTAAAACCCCCTCGGAGGCCCCTTTCTCCTCCACTTCTCCTCTGGCTGGCCGAGGAGAGGGAGGTTTGCTCTTACTCAGTTCTTCAATAATTACCCCTCAATCGAGTTCCCCAGCTTCTACCTTGTATGCCTTTTCCTTTTTCGCTAATCTAGGCCTTTGTCTTTGCTTGTAGAACCCAGGGCCATCTCGTGCTCTCGGTAGCTCTGGACGCGCACCGAATGCCATCCCCGCACCATTTTCCCATCTCCAGTGAGTATTAACCTCTCCTCTGCGCGTCACTTTGTGCCTCTAGGCATTACCATCTTTTCCCCTCAATCAATTTGTTGGATGCTTCACAGGAGCTCAAGAATTTTGGTTCTTCCCCTTCACGGCCGTGAGAGTCTCTTTTCTTCTCCGGCGACGTTCCGGTAAGGCACTACTCAATTGCTCCTGTTTACACCCTCCTTGGACCTCTCTTAAGCTTTCTTGCCCCCTCTTCGTCCTTCTCCTTGCACAGATCACATCCTCCTCGGTGGACTCCTCGCCGCCGCGGCCATTGATGACGGCAAGCTTTCTCCAAGCTTCCCTGGCCACTCCACCTCTCTGGTAAGCCTCAGGGAAACCCCTTGTAGCTTAAGCACGCATAGATTAGTTTGATTTTGCACCGAGCCGTCACATGCACTTGCACCGTATGGCCGCCGCTCTCTCGACGTTCTTGTATGCCGCCATGGGCCGTAGAGGGTCGCTGTCGGTGCATATTAGAAGCGACCGCTTTTGTGCTTCCACCGCGTTCTTGATCACGCGCCAGAGACCACAGGCCACGGGCGAAGCCACCTCACGCACTGCTTGGCGCAAGTGGCACGCTCTGACCGGTTACTGTAGCGACGTAATTACGATTTAAATGCAATGATTAGCACTTAAGGGTGTGATCTGTGTCGGAAATCAGAACTTAACCGAGTTAATGTTACACTGGTTTGTGGGCCCTTGTACAGAAAGTGGGAAGAGTTAAAGAACCTGGTTTAGCGTTGGCCGGATGACAGGTGGGCCCGTTGGTAGGCTGAGTTGTAAAAGGCTAGGAGAGTATGACAAGTAGGGCCCACGTGTCAGTTTGGTTTAATTTCCGAGTTTAAATAAGAAATGGTATCAGGCTCGACCCCACCTGTCATAGGCTTTGGTTAGGTGACCTTCGGTATTAAAAGTTAATAATACTTAAGAAATTCCGAAATGATTAATTTATGCACTGAAAAATTGAATAACTTCTAAAATGCACAACTAATTCATATTAACTCCAAAAACAGTGAAACCAATTTTTTTAATTTTCATTTTAAATGAACTTTGTTATAAAATTGGTTTAAAACATACCACTATCTCAAAAAATATAGTTATGGAAGGTTGATCCAAAACCCATTTATTTATACACTAGAAAATGTCTTTAACTTGGAAAATTCATTACTATTTCATATTAACTCCAAAATGGATGAAACCAGTTTTGATAATTTTCTTTTTAAATGAACTTTATTTTAAAATATGTTTCAAACATGTCTCTGTAGTAGAGAATATAGTTTTGAAAAATGATCCATAACTCTATTATTTTTACTAGAGAAAAAGGTCGATAAGCTTTAAAAATATATAACTAATTCATAAAAACTCCAAATGAAGTAAACTCAACTATTTTGGTCTTATAATATTATTCTCTAATTATCTATGTAATACTTTGCCTCAACTATACCCTACAAATTTTGGCCAAATAATTAAATTACATGAATTAAGACATATTGGAAACTGAAATTCAAACCATCATAACTCTCTCATGCTAAATCCAAATGGAATGAATCTTTCACCTAAATTCATATAAAATCATAATCTACCCACTGTATAAATTTCATGCATTTTTTAGTATTTTGAATTTTCAGCATTATTTGGTGTTTATTGCAATATCGTCTATCTTTAGGTTTTTCGACGATACCGATATATTCGTGAGATCTAAATTGAGTGTAATCTGAGAATGAACAAGTGGTACAGCAAAGGTGCGAGCACCCTCCTCTTGATCATATTGCTCCTATTGATTTTAAAATGTTTTGTATGGTTTTAATCTCTCAATTGCATGCTATGTTGAAAAGTATGTTTATGGGTAGAAGTAGTTAATTCCCTACTTGCTGCATTGGCCATCCTTTGAATGTTGATTACCCTGTTTACCTTGAATGATTAAGGCTATATGTTATATGGGTTGTTTGCTAATTTGTAGAACGATGCTTAGTCATGCTTGTAGTTGTAGTCGATAACGGTTGATGGAGCTAGTCCATCGGCCGATGGATCAAATTGAATCTTAATGAAATTTGAGGATTATATGGATTTGATTATGTTGAATTTGAGGAAAATACCCAGATCTTCGTATCTGAATATTATGAACTTGTTGATGGGTTGTTGTTGTGTGTTGGACTTGGACGGGTGATAGGGTGATGAAGGGGTGGTCCTGGATTCATGTAGCCCCGTTTGGGTATTTGAGGACCGGTCTGTGATGTGATGAACCAAGTCTTACGTGCAACCACACGCCGGGTTTATGGGCGATGTCTTGGCTTAATAATTTGTTGTGTTGTCTTGGCTTAATAATTTGTTGTGTGTTAGCTATCAAAACACGATCAGATTGGCAATTGTGTTGTTTGGTTTTAATGGCTCTCTTGTCAATCTGGTGGGGGCATGTTACCCTTTTCTTTTCTTGCCCTTAAGGGTCTCTAGTTGATAGGGACTTACTTACACAACGAGGTTCACCTGTAGTGCAGGCGCTTAGTCTGCTATGGGATTCTCGATCCTCTGTGGTTTGATAGTTAGGACATGACATTGTAACGGCCTCGTTATGCTACCTCACCACACTCCAAAGGAAGAGTGCATTGGCCGACATTATGAGGAATGCATATCGTGGGTAAAGTCAGTAAACTCGCAGAGTAAGTAAATCTATTCGAATAGCCGTGTCCCCAGTTATGGACATCACTTGTGGGAAAGCATGCACAGTTATCTTTTGGGAAGTTAAGCTTGGGGTTATGGTTAAAAATGTTATGTCTTTATGTTAGTTTGTCCAGATCTGAAATGTTATCTCGAACGGGATGTTCGCTTGTTAATTTGTTATGGAATGAATTGTGTCACGAATGGGATTTTCGTGTGATGATTATACTTGGAGATTATATTGTTGTTGATCATTACTTACTGTTATACAATATTTCCTAAATGTTTTAAAATGGCAATTTGAATCTATATTGTTTATCTAATTGCAAAACTTGCTTTATGCTGAAAATTGACTAGTGTAGTAGCCTTCCTTTGATACTTACATGCATCCTTATTTTTCTTGAAAAGTCTCGCGAGTACAACTTTGTACTTAAAAATTAACCATTTGTTCAGGTGAAAAGTCATTCAAATTGGGTAAAGTGCTTCAGACGCTACGACTTTAACTCCAGTTGGTTGCTTGTGGGATTGTGGGCATGCCAACTCGGTTATTCCCTTTTTATTTTTAGTTTGTCTTCCGCTGCGATTTATTATTGGGTAATTACTTTTGGCCGGTTGGCCCTCTTATGCAATCTTGTATATTATGTTTGTCTTCTTTGATGTTGTATTTACATTTCCTTTATTCTTGTATATTGTGTATGGATGTGAATACAATATTGTGTTTGGATATGTGCATGTTAGTCGCTAATCCTTGGGAGCTAACATGAGACACCTATCCGGGTACTCGGAATTATTTTCGTTTCATGTTAAGTATTGTGCTCTTTCAGCGTAATTAATTAGCTTGAAACGGATCCGATCTCGGGGTCCTCACACCTGGAGCCTGGACAATGGGGCGAAAGGGGTGTAGCGGTGCTGGCATGGACGCGCGGTTGAAGGGGCAGCAGGAGAGAAAGGGGATCGAGGGGAGGGCCGGTGGTGGAAGGGGTGGCTGTGGAGGGCTGGAGGCCTGGAGGCCTGGAGCCTGGACGACGGGGCGAAAGGGGCGCAAAGGCGCGGTTGAAGGGGCGCAGCGGTGCTGGCGTGGACGCGCGGTTGAAGAGGCGGACGCGAGGTTGAAGGGGCGGGCTAGCGGCGCGGCGGACAGGGTGGGAGAGGAAGGTGAACTGGCCAACTGAGGATCGGGATGGGGAATTGGGGAAGAACTGGGGTGGGGCAGCGCGGTGTAGGGTTACTTAGGGAAGGCTGACGGGGTGGGGATTCACGGGCCTTTGTGGGCTGAGCGCTCGAGCCAAATAGACAACACGATCATCGCGAGCCAATTTGGCTCGCGAACTGGCTCGGGCTCGGCTCAATTTTTCACCGAGCTGAAAACTGGGCTCAGCTCGAAAAATCACGAGCTCGAGCAGGCTCGCGAGCCTCTAGCTATTTTTCCAGCCCTAGCGCCACCCGTCCGTCTTGGATTTTAAGTGCCTTGCACGTCCGTCCCATGAACGGACGGACGAGCGGCGAGGTGGTGGATCCATTCCTCCTTGGGACGGATGAGGCAGCGAGGTGGTGGATCCATCCCTCCTTGGGACAGATAAAACGCCTCTGTCTTAGGGTGGTGCAAACGAGACCACATGGCTGTCGGGACCCAAAATATGCAATTCTGGACCCCCTGTGTATAATGCCCTAGTCCAGGATCACGCTAGTGCACACAGTGTCATCACAGGTGAATATCGATCCACACAAGTGATTAATAACATAAACGAGTAATTTGATAACAAATAAGGGTTTTGACCTTAAGGTCGAGTTTACAATTATTAAGGCACGCAGGGCTAGCAATAAATAAAATAGCAATGAACGAAGAAACTCCAATGAATCCCATCGGCTCACCACAGTAACCGATCGATCAAGACCCCACGATCAAGCACCTTCGATGAACTCCTCCTCGAAAGTAGGCGAAGACTCTCCTCTTCGCTGCATGTTTTACAACAAGCATGAGTACACACCGCATCGCAAGTCATACCACAGAAATGCAATTATAGATGCAGGCTTGTTCCAAAGGAATGGTTTCTGTGGTTCTTTTGCAGAAATGCAGCATTTGCAAATTTAAATACAGGTAATAGATTGAAAGCATAACTAAAACAAATAGACAATAATAATTTGACAGTTTTATTTCACAAAGACACATAGCCTAAGCAGGTTATTCACATAGCCATATGAATTAGGTCACACAACTCCCTTCCCAAGGTTTTATGAAAATCTACCCCTCGTGTGAAATCACCGAGCATGTCCATGACCGCGGACGCGGCTATTCGAATAGATTGTTTAACACTCTGCAGAGGTTGTACACTTTACCCACAAGATACAACTAGTGTAGCTAGCTGAGACATCCCACCCTGTGATGCACTGCAGGAGGTCCGGGAGGACCATTTTTTTTTGGCGCTGCGGAGCCACCACGGAAAGGAGTGGTAGCCTTGCGGTGCATTCCTCGAGGAGGTGCCAGACCTCCCAGAGGTCTAGAAGACCTCCCGGAGGTCTTGGCTCACCACCGACCTCCCAGAGGTCTTCAAGACCTCCCGGAGGTCTTGGCCCGCAACCCCAGAACACCTCCAGCACATCACTAGAGAGGTCCGACAGACCTCCTGAGCTAAGTCCTCAGAGGACATCCCGGAGGTCCCGCCCCTATGCATCCGAAGCTAGTCCCTGGACAACAGAGCTAGCTCACACAAGAACACAAGCTAATATCACAACCACAAGGTCAAACAAAGATGAAGCGCATAAATTAAACTTTATATAACAGACCTTATGGTCAAGCTTGTTAACAAGAGGTCCGCCATCGAGGGCTTACAAAACCAAAGAAGAACTTACAATCGGCAACAAGGAGCTCTAAGGCTCCAACACCAAAAGCGAAAGCTGACCATCCAACAAGCACCACAGTCGCCGGGTGGAGGACGCCCTAAGCGGCTTAGTCGTCAAGAACTCCTCCTCAAAGAGGTCTCAGACCGCCAAGCACTTGATCATCCTCATAATCTGCTTTGACACAGGGCTTAAGCCACAAGTACTTTGAATGTACTCAGCAAGTTACAGAGAGCAATTATGCAATAATATTCATGCAAGGGCTTACCAAGTGAGAGTTGTATGGTTAGTTTGCGCAAAGCCAAATTTTGCCAATAATAACAATAATAGATTGAAAAGCAGCAAGGTAAAACCATAGTACATAATAGATTTGATGATTGAAAAAGTGGAGGGAGCACCAACTCACATCCACAACAAAAATGGGGGAGGTCTGGTCACACCAGTGGCCAGGTCCTCACCCAAAACCCACTCTAGAGCACCCACTCTAGAGGTCCGAACCAGCCCTTAGACCACCACCGAGCCAACCCCGCCCCTCCGAGCCGGCCAAGGTCTCTTCGAGGCAAAGCCAAGGCACCTCGCTGAAGTGTCCAGTGGCATAAACTTGAAACAACTATCCCTTGCACCATTTTCACCGAAAGCATGTCCATGACCAAGGACTTGGCTATTCGAATAGATCTTACACTCGCAGAGGTGTACAACTTACCCACAATCCACGATCTCTAGCGGACGGGTTCCGATCACCCTTGCTCACTTCCTAAGGTGAGAGCGCCTAGAGAGCGGCAAGGCCTTTAGAAAGCTTTGAACTGACTCGAGCTGCCGCTAAGATTTCGCAATCCCCTTTGGTCTAGAAGTCCGCAAGGCTCATGGGTGCCCTCTGCGCCAACTAATCACACGCCAACCACAACAGCCCCAAGCCATCTCATTGCTAATTATTCAGCCCGACCATTCCCATAAATGATCTTGTAGTTGCAATCGGTTTGGCCTGCATCAATAGACACAAAGTTAAGTCCTTAATTGTGCTAAGGCAAGACTTCCACAAACCCAAATGTGTATAGCACCCACTACTCACTCCCTGCCTTCTTGCCTTAGCAAAACCTTTTGTAATTACCCATGCCAAAAGACCACCTAGTCTTGGCACAATAGTTTTAACAAAGTGGCTTCTTACCACAGTCAACACAACTTAGGCATCCTGCCATAGCTGCTTAACAGTGGCACCAACCACAAGTTCCATAGTTCATTAGTCAAGATTATTAGGAATAAAACATGATACATTCGAACCACGTTTTCTACGCAAGGCTATAAAGACCTACGGCCCCATGTTGGCATGTAACAAGAAATACCAACTAAATAACCATCCTAGGGCTCACAAGATGAACATGACAACATGATAAGGACAAAGAACAAAGGAGGCATAACAGCAAGTAGGAAAATAACTACAGCCCAAACCTTTTCTTATAAACATAGCCATGCATGATAAAGTAAAACCAAAATACATTTGCAAAACTAGGTTCAAAATGATCAAAAGGAGGTCTGTGGCTTGCCTTGGTCAAGCAGTGGAGAGCCTTCCGTAGAGAGAGCTGACTCCAAGGTCTCCTCAAACTCGTGATCTACACGTTCGCAAGAAAACCAAATAAGCAAAACCACCCTAAGCCAAAGAACTTCAAAAGACTCCAAGGAACACAAACTAACTCAGCAAGAAAGGAAAACCAAGAAACTCAGCACAGCCTCAACAAGCTCTTGGGGAGGTCTGGTGCAAGGAGGAAACCAGGCGGGGGAGACAAGGAAGAAATGAGCAACAAAGTTACAAAGGCTTGCCCGCCTGTGCTATATATAGCCGAGTTGGTGGAGTGCACCACAAGGAAGCTCAAGGACGGTTGGCAATCGGGCAACTAGGGCAGGCTTGCCCTAAAAGAATTTAAATAGTACTGAGATGTGACTGCATTTAATGTGACCCGACACCTATTAAATGCGCACAGAGTTCTGAGGCAAGAGCAATAATTACAAGGTGGAGAGAGGCTGGCAAGTGAGGCCAGTCAAAAGGGTGCACCACTTGGTCAAAGAGGTGGCCCCACCGCAAGGGTCATCTCCACCAAAGACCACGGTGAGGTCCTGGGCAAGAGGTCCAAGACACTCAGAGGGGGAGGTCCTGGACAGGAGGTCCAAGGACTCAAGAGGAGGTCCTGGACAAAAGGTCCTCAAAGCTCACAACGAGGAGGTCCTAACTCTCAGATTTGTACAAGGGAGGTCTAAGGGTCAAGATCTCAAAGGGGAGGACCTCAACGGTCCAGATCAAAGGGTGCAGGGGAGGTCCTGACGAGTAGATCTCCAAAAGGGAGATCTAACGGTCAAGATCTCAGAGGGGAGGACCTCAACGGTCCAGATCAAAGGTTACAGGGGAGGTCCTGACGAGTAGATCTCTAAAAGGGAGATCTAACGGTCAAGATCTCAAAGGGGAGGACCTCAACGGTCTATATCAAAGGGTGCAGGGGAGGTCCTGATGAGTAGGGATATTCTGGTTTAGGAGGGTGGTCTTTACAAAAGACCAGCAAGGATCGAGGAGGTGGTCTTTACAAAACAACCAGGAAGAGGTCCTGGAAACAAAGGAAAACGTAAAGAAAGGTAGAGCCGCTCGATTGAATCATGCCCAGAAGGAAAGGAACGTTCGACCATCCAAACGTTACCTCGTTAGTTGAGCCGTCCGATCAAGATCGAATGGCGAAACAAAGGGGCCGCTCGACCGAGCTTAACAGACTAACGAGACTAGGCCGCTCGATTTAAATCGGACGGCTAGGAGGGAAAGGGACGTTCGACCAGCTAACGTGCCCTTAGGATCGGGCCATCCGAACAACATCGGACGGTTCTAAGGTAATGAAGGCAAAGCCTCAAGCGATACAGCCACGAGAGTCAAAGATGGGTCCAAGCGCTTAGGAGGTCTCGGACCTAAGGAGGTCGGAACCTTTAGATCCAACGAAGGGAGGACCTGGACGGCTAGGATCTCCAGAGAGCAGGTCCTAACGGCCAGATCTCAACAAGGGGAGGTCTGTGCGGCTAGGATCTCCAGAGAGGAGGTCCTAACGGCCAGATCTCAACAAGGGGAGGTCTATGCGGCTAGGATCTCCAGAGAGGAGGTCCTAACAGCCAGATCTCAACAAGGGGAGGTCTTAAAGGACGCTGAGGAGGTCCGTAAGACAAAGAAAGGTCTGTAGGGACAAAGGAAGGTCTATTTGAACACAAGGGAGGTCCAAATAGCCACGAGGAGGTCTAGGAAGGTCCCAAAAGGGCACTGGGAGGTCCAGAGAAACTCTAGAGCACCCAAGAGAACTCAGGGGTTCCAAGAGAGCGTGGATAAGTCCACGGGGAGGTCCAAAAAGAAGCAAAGCCAAGCGTGGCTTGGAGAGACCAAAGATGTTTTGAAACACAAACCTGAGCTGGGTCCTTAACAGGAAAACCCCCAAGCAAGGGGCAGGTTCGAACAGAGGGGAGAAGAGAGAGAGAGAGAGATCTGGGTCTCAAAGAGATTCAAACCAACAAAGGAAGTTAAAAGAGAAGAGACAAACCAGGGGCACACAGAGAGGCTTTGAGAACCAATGCCTCAAGGGCAAAGAAGACACAACAGAGAGCCACAACCGGCAAGGAACACCAACAAAGAGCTTAGTTAAGGTTGGATTAGTTCCAGTTGAACTCTCCAAATTTTCAAAATATCAGGTTAAGCTTTGGATTCTCAATAAAGCCAAATGGTTACTTTTATTTTGGAAAACTTGGCAAAAACTTAAAGGAAACGGGACGTTACAAACCTTCACCCCTTAAGGGAATCTCGACCCCGAGATTCAGGCTGAGCTAGGGAATAGGTGGGGGAATTCCTTTTTGAGGTCCTCTTCACGTTCCCAAGTTGCTTCGGCTTTAGAGTGGTTGCTCCATTGCACCTTGCACAGCTTGGTGGTCTTGTTCCTTGTAACACTCTCGGATACGTCCAAGATCTTGATGGGGTGCTCTTTGTAGGTGAGGTCTTCTTGGAGGTCCACAGCTTCTAAAGGCATTTGGTCATCTGGCACTCGCAAGCACTTCTTCAACTGTGACACATAGAACACATCATGGACTCTAGCAAGCTGAGGAGGGAGGTCCAACTTATAGGCCACTTCACCCCTTCGGGCAAGAATTGGAAATGGTCCAATAAATCTTGGAGCAAGCTTCCCACTGATTCTAAACCGCTGCATACCTTTGAGAGGTGATACTTTAAGGTAGACTTGATCTCCTGGGACAAAAGCTAGGTCTCGTCGTCTAATATCTGCATAGCTCTTTTGTCGGGTTTGAGCAGTCTTTAACTTCTCCCTTATTGACCTCACTTGATCTTTTTCTTTTTCAAAGAGTCCTGCCAAGAACTTGGCCTTCACCCGCTCCGCCCAAAGGCAAAGGAGTTCTACACTTCCTTCCATAAATAGCTTCAAACGGGGACATTTGAAGGCTCGCTTGGTAGCTGTTATTGTAAGAAAATTCTGCATACGGCAACATCTTGTCCCAACTAGATTGTTTTTCCAGAGCACAAGCCATCAGCATGTCCTCAAGGACTTGATTAACTCTCTCGGTTTGGCCATCTGCTTATGGGTGGTATGTCAGATCGAATTAAGGTCTGTGCCTAGGCATCATGTAGCTTTTGCCAAAATTTGGAGGTGAACTGAGATCCTCTGTCCGAGACTATCTTCTTTGGAACACCATGCAAGCATACAACCTTTGCCATGTAAATTTCTGCCAGTTTGTCTCCGGAATAGGTAGTCTTCACATGAATAAAGTGAGCCATTTTCGTTAACCTATCCACAATTACCCAAATAGAATCAAAACTGGCTTGGGTACGAGGTAGACCAGTTATAAAGTCCATCCTGACCTCTTCCCACTTCCACTCGGGTATGGGTAAAGGCACTAAAAGTCCTCCAGGTCTTTGGTGTATCGCTTAACTTTTAAGGTGTGTCACATTTGGCTACAAAATCTGATATTTCTTTCTTCATTTTCGGCCACCAGTACAATTCCTTGATATCTTGATACATTTTTGTAGCTCCTGGATGTATAGAATACAATGCTTCATGGGCTTCTTTAAGTATTAAATCTTTGAGCTCTGTGTTATTGGGCACACAGAGCCTCTTATCAAACCAAACCGCACCTTGACCATCTATAGCAACCCTTGCAGCCTTCTCTTCTCTTATGTTGGCCTTGATTTCTTGGATGTCAGCATCTCCAACTTGAGCTGCCTTGATCTGTTGTTGCAAGGTAGGTTGCACTTCAAGTGCTGCTAAGAACCCTTCTTCAACTAACTCAAGTCTAAGCTTCAAGAATTCCTCATGCAAAGTAGGTTGGCTCTCCTTGATCATCAATGTATTGGCATAAACTTTCCTGCTTAAAGCATCTGCCACCACATTGGCCTTGCTTGGGTGGTAATGAATTCCCACATTGTAGTCCTTGATAAGCTCCAGCCACCTTCTCTGCCTCAAATTCAAATCTGCTTGAGTAAAGATGTACTTTAGGCTTTTGTGGTCAGTATAGATTTCACACCTATTACCAATGAGGTAATGGCGCCAAATCTTTAAAGCATGTACCACAGCCAGCCTAACTCTAGGTCATGAGTAGGGTAGTTTGTTTCATGGGGCTTCAACTGTCTTGAAGCATAAGCTACCACTCTTTCTGTCTTGCATTAGAACACAGCCAAGTCCTTGCTTTGAGGCATCACAAAAGACTTCAAAATCTTTCCTAACATCCGAAGAACCAAAAGCTGGGCAGAGGTCAACTTTTTCTTGAGCTCTTGGAAGCTTTGATCACAACTGAGGTCCAAAGAAACTTTTTTCTTTCTTTAACAAACTGAGTTAAAGGTCTTGCAATTCGGGAAAATCCTTCAATAAACCTTCTGTAGTAACCGGCCAAACCAAGAAAACTTCGAACTTGAGGCACTGATCTAGGAGGTTCCCAATTGAGCACATCTTGAACCTTACTAGAGTTGACAGACACTCCTTCTTTTGACAAAACATGCCCCAAAAGACCACTTTTTAGCCAAAACTCACACTTGCTAAACTTGGCAAAGAGCCGATGAGCTCTCGGCTTCTCCAAAACCGAAAAGAGATGCCTTGCATGCTCCTCTTCACTCTTGAATATACAAGAATGTCATCAATGAAGACAATGACAAACTTGTCTAGGTACTCCATGAACACCCTGCTCATCAAATTCATGAAATAGGCAGGGCATTGGTCAGCCCAAAAGACATGACAAGGAACTCAAATAACCCATACCTAGTTGATAAAAGCTGTCTTAGGATGTCTTCCTTTCAATCTTGAGTTGGTGATATCATGTTCTCAAATCTATCTTTGAAAACACAGCAGCTCCCTTCAATTGGTCAAACAAATCATCAATCCTTGGCAAAGGATACTTGTTCTTGATGGTGACATCATTGAGAGCTCTGTAGTCCACACACATTCTTTGTGTACCATCCTTTTTAGGCACAAAAATCACTGGGGCTTCCCAAGGTAAGGAGCTAGGTCTAATAAAACCCTTGCTCTGTAAGTCTTCCAACTGTTTCTTTAACTCCACATGATCATCAACATGCAATCAGAGGGCCTTTTGGAGATGGGAGAGGTCCCCGAACAAGGTTAATGACAAATTCAAGGTCTCGATGCGAGGCATTCCCGGGAGCTCATCAGGAACACATCCACAAACTCTTTAACAACAGGACATCTTCCAATGCTTGAACTTGAGCACTACAAGATAGGGCTCCTCGAGCTTCTCCGAGGAGGCCGAAAACTTCACAAAGGGCACCACTAGGGCTGGTCAAAGAGATACTTTTATCACTACAATCCAACATGGCATGGTGGTCACCACCAATCCATGCCCAAGATCACATCTAGGGACCCGTGTCCAAAAGGATAAGGTTGGCTAGAAAGTCTACTCCTTCTATGACCATTTTCACTTAGGACAACCCCTGGTTCGACTTAATTCAACCGGGATTGAACCAACAAGGTAGACTTAAGAGCAACAACTCAAACCGGTGCTTTGCAAAGAAAACTCCGAGAAATAAACGAATGGGAAGCTCTAGAGTCAAACAAAAGCTGCAGGTTGGTGCATCGAATTTACTAGGAACATACCTAGTACCACATCTGAGGAGGTCTGGGCTTCTTCCACTGCAACATGGTTCACACGCCCCCTTCCAAAAGATTGGGAGGTCCTAACTTGAGGAGGTCCTACGGCCTGAAAGGTCTTGGCCGAGGGAGGTCCTGAAGTGGAGGTCCTTGCGGCTTGCTCAGTCTTCAGTGGGCATTGATTGGCAAAATGCCCCACTTGGTGGCACTTGAAGCAGGTAATCCCAGCTGCTGTGGAGGTTGTTGGGGTTGACTTGGTGCTATTAGTGATGCTTGCCGGGTCAAGGCTGGGTGGGAGGTCTTGGCAGAGGTCCTAGGAGGTCTAGGAGGTCCTTGGTGCTTGGGTTGGTACTGCACAAAAGCTTTGTGGCGCTGGGGAGGTCTTTGTTGAGCACTGGAAGGCGGCACCTTTCTCTTGAAAGACTCAGAAAGCTCTCTTCGGGACTCCTCAATGAGCATTGCCTTGTTCACCATATGCTGAAAATCAGGATAATCGCTACAACAACTTGAACTTTTAAGTCGATGGAGGCCTCGCTAAAGCGCTTCGCTGCATCATCCGTAGCCACATCCTCGCGGGCATAACGTGACAACTGGGTGAACTTAGTGAGATACTCACTCACTAACATGCTGCCTTGCTTGAGATCCCTAAACTCATTCTTTTTCATCTCTACCTTCCCATCAGGGACATGAAAGTGGCGAAAGGCAGCTGCGAATTCTACCCAAGTGATCCTCTGGGGGTCAGCGTGTGAGGCACAAAATGTGTCCCACCATTCAGCTGCAGGTCCTTCCAGTTGATGTGAGGCAAACAGAACCTTCTCCTGCCTTCACAATGAGCAATATCCAACTTTTTCTCGGCTGACCTCGGCCAATCATCTCTGCATCTAAGGGCTCAGGGGAGCTTGAAAATGTAGCTCGGCGCGTCTTCATGAACTCTGACATCCTTGACTGATGGTGAGTTGAGGGTGGAGGTCGTGGCACTGTTGTAGCTTGACTTGACGAGGATATAATAATCCTCATTTTATCTTTTATCTATAATTCTTATTATAGGTAAATATGACATCATATGGTCCCTAAGTATACCCCTTAATGTTATAAGGGAAGAGCCTACTGGGTGGTCGTAAGTTCTTCTACGACCACCCCCATAGTCGTAAGTTATGCTACGACTACCCCAATAGTCGTAAGTCTTGCTACGACTACCTCATGGTTGTAAGTTCTTCTACGACTAGGTCAGCTTCGACCACCTTATGATCAATTAAACCTACAGACAAGTGGGCCCAATTGATTAAGGGATTCAAACAGTCATCATACGTTGTTACTCTGTGAAGTAATAGCACGTAATGCTCCATTATCTCTGGTATATTGCTGTTAGGCGACGTGGAGGAGTTAATATGCCGGTGATTACTACGAACGTGCGTCCGTTACAGGATGTGATGAGGCGCCACTTCACCTGGAGAAACTGCCGCTCCTTCACGTACTATATAAAGGCGGCAATCGAGAAGGAAAGGGACCAATCGGGCCATCAGAATACCAAGATTATCTGTAATAGTCTTAGTTTTTCCCCGATTGTTCGAATACACTCAATACCATACACACACGGGAGTAGGGTTGTTATTCTCTCAGAGAAGGCTCAACTCGTATAAAAATCCCGTGTCAATCTCTGCGTGATTCCATTCTAGGAGACCCCACGAATCAAACAATATTTATGTAAGTTCGGTTCTAAAACACCGATAGTTGTCGCCGATCGTGGGGATCTTCCGTAATCTCTTGTCAACATCCTCTCTGCTTTTCCAAATCTCATGCACTCATGGCAGGAGAATGGAACGAGGAGAACTGGTTCGACTTGGCAGACACGCAGACGCCGACATGGATTCCTGTTTCGACATGAAAGCAGAGTGATCACTCATCCGATGGTATCTTGTTCTCCGTGATCTTCCCACAGATCCAGAGAGGCAGTTACCGGTGGAGTTGAGGAGGATCCTTATCCCCACAACAAGACGTCCGAGAGAGGATCTACCTCTCAAAGGACAAGGGTCAATCGACCAAGACCACACCTGTGGACTCACAACACAACGAGTTTTTCCTCGGCGTCCGAATCCCCGAGGCGGTCCGACTTGGTAAGGCATGCTCGAAGCCACAATTCCGGACTTCACTAGCATCTGGTGATCATCTCTCTCCGAATGACATCGAGACAGGCGGGATCAAGCATGCTTTTCTCAGAATTCGACCATCTCTCCGCAGATCACATCCGCCGACGGAGATGGTTATAACCCGACTTCCCTACCTAGAGGGATTACTCCAAGTCGCCAGATGGTGTCTCGACGAATCCTCAAGCGGGAGGCTTCGTGCAAGTGAGAATCATCAACGGAGGTCTTCGCCCTTCCCTCGGATCAAGGTCACTCTCCTAGAGACCGAGCCGAAACTCTCCCAAAAGATCACACACTACACCCCTCGTGGCAATGGCAAGGACACCACCATCAAGCGGACACGACCAACACCTTCATGAACGCGAAGGAAATCCTCGACATTCTCGCACTTCATTGAGGCAGTCTCAAGAGTCCGATATGGAAGCTCTTGAGGCTGCCCGACGGAAGAAAATTGAAGCCCAGAAGAATTTGCCTGGGCGCATTCAATATCAATCAGAGGAAGCTCGAGAACTCCAGTACATCAATGACTTGCTCGAGAATCCAACTCAAGAGCTAGCCCGAGCGCTAGGCTACGACCTCTTCGTTGAGGAGATTGCACAAAGGCTTCAGAACACGATGGCAAGGCTGGAAGCACCTCGCCGACATCACTCAGGAAGTCATAACAATACGACTTCTTCAGCTACCAGTCGATCGAACATATCACCACGGAGGAATCGACGCAACAGTAAGTCGCATCGATCTCCTACTCAGAGAAATATCTTTCGAACGATTGATGATCAGCAAACTCCTCGGAGAGGTGATCGCTCACCATTCCGACATGAGAATCTGCAGCAGCAGATGAACTACGAGGAGTATTCCCCTCGTAGGACTGAGATCTATCGTAGGTCTGGTCAACCTATTACTGGGTATCATCGAGTACGACCACCTGATGATATAAACCCTTCTTTCCTGCAAAGGAGGCGTCAAGAAGTCATTACTGGATGTCGAGCATTCTCGCCTGATCTCCGAGTTGTTCACTGGCCACCTCGATTTCACCAAAGGAATATGGAGAAGTTTGATGGTTCCCAAAATCCCATCGAATTCCTTCAGATCTATACCACAGCTATCCGAGCAGCAGGAGGAGGAGAGCATGTGATGGCAAATTACCTTCCAACTGTGCTCGAAGGATCTGCTCGATCCTGGTTATTGAACCAACCACTCGAGTCGATTTACTCTTGGCAACACCTCTGCGACCTTCTACTAGCAAATTTCCAAGGCACCTACAATCGTCCCGGAAAGGAGGATGACTTGCACCGGATGAGACAGAACGACAACGAGACCTTGCGCCAATTCATCAAGCGTTTTAGTCAGGTTCGTAACTCAATTCCGGAAGTTTCTGATTCATCTGTTATCAGGGCTTTCAAGCAAGGAGTCCGCAGTAGAAGGATAACAGAAGACATTGCTTTGAATCCTCCTACTTCTGTCGCTGAACTCTTTGAGATGGCTGATCGATATGCAACTGCTTCTGAGGCGGTCGAGTGGAATAACACGATAGATCGAGAAGACAATACCTCTCGAGAGCCAAAGCGACATTAGTAAGAAGAAAGATAAGAAAGCAAAAAGTCCAAGAACAAGGCGAAGGATCAAAACTCCAAGCCGCCGTTCCAAGGAAGTTTTGGTCGTGAATGATAAAGAGCCACGCACCTCCAAGTCAAGACTCGCATCGAGGCAAAGGTAAGTGCCCGATCGGAAAAATAATTAGCCTAGGTGGTGTCCTTTCCATAAAAAGGAAGGACATGACCTTCAAGAATCTTAGGGTCTTCCAACGAAAGCTTGAAGACTACTACAACTAAGAAGGACCACTTCCCACTCTCGGCGTAGGGCAAACGAGTGGTCATAAGTCATCGATGACGAGGAGGAGATGCTGCCTGTGATCCGCAACACACCGTCGAACACATATACGGGGATCATCGGCAGATGAATCAAAGCGACTCAAGGTCGCCAAACGTGAGGTAAACTCCATAGATCCTCCTCTTGTCAATAAATTATCAAGTGGTGGAAGTCACCATCTCTTTCGAGAAGGGTGATCGCCTCGATTCTTCGACCACCGTGTCGATACCCAATCGTGGTCGAACCCACCATCAACAATTGTCGGGTCAATCGAAGTTTTGTTGATGGTGGCGCTTGTTAAACATTTTGTTTACGAAAGTGCCCGGATGACATGCAAGTACCTAGGACCAAGGTAAGACCGCACGATACTCTTTCCATGGAATCGCATCGATCTTCGCTAAACCAATTGGCCAAGTTTCTTCCTTTAACATTTGGTTCACCAAGTAATTTCGTGACGTAAAAATCTCCTTTGATGTGGTCGATTTCGACACAAGATATAACGCCATACTCGGACGACCAACTTTGGCAAAATTCCTAATGGTTACTCATTATGGATATCAATGTATTAAGATGCCAGTCCCAAAGGAGTAATCACAATCCATTGTGATAAGAAGATGGCGATACCGCGATCGTCGATCCTCGAGATGGTTGGACAAATACCAACTCGAGAAGAAAGTCACTTCGACTAGCAAGTCGGCTTCAAAGTCGCACCAAAGCCAAACGACAAAGTCAAAGTGGTTCCTCCGATGCGGGAGCCCTCAAGATCGCTCAGACGGGATACTTCCGACCCCAAATAGGAAGACACCTCATCGCTTTCCTCCGAGCTAACGCAGATGTCTTCGCGTGGCAAGCATCCGACATGCCCGAGTCCCTGTGGAGGTGATCGAGCACAAAGCTAGCTTTTACTACCGACAAAGTACCAGAAACAAAAATTACGGAGATTTGCCCCGATCGACGAGATGCTATTAAATTAGAATTGATAAGCTACTCAAAGCAAAGCTTTATAAGAGAGGTCAACCACCCGAGTGGTTGGCTAATCCTCAGAATGGTTAGAAAGTCAAACGGCAAATGGCGATGTGCGAGACTTTATCGATCTTAATAAAGCTTGTCCAAAAGACGATTTTCCTTTACCTCGTGACGATCGCTTGGTTGATTCTACCGCAGTTGTGAAATGTTAAGTTTTTAGATGCATATTCGGATACCACCAGATCAATATGTGTCTAGACGATGAAGAAAAGACGCATTTATTACACCATTTGGTATATTTTGCTATGTCAAAATGCCATTTGGTCTAAAAAATGCCGGTGCTTCTTTTCAACGCTTGATGCAAGCAACTTTTTCATCTCAATTAGGCCGAAATCTAGAGGCCTATGTTGATGATCTAGTTGTTAAAAGCATCAAGAGGCTTAATCATATTACTGACCTACAAGAAACATTCGACAATCTCGTAAAACATCGCTTAAAACTCAATCTCGAGAAGTGTGTGTTCGAATCTCTTGAGAAAATTGCTTGGATTCCTAGTATCTATACGAGGAATCGAAGCAAATCCCGAAAAGATCAAGGCCATTCTCCAAATGCGCCATCCAACCACAAGGAAAGAAGTTCAGAAACTCACAGGGTGCATGGCGGCTTTAAGTCGTTTCATCGCACGACTGGGAGAAAAGAGACTACCTTTCTTTAAACTTCTAAGGAAACATGAAGGTTTTGAGTGGTCAAAAGAGGCGAACGCTGCCTTTGAGGATGTCAAGAGGTACCTTACGAGTGCTCCTATTTTGGTCTCTCCAAGGTCAGAAGAAATACTCTTAATTTACCTAGCTGCCACACCACAAGCAAGAAAGCGCAGATCGGTCGAGAACGTGAAAACGCATAACGACCGCTTTACTACGTGAGTGAAGTTTTACAGGCCTAAGGAGCGTTACCCTCAGTCCAAAAGCTTCTATATGCCCTCCTCATGTCTTCGAGGAAATGCGGCATTATTTTCAGCGCACAAACTAGTCAGGTTGCCCGAGTTTCCTTAGGAGCGATCCTCCACAATAGGGAAACAATGGACGATGGCAAAATGGTCACCAAACTTGGGGAGTTTGACATCCATTTCGTGTCCCGAACGGCCGTTAAATCCCAGATCTTGGCAGACTTTGTCGCCGAATGGACAAATCTCGAACTGCTCAGATCCCCAAGACGATTCCTACGACCAAAGGACAATGTACTTTGATGGGTCACTTACTTTAAGTGGCTCTGGGTGGGTGGTCTGGTATCTCCTACGGAGAGACCTTAAAGTATGCCATACAATTAAACTTTCGTGCCACTAACAACGTGGCGTATCTGAAGGTTTGCTAGGCGGCATACGAAAGCAATGAAAGCGCTCGATTCGCCGACTACTTGTGAGAGGAGACTCTCAACTAGTCGTGAATCAAGTCGAAAAGAGTACCAAAGTGCTCTAATCCAACAATGTCTTGGTACTTATCGAAGTGCGTAAGCTAGAAAAGCACTTTTTAGGTTTCGAGGCACAATTCATCCTCGAAGGATAATTTCTCGCAGACCATCTTGCTCGAATAGCTTCTTCCCGATCCAAGTACCAAAAGGAGTCTTCTTGAACAACTCGTGGCCGCTCTCGGTCGACGAACCGTAAACACCTCCTATTGAGACATGCCTCTCTAGAATACGAGGATACATGGATGACACCCATCTATGCATATCTTCGTAGGGTTCTATATTCAAGACGATCTCAAGCGGATCGCTTATCCCTAAAAAGCCAAAATGTATACTTTGGTGGAAGGAGTCCTTTATAAACGAGGTACTCAAGGGGTGCTCATGCGATGCATTCCGCAGAGCGAGGATTAACACTTCTTATGACATACATGAAGGCATCTGTGGAAATCATGCTTCCTCTAAGCGCTGGTCGGTAAGGCCTTTCGACAAAGGGTTTTACCGCCAATGACCTTTTACGATGCTAAAGAGTTGGTTAAAAGGTGTGTCCAATGCCGCTTCATAGCAGAGATACACCAACCAGCTCGAGCATTACAAACAATACTTATCTTGGCCTTTTGCACTGGGTCTCGATATCCTAGGATCGCTCCTCAAAGCTCCAGGAGGTTTCGAGTTCCTTTTGTGGCTATTGATACGCTCACAAAATGGATCGGCCGAACTCGGATCGATAACAACTAAGCGGCAAAACGGTTTATGATGAGATGCGAATTACTCGATTTGGAGTACCGAGTCTAATAATTATAGATAATGGTAAGCATTTTCGAGTGCAAAATTTCAGGAATTTTATGACGAGTTGGGTACCAAGTTGTGTTATGCTTCTATAGCCCATCCCCAAAGTAATGGGGCAATCGAACGCAAACCACCAAATAATGAGAGGAATTAAGACTCGAGTCTTGACCACTCATCAAACGCCGGGGCTTGGGTACAAGAGCTACCCTCAGATATGGGTTGTTCAGACGACTACCGGTCAAGCACAGTGAAACACCATTCTTTCTAGTCTTCGAGTCGAAGCCATGCTTCCTCCTAACTAAAGATACGGTCAACACGAAGTCTAAACTTTCACAGACTCCAACCAAGAACAACTTCGAGCAGATGATATTAATCTACTTGAAGAAAGGAGAAACCATACCCTAATTCGCTCGGCTAGTCTATCAACAAGCCCCACGAAGATACTACGATCGAAGGTCCAACCTCGCACCTCGCCAGAGGTCACTTGGTATTGAGACTCGCCAATCCAAGTCTAATCGAACAAACTTTCTCCCAAGTGGGAAGGTCCTTACACAGTGGTCGGGTTACTCGTCTGTGCTCGAGACGATTGGCAATGGAAGACGGTCAGTTCTCTCGAATTCTTGGAACATCGACCGCCACATAAGTTTTATGTGTAACCAATCATTCGCATAATAAAGAATCAGTTCTCTCTACCTCTATTGTCTTACTTTTGAGTAGTGCTTTCATAATCTTTCGACTATATTCTAAACACCCAGTTTCCTTTACACTAGTCGAAAGGCAGATAACATCACCTGGTCGAAGCCTCTCCTTTCTGCATGTGGTCCTGCCCACTAGAAGGAGCTTCCTAGTATTGACTCGTTACTCACTTTTGCCGCCAATGTAAAGAGCTCGGGTTCTATTTAGTCTAAATATTTTTGAGAGCTTACTCCTTTCACCTTAGATTATTTCTTCATTCTTTTGAAAAATATTCTAAGCAAAGTGCACTTTTTAGATTTATTCACCGCCTTTGGTGCATTCGATTAAATCTCAACTAAGTCGGAGGAAGAAACACATCTAGTCAAGTCTCTCCTCTCGCATGTGGTCCTCGCCCACTAGAAGGAACTTCCTAGCATCGCTCAGCTTCCTACTCTTGCTATCGGGATAGACTTATCGAGTCCTCCAAAGAAGGGCAAATGAATTTTTGAAGTCCTCTGGATGAATTTTTGAAGTCCTCTCGATGTTTGTTTAACTCAAGTTGTCGTTCTCGACTTAAATAATCTAGTCGAGATGGTAACATCACCTAGTCGAAGACTTTCCTCTCTGACGTGGTCGCCCACTAGAAGGAACTTCCTAGTGTCGATTCGTTTCCACTTTTTCACCAAATGCATGGCGGTTGTGATAAAAACAACAAGTTAAACAAACATCTCTGTTTTGTAAACCCTTTTTAACACTATTTATTTAGTTCGCCTAAACAAACTAAGCAAATAGTCGGGGCTAGGATAAAGTTATTACTTTGACTTCAATTCTTAGTCTTTCATTTCGTTAATTATCTTTTGAGTTACTAACTACTCGACAAGATGATTTGCGTGAAACAAGATGGATTATATAATACATCAACAAAAGATTGTTTTTCGTGTTTGTTACAAACTACTCAAGAAGGAGAGCCCAACAGATCTCCTCCAAACCTTCCGCCAACTGATTGCATTTCTTCAATCGACGACTTGCTTCGCTTCAGTAATCGAAAGTCGGCTTCGATTGGTTGAACATTAAGGTTAGGGTCACGAGCTTTAAGTTTGGCCAATGCATAACTTATCGCAACTTCGACCGCCTCCTTTATCGATTCAGCTTGGTTGGTCTTCAGGGTGGTCATCAGTTCTTGCAAAGTCCCGACTTGTTCCCCAATTGTACTTATGCGAGCGACCATCGATCATCTTGAGGAGCTTTTCCTCAAGATGAAGCTCACTAAGTACATTGTTCAGAGCATGACATCGCTTTGAAGATTAATCTTCATTGTCTCCATCTCCTGCTAAGTACGAGTCGAAGCCTCATGAGTTTTTGTTTTCACCGCTTGCTCGAAAAGAATAAGACCGGTCAAGTAAAAATAAACTTCTAGAGGAAAAGAAAACAAAAATAATTACAGTAAAAGATTTCCTTACCGCTAGTCGAGAATCCAATTTCTTGATTTCTTCATCATGGGAGGCAACGGTCTCAAAGATGCTTCTTCTCCCATGATCTAATCTCCTCCGCATTTTCTTTGGCAATACGGATACCTCAAGATAAATCACGGTTTTATCCTCGAGCTCATTTTCGAGCCTTCCTATTCGAGTTCCATTTCTAGAAAAGAAATGAGAGTGAGAATATGGGAAGAACTCAGAAATATTGCGAGTAAAGAATTGTTTACTCCGATCTTTGGGACTTTAGTCTCGTAATTTCTTCATTTTTCTCTCTGGAGGTACGAGAAGTCTCGTGAATGACCAAAGTTTTATTTTGGACTTCATTCTGGAGCTTTCTTATATCATCTTCTTTTTCTTAAAAGAAGTATGATCGAGCAAAGATCGAAAACATAAGCGGTCTTAAGTTCAAGACTTATCGTTTATCCTTTCCTCGCACCTTTTAGGATGCAGAGTTAGCTTTTTAAGCTTCCTCAAGAGAAATTCTACTTTCTCAGAACTTTCTCGACTCCTCTTTTGATAATCGCGAGTTGGCAGAGTCTTTTTCGTCGCTTTTTAACCTGTAAAGGTTAAAAGTGGACATGAACATTATTAAATTGGTTGTAAGCTCTCCTACAACCATTGATCTAGTCGTAAGTTCTTCTATGACTATGGATCTAGTCGTAAGTTCTCCTACGACTAAACCTTCGGTCGTAAGTCTTTTACGACTAGCATATAGTTGTGAGTTTTTCCACGACAAACCCTGTAAGCACTATATAAGTAGTCAGGTCGAAAACGACTATGAAAAATAGTAACTTACCACCTCTCTGCCTGTTTGCAGAGTTCCTCTTTTTCCTGTCGCAGCTCTAGAAGTTGTCGATGATATTCACCGACAACAGCGATTTGCTCTATGGCTTTCTGCAAAAGAAAAGACAGTGAGAAACAAGAGAAGATTATACCTGTATGTATAAGTATCATCAAATACTTACACTCATGGTTGATCGAGCAAATATCGAGTAAACCAGCTCTGGGTGCTTCAACTCGTCCACTCTCTCAACTTGGTCCCACCAAACCTTCTCAAGGCGCTCATTATCAAAAGTGTTCCCTCTATTGGGAATGTCTTTGGGATGGGGGACTTACATTCTGAGATCTAAAGCGTAAGACCCCACTATGGAAGCAGGGCCAAAGAAATCAGAACAGAAGTTGAAGTATTCCTCATCTTCCGATTCTGAAATTGTAATTTCCCTTTGGATACCAGGAAGGAAGTTTGTAATAATTTCCTTCCCCGCACGGTGGTCTCGCACATCACCACCTTGGGCAGAGCCTGCGACTACCTCTGCTGGTCCCACGGTCACATCAAGGGTCATGGCGGCTACCTCAAGAGTTGTAGACGCCACTCAAGAATTATGGTCATTGCCTCGGTGGCCATAGCTACAACTTCAGCGGTCGAAACAACCGCTTCAGGAGCCACGACTTCTTCCACAACCCGAGCTGTGGATGATCCTTCGACCATCTCTTTTGTCATCTCTCCAATCGCTGGAGAGACTACAATGGGCTTTTCGATAGAAACCACTATGGGGGCTGAAGGAGTCGAGCTAAAATAAACAAAAGGATAGCAAGTCAAATTGTGGAAAGCAAAAGGTAAATGCTGTTCTTACACTTTAGCT
Source organism: Phyllostachys edulis (assembly GCA_036346405.1). Taxonomy (NCBI): domain Eukaryota; kingdom Viridiplantae; phylum Streptophyta; class Magnoliopsida; order Poales; family Poaceae; genus Phyllostachys; species Phyllostachys edulis. The sequence continues at coordinate 44,781,315 of CM070550.1, read as the reverse complement.
TGTTTCACATACCTCTACATCCTGGACTTGATCAGAAACTTTGAAGACATCTTCCCGATGGAAGGGTTCTTCGACTTCTTTGCTACGACCACGCCCAGGTTGTAGCTCAAGTTGGGGAATAGGCTCGCCACGACCACGCCCGTCGTGGATCTTGAACAGGGACCATATCTCTGGTCTCCTGACTTTCTGGAGGGCCGAGATCGGTCTCGACCACTCCAAGAGCAGCGCTACCCTCAACAATAGGGATCGGATCGGCGTTGTCCTTCACAAAAGACAAAAACTCCTTCCAGTTCTCCTTTTCTAGTTGCTTGACAAAACTAGAAGTGGCAGAAACTGTGAAAGCTTTCTTGTCATAATAAAAAGGTACCTTAGCCTTGTGGGCTTTGTGCCTAAGAGGTTCTTCAACCTCCACGGCCTCCTCAGCTGCAGCTGCTTCAGTCTCGGCTACTGCTGTGGTCATGTCCTTGGTCTTACGGATCTTGCGTATAAGAGGTTCTTCATCCTCCTCGACTTCAGTTGCTTCGACTTCAGTTTCTGCTGCGACTATGCGTGCCGCAGACCTTAACAAGGACCTGGTCGAAACGAGGGGACTTGAGCTTGATCCTCCCTTGTCGACGACTCTTGAAAGACGACGCTTTTTACTTGGGGGAGCTGAGTCCTTGTCCACTATCGCCCCTGCTCCAATGATCATCAGTTCGACCTCTTCGTCGTCCCGGCGGTTTTCCATGCCTACTTTCTGTAAAGAAAAACAGAAGAAGAAGAATCAATGACCAGTCGTAAGTTTTTCTACGACCAGTACCTAGTCGTAAGCTTTTCTACGACATGTCCCTGATCGTAAGATTTTCTACGATCACTACCTAGTCGTAAGTTCTTTCTACGACTATAAAGTCCTAAGGATAAAATCAGCTTTTGATTACCTTTAGACGCTTAACCTTTTCCTCTGCGGACAAAACCGCAAGGATTTGAGGAACCGCCATTCCGGGTGGCGGGGGCTTCTCACAAACGAGTTTGACTCGAACGTCAATCTTCGCTCGGAAAGATCTGTATAAAAGCAGATAAAGATACTCGATTGGATAAATCAAGAAGACCAAACTAAGAGTTAAGTCGAAAAACTACTTACCCTCATCGTAGTCCCCGGGGTCTTTTGGCCCCGTGATACTTCCACATAGGAGGTACTCGTTTCTTCAAAGGGCTAATTCGACGTGTGATGAAATCCTTCACCACATGCCATCCAGTCAACCCCCCTTCTTTCAAATCCTTAATAGCTTGAATATAGGGGGCAATTCGACTGATATCTTGGGGAGTCAAATCCCATGAAGATTTTTTTTAATGACCCCGAAAGGTAAAGGTATCTTCGGAGGTGACTTTCCAAGAAACCACCTCTTCCTCCACAACGCCATGAGGACCGAGTGAACATCTGAATATACTCCTTTGACTTCGTCATGGAGCTTCGCACCACAACTTCCGGCTATCAGTTAGCGAGCCATTCCGTAGAAATACTGAAAAAGCTCAAGATCCGCTGGAATTACCAGGTACGCCTCACACAGATATACAAATACACTCAGCATTGTGATGGAATTAGGACCAAGGTTCACCAATTCCACCCCAAAATGCTCGAGTATAAGTGTAAGAAAGGGGTGAGCAGGCAATCGTAGACCACACTCACAGTACGCCTAGAAGACGGGAATTTGTCCATCCTCCCCCGACGGCCATTGCTGCTTGTTCGCCGAACCACTCCACGAGAACTCTCTCCGAATCTTCCCAGCGTTGACAAGGGCTTCCATCTTCGCCAGATCCATCTCGACTGCCCACTCGGAGACCCTCCGGCCATTTCTCTCAGAAGGGGGAGATTCTTGATTGAGTTGGTGGCGGAGAAGACAAGAACTTGATGAACAGTGGGATGATTTGAGGAAAAGGGTGAACCCTAAGTCTTACCCCCGGTAAGTATTTATAACCGCGTGCCTCGGACCGGAGGCGTGGTATTCCAAAGGTTGCCACCGTCTCGGGAACCGCTTCAACGGATAGGCTAACGGGCGTCTTTTAAAATTCCCCAACGTGTCCGTTTGAGAAAATCAGGTTTGCTTTTACACCTCAAGCGAAATTACTTCCTTGGTTAGATTCTTTTTAACCAAAGGAAATGTTAATCGGAAAGGTTTTTCTTCCGATCACCATATGTGCGATCACCTTGTGATCGTAGAAATGTTCTACGACTATTTGATAGTCAGAAGCAATTTCCTTGACCAAGCATATTTCTGGTCAAAGTAGTATACTAATGACTGAAGAGTTTTTCCTTCGACTATCTTTCTCGACCTCTCGTGGTCGTAAGACCATCTATAACCCCTTTACCAAGTAAGTTGCTTTCACTTGAAGCTTGGGGGCTAGATGACGAGGATATAATAATCCTCATTTTATCTTTTATCTATAATTCTTATTATAGGTAAATATGACGTCATATGGTCCCTAAGTATACCCCTTAATGTTATAAGGGAAGAGCCTACTGGGTGGTCGTAAGTTCTTCTACGACCACCCCCATAGTCGTAAGTTATACTACGACTACCCCAATAGTCGTAAGTCTTGCTACGACTACCTCATGGTCGTAAGTTCTTCTACGACTAGGTCAGCTCGACCACCTTATGATCAATTAAACCTCTGCACAAGTGGGCCCAATTGATTAAGGGATTCAAACAATCATCATCTGTTTGTTACTCTGCAAGTAATAGCACGTAATGCTCCATTATCTCGGTATATTCTTTGTTAGGCGACGTGGAGGAGTTAATATGTCGGTGATTACTACCAACGTCGTCGATTCTATGATGATGATGAGGCGCCGCTTCACTGGAGAAACCGCCGCCTTCACGTACTATATAAAGGCGGCAATCGAGAGAAGGAAAGGGGACCAATCGGGCCATCAGAATACCAAGACTATCTGTAATAGTCTTAGTTTTTCCACGATTGTTCGAATACACTCAATACCATACACACACAGGAGTAGGGTTGTTATTCTCTCAGGAGAAGGCCTGAACTTGTATAAAAATCCCCGTGTCAATCTCTCTGCGTGATTCCATTCTAGGAGACCCCCCGAATCAAACAATCTTTACGTAAGTTCGGTTCTAAAACACCGACATGACTATTCTGGCTCATCATGGCAAGTAAAGCATTGGTGGTCTGACTTTGTTGAGCCATAATTTGGTTCATATTCTGCATCATAAAACTCATCATCTGAGCTTGTGCTGCCATAAACTGCCCAAAGCCCGGGTCTATTGCTGCCACTGGAGGAGGTGGAGGTGGAGGCAATTGTTCTGGGGGCTACCCTGACTTGTGGACTGCCGAGTCTGCACCATCTGGACAAAACTCTAAAGGTTTAGAAGGTAAGAAAGGAAGCATAATAGGTAAGAGGGATAAAGCATCGAGATAAGTGAGAACAGGGAGATAAAGATAGAGCATCTATTAGGGGTGACTTGGTTAAACCCAAGAGAGAACCAAAAGGCCAGGAGGCCAAAAAGAGGCAACAAAACTTCAAAACAGAGGTCTTAGAGACCAAAGCTAAGCGAAACTCAGACTAGGACCACTAACCCTAACCTTACTACAGTCGGCCCTATAGAAATTATAAAGGCAAGGAGGTCAAATTGGACTTAAAATGGAGGTTCCAGCAGAGGCAAGATAAAGGAACTAAGAAGGAGTTAAGATTGGAGTAGAATAAGGTAAGAAAAGATTTAGACAAGTTAAGGGCAGCATAGAACCAGAACAAGGAAAGAACCACCAAACAAATTTTAAGTTGCTTTGCTTTAGAAAATAACTTTTTGAATCAAAACTAAACCGACCTTTCTACCTATGGTCACGTCCTACAGCCGAACAGGGCTCTGATACCACTTTGAGACATCCCACCCTGTGATGCACCACAGGAGGTCCGAGAGGACCATTTTTTTTTGCGCTACGGAGCCACCACAGAAAGGAGTGGTAGCACCGCACGGTGCATTCCCGAGGAGGTCTGCCAGGACCTCCCAGGAGGTCTTCAAGACCTCCTAGAGGTCTTGGCCCGCCACTGACCTCCCAGGAGGTCTTCAAGACCTCCAGGAGGTCTTCAAGACCTCCTGGAGGTCTTGGCCCGCAACCCTCGGTAACACCTCCAGGCACATCACTAGAGAGGTCCGACAGGACCTCCTAGGCTAAGTCCCGTAGGACATCCTGGAGGTCCTGCCCCTATGCATCCGAGCTAGTCCCAGGACAACAGAGCTAGCTCACACAAGAACACAAGCTAATATCACAACCACAAGGTCAAACAAAGATGAAGGGATAAATTAAACTTTATATAACAGACCTTATGGTCAAGCTTGTTAACAAGAGGTCCGCCCTTCGAGGGCTTACAAAACCGGCAAGAACATATAATCGGCAACAAGGAGCTCTAAGGCTCTAACACCAAAAGCGTAGCACAGCCATCCAACAAGCACCACAGTGCCGGGGTGGAGGACGTCCTAAGCGACTTAGTCGTCAAGAACTCCTCCTCAAAGAGGTGCAGACCGCCTCGCTCTTGATCATCCTCATAATGCTTTGACACAGGGCTTAAGCCATGAGTAGTTTGAATGTACTCAGCAAGTCACAGAGAGCAATTATGCAATAATATTCATGCAAGGGCTTACCAAGTGAGAGTTGTATGGTTAGTTTGCGCAAAGCCAAATTTTGCCAATAATAACAATAATAGATTGAAAAGCAGCAAGGTAAAACCATAGTACGTAATAGATTTGATGATTGAAAAAGTGGAGGGAGCACCAACTCACATCCACAACAAAAATGGGGGAGGTCTGGTCACACCAGTCATCAGGTCCTCACCCAAAACCCACTCTAGAGCACCCACTCCAGAGGTCCGAACCAGCCCCTGGACCACCACCGGAGCCAACCCTCGCCCCTCTCGAGCCGGCCAAGGTCTCTTCGAGGCAAAGCCAAGGCACCTCGCTGAAGTGTCCAGTGGCATAAACTTGAAACAACTACCCCTTGCACCATTTTCACTGAGCATGTCCATGACCAAGGACTTGGCTATTCGAATAGATCTTACACTCTACAGAGGTGTACAACTTTACCCACAATCCACGATCTCTCTAGCGGGATGGGTTCCGGTCACCCTTGCTCACTTCCTAAGGTGAGCAGTCTAGAGAGCGCGGCAAGGCCTTTAGAAAGCTTTGAACTGACTCGGAGCTGCCCGCTAAGGTTTCGCAATCCCCCCCTTTGGTCTAGAAGTCCGCAGGTTTCATGGGGTGCCCCCTCTTGCGCCAACGAATCACACGCTCAACCACAACAGCCCCAAGCCATCTCATTGCTAATTATTCAGCCCCGACCATTCCCATAAATGATCTTGTGGTTGCACTAGTTTGGCCCAGATCAACAGACACAAAGTTAAGTCCTTAATTGTGCTAAGGCAAGACTTCCACAAACCCAAATGTGCATAGCACCCACTACTCACTCCCTGCCTTCTTGCCTTAGCAAAACCTTTTGTAATTACCCATGCCAAAAGACCACCTAGTCTTGGCACAATAGTTTTAACAAAGTGGCCTCTCACCACAGTCAACACAACTTAGGCATCCTGCCATAGCTGCTTAACAGTGGCACCGACCACAAGTTCCATAGTTCATTAGTCAAGATTATTAGGAATAAAACATGATATGTTCGAACCACGTTTTCTACGCAAGGCTATAAAGACCTACGGCCCCATGTTGGCATGTAACAAGAAATACCAACTAAATAACCATCCTAGGGCTCACAAGATGAACATGACAACATGATAAGGACAAAGAACAAAGGAGGCATAACAACAAGTAGGAAAGTAACTACAGCCCAAACCTTTTCTTATAAACATAGCCATGCATGATAAAGTAAAACCAAAATACATTTGCAAAACTAGGTTCAAAATGATCAAAAGGAGGTGCGTGGCTTGCCTTGGTCAAGCAAAGGAGAGCCTTCCAGTAGAGACAATTTGGGTCCAAGGTCTCCTCAAACTCGTGATCTACACGTTCGCAAGAAAACCAAATAAGCAAAACCACCCTAAGCCAAAGAACTTCAAAAGACTCCAAGGAACACAAACTAACTCGGCAAGAAAGGAAAACCAAGAAACTCAAAGACAGCCTCAACGAGCTCTTGGGGAGGTCGGTGCAAGGAGGAAACCAGGCGGGGGAGACAAGGAAGAAATGAGCAACAGGTTACAAAGGCTTGCCCGCCCAGGCTATATATAGCCAGAGTTGGTGGAGTGCACCACAAGGAAGCTAAGTGACGTGTTGGCAATCGGGGCAACTAGGGCAGGGCTTGCCCTAAAAGAATTTAAATAAAGTACCTCAGATGTGACTGCATTTAATGTGACCCGACACCTATTAAATGCGCACAGAGTTCTGAGGCAAGAGCAATAATTACAAGGTGGAGAGAGGCTGGCAAGTGGGGCCAGTCAAAAGGGTGCACCACTTGGTCAAAGAGGTGGCCCCACCGCAAGGGTCATCTCCACCAAAGACCACAGTGAGGTCCTGGGCAAGAGGTCCAAGACACTCAGAGGGGGAGGTCCTGGACAGGAGGTCCAAGGACTCAAGAGGAGGTCCTGGACAAAAGGTCCTCAAAGCTCGCAACGAGGAGGTCCTGACACTCAGATCTGTACAAGGGAGGTCTAAGGGTCAAGATCTCAAAGGGGAGGACCTCAACGGTCCAGATCAAAGGGTGCAGGGGAGGTCCTGACGAGTAGATCTCCAAAAGGGAGATCTAACGATCAAGATCTCGAGAGGAGGACCTCAACGGTCCAGATCAAAGGGTGCGAGGGAGGTCCCGACACTACTACGTAAAAGGCCTTCTGAGCGGTTCAAAACGCCATCACGAGGCGGTGCCCGTGAGCCGTCCCGAGTTTATGGGTCGAAGAATGCATTAGGTCATCACAGGGCGGTGTAGATGCAACCGCTCGTGATAGTCAACTACCACGCACGGTGCGTAGATGAAACCGCTCGTGATAGTCGACTACCGCTGGCGATGCGTAGATGAAACCGTGCGTGATGATCGACTAGACGACGATGCGTAGATGAAACCGCTGCGTGATAGATCGACTATCGCGAGCGGTTTCATCTCTGCATCGTCTGTGGTAAGTCGCTCTATCACGAGACGGTTTCATCTGCACCGTCTGTGGTAGTCTTTTGCATTGCTAAATCTATTTCTGTTTATTGGCTAGCCTCAGGAAATGCTAGCCATGCCCTCTGAAACAAGCACATCCAATTCTCATTCATTTCAGAAGCACATCAAAATTGCATTCATTTCAGAAACAAGCACATCCAATTCACAAATCAATTAACTAAAATTAACCATTAATGTACATTAATTTACACACATGTACCATTATGTTCAATCTATCCCAATCAAGTTCAATCTGCTACACTGTGGAAACTCCCATTTGGATTTATGACCTGTCTGTTCAGGAATGACGCAAGGTGTGATCGAATTTTTATGAGCTCGCTCTGTTCCAACGCAGTTTCAGCGATGGTCGCAACCTGTCGATATGAAGGTTAAATTCGGGCTTATATAAATTGGTAAGTATATATGAAATAATTGTTGAAAGATTGACAAACCTGAGGATCATTGGTGATCGCGGAACCGATGAGTAGTTGCATGTTGTGGCAAACATAGTATCCACAGACGTTGCGGCCCGGCGACTGCTGGTGGCACTGCAAAAATAGAATTGGTTAGTTCGAGAGGCATTGCTACGAAGTGTTATATAGGATTAATGTGTACTAGCTAGCAAGTACCGGGAATTTTTGATCATGTTGCAGCGTCCTTCCCTTGATATTCCATCCTTTAGCATGTAACACGTCGAACACCCTACGTGACTCCAAGAAGTTAGCCTTAGCCATTGCAAAGGAAGGAAAGACTACAATAGAGTTTCTATGGAGGAAATGTGTTTACGATGATTAAATTCGGATAGTTGTGAAGTTGTGAGTGGCCCTCTCAGAGGGAATCTAGGTATATTACGTATTTCGTTTTGGTATAATTACAATTAGAATCCAATGGTACCTACTGACGGGTATGTCGGCATGGTCATTAAACCTAAGTTCGTGTTGCTTATAAAGTACAAATCAACAAGTATAGCCAGAGTGCAACACTACTTACTTCGGTTGTAGGGCAAAAGTATGAATTCCTTGTTGCGGTGAGCCATGAAAAATCTATAACGTAATTCTCGATTTAATGTTGCATTCGCCATGATGCTTTGCTCGGAGACAATGTGTGGGTCGAGGAAACCTACTGGTGATTTCCTTCTTTCGGCTTCACAGATCATGTATCTATTATACAAAAGCTAGGAGTTATATATAACATTTATCGATATTACACGAACATTGACCGTGATTGTACACACTTACAGTGTCCAGCATCGTATGAGTGAGACGTCGAGCTCGTCGAGGTTGAAGAGACAGAACAAGTCGTCGAAGGTCACCGTGAAGACAGCGTCTTGATACACGTGGTTAAAATGATCCTCCTTGAACTTGACGGTGACACCCGAGCGTCGTTGATCAACCGGCTTGTTGGACTGTTCCATGTACCATGCATGCAATTCCGTGCAATCCAGTCCTAGGGTAGGGCTGTCTAACTTCTCGAGCAACGGCTCGCCTAGCTTGTATTTCCGGGCCAACGGCAAGAAGGGGATATCAGGAGAGGACTCGATTGTCTTCGATTTGCCCTTGCCCTTGCTGCCTCGCTTTGTATAGGTCGACTTCACAAGAGACGACTGAGCACAAGGTGTAGATGCATGTGATGCAGTGGGCCCTTGCCGTGTTAGTGCAGGTAGCTTCGGTGCAGTCAGGTCCCGTGGACTTGATGCCGTTGCAGGACATTCCCGTGAAGTTGACACCGGAGCAGGTAGCTCCAGGCAGATGTCCTCCTTGGGCCACTGGATGAATGTTCCAACGGCTTGCCCTAGAGTCATGACCTCATCGTTTGGGGGAATTTTCACGGGGCGGCCTCGAAATTGGCACAAACACCGCCCACATTCACTTTTGTGTAACCCGCGCTAGATTTGCACGTGCACCAAAGCTCCGATCTGGGATGGATACACCGCCCCAAGCAAACATCTAGGCAACAGAGACATATCTCACTTGGAGCTTGCGCCAGAGCCACTACGCACATAACGGTACAAAATTAGCTACTCCAACAGGCCTATCAATGGATTGAGCATTCCGGAGATAATAATTATTACCGGATGTCATCGTGAAAATCTGTCATCACCTATTGTGGTAGGGTTAGGGTTGGACGCTTGACTACTCGGATGTTTGGGGGGCTAGCGGTATAGTAAGGCGAGGGCTTCCAACCGACTTGGCATTTGCAATCCCCTAATCCTTTCCTCAAAGGTCTCTTTCTTCTTTTGCTCGAACGCACGAATCCTTTCCTCAAAGGATTGAGTGACCTCCTGTGTGACTTTTTCACTGACCTCCGCTCTGATTTTTTGGTGAGCTCATCTCGAGGATGCACGAAGATCCTCTCGTAGCTTTGCATCGTGCTCGGCTTTGGCTCTCCTCCTACTCGTGCGATCCGAGTCCGCTTGGAACCATTGTTCCCATGTAACAAAAACACCGGCGCCTCTCGTGCGACCGGATGCTCACTTCGCTTCCTAGGGCCGCAGAGAGTATATCTTTCTCCCTATCTGCTCGAATGAGCCTTGGGAAGATTGTGCACTCAGCGTTATCTGCAATATAGCCCGACATGTCATTTCACTTCCTATGAAGTTATGGAGTAATTACAAACTAGGTAGTTCGATAATCTAACCAGGCGTTGGGACACTTCTTGGTCTTCGGGGTTTGGAAAGTACACTTCCCCCGGAGGCCGAATAGATAACCTCGCAAATAACCACCGCTCGGTAGCGCACATCGGTGATCTCGAGAAATAGCAGGAGAGATTCAAACCGCTTTTCGCTGTTCTGATCCCTCCATATCGGGCTTTACCCGCATACCTAGCGTCTTGAGTGCGTGGGGTGCTTGTTTTTTGCTCGAGGGCCGTGTGTGCCGTGACTTTCACTCTTAAATTCATCTGTCATCTTCTTCGCCACAAACTTCGCCCAGACTCTTCCAAGAATAGATACTTGTGGAAGGGCGGCAGATCCTTCTCCACGTAGTTCTTGACAAGCGTGCTCTTGAAGTTCTTCCACGCTTTGCACGCCAGTAGCAACGCGTGTCAAGACGGAGTCCGTGAGTTCTACGGGATCTCGAGCGATGCGAGAATTTCCGCCAAAGACACATCGGTTTTCAATGGTCGGGCACCACCTTCCACGAATCGTAGGTGATCTTGACCCGTTCCGTGCAACTATTTCGACCATTCTCCGGAATGCGGATCCGCTCGGCGAGGATTGATAGGGTCCCGGTGATCGACCTCCGTGATGGTAAATCGCCCGTGGGCCTTTTCGATATTCCTCTTCTTCTACCGCGGTTGGATATTGTTCCAGAGGATGGTGCATCATCGAGACACATGAGGCTGACTCGACTCGAATGAGTGGAAGACATCTTCACAAGAAATAGAACATCATGTGAACAAATGAAATCAGCATAAAGCTAAGATTTAACATTTTGATATTGCTATCGATGTAGAGTAAGCATTCCAATTAGAGCTCAAGTACAAACCCGATTATCAAAACAATTTCAATTACAAGACTATTATCATCACAGAGCATTCATCTCAAGCCCACCACACCACATTGCAATGTATTCGAGCGATATCAAAACAAATACCATATGAATAATCGACTAGAACAAATACAAATTCCTAAAACAAGTACAATTATCATGAAGGACCATGACAGATTATTGATAGAAATAGTTAGGGAAAGGGCGTGGGGGTCGATCGGTAACCTCGGCATTGGTTACCTTTGGGCGTCGAGGAGAAGGACGAGCAGGAGCAGCGATCTGAGCAGGGCAGGGCGTCGAAGGGGAGGCGCGCACGCTGCCTGGGAGGGGAGGAGGCGGCGGGCTCGGGGCAGGAGGCACGGTGGGCTGGGGGGCGAGGCGGGCTGAGGAGGAGGCTCGGCGGGCTCGGGGGAGGAGGCGCGCCGGGCAGGAGGAGGAGGCGGCGTCGACGGAATCGGGGGAGGAGTCGCGCCGGGCTCGAGGAGGCGGCGTCGAGGACGGTGGCGACGGGCTCGGGGGAGGAGGGAGCGATATGAGTTGAGAAACTTAATCGTTTGAGAGTACTGGTGGGCGCGGCAAACCCTAGCTAGAGTCCGAATGTAAATAGGGATGGACATCACAGACGGTTCTAAATTAGAACCGCTCGTGATACTATCACGAGCGGTTCTAAGTTAGAACCGCTCGTGATATGTGATGTATCCTGACGGTTTTAATAAACAACCGCTCGTGATATGTGATATCACGAGCGGTTCTCACTTAGAACCGTGCGTGATATGGATGTATCCTGAGCGGTTTTAATAAACAACCGTTTGTGATATACATGTGAGACGGTTTGTAGTTCAAACCGTCTGTGATATTATTGGTTAATATCTAGCTAGATCAATCTGTTTATTGGCTAGCCTCAGGAAATGCTAGCCATGCCCTCTGAAACAAGCAGAAAAGACAAAAGTACATGTATATACATCCAATTCACATTCATTTGAGAAACAATCACATCCATTTCACAGTACAAATCAATTAATTAACTCAAATGAACTAAAATTAACCATTCATCAGAACGTACATATACATATACACACATTGTTCAATTAATCTTTTAAAATTAGCCCTTCATGATGATCGACGCGTATGTAGCTAGTTTCGTCATGTTCTTCTTCCTCGACCCTTATGCCGTTTCCGAAAGGAGGCAACTCGTCAAATTGATTGTATTCTTCCTCGTCCACTACATTCTCAACTCCGACAATCCTCCTTTTTCCATGAAGAACTACGTGGCGCTTCTTATTTGTCGGGTCGGTAACATAGAAGACTTGAACAACTTGGTTGCAAGACGAATGGTTCGTCTTTGTATCCGACACGTTCGAGGTCCATGGTAGTGACGCCGTACTTGTCGACCTTCACCTGTGGGAGATGGACCCAACGGCACCGAAATAGGGGGATCTTGAAAAGCACGTAGTCGAGCTCCCATATCTCCTCTATTTGCCCATAGTAAGAGCTCCTCAGCCCATCGGTACTGAATGCATCTATGCGGACACCGCTGTTCTGGTTAGTGCTTTTTATATCCTGAGCCTGCGTATAGAATGTGTACCCATTTATGTCATATCCTCGCCATGTTACAACTGTAAATGTTGGCCCTTTTGCCAACCATGTCAGCATATCACTTGACGAGCTCCTAGCAAGTCGCTCCTTCAACCATTGGTTGAACCGTCTGTTGTGTTGTCTCGTGATCCAAACATCCGGCCGCACCGGATTCTGTTGCCGAAGCACGTCCTTGTGCTGGTCGATATACGGGGACACTTCAGTCATGTGTTGCAAGACCGTGAAATGGGCTTGAGCATACGCATCCATATTTGGAGTGATTGCTTTCCTTCCGATGGTCCCGATACCCTCGAGCCTCCCCTCATGGCGAGATCGAGGCACACCTATCGGTTCGACCTGAGCCATGTAATCGGCGAGAACTCAATGACCTCTTCGGTTGCATAACCTTCGATGATCTTGCCCTCCGCCGAGATCGATTCCGTACATATGACTTGAGAATTTCCATGAACCTCTCGAGCGGGTACATGCTACGAGGAACACGGGCCCGCACATCTTTATCTCCCTCACAATATGAACAATGAGATGGACCATGATATCGAAAAACGATGGAGGGAAATACATCTCAAGATCACATAGAGTCGTCACCACCTCGTCCTGCAGAGCATCTAGTCCTTCGGGATCGATGACCTTTTGAGCAATTGTGTTAAAAAATAACCTGACCTCATGATTGTCTCTCGGACCTTGATCGGCAAAATACTTCTAATTGCAACAGGGAGCATTTGTGTCATCAACACATGACAATCATGAGACTTCATGCCAATTAACTTCAAATCTTTTATCGAAACAAGTTTCTTCATGTTGGCGGAGTAACCGGATGGAACTTTCACGCCATGCAAGCACCGGCCTGATTCGGTTCTCTCGGCCTTGGACAGAGTGTAACAAGCGGGGAAGGTACGTTCGTCCTTTATCGGTCCTTGTTGGTGCTAACTCAGTCCGATGTCCATATCAACCAAGTCAAGCCGCATGCGTTGACACCATCCTTTGTTTTGTCACGAATGTTGAGAAGAGACCAATCAAGCTATCACATACATTCTTCTCTCGTGCATGTCGTCGATGCACGGTGGCGAACTTCTAGGTGCTCCCAATAAGGTAAGTCCCAAAATATTGATCTCTTCTTCCACATGTTCTTCTTACTTGTCCTCGATTTACATCCCTTTCCAAGCACAACATCTACATCTTTAACCATATCATAGACCTCTTTTCCGCTTAAATGCCTTGGAGCTGAACTGTCCTCCTTCTCTCCGTCGAATTGTTAATTTCTTCATCCTGCTGGTATGGGTGAGCCCTCGAAGGAACCTACGATGACGCATGTACACGGTTTTGCTTGAGTGATTCAGCCACACACTCTCGGTATCATCTAAGCAAAGTGAGTCTGTGCTTTGGCCCTTTTGTACTCGCCCGACAGATTAGCAAGGGCGGGATAATCATTTATGGTGCGAGAACAACAAGGAGCGTAAAGTGAAGTTCTCTCGTTTACGCATCCCATACTGCACCCTTCAATCCACAAGTATTTTTAGATCTTCCATCAATGGTGCTAGGTACACATCAATATCATTCCTGTGTTGCTTCGCCCTTGGATAAGTATCGACAACAAAATATACTTCCGCTTCATACACAACCAAGGAGGAAGGTTGTAGATCTGAGCGCCACGGCCAAGTGCTATGTCATTGCTCATGTTACCGAAAGGATTCATTCCATCATACTCAATCCAAACCTTATATTCCTCGGTTCCCGATCGAAGTCGCAAACCTCCTATCGATGTTTCTCCTTTGGCGGAATCGGCGGGGTGTCTTAACTTTCCGTCATTCTTACGCTCCTCTGAGTGCCAATCTGCAGATTTTGCATTCTTTGGGTTCTCAAAACCGCTTCAAAGCGGGAATTACAGGAAGATACCACGCCACCTTAGCAGAGGTCCTTTCTTCACCTCGATTCCCTCGTCATCATCTAATTGCTTCTTACGCTTGTATCGGGATCGTTGCACACGGACATACATGCATGTTTGTATACTCGTTACGGTAGAGGATCTGATCGTTCGGACATGCATGTATTCTTTCTACTTCCATTCCCAATGGACAAAGAACCTTTTGGCTTTGTAGGTGGTTTTGGGCAACTCGTTTCCCTCGGAAGCATGTCCGCTAAGAGACCTAACAACCGTGAAACTCTTGTCGGACCAACCGTTGCTTGTCTTCAATTTCAGCGGTTTAAGCACGGATGACAACCTTGTGTATTCCGACTTGCGGCCGGGAACAAAGGTTTCTCCGAGTCCTCCATCACGCCCGGAATTGAACATACTCCCTCTCATCACAGTTCCTACGCATCATGAAGCATCTCGATCTAGATTGTCATCGTGCGAGACTATCCGAATCGGAACCACAATCGACATCATTGGCAGCATATCGTTGACTTCTGTATAATATGCATATCATTGACTTCTGTATAATATGCTCTTCACCGTGACTAGTCCAACATGTATAACCCTTTTGAAACCCCTTGAATCAAGTGTGCTTCGATTTGCGCTCGGTTGTTAAACATCTTGATTCTCATGATCAATGCATGGACAATACATATATTCCGCCCCTTATTCAACATATCCTCCTCGGCGGCTCTTGTAAGCAGACACGCCATTAATGTACTCTTCACTCACACGGTTCTCGGTGTACATCGACTTCGGTCCATCACACGGTTCGTATTGAAAACCACGAAAATAAATAAAAGGGTGATGACTTTCAAAGCGTATTTTACGAGGCTTAATTACGATTTTTTCATTTTTCATTTTTTGGATTTTATTAACTTACAAGTGGGCCCTACTTGCGGTGACTCATTTTTATTTCATGATTTTATTTATAAAATCTATGGCGATCCCACATGTCATAGACTCGTTAGTTTATTAACTAAATGATTAAAATTAAGCAAGAGGATTAATTTGAAGCTCAAAGCTGGACTTAGGGTGACATCACATTGCTATATAGTCATGGCTCTTGGCCTAAGGTCTCGCCTCTTAACCGACGGTGATGTCCCATGGGCGCTGATTGAAACTAGCGATTTGGCGTAAGCGCTCAAACTACTCAAATTAAAGGATGCTTATATATGCTTCAAGATATCTCACCTCGATCACGAGGAAGGTGTCAATGAAAGTCGGGGAAGGTCAAAGGCGCACTGGTCGTCGATCGGTGAACAGAGAGGCGGCGGGCAAGCTCCTCGGCGACAATATATAGCTGAAATGGACCAGGCGGCTCGATGATGTGAGGCGATGTACTCAAGCCGCACGGAACGATGATGGACCTATCCGTGGCGCCAGAGATGGAGATCAAGAAGACTATATTGTTGGCGGGAGGCGAGCTATATATATATGCGTGATGAGTTAATTATCACGGACGGTTTTAACAAAACCGCTGCGTGATATTGGGTAATATCACGACGGTTCATGTTTGGAAATGCTCGTGAAGTATCACGAGCGGTTCTAACCAAAACCGCTGCGTGATATTGGGTAATATCACGAGCGGTTCATGTTTGGAACCGTCAGTGAAGTATCCAGACGGTTCCAAACATGAACCGTCTGTGATATGACATCTTCATAGACGTTTTTTAGCGCGGAGAATAACACAGACGGTGGGTAAACAAAAACCATCTAAGATTGTGTTTAATACAGACGGTTTTGATGAACCGTCTGTGATCAGGCGTCCAGTATTAGCATTTCTGTAGTAGTGTGACGAGTAGATCTCCAAAAGGGATATCTAACGGTCAATATCTCAAAGGGGAGGACCTCAACGGTCTAGATCAAAGGGTGCAGGGGAGGTCCTGACGAGTAGGGATATTCTGGTTTAGGAGGGTGGTCTTTACAAAAGACCAGCAAGGATCGAGGAGGTGGTCTTTACAAAACAACCAGGAAGAGATCCTAGAAACAAAGGAAAACGCGCAGCAAAGCAGAGCCGTTCGATTGGAATCGGGCGGCCCAGAAAGGAAAGGAACGTTCGGACCATCCAAACGTTACCTCGTAGTTGAGCCGTTCGATCAAGATCGAATGGCGCAAAACAAAGGGGTCGTTCGGACCGAGCGAACAGACCAACGAGACTAGGCCGTCTGATTTAAATCGGACGGCTAGGAGGGAAAGGGAACGTTCGGACCAGGCTAACGTGCCCTTAGGATCGGGCCATCCGATCAACATCGGACGGTCCTAAGGTAATGAAGGCAAAGCCTCAAGCGATACAGCCACGAGAGTCAAAGATGGGTCCAAGCGCTAAGGAGGTCTCGGACCTAAGGAGGTCGGAACCTTTAGATCCAACGAAGGGAGGACCTGGACGGTTAGGATCTCCAGAGAGGAGGTCCTAACGGCCAGATCTCAACAAGGGGAGGTCTGTGCGGCTAGGATCTCCAGAGAGGAGGTCCTAACGGCCAGATCTCAATAAGGGGAGGTCTTAAAGGACGTTGAGGAGGTCCGTAGGACAAAGAAAGGTCTGTAGGGACAAAGGAAGGTCTATTTGAACACAAGGGAGGTCCAAATAGCCACGAGGAGGTCTAGAAAGGTCCCAAAAGAGCACTGGGAGGTCCAGAGAAACTCTGGAGCGCCCAAGAGAACTCAGGGGTTCCAAGAGAGCGTGGAGAAGTCCACGGGGAGGTCCAAAAAGAAGCAAAGCCAAGCGTGGCTTGGAGAGACCAAAGAGGTTTTGAAACACAAACCTGAGCTGGGTCCTTAACAGGAAAACTCCCAAGCAAGGGGTAGGTTCGAACAGAGGGGAGAAGAGAGAGGGAGAGAGAGAGAGAGAGAGATCTGGGTCTCAAAGAGATTCAAACCAATAAAGGAAGTTAAAAGAGAAGAGACAAACCAGGGGCACACAGTGAGGCTTCGGAGAACCAATAGCCCAAGGGCAGCAAAGACACAACAGAGAGCCACAACCGGCAAGGAACACCAACAAAGAGCTTAGTTAAGGTTGGATTAATTCCAGTTGAACTCTCCAAATTTTCAAAATATCAGGTTAAGCTTTGGATTCTCAATAAAGCCAAATGGTTACTTTTATTTTGGAAAACTTGGCAAAAACTTAAAGGAAACGGGACGTTACACTAGCACTAGCCGTAACAAAACCGTTCAGAAACTTCATCTTGACATTGACGCTCCCGATATGCTTAGCCGCCACAGACGCACACCGTTGGACAGGGACACGGTGAACCGCCCCGTGATGCGACTACTTGGTAGTACATACCTCCACCCAATCCGACACAGCTAACCTACAACCTGAGTAATCAATGCCAAGACTCCATAACTTACTAAGTTAGGCCCGTCCCATCAGGCATGTGGTTGCACGAAAGGCTCGGTTCAATGGCGCACAAAGTTAAGTCCTTAGTTGACCGGGGCAAGACTTCCTAATGTTAACCTATCATTCCCGCCAACACAGATCCACCATAAAAGTATATCAGACCACTTGCCCCCGTCCAAAACCTTTTCCCACCCTGTTGGTTAAGTGCAACATATGCCATCAACGGGTAATAGCACATAGTACACACAGTTTCTATCACATAGTTCCATAGTCACTTAGTCAAGTTTATATTTACAACTACATGAGATGATGACTCGTGGCATGGCTAAGCAAACTAATCGCATCTAACCAACCCACGTTGGTAATACACTAGCACCAACTAAATAAACCAAACTAGGGTGACAAAAGATTATGGCATACAATTAGACAAGGAGGTCATAACAAATTGGACATTAACTAATCCCAAAAGCATTGAAATAAATAATTAAAGTAAATGCAATAATTTAAATCAATATAACTTTTGAAAACTGGGTTCAACATGGTCAAAGGTATAACTTGCCTTGGAAAAGGTCTTGGTATTGATCTTGGTCTTGAGATGCTCCTTGCTCTTCAAAACCTCCCGAGGTATCAACGTCTACTCGCAAATGAAACAAACAAACAAAACAAAATAAATAAAACAGAGGCAAAACAAACTCCAAAAATTAATTAAAAATCTCAGATAGGTAGATCTTGAATTTAGATGAATTTAGAAATTTGAATGGGCTCAATCGGAGTTCGGATGCAAAAGATATGGGCTTTGGAAGATTGAAATCTAAAGAAAACCTAATTTTGGATTATTCAGAATTATTCTTTTACAGAAAATCAGAATAATGACGTCGACTGACGTCAGCGAGGGATTTTCCATCGGAAAGAAAAAAGAAATCCACCTGACAGGTGGGTCCCACTTGGAAGTGGCTGGGTGTTTGTGGACTAAGTCTACCGAAGATTGGATCGGGAATAGATGGTGGGCAGGACACGTGGGTGCTCACCAATGACACACGCCTTTGAGATGGTGATCTGACTCTTGATCTGGCTGGACACGGGGTGGCCACGTCACTGATGACGTCAGATCGATGGTGAAGGCCTCGGTTGTGGCCGAGAACGGTGAGCGGCGGCGCTGCACCGGCAACGGATGTGTGTAGAGGGTCGGGGAGGCTATTGTGCAGCTGGGGGTACCTTCCTTGGCACCGGAGAGTGAAGGAGGCGGCCGGAATCATCGCCGGAGCGGAGGACGAACACGGCGGTTGTCGGGAACAGGCACCAACGAAGCTCCGGAGCAAAGGGAGGGCCCTCGAGGAAGCTCTGATGACGGGGAAGGCGGTGGCGCAGGTCACGGGGGCGGAGCACGACCGGCGGCGACGAATTTTGGAGAATTGGGCTGCGGCTCACCAAACCTAAACTCCAAATTGCGGCGGCGACGGAGCTTTAGGAGAGCAACGGGGTGGGGCTTCGGGATGAGGAGGCAACGGCGAACCCTAGGGGCCTTTTTATAGGGTCGGGGCACGCCGGATTAGGAAACGCCCAGAACGAATCCGTGAAGAACACGAGAGGGGAATCCGGGATTCTTAGAGATAGCTACTGATTAAAGATATGATTCGGCTGGATTTAGATGCGGGGAAAGATAGAGATAGGATCTGATAACAAAACCGGGATGGTTTAGTTGAAAGAGTTCCGTTGTCGGACGAGCTTCGAAGAGTTCCAATGGCAGACGCTGGTTCGCGCGGAGAGGAAAGCAACCGCGAGGAGGACGATGCACTTGGCGGTCCCACAGGTCAGAGCAACAAAGTGGCGGGTGCGTTTGGTGATCTGATCCGAGCGTTCAACTCTGATCCGACGGTGGGGACGGTAAGCGGCGCCAAGACGGGACAAGGCCGAAAGCGAGGCGGGCTGGTCAAGACAGATTGGGCGAGAGGAATTCGCCCAGATTTTTCCGAGATTTCTAATGTTTTTCCTTTTTCGAAAATACCAGAAATTCAAATAAGCAATAGAAAATAGAAAATGAACTTGGAAAAATTCCAGAAAAATCTGGAAAATATATCCAAGCCCAAAGGATCCAAATAAAATAGTTTTGACCATTGTTCATGTTGACTTTAATCATATTAAATTATTTTGATGTACAAAGTCCATATTTAAGCTTTTTAATTAAATTCAAATAAAATCAAAATGGTAAATTTTCTCCTACCAACTATTTAAAAGATTTTCAAAGCTCAGAAAAATTGGGATGTTACAAACCTCCCCCCTTAAAGGAATCTCGTCCCCGAGATTCAGGCTAGCTAGAGAAGAGGCTAGGGAACTCGGCTTTCAGCTCGTCTTCACGCTCCCACGTGGCTTCTCCTTCGGAGTGGTTGCTCCACTGAACCTTGCAAAAACGAACGGTCTTACTCTTGGTATGGCGCTCTGCGACGTCCAAAATCTTGATTGGCTGCTCTTTGTAGGTGAGGTCTTCTCTCAATTCGATTGACTCCAACAGGGTCTGTTCTTCTGGTACACGAAGACACTTCTTCAACTGAGAGACATGGAAGACGTCATGTACTCCTGCTAACAACTATGGCAGCTCCAATTGATAGGCTACTTCTCCACGACGAGCCAATATCTTGAACGGACCAACATATCAAGGGGCAAGCTTTCCTTTGGCATGAAATCTTTTTACACCTCTGAGGGGAGTAACTCGAAGATAGACAAAATCCTCTGGCTCAAAGCTGAGATCACGACGATGATTATCAGCATAGCTCTTCTGTCTCGATTGGGCTATCTTTAATCTTTCTCGGATCATAGCCACTTGTTCTTCCGCTTCTTGAATAATGTCTGGCCCAAAACTAGGCGTTAATTTGTTTGACCAATTCAAAGGGTTCTGCAGTACACGACCATACAAAGTTTCAAGCGGTGATATTTGCGGTGGCTCGATAAGCTGTTGTTGTCGAAAATTCGCATCGGCAAACTCTTATCCCAACGGGTAGCATTGGCTAATGCACAAGCTCTCAACATATCCTCCAGTATTTGATTAACTCTTTCGGTCTGTCCGTCTGTCTGGGGATGGTATGCAGTGCTGAAATTCAGATGAGTCCCTAAGGCTTCATGCAGACTCTGCCAGAAATGAGAGGTGAACTGGGATCCTCGATCTAACACTATCTTCTTAGGTACACCATGTAAACTAACAATCCTTGACATATATAACTCTGCGAGGCGGTCTCCTCAGTAAGTGGTTTTGACTGGCAAGAAATGAGCAACTTTGGTCAGGCGATCCACTATTACCCAAATCGAATCGTAACCCGATTGAGTCTTGGGTAAACCGGTAATGAAATCCATTCCGATTTCTTCCCACTTCCACTCTGAAATCTTCAAAGGTTGCAACAGACCTGCTGGTCTCTGGTGCTCTGCTTTTACCTTCTGACATACGTCGCACAAGGCAACGAACTCTGCAACTTCTCGCTTCATGTTTGGCCACCAAAACTTGTTCTTGACATCCTGGTACATCTTGGTACTACCAGGGTGAATTGAATACTTTGAATCATGGGCTTCTTTTAAAATTAGCTGTCTTATCCCATCGACATCTGGTACGCAAATATGTCCATTAATCCACAGTATACCTTGATCATCTAAGGTGAAGTCTTTACATTTTCCTTCGGTCATTTTAAGCTTGATGTCTGAGAATACGGGGTCCTTTGGTTGAGTTTCCCGAATCTGCTTTTCCAAAGTAGACTGCACTTCTAGACTGGCTATAAACCCTTCCGACACAACCTCCAACTTCAGCTTCCGGAATTCTTCTTGAAGTTCCGAACAAACCTCTTTTACTTCCACAGCATTGCAATAGCTCTTACGGCTTAAAGCGTCTGCAACTACATTAGCTTTACCAAGGTGGTAATGGATTCCAAGGTTGTAATCCTTTATCAATTCTAACCATCTTCTACATCTCATGTTCCGTCGGACTAAGTGAAGATATACTTTGAACTCTTATGATCTATATACTTCACGGTGATTCTGGATAAGGTAATGACGCCTAAATCTTTAAAAGCAATACTGGCTGACTAATTCGAGATCATGGGTAGGGTAATTCTCCTCATGAGGCCTTAATTGTCTTGACGCATAAGCGACAGCTCTTCCTTCTTGCATCAGGACACATCCTAATCCTTGACGCGAAGCATCACAATAGATATCAAAGTCTTTGCGGATGTCTGGTAAAATCAGCACTGGGGCTGAAGTCAAACGTTTCTTCAACTCCTGAAAACTTTCTTCACAAGCTAGGGTCCAAGTGAACTTCTTCTCCTTTTTCAACAACTGCGTAAGAGGCTTAGCAATAGTTGATAATCCTTCAATGAAACGGCGATAATATCCTGCCATACCCAAGAAACTGCGAATCTGAGTGACAGTCTTGGGTCATTTCCCAATGTAATCTTGCCTTGACTTTACCAGGTCGACGGCTACTCCTCATTTGTCATCACATGACCAAGGAAATCAACCTCCTTTTTCCAGAACTCACACTTACTAAACTTTGCATACAACTGATGCTCCCTGAGTTTCTCTAGGATTAATCTCAAATGTTCAGCATGCTCTTCTTCCGACTTGGAGTAGACCAAAATATCATCGATGAACACCACTACGAACTTATCCAAGTATTCCATGAAAACCTTATTCATCATGTTCATGAAATAGGCAGGGGCATTAGTCAGACCAAAGGACATGACTAAGAACTCATAATGTCCGTACCGCGTTGAGAAAGCGGTCTTAGGTATATCCTTAGAACAAATCTTCAACTGATGGTAAACCGATCGCAGATCGATCTTTGAGAACACTCCGGCTCCCTTCATCTGTTCGAATAGATCGTCAATCCGAGGTAATGCGTACTTGTTCTTGATGGTGACTACATTGAGAGATCGATAATCGATGCACATCCTCGTACTTCTATCTTTCTTCCTAACGAACAAAACTAGCGCTCCCCACGGCGATGAACTAGGTCTTATAAAACCTTTCTCTAGAAGTTCTTCTATTTGCTTCTTCATTTCCACTAACTCATCGGCTGGCATCCGATAGGGTCTCTTAGAAATAGGTGCTGTCCCGGGTACTAGATCGATGACAAACTCGATGTCACAGTCTGGTGGCATTCCGGGTAACTCTTCTGGTAACACGTCCGGATAATCTCTGACAATAGGCACATCTTCCAAAGCAACTACCTCTAAACTATTGACTATCAGGTGTCCATCACGCGCTGAGGTAGCTTGAAACTCTACCTTGTTTCCTTTAGTATCTTCGATTGTAACAACTCTTCGGCTACAATCTAACACGGCTTTATGCTTGGTTAACCAATCCATGCCAAGAATGACATCTAAGGTCTGGGTGTCTAGAACAATGAGGTTGGCTAGAAACTCCACTCCAACTATGAGTAACTTAGCTCCTAAACATCCCACTTTAGAACTTAGCTCTGCTCTAGGTGACTAGACTAACAGAGTATGTTTAAGGCGCATAACTTCCAAATTATTCTTAGTGACAAAAACTCCGGAAACAAAGGAATGCGAAGCTCCAGAATCAAACAAAACTGATGCGGGTGCTGAGTTTACTAGAAACTTACCTAGTACGACGTCCGGTGCTCCCTGAGCTCCTTCCAGAGTGACGTGGTTGACACGACCTCTGACCACAGACTGAGGCGCTCCTCCTAATTGAGTGGTACCTTGAGAAACTCCTTGGTTGCTCGGTGCTGGGGTCTTGGTGGGTGTAGCTCCAAGGTTGAAACGCATTGGAGTGATGGTCCCCTTCTGTGGACACTGGTTGGCGAAATACCCTGGCTGACGGCAAGAGTAACACACTCTCGGATCATCTTTTGTTGTTTCGTGGTTGGGATTGGTCGGTGCTGGGCTGCGAGAGTTCTGAACAGTTGGACGAGGTGCTGAGTTTGGTGCAGGCGTCCTGAATGAACTCTACGGTGGGACACGGCTATGCTGTTGCGAAACTATCTTTGCTTTTTGCTGCGATTGGTGACTCACTTGCTGAGCCATCCTGCGTTTGCGGTTATCTTTCAGCTCCTTGCGTTTATCTTCCATAACCAACGCCTTGTTCACTAGCTCTTGGAAATCCAGAAAAGTATAGGCGAGCAGATTGATTTGCAGCCCGGTATTTAAACCCTTCAAGAAGCGACTCTGGTGAGACTTATCAGAAGCGACATCCTCTGGAGCATAGCGAGCTAGCTGAGAAAACTTGTTCAGATAGTCAGTCACTGACATAGCTCCTTGCTTGAGAGCGCGGAACTCATCCTTCTTCAGATCCATAATACCTTCAGGTACATGATACTGACGGAATGCTGCGGCAAATTCTTCCCAAGTGATGTTTTGTGGCGCCTCATGCGCTGTGCTGAAATTCTCCTACCATTCAGCAGCTATGCCTTCCATCTGGTGAGTAGCATAAAGAACCTTCTCATGGTCGCTGCATTGAGTGATCAGCAGCTTCCTCTTAATAACTCGAAGCCAATCATCAGCTTCAATTGGTGACACATTACCAGAAAAGGTTGGAGGGCGAGTCCTCATGAATTCAACAAGCTTGGATGGTCCTTGGTGTCCATGAGCGACTGGGGCTCCAAGATGATGGTTGTTGTTATTGTTGCTGTTCTGATTGCTCATGTTCTGTAGGTGGTTCATCATAGTATACATCATCTGTGTCTGTGCTGCCGTGAAGGCTCCAAAGTTCTACAAGTCAAGAGGGGGTGCTTGTGGTGGTACTGCTCCCGCAGGGGTCTGCTCGTTGCCTTCCGATCCTTGGGTTCCGGATCCACTTGCGGCGGCATGGCGAGTCTGAACCATCTGATGAAGGTCCATGGGTTAGATAAGGTAGAAAGCATAAGATGAGTTAAGAGCTAATTTAGGGGGTAGGTTAAACTCAACAAACACAGTTCAAGAAAACCAAATGAACACCTTTATTTATTAAGGGTTTTAGTATGGCTTGCAACAATGCCTAAGGGCTTTTGCAGCTCATACCGGCACACAAGGAAAATAAAACGAACCTAAGCACACAAACTACCGCCTAAAGGGTGACTCGAAAGGAAACTGGCTAAGCCTAACAAACTAAGACTCTAGCGATCTCAGTCGCTAAGGTAGCCTCCACAACCACGACGATGCTCCCGCCTACTGTAGACTTGGAAGTGAGCTGGCATCTTCGCGAATTGGTCTTGATGTCTCGGCTGAGTGCAAGAGAGCAGTGCCTCGGTGCAAAGTCTGGTGGCTCTTCCGGCTCTGCAGCTTCGGTTGGCTCCTTTGGAACCTCCTCGGGGTCTTCCTCGGGATCTTCTTCAGGTTTCTCTTCCGGTTCTTCTGGCTCTTCCGAATCTTCTTCTTCTTGTTCCTCCTCATGGTCGTCTTGACCGTGAGGGCTTCTTCCAAAGATGTGGCGATCCTTTCTTGACTCTTTGTAGGGTCTCATAGGCGACTCGGCTCGGTGGCGGCCGCTTCAATGACTTCTCTTGAGCGGCTGCGAATTGGGCGAGGTGCACCACTGTGGCATCGTATTATCCATCCGTACACGGGTAGCGTGCTGGTCGATCCACGGCGGCAGCTCGGGGATGGTAACGAAAGACAGTATGTGGGACCCCGATTTATTAGGCTCATAATACTTGGTCATCCAATTGACCCTAGTATTATCAACTAAATAAACCGTGCCTCGAGATATATGTACTTCCCAAGAATGCAGTACACACAACTCATTACAAAAGATTGCATCAATTCCATTCAAACACATAGAACAGAACAAGCAACAAACCAGAAGTTAATATAATTAAAGGATAGTTATTACAAAAGAGAGGCCGACCGGCCAAATAATAACAGGTCTACTAAGATAACAGCGGAAGCAAAAGTGCCATAGAGATGGCCCAAAACAAGAGCCAACCAGTGTGCCTTAGCCCACAAGGCAATCGACCGACCGCCAAGCTAGTCGCTTTCCCAACCATCAAGACTCACAAAAGTAAAGCCCTTTGGGCTCTACCTCCTCTACAACAAGGTTATTAAGCAAAGCAAATGAGTACAAAAATGTACTCGCAAGACTGACGTGTAGTATAACATAACTATAGTTTAACTACATGCAAGCTTTATTTAAGTGAATGAGGCTTTGGACTCATTTTTAGCATAAAGCAAGTTTTCATTTGCAATAATGTAATAGATTGAAAGCAATTTGGCAAAGCATTTTTAATTGTTGAAGTAACAACGAGATAATAACATAATAACAACACATGAACAACCTGGAAGTGACAAACCCAATAGCCACCACAACAATAGCATGAATTACCCATTCATACCACCCATGTCAAGTTTTAATTAAAGGTTGTAGTCTAGTTCTCACGGGGCGTTTCCGAGCGTGTCCATAACCTAGGACGAGGCTATTCGAATAGTTTTAACCCTGCAGGGGTGTACCAATGTACCCACACGTCAGACCGCCTTTTCGCCACATGATTTAGCACACTTCCTTTGGTATGCCGGCATGGCTAAGTCCTACGAGACATTTCCAATGGATGATGCTAATTACGAGCCGCAACCCACGGGGATAAAGACACATTAGACAGCCTAACCGGTCTGCTAATGCTCCCTCCCAACACCACACACACACATTTTATTTAAACATACCCACCGACCCGCTCATAATTAACACCTCCCAAAGTACTTAGTCAAGAGAGGTCCCATATCCCCCTCGTGTGGTTAGCACGCAAAATTGCTCAGAACGGTGGCGCAAGTAACTCGGTCCTTATTGACTTAGGCATACTACCACATTCCAAAAACCACACCATCCATCCAATATGCCCAAGTCCAAATCAAACTTTTATTTTCAGATGTTGACTTTACAAAATAACAAAGCACAAGTGCTGGACATAAAGGAGTAATAATTAGATTTGTGTGATCAAGACCATCGACTAAATCGATGATCGCCCATTACTACCGATAACTAAGCATGTCTAAGCAATTTAAATCGAAAACTACTAAGTGATAAGAGCTCATCCAACGAGCTCAAACCACAGCAAATAACCTAGGCTCATGGTAGTAGAGGATGAACAATTCCTACAGATTATGCAACTATAGGCTTGCTAGCGATACTTTAACACAAAGTAGCATGCATACATACAAGTAAAACAATATATTAACCTTTAAAGTAAAGGGACGATAGAGGGGATATGATCAAACTGCTTGCCTTGCTGTTGCTGGTCAAATTGTTGCTGAGGATCGCTCACGGGATCAACACACTCGTTAACACCTAATCGAAAAGACGAAAAGAATCGATAAGAACGACGAAAACGACAAAGACAGCACAGCAAACGAACTCCAAATACTCTGAAATTTCTACAGCAGCAAGAGGATGATTTTTAGGGAATTTATCAACAAGAACCAATTGATTTGGATTCTCAATGCAAAATATATGAGCAAAACAAATCTGCTCAGCCCTAAAAATACCAAACTGCCACTATTCACTAATTTAATTATTAGGCAACATTTTCTAGAAGGGTGGTGCAGCTGAGATTTTTACAGTAAAACCAGCACCTCATGAGATGAATAACACAATTGAGTTCACCTCATTTGGAGCTATTATGCATTTTCTATAATTTCTCAAAAACAAGAACTTGAACAAAATTATAATGCACAAGAATCCTTTTTGACAACAGCAACCTGCTCAAAACTAATTTTCACAGTAAGTTCATCAATAGAGGAACCCAACAAAGTTGGATTCGCTCAAAAATAATCTACAGAGCATTAGTTATGTATTTTACAAGTTAAACACTACATTTAAAGTTAGTTTTAAAACCTATTTGCAAAACCATGTTCTGGAGCTGAACTGGGCTCATAACCATTTTTAGA
Source organism: Phyllostachys edulis (assembly GCA_036346405.1). Taxonomy (NCBI): domain Eukaryota; kingdom Viridiplantae; phylum Streptophyta; class Magnoliopsida; order Poales; family Poaceae; genus Phyllostachys; species Phyllostachys edulis. Next base: position 44,753,994 of record CM070550.1, on the reverse strand, counting down.
TTGGAGCCCAGGTCAAACTAGAGCTAACACAATTTGAATGATCTCATTTGGATTTAAATTGAATTAGTTATGCAATTTTAAAGTTCATACCTTTATCAGTTTATAATTAAGACCTCACGGGAGGTCCTAAGGACAAGAACGAACTGGGAGGACATGAGCCATAGATTTTGAATCTAACGGCTCAAGACCTCCCAGCGAGCACGCGCACACGCGCGCATGAGATCTAGAGGACATGGGCCGTGGATCTTGGATCCCACGGTCCTTGTCCTCCCAATGAAACGCCAGCGACGCGTCATGCTGGGATAGAGGTCGTGGCCGTTGATCTTGGATCCAACGGCTATGACCTCAAGATCTCGCGCGCTCGCGCTAGCGCTGCTGGACCTTATGCGCGCGATCGGAGAGGAGGTCGTGACCGTTGATTTTGCGAGATGCAGGGCCCACGACCAAGACCTCACGCACGACATGTGCTGGCGAAATAATGCGCGGACAACGAGGAGGTCCGCGCGCGAGGTCTTAAATGCGCGCAAAGAGACGGATTAAGGACAGTAATGGCGAACCCAATGATTAATGAGGTTGGCCAATAATAAGCACATTTAAGAGGGAGGATCTTTGTCTTAACGGCACGCGCTGGACGTCCCGTTCCGACAAAAACCACAACGCAAAGATGGGGGCAATGCCGGCGATGCAGACCTCGCCGGCGACCACCAATGGTACCAACGGGTGCGAAATAGTGTGGCGCACACCATGGACCTCCTCTCAACGGCGGCGACGGCCTTGAACGCCATGAGCCGAGAGGACAAAATGACCAAAGACGGCCAAAAGATAGTAGCGAGGTATTGAGCTCCGCAGCGACATTCAAGCGGGTGCCAGCATCTAAGGACTATCAGGAACGTTACCTGGAGGTCTAGAGGATGCTGCGGAGGTCGAGGAGGGGAGGACCGGAGTTGGAGAAGATGGGGTTGCTCCACGGCCAAAGCTCCAGCTCCAGGCTCCACTTTGTCCACCTCTGAAAATGCCCAAACTAATCAAGTTAGGACTTGGTCCCAGAGGGAATGGCACAAATGGAAGCAATGAGAGGAGAAGAAATCTCCAGAACCCTTATGCCACCGAGGAGCTCCAAGCTCCAATAATGGCGGCCAAAAGGGAGGTCAAGGAGAAGAAAACTTAGAAGACACAGGTGCAAGCTAGAGCTTGGAAGTGTGCCAAAGAAGCTAAGGGAGGAACCCAATGGGGGTTTTATAATTGGGAGAAGCAGGGCACATGAGCTAGGGGTAAGCTCACGGTGAGCTTAGCCCATGGCTCAGCCCATGGCTTGGACAAGACGGGGGGTTGTCATGGTGACAGCTCTTGCAGACCGAGAGGCGGAAGGCGCCAAGATTTAATCTTGGTCGCAAGGAGTCGTTGAAGGTACACAAGTGATGAGCACGCCTTTTCTCCTCGCCTGAGAGCACGCATGCGTGACCGAGGAAGGAGAAGAACAGGGGAGATCATTTTGACCGTTGGATAAGACTTCGGGGAGGTCCTAACCATCGGATGTGATTTTTGAACCGTTATGTTATAAGTGACTGGGAGGAGGTCCCAGCCACACGATCTTGGACGGGAGGTCGTGGCCCTCCGATTTCTTAACGCAGATGCAAGCAAAGGAAAGGGAACAGAGGTCCAAGGCGTTGGATCTAAATCAGCAGTGCGGACCTCTGGGAAGACTTACCGCATTACCCACCAAAGAAAATGAGTGGGAGGTCATGGCCTTAGGATTTAAATCCAAGGGCACATAACGGATAGGGAGGACTTAAGCTTGCGCAACGCACAAGGGAGGTCATGGCCTTTAGATTTAGATCTAAGGGCTACGACCTCACGTGCGCGGGGAGGTCTGATGCACACGACGCAAGGAGGAGGTCGTGACCGTGGATTTTAATCCAACGGTGCACAACATGAGATGGGGAGGTCAGATGCGCTAGATTTTGAGGGGAGGTCGTGGGCTGTTGGATCTGATCCAACGGCTACGACCTCGGTTAGGTGGGAGGTTTGCTTAGTTTAACAGTGAGGGGAGGTCATGGCCATGGATCTTTGATCCAAGGGCTATGACCTCATCAAGGTGGGAAGGACATGGGCGATAGATATCGAAGGGAGGTCATGGCTGTTGGATTTGATCCAACGGCTATGACCTCAAGTGGGTGGGGAGGACCTCGCGGTGTTGACCGCGGAGGAGGTCGATGGGGTTGGGCTTGACCAGATTTGAATACGGTTCAGCCCAAGGAACAGTGCACCATTTTGAATTTAGTTTTTAACAGCTGAGACTTTGTAGAATTGTTTGGGATAGCCAAACAACTCCAAAATTTATGAAATTTTAACTGGAGCTTGCTAACATCATGATTAACCTTACATAAAATTTCCAGAGGTTATTATGCTATGCATTTTTCTCAGGAAATTCATGAAGGCTGTTCAAGAAATTGTTTTACCTCCAAAAATTATCAAACAAGTTTTATAACTCATGATATTTTTCAGAGGGGTCCCACAACATTTCTAGGACCAAGGAAAAATATCTCCAAGGGTTTGGCACAGGATTTGTGACAAATGGGAAATGGGTTTGACTTTTGGTCAACAAGAGCTTGTGTTTTTGGATTACACAACTCTTGGACAATAATCTCATGAGATTTTTAGGGGTTTTCAAGGTGTGAGAAAAAGTTTTAATTTCTACACATTTAATTATATTTGAACAAACACCTGTTTAGGTATTTGGGATGTTACAAAATCTCCCCCCCCCTTACAGAAATCTCGTCCCGAGATTTGGCTCACTCGGTAAAGAAAGATGGATAGTCCGCACGCAGACGATCTTCTCTTTCCCAAGTAGCCTCATCCTCGGAATGGTTCGACCACTGAACTTTAAGGAACTTAATGGAACGATTCCTAGTTCTTCGTTCAGCCTCTTCGAGTATGCGAACAGGGTGCTCGCGATAGGTCAAATCGGGTTGGACATCGAGAGTTTCCAACGAAGCTTCCTCAGTTGGAACATGGAGGCACTTCTTTAGCTGGGACACATGGAACACATCATGTACCCCCTCAAGTGCAACTGGCAACTCCAGCTTATAGGCAACAGCTCCCTTCTTCTCGATAACGCGGTAGGGACCGACATATCGAGGAGCTAACTTGCCCTTGACGCCGAAACGTTGATGGCCCTTCAAAGGAGAGACTTTGAGATAAACAAAGTCATTAGGCTCAAAACGCAACTCACACCGACGGCGATCCGCATAGCTCTTTTGCCTGGATTGAGCTGTGCGAAGACGCTCACGAATAAGCTGGACTTGGCGCTCGGCCTCATTGATTGAGTCCGGGCCAAAGAGAGGTCTCTCACCGGTCTCTGACCAGTTCAACGGGGTTCTACACTTTCTCCCGTATAAGGCCTCGAAAGGTGCCATGCCGAGACTGGCCTGAAAGCTGTTGTTATAAGAAAACTCGGCGAATGGCAAGCATTTCTCCCAATGCTTCCCATAGGAAAGGACACAAGCACGAAGCATGTCTTCCAAAACTTGGTTGACCCTCTCGGTCTGACCATCAGTTTGGGGATGATATGCCGTGCTAAAGGTAAGACGGGTTCCCATAGCCTCTTGCAAACTATGCCAAAAGCGAGAGGTGAAAAGAGAACCACGATCCGAGACAATCGTCTTGGGCACACCATGCAAGCACACGATGCGAGAAACATAGAGGTCTGCCAATTGACCAACAGAAATCTTACCTCGCACCGGCAAAAAATGTGCTACTTTAGTCAACCGATCAATGACGACCCAAATGGAATCCTTTCCCTTTTGTGTTCGGGGCAGACCGGTGATAAAGTCCATGCCGACGGAATCCCACTTCCATTCCGCACAGCAAAGGTCAAGCGATCTCGCTGACGCCGATGTTCGCCTTGACACGACGACACACGCGTCGACTTTCGACAACGAACCGCAATCTCCCTCTTCATTCGGGTCCACCAAAATCTCTGGCGGAGATCTTGATACATCTTTGTGGCCCCGGGATGAATGGATAAAGGCGAATCATGGGCTTCGCGGAGGATCAAATTCTGCAATTCCATGTCCTTTGGAACCACGAGGCGTTGCCCGAACCTCACAACACCATGCTCATCCTCAGAAAAGCACTTGGTTGTTCCGTTCTTGACATTCTCCTTGATGTGGCTCACCCCAACATCCGACTGCTGAGCGGACTTGATCTGATCCACCAAGGTTGGTTGCACAACCAAGGTAGCAAGAGAACCATCCTCAACTAAACTTAAGTTGAGACGCTGAAATTCTTCCAGAAGAGTGGGCTGAAGCTCCTTGAGCAACAAGGCATTGCAATGCGCTTTGCGACTAAGCGCATCGGCAACGACATTAGCCTTGCCCGGATGGTAGTGAATACCCATATCATAATCCTTGATCAACTCCAACCATCTCCTTTGCCTGAGGTTCAGGTCAGGTTGGGTGAACAAATACTTAAGGCTTTTGTGATCCGAATACACTTCACAACAATTACCGACTAGGTAATGTCGCCAAATCTTAAGTGCATGAATCACAGCAGCCGACTCCAAATAATGGGTAGGGTAGTTGAGTTCATGAGGTCTCAATTGCCTTGATGCATAGGCCACTACCTTGCCTTCTTGCATAAGGACACAACCGAGGCCTCGACGAGAAGCATCGCAATAGATATCGAAGCTTCGATGGACATCGGGAAGAACGAGAACGGGAGCTGTGGTCAAACGCTTCTTGAGTACTTGGAAGCTTTCCTCACAAGCATCGGACCACAAGAACTTCTTGTCCTTCTTGAGCAACTCCGTCATCGGCAGCGATCTTGGAGAAGTTCTCGATAAAGCGGCGATAGTATCCCGCTAAACCAAGAAAACTCCGCGCCGGTGACCGGCGGGTGACTCCATGAAAGAACATCGCTGACCTTGCTAGGATCAACGGCTACGCCTCCTGCTGAAAGAACATGGCCTAAGAAAGCCACTTCCTTCAACCAGAATGCACACTTGCTGAACTTCGGCGACAATTTGGTGCTCACGTAGCTTGCCTAACACAAGCTTCAGATGCTCGGCATGTTCCTCATCGTTCTTGGGTAGATAAGAATATCATCGATGAAGACCACGACAAACTTATCCAAATACTCCATGAATACCGAATTCATGAGGTTCATGAACAAGGCAGGAGCATTGGTAAGCCGAATGACATGACGGTATACTCGTACAAGCCGTAGCGAGTAGAGAACGCCGTCTTTGGAATATCCTCAGGTCGAATCCGAACCTGATGATATCCCACTCTCAAATCAATCTTGGAGAAAACTCGAGCTCCAGTTAATTGATCGAAGAGATCGTCAATGCGGGGCAATGGATACTTGTTCTTTATCGTCACTTCATTAAGTGGGCGGTAATCAACGCACATGCGTAAAGTATCATCCTTCTTCTTTACGAAGATTGCTGGACAACCCCAAGGAGATGAGCTAGGGTGGATGAAACCCTTCTCTTGAAGCTCACTTAACTGCTTCTTCAACTCTACCAACTCGTTCGGTGGCATCTGATAAGGCCTCTTTGAGATAGGGGCGATACAGGAGCCAACTCAATGACAAACTCAAGGTCTCGAGCGGGTGGCATCCCGGAAGATCTGCGGAAAAGACATCAACGAAGTCACAAACTGTTGGGACTTCACTAATATCTAGAGCGGGCTTCGCTTCAAGCCAAGAGATGCGGACCTAGCGACCCGAAAAGCGAACCCGTCACGGAGGGACTAGATAGAGATGAGCTTCTGGCGCAATCGATTTGTCCCATGTCTTTGAGACAACCAATCCATGCCAAGAATTACATCTAGACTCGCTGAATGGAGAAGGATAAGGTTTGCTAAGAATCCTACTCCTTCGATCTCGATAGGAACATCCCTACACTCAGATTCAGCTCTCAACTCCGAACCAGGAGAGCGAATGAGTAGCGGGACCGACAATGGAGAGAAAATGATGAGGACATCGACCCTAAGGATACAACCACGACTTTGAGAAGACCTACGACCGGTTCTGCAGGGGTCTCGACCAACTCAGAGGGACTACGACCAGCTCTGCAGGGTCTACGACCACTTCCAGAAGACCTACGACCAGCTTTGCAGGGTTTACGACCACTTCCAGAAGACCTACGACCAGCTCTGCAGGGTCTACGACCACTTCAAGAAGACCTACAACTACTACTTCAACTCAATCTTCCACAGTTGGACTTATGCCTTTGCAATACCATTTATCCAATTGGACCACGCTACTTCTACTCCTACAAGCCGAGCTATGTCTACATGCCCTGGCGCTGCATTTACATACCATGGTGCTGCGTCACCAATTATTAGCCCACTAGCTATGTAATATATGGGCTGACTTGGCCCATAAGGCTCATGTGATGGCCGACCACCCTAGGGGGCTGCACTGTTCACGTGAACAGTACCCGTGAACAGTTTCGCCACCCTAGGGTTCCCACCTCCTCACGTTCCCCCTATATATGTGCAGCAGCCGCCACAGTTTAGGGTTGGGTTTTTCTTAGATTATTCTGCCACTTTGCAGTTTCGCCGCTTGTTCGGTTTGAGGAACCCCACTTGTGAACTTCATCCATATTCGCAATATATTTCAGATTGCATCTACTGTGTTCTTGTGAGTTGCTTCGATTGCCTGCAGGAACCATAACCCTCGTGGTAAGGTCGATCGCGTGCAAGCGTGGTTGATAACGACAGTCGTGCGGGTGTAGCGAATTGCGAGGTGAAGATCTGCGGGTCGGAAGCCTCAAAGCGTCAACGTCCCACGATTTAAACAAATCGAACCTATCGGAAGATCGGGCCACCGTGATTCATCGTAAAAGAAGCTCGCCAACAAAGAAAAGACTCGAAACAAAGGAATGAGATGCTCTGAATCAAACAAGACGAGAGCGGGATGAAAGTTAACGAAGCGCACCTAGCACAACGTCGGTGCCTCCGAGCCTCCTCTGCGGTGATGGCGTTGACGCGACCGCTACCACGCCTTGGGTAGCCGGACGATCTTCGGTCTGAGACGAACCACCTCGCCCGCATCCTCCATTAGGACGAGGGTCGCTCCTCGTCTTCTTAGGGCATTGGTTCGCATAATGCCCTTCGTTGCAAAGAAGCAAGTGACCCGGCACGGGTTCGCGGGGCCGCTCACGACTCGCAGTGCACGGTGGGACACGACTGCGATGAACGAGGATAAGGGCAGGTGACCTCGGGCGCCAAGATCGAGACCGGTACTTCGAGACCGCCCGGCGGGGACGGAAGAACTAGCCTCGATGACTTGTGGGCCTCCCACTTGCGCTATGGAATCCATAAGCTCTCGAGCCGCATGCTCAAGAACGATGGCCTTGTCGACCAAGGTCTGGAAATCGTGAAGTCGACAATGGATAGCTTGTCCTTAAGCTCCTCGGACAAGCCACGCTGAACTTGGCCTCGCTTAGCCATATCGGTGGCCACATCCTCGGGGAGCATAACGAGCCGGATGGTTGAACTCAGAGACATACTTCATGATCGAAGCACGCCTTGCTTGAGCGCAAGAAACTCCTGCTTTTTGATCTCCATCAAGCCGGCAGGGATATGAGATCGACGGAAGGCAGTGCGAAACTCCTCCCAGGTGATAGTGTGATCTGCGGGATGCATGGCGAGAAAGCTCTCCCACCATGACAAAGCTGCACCCTCAAGCTGGTGCGATGCAAACAGCGCCTTCTCGTGCTCCTGGCACTGCGCGATGCGAAGCTTCCGCTCCACCAAGCGAAGCCAATCGTCTGCATCCAATGGGTCCTCAGACCGGGAAAAGGTGGGGGGCTAGGTACGAAGAAACTCTACGAGTCCTCCACGCGGCTGATGGGCATTCCCTAGCCCAGATCCTGAAGCTCCGGTAAGGGCAGTGGTGTTGCGTGCGATGACGTCCAGTAGAACTCTCCTGTCATCCGCACGGTTGCGCTCTATCTGAAGAAGAACCTCGGCCATGGTCGGAGGAGGAGGAAGCTCCTCGTCCGGACCAGCTGCCTGGCCTTGGCCGCTACGAGTGCGTCCGGCCATCCTGTTACAATAAAATTTGGTTAGCAACTAAACCCGAAAAACCAAGCCTTAAAGAAAGCAAAAGCTAACGACTAGGGGAATGGAATATCGCCCAAATCGAAAGCCAAAAACAGCGAGTAATTAAACTTTAAAAAGCTTCTAAAAGACTCTAAAAACAGCAAAGGATCATCAAAAGCAAGGCTCAACTTCTCAACACAACTAACCCGTATTGAATGAACGAGTAATTGATCGAGAAGATAAAAATCAGATTGTAAGGTGAGATCTAATTGTACTAAAGAGCAATGCTAAATCAGCGAGATAAGTGTTAGATACTTAGCTAACTAGTATCACATCTTACCCTTTTATTCCCACAAGTTTTAATTGAATTAACCTCTCATTTTCTACCTTAATCACTAGCTTGAGCTTGCTGCCCTAAAATGCTTGCTTGCTGTCCTAATTTCCAGATTTGAATTCCATCTCCAAATACTTCCATTCTTCACCAAAAGACAGCCAAGATTTCAAATTTAGAACTCTCATAAGTTCCCCAAAAACCCAATTTAATCGATAACAACTAATTTTGAGGGAAGGAGAGGTAAACATTTTTTAAAAAAACTCAAATTAGAGTTAGATGAGAGAAGAAAGCTAAGATAGGTAAGGAGTAAAATCTGAGAATTACTTAAGCTTTCATAAACTCTTTGATACTTCGAAAATAAGTTTTCCAAAATATCCTAAAGGCGACCACGCTTGGGTTACTACGGTCAGGATGGCTCTGATACCAACTTTTGTGGGACCCCAATTTATTAGGCTCATAATACTTGGTCATCCAATTGACCCTAGTATTATCAACTAAATAAACCGTGCCTCGAGATATATGTACTTCCCAAGAATGCAGTACACACAACTCATTACAAAAGATTGCATCAATTCCATTCAAACACATAGAACAGAACAAGCAACAAACCAGAAGTTAATATAATTAAAGGATAGTTATTACAAAAGAGAGGCCGACCGCCAAATAACAACAGTCTACTAAGATAACAATGAAGCAAAAGTGCCATAGAGATGGCCCAAAACAAGAGCCAACCAGTGTGCCTTAGCCCACAAGGCAACTGACCGGACCACCAAGCTAGTCGCTTTCCCAACCACCGCTGACTCACAAAAGTAAAGCCCTTTGGGCTCTACCTCCTCTGCAACAAGGTTATTAAGCAAAGCAAATGAGTACAAAATGTACTCGCCAAGACTGACGTGTAGTATAACAAACTATAGTTTAACTACATGCAAGCTTTATTTAAGTGGATGAGGCTTTGGACTCATTTTTAGCATAAAGCAAGTTTTCATTTGCAATAATGTAATAGATTGAAAGCAATTTGGCAAAGCATTTTTAATTGTTGAAGTAACAACGAGATAATAACATAATAACAACACATGAACAACCTGGAAGTGACTAACCCAATAGCCACCACAACAATAGCATGAATTACCCATTCATACCACCCATGTCAAGTTTTAATTAAAGGTTGTAGTCTAGTTCTCATGGGGCGTTTCCGAGCGTGTCCATAACCTAGGACGAGGCTATTCGAATAGTTTTAACCCTGCAGGGGTGTACCAATGTACCCACACATCAGACCGCCTTTTCGCCACATGATTTAGCACACTTCCTTTGGTATGCCGGCACGGCTAAGTCCTACGAGATATTTCCAATGGATGATGCTAATTACGAGCCACAACCCACGGGGACAAAGACACATTAGACAGCCTAACCGGTCTGCTAATGCTTCCTCCCAACACCACACACACACATTTTATTTAAACATACCCACCGACCCGCTCATAATTAACACCTCCCAAAGTACTTAGTCAAGAGAGGTCCCATATCCCCCTCGTGTGGTTAGCACGTAAAATTGCTCAGAACGGTGGCGCAAGTAACTCGGTCCTTATTGACTTAGGCATACTACCACATTCCAAAAACCACACCATCCATCCAATATGCCCAAGTCCAAATCAAACTTTTATTTTCAGATTTTGACTTTACAAAATAACAAAGCACAAGTGCTGGACATAAAGGAGTAATAATTAGATTTGTGTGATCAAGACCATCGACTAAATCGATGATCGCCCATTACTACCGATAACTAAGCATGTCTAAGCAATTTAAATCGAAAACTACTAAGTGATAAGAGCTCATCCAACGAGCTCAAACCACAGCAAATAACCTAGGCTCATGGTAGTAGAGGATGAACAATTCCTACAGATTATGCAACTATAGGCTTGCTAGCGATACTTTAACACAAAGTAGCATGCATACATACAAGTAAAACAATATATTAACCTTTAAAGTAAAGGGACGATAGAGGGGATATGATCAAACTGCTTGCCTTGCTGTTTCTAGTCAAATTGTTGCTGAGGATCGCTCACGGGATCAACACACTTGTCAACACCTAATCGAAAAGACGAAAAGAATCGATAAGAACGACGAAAACGACAAAGACAGCACAGCAAACGAACTCCAAATACTCTGAAATTTCTACAGCAGTAAGAGGATGATTTTTAGGGAATTTAGCAACAAGAACCAATTGATTTGGATTCTCAATGCAAAAGATATGAGCAAAACAAATCTGCTCAGCCCTAAAAATACCAAACTGCCACTATTCACTAATTTAATTATTAGGCAACATTTTCTAGAAGGGAGGTGCAGCTGAGATTTTTACAGTAAAACCAGCACCTCATGAGATGAATAACACAATTGAGTTCACCTCATTTGGAGCTATTATGCATTTTCTATAATTTCTCAAAAACAAGAACTTGAACAAAATTATAATGCACAAGAATTCTTTTTGACAACAGCAACCTGCTCAAAACTAATTTTCACAGTAAGTTCATCAATAGAGGAACCCAACAAAGTTGGATTCACTCAAAAATAATCTACAGAGCATTAGTTATGTATTTTACAAGTTAAACACTACATTTAAAGTTAGTTTTAAAACCTATTTGCAAAACCATGTTCTGGAGCTGAACTGGGCGCATAACCATTTTTAGATTGGAGCCCAGGTCAAACCAGAGCTAACACAATTTGAATGATCTCATTTGGATTTAAATTGAATTAGTTATGCAATTTTAAAGTTCATACCTTTATCAGTTTATAATTAAGACCTCACGGGAGGTCCTAAGGACTAGAACGAACTGGGAGGACATGAGCCATAGATTTTGAATCTAACGGCTCAAGACCTCCCAGCGATAATGCGACACGCCGCTGCGGAGATCTAGAGGACATGGGCCGTGGATCTTGGATCCCACGGTCCTTGTCCTCCCAATGAACGCCAAGACCTTGTCTTGTGGATAGAGGTCGTGGCCGTTGATCTTGGATCCAACGGCTATGACCTCAAGATCTCGCGCGGTCGCGCTAGCGCTGCTGGACCTTATGCGCGCGATCGGAGAGGAGGTCGTCACCGTTGATCTTGCGAGATGGACGGCCCACGACTCAAGACCTCACGCACGCTGCTGTGGCGAAGTTAATGCGCGGGACAACGAGGAGGTCCGCGCGCGAGGTCTTAAATGCGCGCAAAGAGACGGATTAAGGGCAGTAATGGCGAACCCAATGATTAATGAGGTTGGCCAATAATAAGCGCATTTAAGAGGAGGATCTTTGTCTTAACGGCACGCCGCTGGACGTCCCGTTCCGACAAAAACCACAACGCAAAGATGGGGGCAATGCCGGCGATGCAGACCTCGCCGGCGACCACCAATGGTACCAACGGGTGCGAAATAGTGTGGCGCACACCATGGACCTCCTTCAACGGCGGCGACGGTTTTGAACGCCGCGAGCCGAGAGGACAAAATGACCAAAGACGGCCAAAAGACAATAGCGAGGTATTGAGCTCCGCAGCGACATTCAAGCGGGTGCCAGCATCTAAGGACTATCAGGAACGTTACCTGGAGGTCTAGAGGATGCTGAGGAGGTCGAGGAGGGGAGGACCGGAGTTGGAGAAGATGGGGTTGCTCCACGGCCAAAGCTCCAGCTCCAGGCTCCACTTTGTCCACCTCTGAAAATGCCCAAACTAATCAAGTTAGGACTTGGTCCCAGAGGGAATGGCACAAATGGAAGCAATGAGAGGGAGAAGAAATCTCCAGGAACCCTTATGCCACCGAGGAGCTCCAAGCTAAAATAATGGCGGCCAAAAGGGGAGGTCAGTGGAGAAGAAAACTTAGAAGACACAGGTGCAAGCTAGAGCTTGGAAGTGTGCCAAAGAAGCTAAGGGAGGAACCCAATGGGGGTTTTATAATTGGGAGAAGCAGGGCACATGAGCTAGGGGTAAGCTCACGGTGAGCTTAGCCCATGGCTCAGTCCATGGCTTGGACAAGACGGGGGGTTGTCATGGTGACAGGCCTGCGCAGACTGGAGAGGCGGAAGGCGTCAGCATTTAATGCGGGTCAGCAAGGAGTCGTTGAAGGTACACAAGTGACAGGCACGCCCTTTTCTCCCTGCCCAGGAGCACGCATGCGTGACCGAGGAAGGAGAAGAACAGGGGAGATCATTTTGACCGTTGGATAAGTCTTTGGGGAGGTCCTAACCATCGGATGTGATTTTTGAACCGTTATGTTATAAGTGACTGGGAGGAGGTCCCAGCCACACGATCTTGGACGGGGAGGTCATGGCCCTCCGATTTCCTTAACGCGGATGCGCAAAGGAAAGGGAATAGGAGGTCCAAGGCGTTGGATCTAAATCCAACGGTGCGGACCTCCTGGGAAGACTTACCGCACACGACCAAAGAAAATGAGGGGGAGGTCATGGCCTTAGGATTTAAATCCAAGGGCACATAACGGATAGGGAGGACTTAAGCTTGCGCAACGCACAAGGGAGGTCATGGCCTTTAGATTTAGATCTAAGGGCTACGACCTCACGTGCGCGGGGAGGTCTGATGCGCACGAGGCAAGGAGGAGGTTGTGACCGTGGATTTTAATCCAACGGTGCACAACATGAGATGGGGAGGTCAGATGCGCTAGATTTTGAGGGGAGGTCGTGGGCTGTTGGATCTGATCCAACTGCTACGACCTCGGTTAGGTGGGAGGTTTGCTTAGTTTAACAGTGAGGGGAGGTCATGGCCATGGATCTTTGATCCAAGGGCTATGACCTCATCAAATGGGAAGGACATGGGCGATAGATATCGAAGGAGGTCATGGCTGTTGGATTTGATCCAACGGCTATGACCTCAAGTGGTGGGAGGACCTCGCGGTGTTGACCATGAGGAGGTCGATGGGGTTGGGCTTGACCAGATTTGAATACGGCTCAGCCCAAGGAACAGTGCACCATTTTGAATTTAGTTTTTAACAGCTGAGACTTTGTAGAATTGTTTGGGATAGCCAAACAACTCCAAAATTTATGAAATTTTAACTGGAGCTTGCTGACATCATGATTAACCTTACATAAAATTTCCAGAAGTTATTATGCTATGAATTTTTCTCAGGAAATTCATGAAGGCTGTTCAAGAAATTGTTTTACCTCCAAAAATTATCAAACAAGTTTTATAACTCATGATATTTTTCAGAGGGGTCCCACAACATTTCTAGGACCAAGGAAAAATATCTTCAAGGGTTTGGCACAAGATTTGTGACAAATGGGAAATGGGTTTGACTTTTGGTCAACAAGAGCTTGTGTTTTTGGATTACACAACTCTTGGACAATAATCTCATGAGATTTTTAGGGGTTTTCAAGGTGTGAGAAAAAGTTTTAATTTCTACACATTTAATTATATTTGAAAAAACACCTGTTTAGGTATTTGGGATGTTACACAGTATTTCGCAGCTCTCGTGCGTAGATGTGGCAAATTCTGAGGATGGCCAGGCGTGACGACTCTTGAATTCCTTGCGCGAAGGTGATCCTTCTGACAGAGATGTTCAACGGCTAGCTGGCTTTAGTGCTCTTCCTGCGTAGACTGTTAGACGGCAGATTACTCCACGATCTCGACCATTTACTACCCATTGGTTGCCACAATACATGGGACGATCAAAACCTCCAAGTACTTGCAACAGCTTCCACAGCTCTGGGGCAAGTCCGCCCTTGCGCTCACCGTAGGTATGAAGCATTTGTAAAGACGGACAAAAGGGTGGGAACCAAGTTAAAACAGCGGGGAGAGAAAAAGATTATAGCAATAGATGGGTCGAGAGAGACATGAGAGGAGTTAAGCAATTCATTTAATCTTGCAAGTTAATTTTTCTTTAGAAAATAATTTGGACTCTCTAAGATGGCCGATCTAAGGGTAAGACCTACAGTCAGTATGGCTCTGATACCACCTCTGTCAGGACCTAAAATATGCAATTCTGGACCCCCTGTGTATAATGCACTAGTCCAGGATCACGCTAGTGCACACAGTGTCAACACAGGTGAATATCGATCCACACAAGCGATTAATAACACAAACGAGTAATTTGATAACAAATAAGGGTTTTAACCTTAAGGTTGAGTTTACAATTATTAAGCCACGCAGGGCTAGCAATAAATAAAATAGCAGCGGAATGAAGAAACTCCAGAGGAATCCCATCAATTCATCACAGGCAACTGACTGGGATCAAGACCCTACGATCAAGCACCTTCAATGAACTCCTCCTCAAAAGCAGGTGAAGACTCCTCCTCTTCTGTTGCATGTTTTACAACAAGCATGAGTACACACCGTACTCGCAAGTCATACCACAGAAATGCAATTATAGATGCAGGCTTGTTCCAAAGGAATGGTTTTTCTGGTTCTTTTGCAGAAATGCAGCATTTGCAAATTTAAATACAGGTAATAGATTGAAAGCATAAGTAAAACAAATAGACAATAATAATTTGACAGTTTTATTTCACAAAGACACATAGCCTAAGCAGGTTATTCACATAGCCATATGACTTAGGTCACACAACTCCCTTCCCAAGGTTTTATGAAAATCTACCCCTCGTGTGAAATCACCGAGCATGTCCATGACCGCGGACGCGGCTATTCGAATAGATTGTTTAACACTCTGCAGAGGTTGTACACTTTACCCACAAGATACAACTAGTGTAGCTAGCACTAGCCGTAACAAAACTGTTCAGAAACTTCATCTTGACATTGACACTCCCGGTATGCTTAGCCGCCACAAACGCACACCGTTGGACAGGGACACGGCGAACCACCCCGTGATGCGACTACTTGGTAGTACACACCTCCACCCAATCCGACACAGCTAACCTACAACCTGAGTAATCAATGCCAAGACTCCATAACTTACTAAGTTAGGCCCGTCCCATCAGGCATGTGGTTGCACGAAAGGCTCAGTTCAATGGCGCACAAAGTTAAGTCCTTAGTTGACCGGGGCAAGACTTCCCAATGTTAACCTATCATTCCCGCCAACACAGATCCACCATAAAAGTATATCAGACCACTTGCCCCCGTCCAAAACCTTTTCCCACCCTGTTGGTTAAGTGCAACATATGCCATCAACGGGTAATAGCACATAATACACACAGTTTCTATCACATAGTTCCATAGTCACTTAGTCAAGTTTATATTTGCAACTACATGAGATGATGACTCGTGGCATGGCTAAGCAAACTAATCGCATCTAACCAACCCACGTTGGTAATACACTAGCACTAACTAAATAAACCAAATTAGGGTGACAAAAGATTATGGCATACAATTAGACAAGGAGGTCATAACAAATTGGACATTAACTAATCCCAAAAGCATTGAAATAAATAATTAAAGTAAATGCAATAATTTAAATCAATATAACTTTTGAAAACTGGGTTCAACATGATCAAAGGTATAACTTGCCTTGGAAAAGGTCTTGGTATTGATCTTGGTCTTGAGATGCTCCTTCCTCTTCAAAACTTCCCGAGGTATCAACGTCTACTCGCAAAACAAACTCCAAAAATTAATTACAAATTTCAGATAGGTAGATCTTGAATTTAGATGAATTTAGAAATTTGAATGGGCTCAATCGGAGTTCGGATGCAAAAGATATGGGCTTTGGAAGATTGAAATCTAAAGAAAACCTAATTTTGGATTATCCCGAATTATTCTTTAACAGAAAATCGGAATAATGACATCGGCTGATGTTAGCGAGGGATTTTCCACCGGAAAGAAAAAAATCCACCTGACAGGTGGGTCCCACTTGGAAGTGGCTGGGTGTTTGTGGACTAAGTCTACCGAAGATTGGATCGGGAATAGATGGTGGGCTGGACACGTGGGTGCTGACTCAGCGACACATCGGCTGAGATGGTGATGCGGCTGCTGATCTGGCTGGACACGGGGTAGCCACGTCACTGATGACGTCAGATCGACGGTGAAGGCCTCGGTTGTGGCCGACAACGGTGAGCGGCGGCGCTGCACCGGCAACGGATGTGTGCAGAGGGTCAGGGAGGCTATTGCGCAGCTGGGGGTACCTTCCTTGGCACCGGAGAGTAACGGAGGTGGCCGGAATCGTCGCCGGAGCGGAGGACGAACACGGCGGTTGTCGGGAACAGGCACCAACGAAGCTCCAGAGCAAAGGGAAGGCCCTAGAGGAAGCTCTGATGACAGGGAAGGCGGTGGCGCAGTCACGGGCGAACACGACGGTGGCGGCATTTAATTTTGGAGAATTGGGTCGGCTCACCAAACCTAAACTCCAAATTGCGGCGGCGACGGAGCTTTAGGAGAGGAACGGGGTGGGGCTTCGGGATGAGGAGGCAAGGGCGAACCCTAGGGGCCTTTTTATAGGGTCAGGGCACGCCAGATTAGGAAACGCCCAAAACGAATCCGTGAAGAACACGAGAGGGGAATCCGGGATTCTTAGAGATAGCTACTGATTAAAGATATGATTCGGCTGGATTTGGATGCAGGGAAAGATAGAGATAGGATTTGATAACAAAACCAGGGCGGTTTTGTTGAAAGAGTTCCGTTGTCGGACGAGCTTCGAAGAGTTCCAATGGCGGACGCTGGTTCGCGCGGAGAGGAAAGCAACCGCGAGGAGGACGATGCACTTGGCGGTCCCACAGGTCAGAGAAACAAAGTGGCGGGTGCGTTTGGTGATCTGATCCGAGCGTTCAACTCTGATCCGACGGTGCGGACGGGGCGCGGGCGCGCGCGGGGACGGGCTGGGCTGCACAGGATTGGGCCGGAGGGAATTCGGCCCAGGAGATTTTCCGAGATTTCTAATGTTTTTCCTTTTTCAAAAATACCAGAAATTCAAATAAGCAATAGAAAATAGCAAATGAACTTGGAAAAATTTCAGAAAAATCTGAAAAATATATCCAAGCCCAAAGGATCCAAATAAAATAGTTTTGACCATTGTTCATGTTGACTTGAATCATATTAAATTATTTTAATGTACAAAGTCCATGTTTAAGCTTTTTAATTAAATTCAAATAAAATCAAAATGGTAAATTTTCTCCTACCAACTATTTAAAAGATTTTCAAAGCTCAGAAAAATTGGGATGTTACAATGGCCGTATGAGAGCCATTCGTACCACCGAGGAACGGTGTTAAGCGCCAAATTTGCAAAAACGTCGGCGATGACGCCGTTTTTGCTAATAACGGCAAAAACAGTGCTATTTTGGCAAAAATAAAATAAAATAAAAATCTGCTAGAGAGGCTCAGATTGGCACCGGAAATCATTCAGCAACTGTGACTAGATGCTCCCTGCGTAGCTCTGGGCGAGCGCAAGATTATCACAGTACTTTCGGGAAAATAGATTATGTCCGAAATATTTAGTTTTAGATTCCTGGTTCATAGTATTTGCCTATTCGGGAGATGGGGCTACGATGTTCCTCAAATAGGAGAATGCGATTTCGACGTACAGTATGGATCGTTGGATCAACTTTGGATGGTAGACATCCTGGTGAAATTTTCTCATTCTTGTTCTCCTATTTTCAAGGTAGTTCTTATTTTAAAACTAGCAAAATTTCTTGTACAATTGTGTGGCTAGATATTACGGTACAATTGTCTTTGATATTTTTAGATAATGGAGGATAAAAAAATCTCCTGATCTCTGCATCAAAGATGCACATAGCCCATTTTATTAAAGAGTCTAAAGTACCAAGAACCAAGTGGCTTGCAACATATAACTGTATTATCTATAATTGAAAATATGGCTGCACTTGTTATACAACTTT
This sequence comes from Phyllostachys edulis, assembly GCA_036346405.1. Taxonomy (NCBI): domain Eukaryota; kingdom Viridiplantae; phylum Streptophyta; class Magnoliopsida; order Poales; family Poaceae; genus Phyllostachys; species Phyllostachys edulis. Next base: position 44,735,850 of record CM070550.1, on the reverse strand, counting down.
AATGTCTATATATGATTAATCTGCACCATTGTAATATGGTCTCACCAAATTTGTAGGATTTTTCTCCTTTTTAGGATCATTGTGAGACTTTTTTTTGCCATCGAGACGAAGAAGCTACTTTAAATCTCACCAGTTATTTGTGTGTGTGTGTGTATAGGACACACGTTTTGTACTCCTGGGAGTATGTACTCCCATACCTCTATACCGTTGATCATCTTTGAGATATGTACGAACTAAGTGGGCCTTCCTTAATAGATACATCCGTTAGTGGCCACAATAGTTTAGGATTTAATTAAATCATTTTTAATTACCGGCTGCACTGGATTAATCCCTAGAAACAAGGAATGGTTCATGCAGTTTGTTGCATGTGCATGTTGTTCCATCATTCAAATTTTCAACGTGCATGTTATTCCATCATTCACATTTTCAACTAGTAAACATACATACAGACTATTAAGAATCACATGGATAGGCTATGAGTGATCGCAGCAGAATTCCTACATCAAGCACAGAAGTATATACTGCTTAGCAACACCGAAGTATATGTGTTTAGCAAAGGAAGAAGTTCCTCCTTAGCAACGAAAGCCTAAGAAGCAGTATCAAGCACATAAGTATATACTGCTTAGCAACAAAGAAGTATATACTGCTTTTACGTGCTTAGCAAAGGAATAAGTTCCTCCTTAGCAACAAAAGGAGTATATACTGCTGAATTTCAACTATGGAAAACAGAGGCATCTTTCAAAATCAGAAGTACATATGCATCTAGAGTATACCAAGAGACAACAGATATAATTCATTGATGTAGTATATTTGCTTTGACAACACTGCTTTACATAGTAAAAGCAAAAAAACATACAACTCTTCCGAATGTATAATTTCATCCAGTAATTTGTTCTTTTGTTAGCCATAAAGCCCAGCACTTGAGTTGGTGTTTCCATTGACCATAATTTTGGTATCATCTAGATCAGCCTATCCACGTGATCAACCAAGAGAAGACTTTTAAAGTCGAAAAGCATTTTGACCTCGGCATGATCTGCAATGGACAAGAATAAGTAGTTATTGAAATGCAATGTAGAGAAGTGTGTGAAAGCAATAAAGATTGGTTCCTCGATAAAATTAAAATCAGTATATTGACAACAAGAATCAGTATGCGTGTATTACCATTCAATCTAATTACATTCCTAATTAGATTACTAAATGCTGTACATAATACAATATGCTCTTTTCTATAGGTTAAACTACAACTACAATCACATTCAGTAAACACAGTTGGTTCCTTATTGATATACCCTTTTGTATTACTGCACATACCCTTTTACCAAATTCAAAAATATACAAAAAGAAAACTGAAGCAGTAATTCTAGTAACATTTGGTTGATGATTGTATCGTCCAGTACTCCATTGAGTACATTAGAAAGGAACTCTACTGAGTAGATTAGAAAGGGAAAAGTAGTACGCTAATTGAATGAACCAAGTACATGCACATACCCATTTGTTTTAATCCAAATGCTCTTTCAGGCAACAACAGAACTGACCTGATCTGTGTAAATTGCTAGAATCGTATTGCAAGGACTATGCTACTGAACTTTTAACAAGATCAGAGATCTGAAAATTGATAGGAGAGGAACTAATGAAAGAATCAAACCAATATAATGGCATGTTATACTACAATATGAAAACGGGTATATGCACACAAAAAGGAAGTATGTCATCTCGAATTTCTCCACCTCCAGACCATGGCTGATGAAACGAATGCATGCCCATAGCAAATTCTCTGCTACTTTTCCGCATGCAGAAAAAGCCACTACTAGCAAACATTCATCTGCATGTCCAGTGGTCATCTGAAGGTCTAGTGGCTGAGTATAGCACTGGTAGTGTAGTAAACATTGGTTAATCTCCTAAGATGACAAAGAATTCATTGGTATCTTACTCACTAGGTCTCGCAAAATAACATCACGAAATTAGAAATATGAAGAGCAAATTAGCAAATCCAACGTGCTCAAGACCAGATCCACATATCCAAAGTGGCATTGCTCCTATTGGGGATCACATATCCTCTCATCCTCCGCCCCTCCAGATCTACAAGCAAGACTAATACATTTTTATATCTCCAAGACCGAAGAATAGATCGAAAAACATATACACAAGGCAGAGAGGAATTACATAGGTGAAAAATAAGAATAGAAAAAGCTACTCTGAAATCACATACGTAAGCGATGCAAATTTTCAATCGGATCTAGCCAAAGAAGGTGTTGGCGAAAGATATTGTTGTGAAACCAGATCGAATAGAAAATCTTCACCTTGTGATTCCAATATTCGCCCTCTGATGATGAAGCTATGTGTGGAGCCTACCTCACGGACCTCACGGTCTGGTGATCAGCGGTGGTGTGGTCGAATCAGTGGTGGCGGTGGTGGCGTGATCGAATCGGTGGCAACGGCCGAGGGGACCCCGAGGTCGGGCCGTCATGCAAGGGGGCCCAGTGGAGGTGGGCGAGCACGACGACGAGGGGCACGGGGTGGCCGGGTGGGTGGGAGCCAGCGTGGTCGAGGTGCTCCGGAATCCGGGGCGCCGGAGGTGGAGGCTGGGGCCGGTGGCGTGCAGAGGAGACCCCGAGGTGGAGGTGCTCCAGAATTTATGCGCTTCTCTGCCCAAAATCTCGAAGAAATAGCGCTGGGCCTGATCCATCCGAGAAAATCGGCACGGTTTGCATATTTACTAAAGAAAAATGAAAACGGGTCTCACCTCCCGCACCCAGTAGTAGCGCACCCGTAAACTTGTTTGATGGACGGTGGATGGAGCCAGGAGTATGTACTCCCGGTAGTACTAAGCCATTTTCATATATATATATATATATATATATATATATATATATATATATATATATATGACGCCGTTTAGATACTCAGGAGTACATACTCCCACTTCAAATATACCACTTAAGCGAATGTATTATACTTGTTTATCATTTTCAATATACTTAAATATTAATTATAAGATACTCCAATGCGACTTGATTGAAAAAAATTCATTGGAACCCTTTATTTTTTGCTATATACCCTTTTTCATATATAAAAGAAGTATATACACAAATTTTGCTATAAAAAGTGAACTTTAACGAATTTTTTCATAGAACTCACTTTGGAGTATCTTATAATCATTATTGGAGTATACTCAAATAGATAATGAGGTATTATCATACGATTTAAGTAGTATATGAGAGGTGGGAGTATGTACTCCCAGGAGTACCATACCATTTTCTATATATATATATATAATTGAAGCAAGAGTTGATAGTCATAAATCTGTCGTGAAATTGATGCGAACCATGCATATGGTGGCTTGATGTCTCCGGTCCCCCATGATGCAGCGTTGATCGAAGAACGAGGAGCAGGTGGTTTGCATGAGCGAGCACCTCTCCATGCGGAATACGTGTTGTCCATTCTTTGCTCCTTGCTTCCTGCCATAAGTTCCTCCCTTGAGGAGGCTTATCTTGTTGTGACTCCTTACTCCTCTGTTCCGGAGAGATTCTTTTCGATTTCTCTGTTTTCTCTATGGGTAAAAGAACCTTCCAATGGTTGTTCAAGGCTTAGTACCCCAGACATGGAAAATTGTTCTGGAACTGTAAGGCCACAAACTATTTCAGTTTGTAGAATCAAGCCCTCAAATGCCTATTTTGTTGTTTTGAGCCCCAAAACTATTTAGTTTTGTTCGTCGCAAGAAAAATAAACTATTTAGTTTTGTAGGATCATCCACTATAAGTTTTATTTTGTTGATCTTGACTCCCCCTCTACTATTTGATTTTCTTTAATGTTATTACTGAAATGGGTTGAGAGTTTATAGTGCAATTCTGTCTTCAATGGATACAGGTTTTATTAGCATAAAAGATGCCTAGTTCCAGTGGCGGAGCAGAAATTTGGTGTTGGGGGCGCACATACAAAGCAATACCGGGTACGACTAGTTTAAACTATGAAAAAGCTACCGGTTGGGAAAAAATTCGGAGCCTAGCGATAGACCCAGTTACCGGAATTTTCAGATTTATTCCGGCCGAAATTTTCAGATCAAAATTTGAATTTTTTTGTAAAGTTAAAACAAAAAAAATGCATAGCCAAGGCTCAAACCCAGAACCAACCTCTTCAAGGCTAAGGGTGTTTCCACCATGGCACATGCACTCTTGTGTTTGCATATGGTTACAAACATTCTTTATATTTGTCAAAAAACTAGCAAATCCGAATTTTTTTGGCCGGTTGGAAATTTTACCGAAGGGGTCTGGTAGATCCGATTTTCGTCGGTAACTGCCAAAATTTCACCGAAAAAGTTTTCACTGGTTCAAACTACGCATCGCCCAACGAAACCAGGAATTTGCCCGTTAGAAGTAAAAAAATGTGAAGAAAAAAGAACGAAGGAAATTGTCTACTAGTATCTTTTCGCATGTCATTACTATATTTTCGCATGTCATTACTATAGTAATCAATTTGGAAAATGACTTACTTAATAATATGAATGTGAGGAAAATGGAAGTTACTCCATGCGCACCTGCAAAACCACTGGTCTTAGTGAGTGGCATGTCGCCTACTGCTACTTGCTACTCCCACACTGGTGCCACACCACCCACCGCTCCTCGCCACACCACACCAGCCGCTGAGCCACATGAACCAAATTGTGGAGGAGTTGGAGTATTGGAGATAGAGATGGATGTGGGTTGGTGAGTGATGAGATGGCTGTGGGTTGGTGGAGGCACGAGCGGGTCGTGGGTTGTGAGCTGAGCTTCTAAGAGAGTGCACACCAAAGAGTATAAATATGGCCCAAATGCAGAACTGATCTCTGGAAATGTTTTCGATTTTTTGATGTGTCCAGGCACCCCTACTAGCTCCGCCTATGATTGTACCCAGAGATAAATTACTGGTACTCCGCAGGTGTGCATCACGAAGTGATTGTTTCAGTTGGCGATTGTAGCTAGCCGAGATGACACCATGATAGGAACAAAAGGCTACGCCAAGAACTGAAACATTTCATCAAAACAGATGCCAAAAGCCTTTGCTACCTTGTACAAGTGGTCTTTTGTGATAGTACTCTCTGTGATCAATTGTACAATAAATTGGGAAGGTGCGGGTGCGGGTGCCTCACTGCCTTAGTGCTTGGCGACTTGCTCTAGTTGGTTGCCTGATGGGCTGAATTACTAAAATGGCCAGCCCAAGTGTCCAAGTGCTAAGTAGTTATACCTAGCTAAAAAAATTTCATTCATTTTTAAGGCCCCCAACACCCCCCCCCGGCAAGGCCCATGCCTAGTTCAGTCTACTAAAATGGGTTGAGAGTTTGTAGTGCAACTTTGTCTTGAATGGATACTTGTTTTATTAGTATAAAATAAACCTTGTTCAGTCTTTCTTAACTTATAGTTTTGTACCTCATTAGATTAACCTATTTAACAGGCGGAGGGAAGCGCTACCCACCGCGCGGCCATGTCACCCCGAAAGAGCGCGACCGTTGGATCTTTGTTGGATGGGCGGGATCGTGCGCTAGGAGCTGGTGCGCGTGCTACGAAGGGAGGCCATCCAGCCACGCGACGATCGCCATCGGACGGACGACGTCGCATGCCAGTGTGCGAGCCCCAGCTCTCTCCTCCCTGCTCCTGTCTCCTCTCGCTGAAACCCGCGCCGCCTCTCTTCCCCTCACCGCTTTCCCCTCTGCCCGCTCCCTTGGTCTGCCTCCAGAACTGCGTCACTCCGCCCGTCTTCCTCCCTCGCCACCCCCTCGAGCTCCCTCCCCCGCTTGCGGCCGCTCTCCCCAGATCCTGCTCTCCAGCGCCTTCTCCTCCTCGCCCGCCGCCCATGATCCTCTCCGCCTCGGCCGCGCTCCTCCTCTTCCTCCCAGCATCAGTGCCCCCCAACCGCCGCCGCTCCCTCACTCTTCCTCCCAGTACAGCCGGTGCCCCCAACCGCCGCTCCTCACTCTTCCTCCTTCGCCACCATGGCCTCCGGAGCAGGGGCGTCGGGATTCATGCAGGGCAGTGGCGGAGGGTCACGTGGAGGGACCTGGTGGTGGCGGGGACGCCGATGGGCTGGGTTTCCCTCCCCAGCCGCCGCCGCTCGCTCCGTCCCCCCCCCCCCCCCCCGCCCGCCTTCCTCTACAGCCGCCCCCTCAGTCGTCCTCCCCAGCCGCCTCGGTGCCCCCTAGCAACCACCGCTCCCTCACTCTTCCTTACCCGCCACCTGCGATCTCCGGAGTTGGGACGCTGGCCTCCGCGGCGAGTGGCGCACCCGGTGGTGGCGAGGACGCCGATGGCACCAAACATGGTGAGATAGCGCTCTTGCCTAGGGCAGCAGCTCCTCCCCAACTTCTCATGGTTGTTCAGTCCCTGCTCATCACCATTCCCCATCATGCTCCTCCCTAACTGATTGATTGCAGGTACTAGGTCGTACTTTTGTGTGTAGATGTCCAGTTCTGCAGTGCAGTCTAGGTGCTTGATCAATTGCTTCATAGAAATCCCAGTTGGATAAAACTTATAAGAGGAAGAACAAGCTTGATTCTTGCTGTAGATTGATTAGTTAAACACCGGTGATTAAGGTAAATTTGTTTGATCTTGTGCTTCTATAATTGCTCAAATTGTTTTGGTTAATTCTACTACATCGAAATTTTTTTTTATTGTTTGCTTTTTCATGTGGTAATACTGGCTTGGAGGAAGCCATGCATGGTATGATAGTAGTTTAGACATGCAGTAGTGTATTGTCATATGTGGGAATACGGTTAGAGTGATTTATCAAGAATTCAGTATTGTTCGATATAACTTGTTGAAAGTCATAATTAGTAGTCTTTTATATTCCTTGGATTAAGAAGATATGTGGTCGTGCAACTGTGAAACCTTAACAGTAATACAACTTTAGTGGTTGTGTCGCTCACTTACTATGAATTCACAAGGAAAAGCGGCGATTAAATTGCTTCGTACCTAAATTTGAACAACGTTGTGGTTTTAACAAAGATATATGAGTTCCAAAGCTAGAGTTTAGTTGAATGCTTATTTGGATGGCGATCTTATCCCCTGTGACCTGCGTGTATGTTTTAACATCACATTGTTTCTACACATGTTCCTGAGGTACTAAATCCATCCCCTCCAGACGTGTCGCTCATACAAAGGTAATGTTTTAGTGTTTCGATTTTTTTTTTTTTGCTTTAATGCATGTCGCCAGTATTTACCATATATCTTACAACATGATAATTATATACATAAATATTCTATTTTTTATTATAGTTAGACCATATATGAGGCTGCATATAAGCCGCATATCACAGTACTGAAGCTGCTCTGTTGCAATTTACAGCTAAGTAGTACATTTGACCAAATGAAAGGTTTTTTTTTCTACAACATTTAGTTGCGAGCTTGGTTATCTATTGGGTAGTGCATAGTTATTAATGTTGCTCGCAGATAATTGCTCGCCAGTTCTAGATTTATCTCATCATATAATAAGCCATAGCCTTTTGGAACGTATTACCTATTGTTGTCGATTGCATAAAATAAACTGGTTTATGTTTTTTACCTTTCCCCCCTGTTATAGGACCTCGGAGTTGGAAGAAACTGAATTCTCTAGGTACCACTCTGGTGTGAAGCAAGGTGATATGGTCGGTATATGTGGTTATCTAGGTTTGTAAGATTGTATCACACTTAATTTTTAACTTTGAAACAGTTATATCAGTTATTGTTTTATGGATGTTTTTATTGATATTGCTATTCATGTATTTCCATATATAAATGTAGATAAGTACATATATTTGTATACGATTGATTTATATCTTTTGGAATCTGATATAGTTAGGTTATTTACACTTTGTATGTAGCTTATATCTATGTTCGTCAGCAGTACCACTTGATTTGCTGTCGCATCGTTAGTTACTTGGTGATTCTTGGGTTACTGCCTTGGGGTTTCCTATCCCCTAATCTTTTTCTTAACGGTAAGTGTTGTTATTTCCTCATCTTGCTTTTCTTCTTTTTTGATTGCTCTGATCTCCTAGCAGTTTTATTTTGTTTTTAAACCTCTGTGCAGCTGCAGCCATAATAACTTTATTGATAGTTAGGAAAGCCAGGGAACTATTATATGCCAGATAGAGCTGTAGATATACATCTTCTTTTCCCCATAATAGCTTTATTGAGAATTAGTAAAACAAAGCAACTATTATATGACGGATGGAACTGTAGATGTGCATCTTCTTTTCCCATAAGACATTTACTGCTGAAGGTCGAGCGCATTTTTGTAATGCCAATTTACTATAAAAAGTCCTATCCTCCACTTACTAATTTTCTCTAAAGAGGGTTATCCTCCACTAGCTATGTGTTTATTTATATTGTTTCTCAAGGTTTATGCACCACCTATGCACGTTTTATTTTTGAATTATGGTTTTGTTCTCAGAATATCGTAAGGCGAGGATATGGTTAGTCCAGTTGTCAAGAAAACATTTCCACTATTTCTATGTTTGGACAGATAGATGAACTAGATTTTTTTCCCTTACTTAGTTTGCCAATAAAATGTTAGGTTTACTGCTCTGAACATCTGTTATAATCTTACTCAGGCCAATTCAAATGTGTTTAGTATGCTTTGATGTGACAATCAGGTTATGTAGTTAATTTGCATTAAATAGCCTTCTAATCAGGTTGAGCCTTTCTTTGGCACCAAGGGGTTATGAAAGATGGTCTGAAGCATGTAGAAGTACTCAGTATGATCTTTACAGCTACTGATCAGCTGAAGATATGGTCCACCGATCTATCTCAAGTGATGGATGCTGAAAACTGCCAGGATATATATATCCCACCAACCATCTCACTATTAAGATGCATGTTTGATTCTCTTTCTATGTGAGATTAGAACATAGACAAAAAAAAATGGATTTCTATTATTTTCTGAATGATTGCCACATGTTGGTTATGCACTTCTGCTTGCTGCTAAGATGTGCCATCCTATCATATTTATTTTAACTTCGTTAAGTTGACATTATCTTTTTGTCCAACTCTGGCAAATCAATAGGTAACATAAACACTGTTTTTTCCTTCAAGTTAGGCTATACACAACCTATAGCAAGATTGTAACAATGTTCTCTAAATAAAAAAGAAGTGCCGTGTTGTTATGTTCACAGCTCTTTACCTGATTTGTTCTCATTTATTTAACCAGCTCTTTCCGAACCTCAACAAGGTGGTCTTCCTTGAAGTGGTACTTGATGTTTGTGCATAGAGGATTTTTTTTTGCTGCTCATAATTTTACCTTATGATACTTTTCCTTTGCCTTAGTAAGTGATGAATTCATGATTCCTTATTTCAGTTAAGAGTTTGTGATTTTGATGGGAAAGAGAATCATGATTTGTTATTATCAAAAAAAAATATCAGAAAGTGGAGTTTGTTGATTTGCTGCCGCATCGTTAGTTACTTGGTGGGTCTTAGGCTACTGCCATGGGGTTTCATATCATCTAAGTATTTCACAGGTCAGCACAACAACTGTTTACAGATTATTCCTCTACCATTTTTTGGTTGCCAGCACTTTATACATCATTCTTCCTATTTAGCCCTTTACTGAAATCTCTCATCTGTCCTAGATGTCATAGCCATTATATCATCAATATCTGAAGTGGAACACATCCAGACTGCCTCACGCCCTACATCTTCTTTAAAGAGAACGGTCGTGATGTCAGGTAACCATATCAAACTTGCATTTAATGTTTTTTCATTTACACTGTTACTAACTCCTGAGCACATCCTAAACTGACGTTTGTTTCTACCTATATTCAGTGGCCGCGAATGACGATTAGATATGTGGGGCCTATTATATATAGCATCTACACATGAACTATCAGCATCAACAAAACATCAGCAGGCTGAACACAAAAACGTTAAAGAATTTCTAGATCTAGACCTGTTTGAATGTGAGGTTTGTTACCTGCACTACTCTATGATATTACCCATCATTTACCCAAACGTGTCACATAAATACACTGATTTACACATCTTCCATTTTTATAAAACACGTATTTCATGTGCACCATCACTGTTATACGGTTGACACAAGGGCAACATTAGTGGTTTCCTTTGTGCCAGCTCTGGCACAAATCAGCCACACCAAATGGGGCATCTTACATATGCTCAGATCCACAGTGCACATCCAGAGACGTCGAGCCTAAGTAAGATCACTCTCATTTAGCAAATTAACTAATACGTTCCTGTTTCTTAAATCCGCAACTATATCCATGACTGTATACATTTTTTCCTTCGCAAGATACAAAATCTCTTTGATAGCCACAAACGGCACTGATGAGGCCGAGTTTATCCTCTTCGGAAAGATTGGGCAGCAACTCATTTGCAAACCACTCATTAATTTATTACGAGCAAACTCAACCAGAAAGTGCTATATCAAGCGAGCTAGGTGCCATTGTATCTCACAAGTACACATTTATCGTGTCAGTCACTGACATAAGCTTTGTACGGCAAATACCGTCATTTCGAGTTCACAGAATTGATACTGACTTCGGCAAGTAAATACATTCCTCGCTGTTCCATACAAGTCCTACCTCCTCACATTCATCCTATATACAACAAGTTAGCAGTCAGCAAGCAAATATCCCCGTAGTAGCAATTGGAATATCCTCACCATCTGCCATGCTTGACATTACACACTCATCTGAACTACATCAGCAACGTTTACATCCAGAAACATTTCTACAGGTACCTAGCTTTTTCCCCACATAGTCTATTAAGTATTTCTGTTTTGTTACACTCTCTATTACTTCCTACGTCTACTATGAATAGAATACCCATAAAATGTTCATTCAAACATATATTCAAATCCTTTGCCTCGATGCTATACAGTCCCGTCATACATGCCTTGCTGTACGCTTATCATATCATATATATATTGATTTCTCTATCCATTACATCCACACTCATATTCTGCCTATCTGTCGTTCATTAGTTTTTTCCCCTTCCAGTACATACACACTATCTATCTATACTTATTTTACATCTTCATATCCTAGATTCCACATATACACTCTCTTCCCTGTTACAATCATACATTCACAACACCTCCATGTGTATTCATCTTTTAGACTCGCTTTTTACACTGCCTTTATAGTACACTCAAAAAACACTCCATTATTGACTACAGACTTTATGTTTTTTGCCCTCTTCTTCAGCGTTGTCATCTCTATCATTATGAGCTATCTCTTTAGCTAATCATTTCTTTCCCTAACACACTATGCTGTTTATTCCTACAACAAAACAGGTGGATGACAAGGAGAGCAAAACCATACCACCTCCTTCAACAGAAAGCGCTTCTACCACTACCATTCCTTCACTGTATTTGTCTTTCTAGATTATGCTCTTTACTCTACTCAGACATAGATCACACCTTGCTCGCATTAAGTCTTTGTCACTAAACCTAGACCTACATCGTTTTTTTCCTAACTCATAGAATCCTCCAGTCACACACGCCGTATGAAAAGAATTGTTCGCAGCCGAAACTCCTGCCAAATCGTCTCCTAATCCAGAGGTTCACACTAAGATTTTTGACGCCTATTCTATTATGCTCTTAGTACAGATACATACCTATACATAGCATGTTAGCATTATGCTTCCATCCGAACAACTTATTTGCAACTTTACATACTATACAATGTTTACATCATATTACATTCCCGCTTTCTTACGATACAATACTGTCCTTTTTAGAATCCCCTAAAATACTCTGTACATCGGTACAAATTTTACTTCTATTTCATACCATAAAAAAAAGAAACACACCCAAAAAAAAAAGCATTCAGGTCTTCACTTGATACACATCCAACTATGTGCCACTCACTCACAGCCATGCTTCCTAACATACATTCCTCCACATTTTTTTTCATACTCATTGCTAAACAAGGTTTCTATTCATAGATTATGCATGCCGAAGATTTGCCTCATAAAACACAGTCACAACCAGACACACAGAAAACTGCGCAGTCTACATCATCGCGACATCATCGCTTCTGCCAAAAAGGTCTGTCTTCTCCAACGCCTCTATCACATATTACTATACCATGCACTGCTTACGTATTTATTTTCAGATTTTCCCTCATCGTCTAGCTACTTCGTGAACAGGCCTGCATCACTGACTCTCCAGTCTACAGCCAGCCCACCCGTTAGCAAAAGAACATCCACTCGCAAATAGGACTAACAAAAGATCATAGTCATCATACTTGCCTTCGTTATTTTTTGTCTGTAACATCACCCCTCCCAGCCACTACTCTCTAGATGTTCCTATCTAAATATTATTCCATGTTTATATCACCACACTTAAAACTCTATTATAACTTACCCTGCTCTAACCACGCATTCCTTTTGCTTTCTATGTAACATCAGCTTCATAATAATTCCTTAACTTTGCCTCCCGTATCCCAGTGCTTTACATGTTTACCTTCCGTACACTTTACAACATCTCGGTTTTCCCCTCTTTATATACCGTCATCTATTTGATCCCATTAACAGCTGGTTCCCACGCTGCAAACGTTAATACACGAGATGTGCCCGTCTTGGACCATGAGCTCATCTGCCAGCCGTAGTTCTATTTGATGCATCTCCACACCTTATATCCTCATATTGTTCCCACCTCTTTTTAGCGCTAGATTTTTCACTCCTTACTTACATTCAGAGACTTAAGATGTGTTAAAAAAAGATCCCACAAAATGCCAACCACTATCATTTCACAGAAATCATCATTCCCTAATAAAAACCTCATTCAGATACACAACCATCTACCAAATTTTCTCTCTCTACCATCGAACACATACGCGCCATGGGCGTGGGTATCCTTCTAGTATATATAATCTCTGTTGCCTTTCGAGCTTATATAATCATATGTCAGAGATCAGTCAGGTGTAAAATCTTTGTCCTTTAGTACCCCTTTTTGGAGAAACAGAGCACTCACTCGTCTATAGCACAAGTGGTCAAGTGCTCCGCGCGAACAATGGAAGTCAGAGGACTCTAGCAGTACCGGGTCTATAGTAACTAGGTGCAACAAGTGGATAATTCCCGATCGTCTGTTTGTCCCAATAAATTTGGATTTTATTCAGAGTGTGAAATCAGATATCCGGGATTTGGAACCGGATAGTTTTTGTCGGATACAGAAAATGGATTCAGAAATGAGGTATTTGTCGGATTCGAAGCTATCTGGATAATTTATTAGATAGTATCTAGTAAACACTATCTCCGATATCCGGTAAAATCTAGGCCCAGTGAGCCGGAGAGAGAAATCGGCTCACGAGGCTTTCCCATTATTTAAATTAGTTTTTTAGTTTTAGAAAATACAAAAAATCCAAATAAGCCAAGAAAAATAGAAATGAACTTGGAAAATTTTTAGAATATTTAGAAAAATATTTTTGAACATAAGAAACTTAAATAAAATAATTTTGAATGTAATGGATGTTTTATTTATTCATATTAAATCATTTTAATTTCTGAAAATTATATTTAAGCTTTGTTAAATTCTAGAAAATCATGAAAAATTTATAAAACATTATTTTAAATAAAAGATTTTTAAAAACTCAAAATTTGGGATCCTATGGACTTGCTACCAATCAATGTTCTGTTATCCCTAACTAGTTATTACCACTAGTACGTAGACTTTGTATATGTTGTAGTTGTCCTCTTATGTAGTTGACTAGTTACATTTTGGATATCTTTTGTATTGCTATCACTGTGACTTGCTAGTTACTACTTCTTAAACTAGCTAATGTGATAGTGTGATGTAGTAAAATTTGCTTGTTGAATTGCTAATACCGTTGCATTTTAGATATGTAGTATGGTTGATTGATCTTTATATGTGCAATATATATGGTTTCTGTTTTCGCGCAATATCCGACTAAATATTCGTAACAGACACAATCTGTATTCGGTTCAGCATGTATTCGCTCCATATTTGTGACCAAGACTGTAACAGCCCAAAGTTCTGTTACCAAAATAAAGGTGAATAAAGTTATTATTTTATTGGATTCTTTGAAATTTGAAAGAGTTTGATTCTTTATTTGAATTTCTGAAGTTTTAAAAGTCAAAAGTAAAATTTATTAAAGTTTTTGAAGTTTTATTTGAGTTAGAATTTAAAAATAAAAATTAATTAAATTCTGAAATTTTCTGAAATTTTAAAAGTTTTCCCTAATTATTTTAAAGCCAAAATAAATTATGTGCAAAAACTATTACCATTTAAGTTGGAATTATTTTTATTAAGTTCAAAATAATTCTAGGAATTTTTGAGAATTTTTCTAGAATTTTTGGACTCTATTTGCTATGTTCTAAAAATATTTGGTTTAATGCTTAATCTTTATTTCGAAAATAAAAAAAAATTATTTTCTTCCAACGTGGGCACACAGGTTTCCATTGGGTCACCCATCTAAATTTGCTCCCAACACAAGCACACTTAACTTCAACACAAGCATTGCATGGCTGCCAACGTGAGCATTTGGTTTGTATTAATTATCTACTCCCTCTCATCCTTTTATAGCTTCTTTTCCTTCTCTCTCCCAAACAGTTTTCTTCTCAAACGTTTTGTTCTCTGTTGATTTCTTTTCCACCGTGGAGCAGCAGCCATGATTGACCACCTCTGGCCGAACCTCCCCATCACCTCGCCGCCGACCGGCCAACTACCACCGCCAGAAGGCCGCCTGAGTCCCACTCCACCGCGCCACCCTTCCTTTTCCCTCTCTCTCTTGCCTCCATGCTTAGCAGCCGAACCTTTGAGCTATCCCTGCCATTAATGGCTGCCATTCTTCTTTCTCTCATTCATCTCCATTCAAAGCCTTAAAGTCGATTTCAATTGATGAGAAACGGTTGCATTAAACTCCTCTACGTTGCCATGCTTTCATTTGAGCAGCCATCAAGTGCAACCACTACTATCTCTTCCATTTCAAACTGAACCGACGATTGTAGTTCTTCGCCTCCCCAACTATTCGGCTCCGGTTGCAGCTTATAAAGGGCATGCTTTCCCCTCAGAGATCCTTGCACTCTCTCCATGTCCTAGAATCACCGGTGTCACCCCATCTTCTTCTTTGTAATCCACCTTTGCATTGTTGTAGAACTTGGTAAGCCACCTCCCACCGAGCTCCACCTACTCCAGTCACCCGGCCAGTCCTTTGCCACCGGTGTGGATCTCGACGACTAGGCCGCTTCCCCAGTTGATTGCCTGTGGCAGATTAACCGGACTCTACTATTTCTTCGTCTTCCGCTGTGTTTATTTTATTGTTGGCCTGTAAGCCTCCTTTGTAATCAACTCTGTTGTTATTTATTAATAAAGTTGTGATATGATTTTGTTACCATATTTGTTTACTGTGTGGACTAGCTACTGATCATGGGACTAGTTCAGAAATACACAGGGGATTTGGGAGTGTTAATCCCGGATCTTACAAAGTGGTATCAGAGCCATATCGACTGTAGGTCGTGACCTAGTTAGAATGGCCGTTAGTTGAAAAACTTCAAAAAAAATATTTTATATAACAAGAAAAATAAATTGCTCTCTCCTCATCCTGGTCATCTATCTTTAGTTTCTTTATAGCGATTCTTTCTTATCTAATGTTCTTTCACCATTTTATAAAGTTAAATGGATCCTCTCTCCTTGAAAAAATTCCTATAGATGGTCAACACGTTCTTAACCTTTACGTTCAAGACTATAAGACATGAAGCTACCAAGAAAGCATTGTAAAGACATCAAGTCATATTCTCCATCCAAGGACGACGGACAAGATATACCGAAGATCGTTTTGTCAGCCCAACCATATAGCTTAAGATTTCCAAGGCTCATTACGTAATTGAGTCGTTTCACCGATTAAAAGTCTCGTCGAGTAGAACGTTGTATTGTTCCTTTATTTTTATAGTATATTCTCTTTTGGTACATTAAATGCGTAGATCTTTTGATCTTGTGTACAACGTTTTCTTCAAATGGGTAGACTTCTCTCCTCATAGCTTTCTCTCTCACCCTTTGCAATTTTCCTCTTCTCTAACAATCCATTGGACTTCTAACCTATCGAAGCACCAGGAACTTGAAGGACGGATTGATACCTCAAAACTTTGAGCAACCCAACACCATTGGACATGAAGCCAACTTGAAGATAAACTCCTTCTATCTCTCAAATTCATTTATCATATACCTGTTTTTCTCTCTAGCCTCTCCGAATCTCGGGGACGAGATTCTTTTAAGGGGTAGTTTGTAACGACCCAAAGTTACATTACCAAAATAAAGGTGAATAAAGTTATTATTTTATTGGATTCTTTGAAATTTGAAAGAGTTTGATTCTTTATTTGAATTTCTGAAGTTTTAAAAGTCAAAAGTAAAATTTATTAAAGTTTTTGAAGTTTTATTTGAGTTAGAATTTAAAAATAAAAATTAATTAAATTCTGAAATTTTCTCGAAATTTTAAAAGTTTTCCTAATTATTTTAAAGCCAAAATAAATTATGTGCAAAAACTATTACCATTTAAGTTGGAATTATTTTATTAAGTTCAAAATAATTCTAGGAATTTTTGAGAATTTTTCTAGAATTTTTGGACTCTATTTGCTATGTTCTAAAAATATTTGGTTTAATGCTTAATCTTTATTTCGAAAATAAAAAAATTATTTTCTTCCAACGTGGGCACACAGGTTTCCATTGGGTCACCCATCTAAATTTGCTCCCAACACAAGCACACTTAACTTCAACACAAGCATTGCATGGCTGCCAACGTGAGCATTTGGTTTGTATTAATTATCTACTCCTCTCATCCTTTTATAGCTTCTTTTCCTTCTCTCTCCCAAACAGTTTTCTTCTCAAACGTTTTGTTCTCTGTTGATTTCTTTTCCACCGTGGAGCAGCAGCCATAATCGACCACCTCTGGCCGAACCTCCCATCACCTCGCCCGACCGCCAACTACCACCGCCAGTAGCGCCGCCTTGATCCCACTCCACCGCGCCACCCTTCCTTTTCCTCTCTCTCTTGCCTCCATGCTTAGCAAATTAACCTTTGAGCTATCCACGCCATTAATGGCTGCCATTCTTCTTTCTCTCATTCATCTCCATTCAAAGCCTTAAAGTCGATTTCAATTGATGAGAAACGGTTGCATTAAACTCCTCTACGTTGCCATGCTTTCATTTGAGCAGCCATCAAGTGCAACCACTACTATCTCTTCCATTTCAAACCGAACCGACGATCGTAGTTCTTCGCCTCCCCAACTATTCGGCTCCGGTTGCAGCTTATAAAAGGGCATGCTTTCCCCTCAGAGATCCTTGCACTCTCTCCATGTCCTAGAATCACCGGTGTCACCCCCATCTTCTTCTTTGTAATCCACCTTTGCCGCTGTTGTAGAACTTGGTAAGCCACCTCCCAGCCGAGCTCCACCTACTCCAGTCACCGCCGGCCAGTCCTTTGCCACCGGTGTGGATCTCGACGACTAGGCCGCTTCCCCAGTTGATTGCCTGTGGCAGATTAACCGGACTCTACTATATCTTCGTCTTCCGCTGTGTTTATTTTATTGTTGGCCTGTAAGCCTCCTTTGTAATCAACTCTGTTGTTATTTATTAATAAAGTTGTGATATGATTTTGTTACCATATTTGTTTACTGTGTGGACTAGCTACTGATCATGGGACTAGTTCAGAAATACACAGGGGATTTGGGAGTGTTAATCCCGGGTCTTACAAAGACTATCTGTATTCGTATTCGTATCCAGCATTGTCTGTGTCTAACTCCGATTTCGAGAAAAAAAAATGGAATAGGATACAGAATGAGCAATATCTGTCTATATCCGCTCCGATTGCATCCCAACTAGTATCCTATACCAATGGCCAATGGGTCAAATGACATTTCTGTTTTTTCTTGAAAAAAATTAAATACAATTTCTCTACCGTCATTTATGTCAAAATCGACGAAGATCCGTTTAGATGAACTATATTGAGACGACCCACCCCGTGATGTACCGCAAGAGGTCCGGGAGGACCATTTTTTTTTTGCGCTGCGAAGTTACCACGGAAGGATGTGGTAGCACCGCATGGAGCTTTACCGAGGAGGTGCGCCAGACCTCCCAGAGGTCTTATGGACCTCTGGAGGTCTTGGCTCGCCATCGACCTCCCAGAGGTCTTGAGGACCTCTGGAGGTCGTGGCCGCCACCGCCTCAGTAGCACCTCCAGCACATCACCAAGAGAGGTCGGCAGACCTCGAGCTAAGTCCGTGGGACCTCCTGGTGGTCCGCGCCTGCATTTGAGCTAGTCCCGGGACAATCGAGCTAGCTCGCACAAGAACACAAGCCAATACCACAACCACGAGGTCAAACAAAGATGAAGCGCATAAATTAAACTTTATATAATAGGACCTTATGGTCAAGCTTGTTAACAAGGGTCTCGCCACCGAGGGCTTACAAAACCAACGAGGACTTACAATCTGGCGACAAGGAGCTCTAGGGCTCAAACACCAAAACACGCAGAAGCCATCCAACAAGCACCACAGTTTGTCGGGTGGAGGACGCCCTAGGCATCTTAGTCGTCAAGAACTCCTCCTCGAAGAGGTCTACACTGCCCTGCACTTGGTCATCCTCATAATCTGCTTTGACACAGGGCTTAAGCCATGAGTACTTGGAATGTACTCAGCAAGTCACAGAGAGCAAAGATGCAATAATATTCATGCAAGGACTTACCAATGGAGAGCTGTATGGTTAGTTTTGCATAAAGCCAAATTTGACAATAATAGCAATAATAGATTGAAAGGCAGCAAGGTAAAACAATAATACATAATACTTTTGATGTTTTAATAAAAGGTGGTGTGAGCACCAACTCACGGCCACAACCAAAAATTGGGGAGGTCCGATCACACCGGTGGCTGAGTCCTCACCCAAAACCCACTCTGAACACCCATTCCAGAGGTCCGAACCAACCTCGACCACTACCCGAGCCAACCTTGACCCTCCGAGCCGGCCAAGGTCTCTTCGAGGCAAAGCCAAAGCATCTCGCGGAAGTGTCGATGGCACAAGCTTTTGAAACATCTACCCTTGCACCATTTCATCGAGCATGTCCATGACCAAGGACGTGGCTATTGAATAGATCTTTTACTCTCAGAGGTGTACAACTTTACCCACAATCCACGATCTCTCTAGCGGGATGGGTTCCGGTCACCCTTGCTCACTTCCTAAGGTGAGCGATCTAGAGAGCGCTGCAAGGCCTTTACAAAGCTTTGAACCGACTAGGGCTGCCCGCTAAGGTTTATAATCCCTCCAAAGGGTCTAGAAATCCACGGGGTTATGGGGTGCCCTCTTGCGCCAACTAATCACACGCTCAACCAAAACAGCCCCAAGCCATCTCATTGCTAATTATTCAGCCTGCACCATTCCCATAAAATGATCTTGTGGTTGCACTAATTGGCCCATTAAACAGACACAAAGTGAAGTCCTTAATTGTGCTAAGGCAAGACTTCCACAAACCGGTGTGCACAAAGACCCACTACTCACTCCCCTGCCTTCTTGCCTTAGCAAAACAATTGTATTAGCCCATGCCAAAAGACCACCCAGTCTGGCACACAAATTTTAACCAAGTGGTCTCACACCACGATCGACACTGACTTAGGCATCCCGCCATAGCTGCTCAACAATGGCACCAACCACACATTTCATAACTTATTAGTCAAGATTATTAGAGATGAAGCATGATACACTCAAACCACGTTTTCTAAGCGAGGCTATATAAGACCACGGCCCCATGTTGGCAAATAACAAAGAACACCAACTAAATTATCCACCCTAAGGCTCACAAGGTGAACATGACAACATGATGGAGACAAGGTATAAAGGAGGCATAACGACAAGTAGGCAAGTAACTACAGCCCAAACCATTTTCTTATAAACATAGCCATGCATGATAATTTAAACCAAATACATTTGCAAAACTTGGTTCAAGATGATCAAAAGGAGGTGCGTGGCTTGCCTTGGTCAAGCAAAGGAGAGCCTTCTGCAAAGAAGAGTCGGGTCCAAGATCTCCTCGAACTCGTGATCTACACGTTCGCAAGAGAACCAAATAAGCAAAACCACACTAAGCCAGAGAACAACAAAAGAACCAAAAAGGAACTCAAACCAACTCAGCCAAAAGGAAACCAAGAGGCTTAACACCGCCTCAAAGAGCTCCTGGGGAGGGTCTTGCGCAAGGAAGAACCGAGCAGAGGAGGCAGGGAAGGAAGAAATGAGCAAAAGATTACAAAGGCTCGCCTCCTGTGCTATATATAGCCGGAGTTGGTGGAGTGTACCAAGAAAAAGGTTCAATGACGTGTAGGCAATCGGGATAACTAGGGCAGGGCTTGCCCAAAAGAATTGAAATAAAGTACCTCAGATGTGACTGCATTTAATGTGACCCGACACCTATTAAATGCGCACAGAGTTCTGAGGCAAGAGCAATAATTACAAGGTGAAGAGGGGCTGGCAAGTGGGGCGATCAAAAGGGTGCACCATGGTCAAAGAGGTGGCCCCACCGCAAAAGGTTCATTCCCGCCAAAGACCACCGCGAGGTCTGGGCAAGAGGTCCAAGACACTCAAAGGGAGGTCTGGACAGAGGTCCAAGGACTCAAGAAGAGGTCCTGGACAAGAGGTCCTCAAAGCTCTCAACGAGGAGGCCCTGACACTCGGACCTGCACAAGGGAGGTCTAAGGGTCAAGATTTCAAGGGGAGGACCTCAACAGTCCAGATCAAAGGGCGCAGGGACGTCCTGACGAGTAGATCTCCAAAAGGGAGATCTAACGGTCAAGATCTCAAGGGAGGACCTCAACGGTCCAGATCAAAGGGCGCAGGAGGTCCCGACGAGTAGATCTCCAAAAGGAGATCTAACGGTAAAGATCTCAAAGGGAGGACCTCAACGGTCCGAGATCAAAGGGCGCAGGAGGTCCGACGAGTAGATCTCCAAAAGGAGATCTAACGGTCAAGATCTCAAAGGAAGGACCTCAACGGTCCAGATCAAAGGACACAGGAGGAGGTCGACAAGTAGATCTCCAAAAGGAGATCTAACGGTCAAGATCTCAAGGGAGGACCTCAACGGTCCGAGATCAAAGGGCGAGGGAGGTCCCGACCAACAGAATATTCAAGGTTAGGAGGGTGGTCTTTACAAAAAAGACCAAAGAAGGGCCGAGGAAGAGGTCTTGGACCTAAGGAGGTCGGAACCTTTGGATCCCACTAAAGGAGAACCCGACGGCTAAGATCTCCAGAGAGGAGGTCCTAAAGGCCAGATCCTAACAAGGGAGGTCCGAGCGGCTAGATCTCAACAAGGGAGGTCTCGAGCGGCTAGATCTCAACAAGGGAGGTCTGAGCGGCTAGATCTCAACAAGGGGAGGTCTGAGCGGCTAGATCTCAACAAGGGAGGTCTGAGCGGCTAGATCTCAACAAGGGAGGTCTGAGAGAAACAAAACCAAGCGTGGCTTGGGGGGCTAAAGAGGTTTTGAAACACAAACCCGAGCCGGGTCCTTGACAGAAAACCCCAAGCAAGGAGAGGTTTCAACAGAGGGGAGATGTGAGAGAGGTCGGATCTCAAAGAGATTCAAACCAACAAGGGAAGTTAAGGAGAGAGAAGAGGCGAACCGGGGCACACAGAAGGCTTGAGCACCACAACCCGAGGGCGGCAAAGACACCACAGAGAGCCACAACCAAAGAAGGAACACCATCAACGACTTAGTTAAGGTTTGATTAATTCCAATTGAACTCCCAGATTCAAAAATCTCAAAGTTAAGCTTTGGATTCTCAATAAAGCCAAATGGTTACTTTTATTTTGAAAACTCGGCAAGGACTTAAAAGAAAACGGGACGTTACAAACCTTCACCCCTTAAGGGAATCTCGACCCCGAGATTCAGGCTGAGCTAGGGAATAGGTGGAGGAACTCCTTCCTGAGGTCCTCTTCTCGTTCCCATGTTGCCTCGGCTTCGGAGTGGTTGCTCCATTGCACCTTGCATGCCTTGGTGGTCTTGCTCTGGTAACTCTCTCTGACACGTCCAAAATCTTGATGGGGTGCTCTCTGTAAGTGAGGTCTTCTTGGAGGTCCACAGCTTCTAAAGGCATTTGGTCCTCTGGCATTCGCAAGCATTTCTTCAACTGTGATACATGGAACACATTGTGAACTCCAAGAAGTCGAGGAGGAGGTCCAAGCGGTAGGCTACTTCACCCCTTCTGCAAGGATGGAAAGGGTCCAATAAATCTTGGAGCAAGCTTCCCACTAACTCTGAACATTGCAGATACCTTTGAGAGGTGAAACTTTGAGGTAGACTCGGTCTCTGGGACAAAAGCTAGGTCTCGACGCCTAACATCTGCGTAGCTCTTTTGCCTAGTTTGGGCCGCCTTTAACTTCTCCCTAATTGATCTCACTTGATCCTCGGCTTCTTTCAAAGAGGTTTGGGCCAAGAACTTGGCCTTCACCCGTCTGTCAAAGACAAGGAGTCCTACACTTTCTCCCATAAATAGCTTCAAAAGGGACATTTGGAGACTCGCTTGGTAGCTATTATTATAGGAAAATTCAGATATGGTAACATCTTGTCCCAACTAGATTGTCTTTCTAGAGCGCAAGCTCTCAAAGATGTCCTCAAGGACTTGGTTAACTCTCTCGGTTTGGCCATCTGCTTGAGGGTGGTATCTCAGACTAAAGTTGAGGTCGGTGCCCAAGGCATCATGTAGCTTTTGCCAAAAATTGGAGGTGAATTGAGATCCTCTGTGCGAGACTATCTTCTTTGGAACACCATGAAGACACACCACTTTTGCCATGTAGATTTCGCTAGCTTGTCTCCGAATAAGTAGTCTTCACAGAATAAAGTGAGCCATTTTTGTTAATCTATCCACTATGACCCAAATAGAATCAAAACCAGCTTGGGTACGAGGTAAACCAGTAATAAAATCCATGCCGATCTCTTCCCACTTCCACTCGGGTATGGGTAAGGGCACTAAAAGTCCTCCGTGTCTTTGGTGCCTTCGCTTAACCTTTTGGCAAGTGTCACATTTGGCCACAAAATCTGCTATCTCCTTCTTCATTTTCGGCCACCAGTACAATTCCTTGACATCTTGGTACATTTTTGTAACTCCTGGATGTATAGAATACAAAGCTTCATGGGCTTCTTTAAGTATTATACCCTTGAGCTCCGTGTTATTGGGCACACAGAGCCTCTTATCAAACCAGCACCGCACCTAGGTCATCCATAGAAAACCTTGCACCTTCCCTTCTCTTATGTTGGTCTTAATCTCTTGGATGCTAGCATCTCCATCTTGGGCTGCCTTGATCTGTTTTTTCAAGGTAGGTTGCACTTCAAGAGTTGCCAAAACCCTTCTTCCACTAACTCAAGTCTAAGCTTCAAGAATTCTTCATACAAGGCGGGTTGGCTCTCCTTAACCATCAAAGTATTGACATAAACTTTTTCGCTCAAAGCATCTACCACCACATTGGCCTTGCACAGGTGGTAGTGAATTCCACATTGTAGTCCTTAATAAGCTCAAGCCACCTTCTCGCCTCAAATTCAAATCGCTTGTGTAAAGATGTACTTTAGGCTTTTGTGGTCAAGTAAATTTCACACCTATTACCAATGAGGTAATGGCGCCAAATTTTAAGGCATGAACCACAATGACCAACTCTAGGTCATGAGTAGGGTAGTTTGCTTCATGAGGCTTCAAGCTGTCTTGAAGCGTAAGCTACCACTTTTCGTCTGCATTAGAACACAGCCAAGTCCTTGCTTTGACGCATCACAATAAACTTCAAATCTTTCCCGACATCTGGAAGAACCAAAAGCTGGGCAGAGGTCAACTTTCTCTTGAGCTCTTGGAAGCTCTGTTCACAACTGAGGTCCAAAGGAACTTCTTTTCTTTCTTTAATAGCTGAGTGAGAGGTTTTGCAATCCGGGAGAAGCCTTCAATAAACCTTCAGAATAACCGCCATGCCAAGAAAACTTGAACTTGAGGCACGGTCCTAGGGGTTCCCAATTGAGCACATCTTGAACCTTACTAGGGTTGTGAGACACTCCTTCTTTTGACAAAACATGCCCCAAAAGACCACTTCTTTTAGCCAAAACTCACACTTACTAAATTTGGCAAAGAGTCGATGAGCTCTCGGCTTTTCCAAAACCGAAAAGAGATGGCTTGTATGCTCCTCTTCACTCTTGGAGTACACTAGAATGTTGTCAATAAAGACAATGACAAACTTGTCTAGGTACTCCATGAACACTCGGTTCATCAAATTCATGAAATAGGAAGGGCATTGGTCAGCCCAAAAGACATAACAAGTGAATTCAAATAACCCATACCTAGTTGAAAAAGCTGTCTTAGGGATGTCTTCCTTGCGTAATCTTAAGTTGGTGATATCCTTCTCAAATCTATCTTGGAAAACACAATGACCCCTTCAATTGATCAAATAAATCATCAATTCTTGGCAAAGGATACTTGTTCTTGATGATGACATCATTGAGAGCTCAGAGTCCACACACATCCTTTGAGTGCCATCCTTTTTAGGCACAAAAATCCTTTGGGGCTCCCCAAGGTGAGGAGCTAGGTCTAATAAAACCCTTGCTCGCAAGTCTTCCAACTTTTTCAACTCCACATGATCATCAACATGCAATCAGAGGGCCTTTTGGAGATGGGGAGGTCCCTCGATAAGGTTTATGACAAACTCAAGGTCTCTGTCTGGGGCATTCACTGGAGCTCATCAGGAACACATCCACAAATTCTTTAACAACAGGACATCCTCCAAAACTTGAACTTGAGCACTACAAGATAGGGCTCCTTGGAGTTTCTCCGAGGTGGCGAAAACTTCA
The DNA here is from genome assembly GCA_036346405.1 of Phyllostachys edulis. Taxonomy (NCBI): domain Eukaryota; kingdom Viridiplantae; phylum Streptophyta; class Magnoliopsida; order Poales; family Poaceae; genus Phyllostachys; species Phyllostachys edulis. The sequence continues at coordinate 44,711,081 of CM070550.1, read as the reverse complement.
AAGTGGCACCACTAGGGCTGGTCAAAGAGATACTTTTGCCACTACAATCCAACATAGCATGGTGGTTAGCTAGCCAGTCCATGCCCAAAATCACATCTAGGGACCCGTGTCCAAAAGGATAAGGTTGGCTAGAAAATCTACTCCTTCTATGACCATTTTCACTTGTGGACAACCCTGGTTCGTGCTTAGTTCTCGAGCCGGGATTGAACCAACAAGGTAGACTTAAGAGCAACAACTCAAACCGGTGCTTTGCAAAGAAAACTCCGAGAAATAAACGAATGGGAAGCTCCAGAGTCAAATAAAACTGCGGTTGCATCTTGAATTTACTAGGAACATACCTAGTACCACGCCCGAGGAGGTCTGTGCTTCTTCCACCGCCACATGGTTCACACGGCCCTTCCAAAAGTTTGGGAGGTTCTGCTTGAGGAGGTCCCTGCGACTGAGGGTTTTGGCCGAGGGAGGTCCCAAGTAGAGGTCTTGGTGGTTAGCTCTGTCTTTAGTGGGCATTGATTAGCAAAATGCCCCACTTGGTGACACTTGAAGTGTGATCCCCATTCTTTGTGGAGGTCGTTAGGGTTGTCTTGGTTTGCCAGTGATGCGGTGTGAGCGAGGACAAGCTGGGTGGGAGGTCTTGGCAGAGGTCCCGAAGGTCCAGGAGGTCCTTAGCGCTTGGTTGGTCTTGCACAAAAGCTTTGTGGCGCTGGGAGGTCTTTGCTGAGCACCGGAGGGTGGCACCTTTCTCTAGTAGGACTCAGAGAGTTCTCTTCGGGATTCCTCAATGAGCATTGCCTTGTTCACCATATGCTGGAAATCAGGATAATCGTTGCCCACAACTTGAACTTTTAAGCTGGGATGGAGGCTCGCTTAAAGCGCTTCACAAGCATCATCCGTAGCCACATCTTCGCGAGCATAACGCGACAATTGAGTGAACTTAGTGAGATACTCACTTACTGACATGCTACCTTGCTTGAGCTCTCTAAACTCTTCCTTTTTCATCTCTACCTTCCCATCAGGGACATGGGAGTGGCGAAAAGCTGCAGAGAACTCTGCCCAAGAGATCCTCTGGGGGTCAAGATGTGAGGCACAAAATGTGTCCCACCACTCACCGCAGTCCTTCCAGTTGATGTGAGGCAAACAAAACCTTCTCCCTATCTTCACAAATGAGCAATATCCAGCTTCTTCTCTGTTGATCTCAGCCAATCATCGCATCTAAAGGCTCTGGAGAGCTCGAATGTAGTCGGGCGTGTCTTCATGAACTCGACAAACTTTGATTGAGGGTGAGCCGGGGTGGAGGTGGTGGCGGCTGCCGCAGCACTCGACTATTCGACTCATCATGGCAAGTAAAGCATTGGTGGTGCGGCTTTGTTGAGCCATAACCTGGTTCATATTCTCGCATCATAGAGCTCATCATCCGAGCTTGGCCGCCATAAACCGCCCAAAACCCGGTCATTCTTTGCGCCTTTGGAGGAGGTGGGGTGGAGGCAAGCTGATGCTCGGGGCTCACCCTGACTTGTGGACTGCCGAGTCTGCACCATCTGGACAAAACTCTAAAGGTTTAATAGGTAAGAAGGAAAGCATAAAGGGTAAGAGGATACAGAGAAATAAAGATAGGGCAGCTATTAGGGGTGACTTGGTTAACCCAAGAGAGAACCAAAAAGGCCAGGAGGCCAAAAGAGGCAATGAAGCTTCAAAACAGAGGTCTTCAAGACCCAAGCTAAGCGAGACTCAGAATAGGACCACTAATCCTAACCTTTCTACAGTCGGCCCTATTGAAGTTATAAAGGCAAGGAAGTCAAGTTAGATTCAAAATCAAGGTTCCAGCAGAGATAAGATAAAGGAACTAAGGAGGAGTTAAGATGAGAGTAGAACAGGACAAGAAAAGATTTTAAGCAGGATAAGGGCAGCATAGAACCAGCACAAGGAAAGAACTACTAAACAAATTTTAAGTTGACTTGCTTTAGAAAATAACTTTTTGGATAAAAACTAAATCGACCATTCTGCCTATGGCCACGTCCTACAGCTGACCTAGGCTCTAATACCAACTGAGACGACTCCACCCGTGATGTCTTGCAAGAGGTCCGGAGGACCATTTTTTTTTGCGCCGAAGTCACCACGGAAGGATGTGGTAGCACCGCATGGAGCTTTACCGAGGAGGTGCGCCAGACCTCCCAGAGGTCTTGCGGACCTCTGGAGGTCTTGGCTCGCCATCGACCTCCCAGAGGTCTTGAGGACCTCATGGAGGTCGTGGCCGCCACCGCTCAGTGAGCACCTCCAGCACATCACCAAGAGAGGTCGGCAGACCTCCCGAGCTAAGTCCGTGAGGACCTCCCGGTGGTCCCGCCTGTGCATCCGAGCTAGTCCCGGGACAATCGAGCTAGCTCGCACAAGAACACAAGCCAATACCACAACCACGAGGTCAAACAAAGATGAAGCGCATAAATTAAACTTTATATAATAGGACCTTATGGTCAAGCTTGTTAACAAAGGTGCGCCATCGAGGGCTTACAAAACCAACGAGGACTTACAATCTGGCGACAAGGAGCTCTAGGGCTCAAACACCAAAACACGCAGAAGCCATCCAACAAGCACCACAGTGTCGGGTGGAGGACGCCCTAGGCATCTTAGTCGTCAAGAACTCCTCCTCGAAGAGGTCTCAGACCGCCTCGCACTTGGTCATCCTCATAATCTGCTTTGACACGGGGCTTAAGCCATGAGTACTTGGAATGTACTCACAGAAGTCACAGAGAGCAAAGATGCAATAATATTCATGCAAGGACTTACCAATGGAGAGCTGTATGGTTAGTTTCATAAAGCCAAATTTGACAATAATAGCAATAATAGATTGAAAGGCGACAAGGTAAAACCATAATACATAATACTTTTGATGTTTTAATAAAAGGTGGTGTGAGCACCAACTCACGGCCACAACCAAAAATTGGGGAGGTCTGATCACACGGTGGCGTGTCCTCACCCAAAACCAACTCAGAACACCTGTCCAGAGGTCCGAACCAACCCTCGACCACTACCCGAGCCAACCTTGACCCCTCCGAGCCGCCAAGGTCTCTTCGAGGCAAAGCCAAAGCATCTCGCGGAAGTGTCCGATGGCACAAGCTTTTGAAACATCTACCCCTTGCACCATTTCACCGAGCATGTCCATGACCAAGGACGTGGCTATTGAATAGATCTTTTACTCTCAGAGGTGTACAACTTTACCCACAATCCACGATCTCTCTAGCGGATGGGTTCCGATCATCCTTGCTCACTTCCTAAGGTGAGCAGTCTAGAGAGCTGCAAGGCCTTTACAAAGCTTTGAACCGACTAGGGCTGCCCGCTAAGGTTTATAATCCTCCAAAGGGTCTAGAAACCACAGGGTTATGGGGTGCCCCTCTTGCGCCAACTAATCACACGCCAACCAAAATAGCCCCAAGCCATCTCATTGCTAATTATTCAGCCCAGACCATTCCCATAAAATGATCTTGTGGTTGCACTAATTGGCCCAGTTCGACAGACACAAAGTGAAGTCCTTAATTGTGCTAAGGCAAGACTTCCACAAACCAAAGGTGCACAAAGACCCACTACTCACTCCTGCCTTCTTGCCTTAGCAAAACAATTGTATTAGCCCATGCCAAAAGACCACCCATCTGGCACACAAATTTTAACCAAGTGGTCTCACACCACGATCGACACTGACTTAGGCATCCCGCCATAGCTGCTCAACAATGGCACCAACCACACATTTCATAACTTATTAGTCAAGATTATTAGAGATGAAGCATGATACGCTCAAACCACGTTTTCTAAGCGAGGCTATATAAGACCCACGCCCCATGTTGGCAAATAACAAAGAACACCAACTAAATTATCCACCCTAAGGCTCACAAGGTGAACATGACAACATGATGGAGACAAGGTATAAAGGAGGCATAACGACAAGTAGGCAAGTAACTACAGCCCAAACCATTTTCTTATAAACATAGCCATGCATGATAATTTAAACCAAATACATTTGCAAAACTTGGTTCAAGATGATCAAAAGGAGGTCTGTGGCTTGCCTTGGTCAAGCAAAGGAGAGCCTTCTGCAAAGAAGAGTCGGGTCCAAGATCTCCTCGAACTCGTGATCTACACGTTAGCAAGAGAACCAAATAAGCAAAACCACACTAAGCCAGAGAACAACAAAAGAACCAAAAAGGAACTCAAACCAACTCAGCCAAAAGGAAACCAAGAGGCTTAACACCGCCTCAAAGAGCTCCCGGGAGGGTCTTATGCAAGGAAGAACCGAGCAGAGGAGGCAGGGAAGGAAGAAATGAGCAAAAGATTACAAAGGCCTGCCCTCCCATGCTATATATAGCCGGAGTTGGTGGAGTGTACCAAGAAAAAGGTTCAATGACGTGTAGGCAATCGGGATAACTAGGCGTGGCTTGCCCAAAAGAATTGAAATAAAGTACCTCAGATGTGACTGCATTTAATGTGACCCGACACCTATTAAATGCGCACAGAGTTCTGAGGCAAGAGCAATAATTACAAGGTGAAGAGGGGCTGGCAAGTGGGGCCAGTCAAAAAGGGTGCACCACTGGTCAAAGAGGTGGCCCCACCGCAAAAGGGTCATTCCCGCCAAAGACCACCGCGAGGTCCTGGGCAAGAGGTCCAAGACACTCAAAAGGGGAGGTCCTGGACAGGAGGTCCAAGGACTCAAGAAGAGGTCCTGGACAAGAGGTCCTCAAAGCTCTCAACGAGGAGGCCCTGACACTCGGACCTGCACAAGGGAGGTCTAAGGGTCAAGATTTCAAGGGGAGGACCTCAACAGTCCAGATCAAAGGGCGCAGGGACGTCCTGACGAGTAGATCTCCAAAAGGGAGATCTAACGGTCAAGATCTCAAAGGGGAGGACCTCAACGGTCCAGATCAGAGGGCGCAGGGAGGTCCTGACGAGTAGATCTCCAAAAGGGAGATCTAACGGTCAAGATCTCAAAGGGGAGGACCTCAACGGTCCAGATCAAAGGGCGCAGGGACGTCCTGACGAGTAGATCTCCAAAAGGGAGATCTAACGGTCAAGATCTCAAAGGGGAGGACCTCAACGGTCCAGATCAAAGGGCGCAAGGAGGTCCTGACGAGTAGATCTCCAAAAGGGAGATCTAACGGTCCAAGATCTCAAGGGAAGGACCTCAACGGTCGAGATCAAAGGGCGCAGGAGGTCCGACGAGTAGATCTCCAAAAGGGAGATCTAACGGTCAAGATCTCAAAGGGAGGACCTCAACGGTCCAGATCAAAGGGCGCAGGAGGTCCCGACCAACAGAATATTCAAGGTTAGGAGGGTGGTCTTTACAAAAAGACCAAAGAAGGGCCGAGGAGGAGGTCTTGGACCTAAGGAGGTCGGAACCTTTGGATCCCACTAAAGGAGAACACAGACTGACTAAGATCTCCAGAGAGGAGGTCCTAAAGGCTAACAAGGGGAGGTCTCGAGCGGCTAGATCTCAACAAGGGGAGGTCTCGAGGCTAGATCTCAACAAGGGAGGAGCTAGATCTCAACAAGGGAGGTCTGAGCGGCTAGATCTCAACAAGGGAGGGCGAGCGGCTAGATCTCAACAAGGGAGGTCTGAGCGGCTAGATCTCAACAGGGGAGGGAGATCTCAACAAGGGAGGCGGCTAGATCTCAACAAGGGGAGGGAGAGATCTCAACAAGGGAGGTCTGAGCGGCTAGATCTCAACAAGGGGAGGTCTGAGCGGCTAGATCTCAACAAGGGGAGGGGAGCTAGATCTCGAGAGGAGGTCTGAGAGAAACAAAACCAAGCGTGGCTTGGGGGGCAAGAGGTTTTGAAACACAAACCCGAGTGGGTCCTGACAGAAAACCCCAAGCAAGGGAGAGGTTTCAACAGAGGGGAGATGAGAGAGATCTGGATCTCAAAGAGATTCAAACCAACAAGGGAAGTTAAGGGAGAGAGAAGAGGCGAACCAGGGGCACACAGAAAGGCTTCGGAGCACCACAACCCGAGGGCGGCAAAGACACCACACAGAGCCACAACCAGCAAGGAACACCATCAACGACTTAGTTAAGGTTTGATTAATTCCAATTGAACTCTCCAGATTCAAAAATCTCAGGTTAAGCTTTGGATTCTCAATAAAGCCAAATGGTTACTTTTATTTTGAAAACTTGGCAAGGACTTAAAAGAAAATGGGACGTTACATATATGTCCCTAGTGTAACGGTGCATAGAGTCAAGGAGGCTCACAAGCAAATCCTTTTCTATTAGATAGATTCAATTAGTTGATTACCCGCCTTAGGGCTTGTTTGGATAGAGAGAGATTAGAACCAATCCCTTCGGATTAAAAGGGATTTTAGTTCAAATTCTGAGTCAAATCCGAAGGGATTAAGTCGGATCACAATGTATCCAAACAAGCCCTTAGAGGGGATGTACATTCCCATTCTCAACTCGCTTGTACATAAACTTCTTTTTGTTATTTATACATATATATTATTTCTCCATTTAAAACAAAAGTTGAAACTAAGCCGCAGGCTGTCAGATAAATATTATTAATCCTCCCTTTAGGCATGAACTATTTTTAACTTCCCCTGCCGCAACAAAAAAAAGGGGATTGATTATTAACTCTCCGCTTAGATGCGATTCAACGATATACCCTCATTTTAGATGGAATTGTTTTTTTACCTCTCGCTTAGTTTGATTCTTAATAAAATACCCTGTTTGTATTATTATAAGAATATCTACTTTTTTTCCGTTTTAGGCATGCGAAATGTCCGAATTGCCCTACTCGATTCCTTTTCCTTGGTGGCCTTCGTCTCCCTCCCTCCCGTCGCCCAAGTGGCTCTCCCCCTCCTTCTTCCTCGAGCCCCCACGCGCGCCTGGCCACGTTGACGTCGACAACCCCACCAAATCTGACGACCTCGTACCCCCCTACATCTCGCGCCCAGCGGTCGTTGCTTTGCTTCTCTCCTATTACCCCATTTATCCTGTTGACTCTTTGCTTCGGCCGAAGGGTGGACTCATGGCACCGCTGGCCTCTCCTACGCCTAGTGCCACCGCCATCGCCGCCTAGCTTGCCTCCCCGGTTCACGCGCCCTTGCCTCTCCTGCCAACGGCTCGCCCGTGCACTCTCTTGGGCTCATCCCATGGCTCGGCCTCCGGCCACGGCGCTTGCCCTCAGCCTCCCTGTTGCGCCCCCTACCGACTCGACCTACCCGTGTGGTTGCCTCTAGCTTGGCCCAGTGCCTTGGGCCACTGGTTTTGCGGGTGGTGGCCATGGATTCGTTTCCCCCTTTATTTTCCTTTTATGTGATTTTGTTTTCTTGCTTGAGCTTGATTATTCTTTTTGATTTGTGATGCTTGAGTTATTGACTATCTGGGTTGATGCGGATTCATGCAAGGTGAGGGTGATGAAAGTGGGTTGTGCCGGTGGGGGTGTTACCGCACTGCACTAAGGTATACTACTTCTCTTCTTGCTCTACCCCTTGCTCTATGATGGCTATGGTGATGGTATGATCCTACTGTTTGTGTTGCATGTTCTTGGTGAAGCTTTAGATTCCTCTTTATTTGTTATACACTCCAACTATCTCTACCACATACTTCGTATCTAAACATTTATATCACCCATTCACTTCCTATAAGATCGCTTCTGCATCCACAAGAAACATTTATGTCTTTTATCTCCACCATGAAACTATGCTCGCCTACACAATATAAAAATTCGCGTTACTACTTGTGCTTACTTACCACGTTGTTTCTGTACACATCTGTTTATATGGTTTGATTTAGCTATCACTATTCCAGTTCCTAGAACTATTAGCATTGCTACCATTCCAATATATGTTTTTCTATTTATTGCACAACGAAGCCAACCAACACCACTCCGTCACTTAGTGCTGCTTATCTAATCTCCAATGCTTTCCATTGTTACCTAATTTGCCCTATTTTCCCCTACTGTCACCTAATATATTTGTCCCTATTTATATCTTTCCTTAATCGTACGTAGCTTACTTTCTTACACCATAACAGCTCCAGGACGATCATCCATAGACTACACCAATAACCACTAAAAAAACAAAGACTGTACCAAGCACTTCATCAAGGTATTTACTATCTTATATAACAACTTATATCTATCACTATGAATGTAATGCTTTTAACAACACTCTTTTGCTCTCCCATCCAATCTAACTATATATTGTCCAATACAGTCCAAAGACCGATCCTCTATTACACTCTATTTGCAAGACCTTATTCGTTGATCATACACTTGACAAGCACTCCACTGATGCAAAGGTATTCATACAGATTTTTCGCTAAAGCCCCAGTTCAAAGTTCGCAGTACCCAAATCAACAACATTCATAGAACCTGTCATATATATCTTCTAGACTTCCTACTATTATTACCTAAACATGCCATCTATTTACAGACGTACCTTCATAGACTCTTTTAGTATTCCATTAGTGCAGATTCCTTTCTACCCTGCGACCACTACTGAAATTACAGTATTTTTAATACCCTTTATGATATCTCACCACCGCCTACTCCTTCTGCATAGAAAAAAAGACAAGAAAACAAAAAAACCACCAAATATATACACCAAACATATAAATTACTGCTTTGCCCGCTTCAAATATACACATATTATCATCTTTTATGCATCGTCTTCCAAACATTGGTTTACTATTACTTTCTCCTCTCTAATAGCTACTCTCATAGATCTATCTAGCACAGGAGCTTCAAGAGTGAGACTCTACAAACCCTATCGTGACACCTAAGGAACCTCGACATAAACTTCAAGCTAAGAGGTATATTATTGTTGTACATTATATTTCATCCATCATCATATATTAAAACAATTTATTCATCTACTCCTGCAACGTAACATTGCGCCTGCAATTGCTATGTAGATCTGTGTCACCACCTCACTATTATACACTTGATGCGCCCACTAAAAAGCCAAAAAAAAATCATCTTCTACATAATAGCACCAACATCTTGTAGGAAACATCATTGACACATGTATATCACCCTACTTCCAATAAAAATGAATAAACAATCTAACCTTTCATCTCTTTTTTACTAGCTACCTATTCTGTTCCATTCAAACGAATCCCTTCGGCACCAAGCATCGCCATCACGTCTTCTGCTGGAAAAGCCAACACTTTTATATTAGTTTTACATTAGCACTTCTTCCAACTCCTATACAATTCCTCCACCTTTTAATGCTCCTGTTACTGCTCTAGAAACTTATTATGTAAATATCCTCAACTCAGATACAGTCAACGTTTAGTTCTTGCGCTTCATGTCATAACCGAAACAGATCCACTATGTTAATTACTAAAAATAGCCTTTCCCTTCATATGTCTAGAATGCTATATGCAAAACATTTATCCTTTTACAACTTACTTATCGTCAACCAAACTTGATCAAATTACATTTCAACTAGCCAAAGCTCAACGTTTCGCAAGTTTTTCACACGCCATCGATACCCTATAGCTTACCTTCCATATCGCCTTTCACGCATACTAAACAGAAAAAAAATTACGAACATAGAACAGAACAAAGCGCTAGATCACTTAGGAAATGGTAGACATAAAAAAAAATCAACAATAACACATGCTTGATGTATCTATGCGCTTTCAGAAAAAAAAAGGGCAAACTGCTACAAACGCCTAATAGATGGTCCTTACAGACTCTCGCACCAATCGGCGCGGGTGACCTCCTAGTATAATGAAAGGAGTGATCACTTAGATGGATGATCCATCACGAAATTTTGGGGTCATACGATTTTCCTAATAAGTTTCATGTAAAAAGTAACAATCTAAGTGGTACATTTGTGCAAGTTCAAACACCCGGCGCAATTTTCTCAAAAGAGAAACAGGAAAAAGAAATGATGGTAGGAGGACAAAGGGAGAGCTTGCGTCACCTTGCCTGCCCATATGTCGATCAGCAATGCTATACACACGACAATTTATCATCGTACGTGTGTACGACGCACGTGGCAGCCATCTCACAAGAGAGGGAGAAAGAAGAGTGGGAGGAAAAACAAAGGAGGGGAGGGGAGGCGGTGCTCAGGCGCACGGCCACCGGTGGCGAGCGGTGGCCGGGGATGGGCAAAATGGGAACCCAGTAGGGTGGGGGTCCTGTGGTTGGTGGTGGCGCGGTTGGGGAGGCAATGGTGGCGGCGGCAGCATGGGTGCGCAGGCACATGGCGGCGCTGGCGGCTCGGTTGTGCTCCAAGGGAGGAGGCGTGCGCACGGGCATGGCGGTGACGACGGGGAGAGTTAGGGTTATACGGGGAGGCTGGAGAGGAATCGAGGAGGTAGGGCGGCGACAGCCGGTGGCGGAAAGATGGTGGCAGCGGCAGCGCTCCACGGCGACGAATAGGCCGAACAAAGGTAGGGGCTGTGTAGAAGAAGGTTGGGAACACGACGTGACACGATCACAACGAGAGATAACCCACCGGAGAGGGAGATCGGAGATGGGGTGACGTGGCCAGACTCAAAGAAGATGTGGGTGGCGCTGTGCGTTTCAGCGAGGTGGCGGTGTGATTGAGGGGGGAGAGTTAGGGTTTCAGAGGCAGTGTAGCGAGGTGAACCTCGTGACGCGGGCGGCTCGGCTATTTGTAGTTGAGGTAGAGTCAGGTGCGGCGAGACGTAGGCATGGGTGCGGCGTGGTGCGCATGGGTGCGACACGGGCATTTGCTCGGGGAGGCGTGGACACATGCTAGCGGGGTCAGGGCGCAGGCGGGCCTAGTTGCGGATGACGGGTGAGGCGCACACAGCGTGGGCTGAGGAGGGAGGCACGGATGGAGGCGCGGAGGACGGAGACACAGGCAGCCGGCTGGGGCAGTGTGGGCACGTGGCCAAGGCAGCGTGGGCCGGGTGGAGATGCAGGCGGCCGACCGCGGGCAGTGTGGGCGCGCGGCTAGGTCGTCGTACGCGGTTATGATGAAAAATCATCGTAAGTGAAGCATTTCTGTACGTCGATGGCTGGCACGACAGGACTTCAGACATGTTACATTGCGACAGCCATAGTGACGCAGTGGCTCCCGTTCGATCAGTTAGGAAAGATCGATGCTGCCTAATCAGAAGGCACCATAAATGGACGTGCTTACCGCAATTCCCCAACCATTTGTACCTAACTAGCTAGACAGCTCGCTCCTCGCAGCGTGTGGCCAATTTCGCCGACGTGATAGCATGTCTTTTTTCTTTATTTGCGCATTTTGCATTGATTGAATGGAGTCAAGAGGATATGAAAGAGAGAAATGGAGAAGCCAATCTCCATCCCCGGATCGAAAACCAAAGGCTAGATTAATCGATACAATTTTTAACCACCATGTTTTCGCTACGGTAAATATTTTACTGTCCTCATATTACTTGTTACAGTACCTACCATTGTCTAGAACTGTTTACAAACTTATATATCACTGTTTACACATTGATCTTCTGTATTATCGCGGGATCAGGATCCATGAAAGAGGCTTGTTAGAATAATAAATATGAAGGTTAAGACGCTCATCGGTCCAGACGCGCCGCCGGCACGGTGACATCTGCGTCAGGCGGCACGGGCCACTGCGCGCGCGTTCCGACCGGCCGGGCATGCAATCGAGCGGCTACACTCTTCGGCATTGCTGTACTACGACTACTACTAGCAGGGGCAGCGAGATTTTGGTGGATTTAATGGCCTATGGAATGGACGAAACCAAATTCCACTCGAAATGGTCGATCGGGGTGCTCTGCTTAATTGCAGCCGATTCCCACAATAGGTTAGGTCTCTTTCCTACTCCCTACAACGTAGTCACCACTCCCTGCTGGCTGTAACTAGCTTGGGACACCGGAATTTTGCTAGATTTATGTACGATTTCTTTTCTATCTATTGATATGGAAAGGAGAAGAAAATGGATATTTAGTAACTGGCTTGATTTGGACAAACTATAACTATTAACTGATTTTTTTTTACCGACCGTAGCATAGCCTAGCAGCATGGCATCTTGGAATTTTTTAAAATAATTATTTTTTATTTCGAAATACAGTAATATACCTTTTTTATTTTATAGAAATAATCCTATATCGTTCAACCGTTCGGCGACTTGGACCTAGTCGCTCAACCATTGGGCGACTGATCCAAATCGCTCAACTGTAGAGCGACACATGGAGTAGTCGTCCAGTGGTTGAGCGACTTGTGATAATCACTCAACGATTGGGCGACTACTCTACTTGTCGCTCAATCGTTGGGCAATTAAAAATAAAAAAATTATTATTATTTTAATCCGATGGAAATAATTGTAGGGGAATAAATGACAATTTTTGTAGGTAATACATTTAGCAAATCTTGTTTGTAGGTTGTGAATTTTTTTGAAATAAAAGGGTGGTAACAAGGTTGGTTGGTCCGTTTGTGATTTTTCTAGATTTTCAAAGGTACGAAATGTGTTAGACTCGCAATAATATTTTGTGCTCGTCGGATGCTATTGTAGTGCGGTAAATTTCTGAAGAATTTTGTGTCGACGATTGAGGTAGCAATAAGTCGTAAATAGGAAGGTAAGTGATTCTTGCGATGTGCCACGGAATTCATACACAACCATGTCGTAGTAACTATGAAGTAAAATACGTACACAACGAATACAAGTGCACCAAGCACAACAAAGACTCCCTACTAGCCGTCCGCTACATCACCCGTAGCACCTCCTCCGTCGTCACCACATCCCACCCCTTGTCCGTGCTCGCCCATACGGCCCCGCTTGGGCCTCCTCAGCTCGGGGTGTCGGCACCCCGATAGGGTGAGACGGTCAGGAGCCCTACTGACCTGTGCTCCCATGGCCTATTGGGTCGACTCCGCCGGTGCCTATGTGGCTACTAGGGCACCGCTAAGCTGCGACCCACAAAGGACCTCGATGGGTGCAGGCTGAGGTTGTAACACCCCAAATTTTTAATTTTGGTTTAAAATAAAATTTAATTATTTTCCTTGAGTTTTATGAATTTTCTAGAATTTTTAAAAGCTTTCCCTATTTATGTTAAAGCCAAACTAAATTTTCTACAAAGATTAAATACCAATTTCGAGTTGGAAGTATTTTAATTAGGTCCAGGATATCTCAGGGAATTTATGTGAATTTTTCCATTATTTTTGGACTCTTTGACTATTTTCTAAAGTCCTAAAAGAATTATTTCAATTTCTGAAAATGAAAAATCATTGGAAAATCCGAAAGTCTTTTCGGGCCGAATTTCACCCGGCCCATTTCTTATTTCCGCTCGCATAGCCCGTTTCCCTGGCCCAAACTCTCGACCTAAGCCACCCGCGCAGCCCGCTCCTTCTCCTCTCCCTCTCCTGCTCATCTTCCCCGCGCCGCAGCGAGCGCCTTCTGCCACACTAGGCACTCTCGTGTGCCATGTGGCGCCCTTCCTCCGCCCTCGTGCCAGCGCCACGCCCTCCTGCTCGCCACACAACGCTGATCGCCCCAGCCCCTAGCGTGCCCAGAGAGCCCATCTCGCACTGCCCATACGCCGCAGCTCGCGCTTCCGCCACTTGCCCATGTCGCCTCCTCGTCCGCTCCGCCCAAGACTATTTAAGCACTGACCATTCTTCTTCTATCCCCTTCCTCCTCCATTCTCCCCCACCCCCATTCCCTCTCCTGGAGCTTTACCATGCAGCCGTGTCCGAGTTCACCCCAAAAGCCAGCGCCACCGCCCAATCGGCTACTCCGGTGAAGTAACCGCCCGGCCAATCATGTCACCACGTGCGCCCGACCCTACTCTACCTTTTCCCCTCCCCAATTTGCCCTCTCCGCCGCCGACTTGCCTCCCCCACGCCACCTCTTTCGTCTTCGCCTCTGGCATCGTGGCCGTGTCTCCTCGCTCGCCCCCGAGCCTTCCCGAGCAGCTCTGCATGCTCCACATGTGGATGTCGTGCCCATGCGCACACTGTCTCCCCCGCCGCACCGCCGAGCCGCCGGCGATGCCGCTTGCTCGCACTGCCCATGCGCCGCTTTGACCGCGCGCGCCACCACCCTGCGATGCCTTCTCGGGTTCTCAGCCACCTGTTTTGGCCGTCGGCCAAGGACCCCCCCCCAACCCCGCGCCGCCCTCGTCGCCAGCCACCCCTTGCCCAAGCGCTGCCTCCCTCCCTCCTCCCTCCCTCATCTCTCTCTCACTCTCTGTGTTTTTCAAAGAATGGCATATGGCTCTTAGTTTAAGTGTTTAGAAGTGTAGTTAAGGTGTAGATGATTAACTAAATAATTAGTGGTTAAGATAAATAATGGTTAGGAAAACCTAATAAGTAGAGTTGTTGTTAGCAGGCAGATTGATTTACAATTGTATTTTCAGTGGTTAATTTTAGGTGGCTAACTTAGATAATTAAATGTCAGATAGTAGGCCATTAGCTTTGATCAAAAGAGCAAATCTTAATAGGAGTTGTTAATTAGATAGTTAGTTTAATAATTAATCAGCGTCAGTCCAGTTTAGTAGTAGCTTGTTAATTGTGTAGCTAGTAAAGGAATTCAGGTAGCTAAGTTAACTAGGATTGGTTGGAATACCAAACATGCATTCATCTCCTTGTTCTCCATCTCTCTCTAGCAAGAGGGGCCCACAAAAATCAATATTCCTATTGTCCCAAATTCTGAAATAGAATATTCCAGTATATTCTATTTTCTATATTTCTATCATTTCATGTGATCGCAATCTTCTGGACGTTCATTCTCCCCATACGAACTCCAAATCCGGCGATTCTTGTTCCTAAATTAATCTAAAGTCAATACCTTTCCATCATTACTAATTTTATAATTTTTAGATTTTATTTGGATTTTATTTGAATTTAGCTCATTTTCGCGTGAAGATTTCGACGACTCCGGGGAAACCGATCTTGTTGAAGAGTTAGACCCTCAAGCATACGAGCAAGACAAGTTACATCCTTTGATCATATTTGATCCCAATATTTTAAATTATTTAAATTCTGTATTAAATTATTATTGCATGCGTATTTCTATTCACTGTAATTTAAATACTTGTTTTTAAATTATAGTTATGCCTAAATCCTTTGTACTGCCAATCTCGACATTGAAATAAACCTACCTTGACAACTTAAATGAAAATCTAGTTGATACAATAGTATGAGCTAGAACATGTTGAAAAACTTTATGCTTAGTCATGCTTAGACAAAAAAATATTGAATTTGGATAAATTTAGCCAAATGTTCAAATATGATTTAATTGAGCCTATGGTATTGTTTTACCATAGGACTTTTTGCAAATGATTTTTGAAAAGCAAAACAAAAATGAAAATTGGTTTGGACTTGGGCGAAATGGATGTTTGCTGGGTGCAGGTTTATGCACGGGCTCAATCGGGTATGGTTGAGACCCATGGGTTTTATTGGAAGGTCGCCCAAGTCAGTTAAGGACCGGTCTTCGAGCCGTATATTGCTAAGCCCTGTCGTACTACCACATATCCTGAGTGAGCGTGTCTTGGCTAAATAATTTGTAACATTTCACCATGGTTGTGCCATCCGGTTGCGTGGGTGTCATTATGACCTACTTTTATATATTCCCACATGGCGCAAGAGGGGGCTTGATCCGATGGATGGTTCAATCCAAAGGAGGCGAAACCTTAGCGAGGCGGGACTATGGTGGAATGGTGCATTGTAAGGGCCTTGTGCTAATGACTTAGCCGCACACCTTCGGCAGTGTGTCAGACGGACATTATGAGTCAATTATCTCTTGTGGGTAAAGCTGTACAAGCTCTGTAGAGTGTAAAACTATTCGAATAGCCATGTCCACGGTCAAGGACACGCTAGCAAAGCCACTCATAGTTAGACTTTGATTTTATTTTCAAAAGACTATCAAATCATATCCAAATGGGAAATTGGGCGGGTTGCCATGTGCTAGGAGGGTGTCCTTCACCACCCTTGTGTGAATGTTATCTAACTATAAAACCTGAGAATTTAGAAAATGAATTTTAATTATAGAATATCTGCCTTGGAACTTAGTACAAGTATTTAAAGAAAACATCACTTTATACAAAATAAACCCTATAAGCCATCCTTTGTTATACCCTCATGCATTATAATCTGTTATTAGGTGTAACTTGCGGAGTACATTCAGTTGTACTCACCTTGCTTAATAAATTATTCATCAGGAGAGGACTGCTATGAGGAGAATGAGAACATGGACGACTAGGCTACGCCCTCAGACGATTGCCTGTGACGAATCGTGTGGTCTACCTTACTACTTTTATTTCCGATGTATTTTATGTTTGGACTTATATATGCTCCTTTTGTAATAAACTTGCATTTTTGTGAATATATCGCGCATTATGGCTATGTTATCACCTTTTCTTTTAACTGTGTACTCTAGCTACTGATCATGAGACTAGAGTGGAATGCACAGAGGATCTGGGATCCTTCGCATCCGGGTCCGATAAAGGTGCTCCCCTAACCTCCACCAGGTCTTCCACGAAGGAGATGTCCACGTCCTGCGGGGGCTCCTTGTGCGGGGGGAGCTCAACTCCCGGCTGTGGCGCGAAACCTACAGGACAAATTTTGTTTATTCATGCAATATATCAGCGCGAAACAAACCTGAAGAGATGAAATGTACCCTTGGCGTGGGCCATGGCACGTGTCCAAGTGTCATACCCGTTGCACCCGCACTGCCAGAACTAGTCAAGGAAGAACGGATACTACCCTAACGCTATCGGGTAGGGGTCCAAGAATGACGGCGGTGGGTAGCCACTTGCCAACCCTAACCCTCTGGCCTGGCCTGGTGGCGGTGGGGCTGGGTATCCACGTGCCCAGCTTGACCCTCCAGGTTGGTTAGGCGTTGGCGGGGCACGTGCACGTGCCTCTCCAAAGCCTCCTGGCTGGGCTGCAGGATGTGGCGGCCTCGGTGTACGCATCGACGTGGCCACCTCCAGGACCATCCTACATGACGTTAGGGTCACGGCACGTCTTGCCGTGGTGTAGACCTGACTGGCCATCTGCAGCAGCTCGTCGCGCGTCACCTCCGTACCTTGGGCGACCCTATCCAGGATTGACCTGGAGTCCCTCGCATTCCCGGCGGTGACGTCCGTCTGCAAGGAGTACATGAAAGTGTCAAACTTGTAATTGTGGTAACCGTACTCAAACATTTCGAAACACGAGAGTACGTACCGCGCGGTGCACATTCTGCGCGAAGTGTACAGTATACGCGTCGGTCCATGCTAGTACATTAGCAAGGGGAGGGTCGACGACACGCACTAGCCTAGTGCATGTCTGCAGAGCGTACCTGCGTAGGTGCTCATCATACGCGCTAGGGTCATACGTGGCGCTCTCCTGCACGTAGTCCTAGAGGGCATCCACCCACTCTACCACCCACGACTCCATCTTCGTCGCCCAGCTCGTCTTGCTTCCACCTCTCCTACTACGTCTACGAAAAGTATCACTGCAATTAGGAGCCATCGTAACAGAACTAAAAAGATAGGACATGTGTTGTGTGTAACTCATGCATGGACCGAGTCGGGCACCCGACGCCCGACGAGGACTGGAACAACCTAGCGGAGGTCGAACTTGCGCATCACTCTGTGCACCACGTAGTCCTCGACGAACACATAGAAGACAAACTTCTTCCGCATCAGCCAGTACGCTTGGTCGTGCCAGCACAGTGAGGACAGCCCACTGGGAGCATGGTCCTCCATCTCCTGAGCAGAGTACGGCTCCCAACGCATGTCGTCAGTGGTGAGGCGGTCGAGCTGCTCGATGAAATGCTCGTACACATGTGTGACCTGCACATGTGCAAGTTGTGCTTGTGAGCTGGAATAGTGGTTACAAAGGATGACCCGTAATACGACAAAAGTAAAGATATAGGAGAGTACGTACCCGTCTATGGCACCAAAGCGACCCTGTGGTCAGCCGGTCCACCGCGCCCCGTGGTACATGTCCGTGCGGTACGGACTAGTGTCGAGCAGCATCGGCTGTCCTAGGGGGAAGCGCTCGAATGACCACAACTGCAGCAGGAGGGGGCAGCCTGTGAGGATAGAGGTTGGCCTCGTCCTGTAGCACGCCTCGCACATCCGTGGTACGTTGCAGCAAGTACGGCTGATCCCACTACTGCAGAAAAGGTCTTCACAAACGGTTTTGTGAGCCGTCTGACTTTATAGGTCAGTGATGACATGAGGTCATCACAGACGGTTTTCAAACCGTCTGTGATGCATACTACCACAGACGGTTATTAACTCAGAACCGTTTGTGATAGTTAACTATCACAGACAGTTTATAGATGAAAACGTCTGTGATAGCTTATGTATCATAGAGAATTTGTAGATGAATCTGTCTGTGATATCATATGTATCATAGACGGTTTGTAGATGTAACCGTTTGTGATATCTGCATGTATCACAGACAGTTTGCATATGAAACTGTCCATGATAGATGATGCATCACAGACAGTTTGTCCTAAGGAACCGTCTGTAATATTCTTTTTTATTGCTAAATCTATTTTCGTTTATTGGCTAGCCTTAGGAAATGCTAGCCATGCCCTTTGAAACAAGCAGAAACATAACAAGTACATATCCAATTCACATTCATTTCAGAAACAAGCACATCCCTTTCATAAATCAATTAACTCAAATGAACTAAAATTAACCATTCATGAGCAAATATACACACATGTTACATAAAGTTCAATCTACATTGTGAAACTGCCCTTTTGGGCTTATGACCTCACGCATCAAGAAAGCCGCAAATTGTCTTCGAATGCGTTTGAGCTGGGCCTATTCCAACGGAGTTTCAGCGATGGTTGCAACCTATTGCTAGGAAGATTAAAGTCGTGCATATATAATTAATAAGTATGATATAATTGTTGCAAGATTGGCAAACCTGAGGATCTTTGGTCATTGGGGAACTGAGGAGTAGTTCCATGTTGTGGCAAGCATAGTATCCACAGGTGTTGCCCGACGGCTGCTGGTGGCACTGTAAAAATAGAATTGGTTAGTTCGAGAGGCATTACTACGAAGTGTTATATAAGATTAATGTGTACTAGCGAATACCGGGAATTTGAAATCGTGTCGCAGGTTCACTCCCTTGTATTTCCCTCCCTTTGCATAGTACGTGATGAATGACCTACATGATTCCAAAAACTTAGCCTTACACATTGCAAAGGAAGGAAAGACTACAATAGAGTTATCTATAGAGGAAATGTGTTTACCTGTCGATTAAGTTTTTGACAACTGTAAAGTTATTATTAGACCTCTTTAGGGAATTAAGGTATCTTACTTGGTTCCATTTTGGTATAATTACAATTAGAATCCAGTGGTACCTACACAGGTATGTCGCCATGGTCATTAAACCTAAGTTTGTGTTGCTTATAAAGTACAAATCAACAAGTATAGCCACTAGTGCAGCACTTACCCCTAGTTGTAGGGCAAAAGTATGAAATCCTTCTCGTGGTGATCCAGCAAAAATATCGCCATGTACTCCTCAACAAAGGTTGCATTGGCGTTGATGCATTGCTCAGAGACCAAGTGTGGGTCGAGGAAAACTACCGATGGTTTACTTGATGTGGTTTCTACGATCATGTATCTATATATATGTACAAAAGCTAGAAGTTATGTATGACATTTATCGGTATTACACGAACGTTGACTGTGATTGTACACACTTACAGTGTCCAGCATCGTATGAGCGAGGCGTCAAGGGAGTCGAGGTTGAAGAGTAAGAACAAGTCATCGAAGGTCACCATAAAAACACAGTCTTGAAACTCATAGTTAAAATGAATTTTCTTGAACTTGATGGTGACACCCGAGCATCGTTGTACACCTGTCTTTTTGGCCTGTTCCATGTACCATTCATGCAATCTCTAGGAAGCCAATCCTAGGGTTTTGAGGTCCTCTTCCAGGACGACCAACGGTTCACCATGCATGAATTTTCGGGCCAATGGCAAGAAGGGGATATCATCGGGCTACTTCAATTTGCCCTTGCCGCCTCACTTTTTAGAGGTCAACCGGGCACAAGGTGTAGGAGCATCTAATGTATCGGGTCCTTGTCACTTCGGAGAGCATATCTCTCTCCCTGACTACCTGGAATAAGCCTTGGAAAGATTGTGCAGTACTCAGCTCTTCCTGCAAGAGCCCGACATGTTATTTCACTTCCTATGAAGTTATCGAGTAATTACAAACTAAGTAGTTTGATATCTTACCAGGCGCTTAGACACTTCCTCGTCTACGGGGTTTGGAAAGGAGATGCCCCCCAAAGACAGGGTAGATAACCTTGCTCTTAGCCACTGTCGAGCGTGCTCATTAGGGATCTCGGCAAATGGCGGGGAGGCGCCCAACCGGCTTGCATGCTCATCCTGATCCCTCCATTGCGGGATTTTACCGCATACCCAACGGTGTTGAGTCTGTGAGGGTGTGTGTTTTTTTTTGCCTGGAGGGCCCTGTGCACCTCACTTTCACTCCTAAAATCATCTATCGTCTTCTTCGCCACAAAGTCTTCCCAGTACTCCTCCATGAATGGATACTTCTACAAGGACGTCAGATCCTTCTCCACGTAATTCTTGATAAGCGTGGTCTTGAAATTCCTCCACGATTTGCACGCCGCTAGCAATGTGTATCGTTGCACGGAGGCCTGGTGTTATTTCGGGAACTGGAACGATCGTAAAATTTCCGTCACCAGTGCATCTTTCTAATCTTTGGTCAACTCCTTCCATGAATCGTAGGTGATCTTGACCCGTCGGCGTGCAACTATTCTGACCATTGTCCGGAATGCGGACACTTCTCGGCGAGGGCTCGGAGGGGTCCCAGATGCATCGACTCACATGATGGTAAATCGGCCCTTAGGCCTTTTCGGTATTCCTCTTTCCTTGCGCTTAGATTTTCCAAAGGACAGCACATCAGACTGATGAGGCGACGATGACGAAGAATGAGCGGATGACATCTTCATGAGAAATAGAAGTTCTGACACACATGAACATATTATCATAAGATTCTCTATGTGTATGGGTATACACACCAATTAAATGACATAATTGACATATAAACATGTAAATCCTCCAAGTCAGCCAACAACACTTGATCTACTGACAGAATAGCATGTATTATGAATTGGATCACACAACCTGGAGGTTCAACCAAATAACCAACCGAAAGTAACAGACCAAATGCTAAAGATCAATCAATAGTAGTAAGCATTCCATTCCAATTAGAGCTCAAAACAATTTTAGTGTAAGACTATTATCATCACAGAGCATTCATCTCAAGCCCACTACACCACATTACAATATGAACATATCAAATGTAAAGGGGTAATTAAATTGAAATGCTGTGATACTCATGAAGCAGATGGCAATCAAAGCCACTGAGCAATTTGAGCAATGTGTGAGGGGAAGGGGCGTCGGGGTCGGCAACTCGACATCTGTTACCTTTGGGCATCGAGGAAAAGGACGAGTAGGGAGCACTGGAGCAGTAGGACGGCGTCAAAGGGGAGGCACACCAGGCTCGAGGGAGGAGGAGGCGACGCGTGCTCGGGGAAGGGGAGGAGGCGGGCTCGGGGAGGAGGGGCGCTGGGTTCGGGGAAGTGGTGGCTTGTGCTCGGGAGGAGGTGGCATGCTCGGGGGAGGAGGCGCGTCAGGCTCGAGGAGGAGGCGGCGTCGAGGACGGCGGTGATGGGCTTGAGGAGGAGGCGGTGACCAGCTGGGGAGGAGGGATGTTATTGGAACTTAATCGTTTGAGTGGGGGCCCCAGCAAACCCTAGAGTCCGAATATAAACAGGGTTGGACATCACAGATGGTTCCAATAAATAACCGTCTGTGATATGTATGTATCACAGACGGTTTTTAGATGAAACTGTCTGTGATATCTAATGTATCACAGATGGTTCTTTAGATGAAACCATCTGTGATATCTGATGTATCACAGACGGTTCTTTATATTAAACCATCTGTGATATCTGATGTATCACAGACGGTTCTTTAGATGAAACCATCTATGATAAATAATCAGAGACGTTTTGTCCAAAGAACCATTTGTGATATTCTTTTGTATTTCTACATCTATTTCTGTTTATTGGCTAGCATCAGGAAATGCTAGCCATGCCCTCTAAAACAAGCAAAAACACAGCAAGTACATGTATACTTCCAATTCACATTCATTTCAGAAACAAGCACATCTATTTCACAAATTCGGATATAACACATTCTCATATACATAAATGCAAATTCACGTATGACACATTATCATATACATAAATGCAAATTTAGGGCATATGACATATAAACATTTCATTCATCATTACACTTGCTTATCTCCTTTAAAAATTAGCCCTTCATGATGATCAACGCGTATGTAGCTAGTTTCGTCACGTTGTTCTTCCTCGACCCTTATGCCGTTTTCGAAAGGTAGCAACTCGTCAAATTGATTGTATTCTTCCTCGTCCACTACATTCTCAACTCCAACAATCCTCCTTTTTCCATGAAGAACTACGTGGCACTTCTTATTTGCCTGGTCGGTTACATATAAGACTTGAACAACTTGGTTACGGAGTATGAATGGTTTGTCTTTGTATCCGACACGTTCGAGGTCCACGGTAGTGACGTCGTACTTGTCGACCTTCACCTATGGGAGATGGACCCAATGGCACCGAAATAGGGGGATCTTGAAAAGCATGTAGTCGAGCTCCCAAATCTCCTCTATGAACCCATAGTAGGAGCTCCTCAACCCATCGGTTCTAAACGCATCTATGCGGACACCGCTGTTCTGGTTAGTTCTCTTTATATCCTGAGCCTGCGTATAGAATGTGTACCCATTTATGTTGTATCCTTGCCATGTCACAACTGTAAAGGTTGGCCCTTTTGCCAACCATGTCAACATATCACTTGATGATTTCCTAGTGAGTCGCTCTTTCAACCATTGGTTGAACTGACTATTGTGCTGTCTCATGATCCAAACATCCAGCCGCTCCGGATTCTGTTGCCGAAGCATGTCCTTGTGTTGGTCAATATACAGGGTCACTTCAGTCATGTGTTGTAAGGCTGTGAAATGGGCTTGAGCATACACTCTCATTTCTAGAGTGATTGCTTTCCTTCCGATGGACCTGATACCCTCGAGCCTCCCCTCATGGCGCGATCGAGGCACACCTATTGGTTCGACCTGAGCCATGTAATCGACCCTGAACTCAATGACCTCTTCAGGTGTATAACCTTTGACGATGCTGCCCTCTAGCCGAGATCGATTTCGTACATAGGACTTGAGAATTCCCATGAACCTCTCGAATGGGTACATGCTACGTAGGAACATGGGCCCACACATCATTATCTCCCTCACAATGTGAACAATGAGATGGACCATGATATCGAAAAATGACGGAGGGAAATACATCTCAAGATGACATAGAGTCATCACCACCACATCCTGAAAAGCATCTAGTCCTTTGGGATCGATGACCTTCTGAGCAATTGTGTTAAAGAAATAACACAGCTTCATAATTGTCTCTCAGACCTTGATCGGCAAAGTACTTCTAATTGCAACAGGGAGCATCTGTGTTATCAGCACATGACAATCATGAGACTTCATGCCAATTAACTTCAAATCTTCCATCGAAACAAGTTTCTTCATGTTGGCAGAGTAACCGGATGGAACTTTCACACCATGTAAGCACTTGCACATTTCAGTTCGCTCAGCCTTGGACAGAGTGTAACAAGCAGGGGGAAGGTGCGTTCGTCCTTTATCGGTCTTTGTCAGTGCCAACTCAGGTCTGATGTCCATATCAATTAAGTCAAGTCGCACATTGACACCATCCTTTGTTTTGTCACGAATGTTCAGTAATAGACCAATCAAGCTGTCACATACATTCTTCTGTACGTGCATAACGTCGATGCAGTAGCGAACTTTTAGGTGCTCCCAATAAGGTAAGTCCCAAAATATTGATCTTTTCTTCCAAATGTTCTTCCCACGGGTCCTCGATTTACGTCCCTTTCTGAGCACAACATCTAAATCCTTAACCATATTGACCTCTTTTCCACTTAAATGCCTTGAAGCTGAACTGTCCTCCTTCTCTCCGTCGAATTGTTTCTTCATCCTACGGTATGGGTGAGCCCTCCAGAGGAACCTACGGTGATGCATGTACACGGTTTTGCGCAAGTGCTTCAGCCACACACTCTCAGTATCATCTAAGCAGTGTGTACATGCTTTGGCCCCTTTTGTACTCTGGCCTGACAAGTTAGCAAGGGCAGTGTAACCATTTATGGTGCAGAACAACAAGGAGCGTACGGTGAAGTTCTCTCGTTTGTACGCATCCTATACATGTACCCCTTCGATCCACAATATTTTTAGATCTTCCATCAATGGTGCTAGGTACACATCAATATCATTCCTAGGTTGCTTCAGCCCTTGGATAAGTATCGATAGTAAAATATACTTCCCACTACTGCAAAACAGGTAATAGTGGACACCTCATCATAGACGGTTCCAAAGTGCTGAACTTATCACAGACGGTTCCTTTCGAACCGTTTGTGATACGCAACTATCACAGATGGTTTTTTACAGATGGTTCTTAAAAAGAACCGTCTGTGATAATCTTCGCTATCACAGACCACTCTTAAAAAAGAACCATCTGTGAATTATCACAGATGGTTCTATTCAAAAACTATGTGTGATAGTTGCATATCACAGACGGTTCGTAATAAGAATCATTTGTGATAGGCAACCATTATAAATACCTGATCCTGACAGATCCCCCTTCCCATTCCCATTTGAGCCGCCACCCCTGCTACCTCCTCCCCCATTGCGCTAGCTTAGAGCGGAGAAGGAAGGGAAGGAAGGAAGCAGGGAGGAGAAGGAAAGGAGGAAGGGAGGAGAAGGAGAAGGAGAAGGAGAGGAATCAAGCGGGATATTTGGTATTTTTGTTGTGAGTTCCCAGGGTAACGATATGTAACCCTTTATATTTGCTCTAGGTTAATCGCTAATCAATTTAAGTATGTTTAGTTAATAGGAAGAGTACGTACTTGCGGTTTATTAATCTAATTTAACACTAATTTGTTACATGCGTAGATAGACCAAAACTGGATGTACGGTGTGAACCGTGTGAGTCAAGAGTACATTAATGGCGTGTTATCTTTTAGAAGAGCCGCCGAGCAAGATATGTTGAAGAAGGGGATAAAATTTATGTACTATCCATGAATTGATTGCGGTAATCTGAAGATGTTTAATAACCCGACGTAGATCGAAACACACTTGATTCGAAGGGGTTTCAAAAAAGGGTATACATGTTGGACCAGTCACGGTGAAGAGTAGATTATATAGGAAGTTAATAATGACGACATCGCGGAGGAAGTCAACGATAAGCCGAATATGGACTGTATTTTTGATGAAGATAGGTCAGACGATGATAATCTGGATCAGATGCTACGCGAAGCAGAAGAGAACTACAGTGAGAGAGAGTTTTGTAAATTCGAGGGCTTAATGGAGGACTCGGTGAAACCTTTGTTCTCTAGCTACAAGCCGGAATGCGCAAGGTTGTAAACCGTGCTTAAACTGTTGAAATTGAACGCAAGCAATGGTTGGTTCGACAAGAGTTTCACGGTGTTGTTAGGTCTTTTAGAAGACATCCTTCTGGAGGAAAACATGTTGCCCAGCAGCACCTACCAAGCAAAGAATGTTCTTTGTTCATTGAGAATGGAAGTAGAAAGAATACATGCATGTCCGAACGATTGTATCCTCTACTGTAAAGAGTATGCAGACATGCATGTATATCATGTATGCAAAGCATCCCGATACAAGCGTAAGAATACTGCTAAGGTGAAGCAAGGACCTCCCGCTAAGATGTTGTGGTATATACCTGTGATCCCACGTTTGAAGCATTTATTTGTGAACCCAAAGGAGGCAAGATTGCTGCGTTGGCACTCGGAGGAGCATAAGAAAGATGGAAACCTAAGACACCCTACTGATTCTGTCCAATGGAGAAACTTTGATCGGACCTTCGAAGAGTTCGGTGCGAAACCGAGGAACATAAGGTTAGGGTTGAGTACAGATGGAATGAGTCCTTTTGGTAACATGAGCAGCCAACATATCACCTAGCCCGTCAATCTATGTATGTACAACCTTCCTCCTTGGCTATGTATGATGCGGAAGTATATTTTGATGTCACTACTTAACCAAAGGCCGAAGCAACCTGAGAATGATATTGATGTGTACCTAGCACCATTGTTGGAAGATCTTGTGACACTGTGGAATGAAGGGGTACAAGTATGGGATATGTACAACCGAGAGAACTTCACTTTACGCGCCATTTTGTTCTGCACTATCAATGATTTTCTTGCTCTTGGTAACCTATCGGGCTTCAGTACAAAAGGAGCCAAAGCCTGTCCGCACTGTTTAGATGGTACGGAGAGTGTATGGCTGAACAACTCACGCAAAACTGCGTATATGCGTCACCGTAGGTTCCTTCCCAGGATTCACCCATACCGCAAGATGAAGAAACAATTCGATGAACATAAGGAGGACGGATTAGCTTCAAGGGCTTTTAGAGGAAAAGAGATCTATGATATGATTAAGGATATTGATGTTGTGCTTAGGAAGGGATGTAAATTAAGAACCCGTCACAAGAACATCTGGAAGAAGCTGTAACACCCTAGCTATGTGGAAGCCAAGATGTTAACTAAAAGACTAACGTACAACAACATTACGGAACAATTTCAACCATCTTTCAGTAATAACATAAAAAAAATCAATATCTAGTAGAATGAATATACGAATTTAATCAGGATTCGACAACAAAACAACATCAACCATCCAATCATAATGAATCAATTATGATACCACTATCAAGAGTTTATGCGAAGATCATTAAGCCGCTACAAATTCAATCATATCAGGAGGAATGAAAAAAAATATCAACCATCAACCAAACCTTCATTCATGAATGACCTAATGCTAACGTTCAACGCTAGCACAACCTCCAATTGTTTAATAAAAGCATATCGTCTACCAATAACATAAATCAATTCATGAAAACCTTCTCTTTATCAACTAATCAAAAGCATTCCAATATTACTATGCTCAAGCAATTAATAATCAAATAGCTACATCTGGAACATCAATGATCCGCAATTCAACGAGGATGATAGAATAATCATGTCAAACCCCCTACTCCAACGAAAGGAATTAAATGAACTTAAACGAGGAATTTAGAACATAACTGGCTCATCCATGAACACAATCAAAACATCCACCACGACGGATGGTCACGAAACTGAATCTAAAGTAATTAACAAGAATATAAATTGTGAATAATTGGACTAGTTTATTCAGTGAGGTTTGTGTTTATGTGACGTGCACCAAGACTACCCCTTCCCATCCAATACATACTCAAGGCCTATGCCCTCAAGGCATAGGGATCCAATGCCCACACTCCACGAGTGTGAGGACCCAAGCTCGTCCAATGCATGATGGGGATCTAAGCCCATCCCATGCATGACGGGGACCTCAAAGGAACATACCCTTGGCTACCACGTAGACCAAAATACACATATGTATGTCATGATGCAAATTGAACTCACAATATCAACACATCATGAAAAATGTAAATGCTCATCAACATTACCAACCAGTAAGCATCATCATTAAAGTATAGCATTTCATCAATTATAAAATAAAGCAACTCATTATTACTAAACATTGAAATCACAATATCAACTCATCATGAACAAGTAATGTTCATCAGCATTATCAAACATGAAGCTTCATCATTAACCATGGCAATTAACAAGTATGAAATACAACAATTCAATGTTACTCATTGCACTTGCCTCCTCCATGAGACAGAAGACAAAAGGCGAAACGCTCTAGCACCGGGGTTCACCACCACCTGGTAAATAAGAATGATACTAGGCATCAATCCACCATGCATACCAAGTCCTTAATCGCAGCACGCTACAACGTTTTCCCATAACGCAAGTTTAAACACTTGATCTACTCAACTAGACAACATGCTAAGCAGAAATCTAGTTTGAACAGCAGTACTAACAACATTCATATCTTTTGCTCTGAGACTCGAAAAGGAGTGATCTCAGATCCTATGGAAAGGTAATGAAACCCTCCACGATAGTCTAGTTGGCTGAAACCTCCAATTCGGCCAATAACTTAGGCTAGCATTCAACTGAAAGTCTAATCTATAAACTGTTTAACCGAAGTGGATATCAATAAAGAAACAATCATAACTTTTGATCGAATTAACCAAAATCCACGATTCTTTGTGAGAACCCGGGGTATTTAACTTGTAATACTTAACCATTAAGATGATTCAAGCATTACAAATCAAATATCACGGCTCTCGGCGTATATGTACTTCCCATAAGTGCAGTACACATACCCCATACAAAAATTATGCATCAATTCCATTCAACACATAGAATCCAAAGTACAACTAAGCAATTCAAAAGACATACAATATATAGTTATTACAAAAGGGGCTGACCAGCCAAATGACAACTAAAGAGTCATAAAATAACAGCGGAAGCAAGGTGCCATAAGATGGCGATAAACAAAAGCCAAGTAGTGTGCCTTAAACCCACAAGGCAACCAACTGGGCCACCAACCTAGTCATCGAAGCCACCGCACATCTCGCAAAAGTGGAACCCTTGGGGTTCAACTTCCTCCTCTGCAACAATTTATTAAGCACAACAAATGAGTACAAAAATGTACTCGCAAGACTTACGTGTAGAGTAACATGCCTATATATTTAGCTACGTGCAAGCTTATTTAAGTGGAGGAGGCTCTACACTCATTTTAGCACAAAGCAAGTTTTCATTTGCAATAATGTAATAGATTGAAGGCAGTTTTACAATCTGATTTTATTTGATAAAAACAGCGAGATACAAGTAACAATAATAACAAGATATCCTAGAAGTGGCTAACCCAAGAGCCACCACAACAATAGCATGAATTCCCCATTCATACCACCCACATCAAGTTTTAATTAAATGTTATAGTCTAACTCTTGCAAAACCTAACCAAGCGTGTCTATAACCTAGGACGAGGCTATTCGAATAGTTTGAACCCTGCAGGGGTATACAACTTTACCCACATGTTAGACCGCCTTTTCGCCACATGATTAAGCACACTTCCTTTGGTATGCCGACATGGCTAAGTCCTACGAGACATTTCCAATATTGTGCATTAACTACGAGTCGTCCATATGGGAGGAAGCCCCATACGTTGATGCGGAGTCATCAAAGATGCTCACCTCCTTATAAAAGACGATGCTCCTTGCAGTGGATAACCTCCACCACTACTCACCCAAACACACACAAGTTTGTTTTTCAACACAACGCACACATCCACCATGCGACCCAGAGCTAACACACGTCAAAGTACTAAGTCAAGAGAGGTCCCATATCCCTCTCATGTGGTTGCACGCAAAAATGTCTGGATAGTGTGACACAAGATGTTCGGTCCTTGTTGACTTAGGCATACCACCACATACCCGAATATCACACCATCAACCATATGCCCAAGTCTAAAACATTTCATTTTCATTTTCAGTTTTTGACTTTATAAAGTAACAAATCACAAAGTGCTGAGCATAATGATAATAATAATTTTGTGTGATCAAGGTTATCGACTAAGTCGATAACCGCCCAATTCTACCAGTAGCTAAGCATTTCTAAGCATGACACCACAAAGACAATAAAAGAGCATAATTAAATCACCGGGCTCTAATTCACCAACGATATTAATAACTTAGGTTTTGTGGCAGGGGATAACAATTTAAGGGCAACCATGCATTAGGAATAGCTACTTCTAATCGGGAAAATTAATTTGACACAAAAGCATGCATACATACAATTTGTAAACAAAGTATTAGACTTGAAAGTAATAGGATATTTATGATCAAACTGCTTGCCTTGTTGAGTATGATGATCTTGCTGCAGAGGGTCACTCGCGCAATCAATAATTTCGTTTGAACCTAGCGAAAGAAGTCGAAAGCACAATAAGAACGAAAAACACCGAAAAGACCCAAAATTTAAAATCATCCAAAAATCATGAAAAATTCACATAAGGTAGAGCATGATTTTAGATGAATTTAGAAACAAGAATCAATTTATTTGGATGTTCTATGCAAAAATTTATGGCAATTTGAAAGCCAGTTTTCCAGAAAATTCAATTTAATTGCTACCGGTTACTGTTCATCCAAAATAATTATTTTGGTAGAAATTTCCAGAGCAGTGGTGCACTTGAAATTTTTATGGTAGGAAGAGCACCACATGAGATGAACAATGAAATTTGATTCACCTCATTTGGAGCTAAGATGAATTTTCTATGATTTTTCGAAGTTATGAAAGTAGTACACAAGTTACATGCAAAATAGTATTTTCAGTAATAGTATCATGCTCACAACCTATTTCAAAATAAACTACACTAATAGAGGATTCTAACAAAATTGATTTTACTCTTTTTGGAGTTACAGAGAAATACTTATGCATTTTTCAAGTTAAATCAATTTTTAGAGCAATAATAACACTAAACCTAAAGTAATTTTGCCAAAAGTGTTTTCTGTAACAGTAACATGATTCAACCCATTTTTTATAATAAAGTACATTTAAAAATGAAACTAACCAAATTTGAATCATCAATTTTGGAGCTAGAATGAATTACTTATGCAATTTTGAAGTTTAATCAATTTTTCAGTTCACAAATAAAGCATTTCGGAAATTATAATAACATACAATACTTTTTATACCCAGCCTACTCTAGCCAAAGTGACTGACCAGTGGGGTCAATGAATAGTGCTATTTTCTATTTTCCATTTGAATTTCCGGTAAACACCGATAGGTGGGACCCGCCTGTCATAGACTTCGTCCACATGCATAGTGCATGGACCGAAAGCCATGAGCTTGGTCCACGGGTGCACCGCAGGGTTACTATGCACTAATGGCCTCGGCCCACCTGGAAGTGACTCAAAGAAATCTGCTAATCATTGGATTCCGACAAAGATTTGGTTTTAAATGCTAATGATCAACATTAACTCCTAATCACTCGCCATGAGTCGTCCGGTCGCCATGCGCCAAGGCTGTGACCACGAAGTTTCCCGTGCTTGCTTGGCGAAGGTGAAAGCAGTGGGCGGTGAGTGGTCAAAATGGAACACCCGTGACCTTGCGCACCCGACGGCACCAGCGGCGACACCAGAGGTGGCCCGACGCGGCGGCACGGCGTGCTAAGGCGGCGGCGGTGCTACGGGAACATGGCACATTGCGGAAACGAGACGCTCGCGGCAAACTAGCACGCGCAAGGGCAACATGGAGGTTCTAGAGACTCACCACGCTGACCCGAAGGTGGAGAGGCTGCCGGAGTCGAGCCGGCGACGAAGAACAGCGGCGGCGGCAGCGATGGTGCTACCGAGGAGGGCTCAACCTGAGGACAGAGGGAGGGAATGGGTGATGGAGGATGCATTAGTGGTGCCACGAGATGGTGTACGTGTAACACCCTGGCCCAAAATCCGTTCAATGCCCAAAGCCACCGGGCGGACTCACAGACACATAGCACCCCACTTACACTTTCGCCCTCGCCGTGTAAAAGGGTTAACCCGGAGGTGCTATGTTTGGACCCAACAGTATTATATACTAGTACAACTCACTTTAGACAAGCAATGTGGGACTAATCCCATCACACAACTCCTCATGGGCCACATGGGCCATGATCTGAGTAGGCCGAGGTATTACATTCACCCCTTAAGGGCCGACGCCGGCAAAGACACCGCATACGCTGCAAATGCCCGTAACCACCCCTCGGTACACGCCCTGCAGGCCCGGTCTTCGCGACATATGCTATGCCGTGTGTCCACTCCGACCACACGCGTCATGCGCCATATGCCCGCTCGCTCCAGACGCGCCTGCAAATAAGGTTGATGCTCGATACCATCTCAGAACACTCGCCCAAAATCCGCCAATGCCCAGCCCACCGTGGGCGGACTCACAAGACACATAGCACCCCACTTACACTTTCGCCTCGCCGTGTAAAAGGGTTAACCCGGAGGTGCTATGTTTGGACCCAACAGCATTATATACTAGTACAACTCACTTTAGACAAGCAATGGGACTAATCCCATCACACAACTCCTCATGGGCCACATGGGCCGATACGAGTAGGCCGAGGTATTACAAGACGAAGCGGTAATTAGAGAATGGCTCTGTCGTGTTTGCCACGGGATGAAAGGGCATTGCGGCTTGAAAAGGGGAAAAATTAAAATCCCGAGGCTCCTGTGAACGAAGGCCAAATTAGCGAAAGAGAAAGCTTGCTCGTATGCTAGGACACCAACTGACGCGCTAAGGACAAGATAAGCCTCACCGGAGCTGGAGATGCCGAAGAGGTTTTGCTCGGCGCGCGCTCTGGAGATGATGAGGACACGATGAAGAACCGAGAGCTACAAGCAAGATGAGGGGCTCTCATTAGCAAAAGTGGAACCATCAACGAAGATAGAGTGGAGGGGACCCAAAGAACTGGAGCTCACTTGCGAGATGCACCCGAGCGAGCCTCCTTCTCCTCGGCGGCCAGAGGAGAAGTGAGCAAAATGGAGAATGGAGAGGGGTATTATCCCCGGCCAAAGACGGAGGTAGCAACGGCATCAAACAGAGGAGCTCAGGGACTGGCTGGTGAGGGCGGTGGATTGACGCCGTTGACGGAGACGCGCAGAGGTGCTCGGCCGCGTGGCGCTTGAGCTCTGCTCGCGCCCGCGCGCTTGCCAGCGAGGGAAGGAGACGATTCTGACAAGAGGGGCCCACGGTGCAGCGACACAGCCGCGAGCGCGAGATCAATGGAAGGGATCGAGGCGAGCCGTTAGATCGAGATCCAACGGTCGATGTTGCGCAAGAAGTTTTATAACTGGCTGAAGCAGTACGCGATCGTGGCCGTTGATATCCCATCGGACGGCTGCATGTGATGCGCGGTTTAGATGACTTGGTCGAGCCAAGTCGGCTCGGGTTGGAGCCTAAGTCTGGTTCGAGTTAGATGAATAGTGTTTTCAGGTTTTGTTTTAAAAAGGCTGAGAAGATAGGGAATTTTTGGAGGTAGCTCCGAAGCTCCAAAAATTTTGAAATTTTTATGGAAGCTTGCTGGAACAGAGAACAACCTTTTGTATTTTTTGCAGAAATTTTTATGCAATGCATTGTTTCCTAGATAATTCACAAGCTGCTGGGCTAGGGGTTTGACCAGAATTCAAACTGGTTTGACTTGTTCTTTTGAAATAGCAAATGAAATCTAAAAATTATGAGATTTTTCAGAGAGGTTACCAGGATGATCTAGATGATAGGAAAAATATTTCCAGAGGATGATCACAAGATTAGATTTGAATGTTTTTAAGGACAACAACTTCCATCAATAGAAACACTGATCTTAGCAAATAGGAAATCCTAGGGGGAAATTTCTAGAAAATTTCAAATGACATCATATGAGGCATCAAAAGTTTTAATTTATCCTCATTTTATTACATTTGAAACACACACCATTGTTTGGGATGTTACATTCTTGTCATTCTGGAAAGCTAAGAACATAAACTACAATACTCGTTTTGGTGGACAGCCCTGAATCGGCCAGTAAAGGAGGATAATCTATCAGATAAAATTTCTACTATGAATTAGCAGGTTTCAGGACAGCAGCCACGAAAAAGATCATAACTTTTAAACCGTAAATCAGAATTTAGTGATCGTTGCGTCTACAGAAAGGTCAGAAAGAATCCCACATAACTCTAGGAGGTGAGATCTTCAGATTCAGAATCAAAACACCCGAAACCAGTCGCACAAAAACGGGACAGAAACTGCTCAAATCGTAACAGTGACTCGATCTAACAATCAAAGCCGAAATAGGAATCTACAACAATCAAAACAGTGAGAAAAACACTTGAGACCCTTGAATACCTGCAGCAATCAGCTCAAACCCAAGGATCCTTCTTCTACTCCCTTCTCATTACTATTGCACAGCTCATGGATAAGTGCAAAAGATAAAGCACAATATCTAATTGCTGCAGCAACAGCCAAGAACACACGCACACAGCAGCAGCTCACTAGCAGCACACGCACACAGCAGCAGCAGATCGGCAGCTGCACACACACGCAGCAGCCGCGAGCTGCACACACACACACACGCATGCAGCAGCACCGCGAGCAGCAGCAGTAAATCGGCTGCACACACGCAGCAGCCGTCAGCAGCACGCACACGCACATGCAGTAGCAGCAGCCGGCCAAGGCAAGCGACGGCAGGGGCTGGGATTTGGGGGAGGCGGCTGCACAGGGGAGAGTAGGGAAAATAAAAACTAGGGTTTGGTTTCCACTTTTAAGCTTGTTTCCGATTGGGCTATAGTGATATGCGCCAAAGGCTCGGGTTCTAATACTTCACCTAAAATCTATTTTTTTCCTTTTTATCTCTATTTAATTTTCATTTTAGTTCCTTTAATCCCACTTATGAAATTTGGGATATTATAGAAGCAGTCAATTTTTTGGGACTTGCCTTATTGGGTGCACTTAGAAGTTCGCCATTGCATCGACGTCATGCACATAGAGAAGAATGTATGTAATAGCTTGATTGATCTCTTACTAAACATTAGTGGCAAAACAAAGGATGGTGTTAATGCACGGCGTGACTTGGTTTATATGAACATAAGGACCGAGTTAGCACCGAAAGAGACCAATAAAGGACGAACATACCTTCCCCCAGCTTGCTACACTCTGTCCAAGGCTGAGAGAAATGAACTATGCCAAAGCTTGCATGGTGTGAAAGTTCCGTCCGGTTACTCCGCTAACATTAAGAAACTTGTTTCTATGGAAAATTTGAAAATAATTGGTATGAAGTCTCATGATTGTCATGTGCTGATGACAAAATGCTTCCTGTTGCAATTAGGAGTATCTTGCCGAACAAGGTCCGAGTGGCAATCTTGAGGCAGTGTTATTTCTTTAGCTCGATTGCTTAGAAGGTCATCGATCCCCAAGAACTAGATGCTCTACAGGCCGAGGTGGTGACAATTCTATGTCATCTTGAGATGTATTTCCCTCCGTTATTTTTCAATATCATGGCCCTATATTCCTACATCATATGTACTCGTTCGAGAGGTACTGTAACACCCTAGCTATTCGGAAGCCAAAATGTTACCTAAAGGATCTAGCATACATCCATAATGAGGAAGAATTTAAACAATATCTCATCTAATGACATAAAGAGATTAACATTTAATAGAGCAAAGGCAAGAATATAATCTGAATCCAAATAATTATATCAAAGGGGTGATCAAAGACCACAAGCAGAACCTAAGCAACTATAACATGGAGAGAGATATCAACCACATCTAACTTTATTTATTACAGTTCATCAATTAATTAATGAAAGACATAACCAAGTCCTATTATTGAAACTAGAGCACGATGAAATGAGTGAATAGTGTATGTCTACTCCCTCCCAAAAGAGTCATCAACAACGATCACCTAAAATAAACAAACAAAGCAAGAATGAGTCCGAGACTCAGCAAGTACGGTGAATAATTGGACATACAACAAATATGAACAAGACAACAACATTAAAGAATATGAATATAACACCGAATGTTTATATGAATGAATGGAATGAATGGATTTAATGAAATGAAAGGACTACACTCCTGCTTATACCGGTATAGCTAGTGACACACCCGTCGGCGTTCACTTAAGCGCGCATTTAACAAAATGTGGGGATCCAAATCCTGTATAAAGAACATTTCATACGGGTGTCCAAATCTGCCTACATTGGAATGGTGGGTCTTACGTGCCCATACTGGAATTGATGGGTCTTTATAATCCACTCCCATGGATCCCACATTGGAATGGTGGGTCTTACGTGCCCATACTGGAATTGATGGGTCTTTATAATCCACTCTCGTGGATGGAACATGACAATGGATACATGGAATGAACTATGAATAATGAAAGACATCATCTCTAATAATGGAAATAACACATATGCAAGGAACATAAACATTGAAGCTTCTCATGTATCATAGAGAAACATAATACGAACATCAATCATTCAGCATTCACTAATCTTAAGAATATTAAAGTACTTGCCTTCCGCGTTGCGACGCGTCAGTAGGCAACAAAGGTGCTCCTAAACTCGAAGCCTCGCCGCCTACACAAGTAAGTACTCGAAATAAGAACAACATGGTACAGGACACTACCAGCAACGTTCTACAACACTTTCTCGATAACCCAAGAATTAACTAATAGACCTATTCTGAAAATAGACAACCCAATCACAGAAATGAATCTGAACAGCAGCACGAAATAACTCATATCTATTGATCTGGGACTCGGAACGAGGTGAGCCCAGATCCTATGAAAACTTAACGAACATATGTACAAAATTCTAGTTGACCAGATCTCCCAATTCGGCCAAAATAAAATGCTAACCGGTGAATGAAAGTACAAGACAGATTCTGTCTAGACGAAA
Organism: Phyllostachys edulis; assembly: GCA_036346405.1. NCBI lineage: Eukaryota > Viridiplantae > Streptophyta > Magnoliopsida > Poales > Poaceae > Phyllostachys > Phyllostachys edulis. The sequence continues at coordinate 44,674,691 of CM070550.1, read as the reverse complement.
AGGACAGCAGTAAAGAACAGATCACAACTTTTGATCCACAACTCCGATTAGGGCGTTCTTTATCATGATGGAAATGTTATAAAAATTTCTACAATAACCTAGTTGGGTGAAAACCCTGAATCTTCCATTATCATAATCATAATTTAAAAGGCAACTTGACAGATCATTCTCGTCAAAAATTCAGGACAGTAGGGAAGATCATACCATAACTTTTGATCCGTACGTCGGAATTTGGTGTTCTTGGCGGCTACGGAAAGCTAAGAACAATATCTATAAATCTCTAGGAGATAGAAACTTCCAATTCAGCTTCTAAAAATCCGAAATTGGCCATGCAATAATCCGAACAGATCTGAAATTCTAACAGCAGCAATTCAATCCAATCCAACTAATCGAATTCGCATCTAATCATCATCAAACAGCAGGGAAAGCACCTCGTTACCCTTGAAGACCCACGGGAAGGCGATGATCTATGCTCGAAGAAGCTCCTCTTCTTCTCCTCTGTTCCTCTTCTTTTCTCCTTGGCCAGCGGCACCCGAAGGGTTCTTCTCCCTCCCTTCTTCTTGGACAACATCATGGGAGGGGGGTGATTACTGTAGCAGCGACAACACTGTAGCAGGTGGTGTGCTACAGTAACCCTAGGGTTTTGGCTGCCCCTAATGGGCCTTTGGCCCAAGATTTAATCCCCTTCAAGAGAAATTCTGAAATCCCTTTTTAATTCCTGATAAAACGGTTCAAATTCAAATATAGTTCTAAAGATTGAACAGGGTATTACATTCTACCCTCCTTAAATAGAATTGGACCCCGAATCCTCGCAACGATCTACGTGAACGAAAAACCACAACTCAAAATTAACAACGGAATACGCGTAACCGTCATGAACAAATCCGGATATTGATCGCGCATGCGAGACTCCAGCTCCCAATTGGCCTCTCTTTTGGACTGATGAGACCAAAGCACTTTGACATACTTCAAAGTTTTCGTCCCTAGAACTCGTTCTGACTCTTCCATAATTTGCACTGGCTGGGATTCGAAGGTAAGATCTTGTTCGATGATCAACGGCTCTAACTGGATCACATGCTTTGGATCTCTCAATTATTCACTCAGCATTGGAACATACCAGACATTGCGTACCTTGCGTATGGACTCGAGTCGGTCCTAGTGATACACTAACTTATTAATTCCCGCAGCTGTCAAAAACAACCCAATGTACCTTGGGCTTACTCCCCTATTGGTACCAAATCACACCACATGCACATAACACACGGAACTCTTATTCCATCTCTCAATCGAACTCTTCCGCTACACAAAGAGCACCTCCTTTAACCCGGAATACACGAAAGAACTTAGTTTAAACAAACTCTTTTACAAACAGATCCCAACTGAAAAATAAAGGATTCTCATCGCAACCACGCAATGCCAACTCCCCACCAAAAGAGTCAACTCTAAAATCAAAAATTCATCACGAAAACCATTCCACTTTCTAATTAGGTAGTTTGCGAATGAACACCATAAAAGCCAAAGGAGAAATCACTCGAATGCCCAAACCAAATATTTCTTTTATTCTGTCTGAAATGGAAAGAATCACACATGCCAACACAAATACCAACTCAAATTGCCAAGACATCACCATAAACACATAGCTCAATCAAGAATCAACGCAGCGCTTCATCACTCGAGGAAACACCTTTTTCTCAATTTCTCTTTTAGGAATTAAATTTCTCTCAAATTATGGAATTCTAATCATCGCACAACACACTAACTTATTACTCTTCAATTGGCGACCTCAACGCCAAACTCAAATCGAAATACCTCATCTACACCTTTGAAGAGAGGCTCTATTGACCTCACAAAACATACTCTAGCCAATTCCTTTACTGACGGAATTAATTTGACAGATGACACTCAAATGCACCCCAAAATGGATCTTCGTACATAAACCCGTCACCTTAATCCTTCAAGAATGAATTACTTGAAATTCACATCACACATTTGCATGTACTTCATCAAATGAGTTCTATCAATGATCATCCCTCTATTTGAAATCCACCCTTATTTTACTCCTTCTACACATTATCATTGGGCGATCAAAGATCTGGCACAAAAGATGCAAAGCCCCCCCCCCCCCAAAAAAAATTAACCTCCAAGACTCCTACATCGAACTTCTCATATAAAAATAGGGAAACCCTTAGATTAAATCCCTAAATTCCCACAATCCAATTATACTCACTCATTAACATCAACATGGAAATATTTCCTTGACCAAATTATATTTAGAAAAAAATTTAACTCTCAGAGAGTTATTCACTAAGGCCAAGTGATACCTGATATTAACTCAACCTTTTCTTCCATCTCAATGGTGGTCATAACGATTAGATTTTTTCACCATTCTATGCTCATAAAACTACACCATCACAATTCTTCTACACAACCGTGAAAGGTACCCAATCGTAGTACTCGAATAAACTGACCAAGATTTCATATACTTTCAACAATTTCTAATGTTCCACTCAATATGAACGAAAGATCTTGGACCATAATTCACTATAGGTTCTACTAGTTGCAGCAATGTAATCAGTTTTGCCCAAAGTCATACATTTTTCTTAAATAAAATTCTCTCCAAGAATTATAACACGAAATCAATTCATCCTCCAATGTTCCTCAAATAACTTACAACCCAAGGTCTCACAACAACAATTAATAAACACTTTGAAAGACCCCTGTGAAACGAATAGGTTGATTCTTTCTCAAAAGAAAAGGCAAATGAAAACAATTTTCACCAGCCAGAAAAACATTTACCACTCGCAATGAACACAGGACCAAGGGAAATAGTCAATTAGGCAATGAACTCCGAAAACATAAGGGGAGTCCACAGTTGAGGGCACAAGTCCCGCACGAAGAAGATCAAACTCCAAATGAGAAGAAGGCATTGCCTTTGAAAATCAGGAAACTCTCTTATGGGGTAAAAGCATAAGGTTTAGGCACACTCAAATAAACCGCAAGTTACAAAACATGACTTCAATCTCAAATACTTCTACTTCACTCCTTCCTTTAACAAGGAAAGTTATTTTCTATGATTACAACATCACTTTGCCAGCTCAAACAAAATAAGCTCTTAAGACCAAAACACAGGAACCACTTAAGAACCGATAAAATATTTTAACATGTCACTTTACTCAAAACAATTTCAACTACCACATAATTCATGAACTATCAAAGGTCATGAATGCAAAACTGCAAACCTTTCATCTAACCAATATTATGAAAGACGATCAAATTACTTTATTTCTAAAAGAATCTTCATCACTCCCACAAGTCTCAGTCTCTTACAGACAACCTTACTAACATCAAGAATAATTCACTCTTAACACGAATCGCCAGCGTCTACTCTTCCAATATAAAGCCCCCAAAGGCTCACCAAATTGTTACATACCAGTTTATCATCTCCTCCTCAAATTGAGAGTATACCAAAATCATACAACCTCACTACAACAACCACTTATTTTAGAGGAAATCTGCTACACAATTTAAGAGGTTATACCAAAACCCTTTCATCATGGACATGTTATCATCCGACTATTCTACAATCATGTAAGCATAAGCCACCTATTAAATCACATCAGTTCAACTCTTATAGATGCTCATCACCAAAGGTCAACACACAACAGTTGTACCCCAACCATTGTTGCTATCCACTAGCTCCATTATGAAGTCAAGTTGTTATATACTTTCCTTTGCGAATCACATGAACATTTATAATCTTCAAATTTTGGCAAAATCATACTAAAACTTCAAGAATCGAAACATTCCATCGATCAAAAGTCTCAACAACACTACAACCGAATTCATCGCATCATTCTATAAAGAAGAACTATTCTGAACTCCTCCCATAAATTCTAGTCCCATCGATATTCAATCCCTTCAACCTTACGTACACAATTCCAATAATTAATCATAGTAAGGAGTATGTAAATCTAGCATTTCCTCCAGTTTCCCTTTCCACACATTTAGATTAATCCATTGGGACCAAAGAACCCAACAAGTTTAGCAACCTAAACAATTTTAATGACCAGACTAGTTCATCAATATTCCATACTTCTTAATAACTCTTTTGACTCCAATTAGGTATGGACATATTCTTAGTCACTACTCATAATTACAGTTCATCAAGAACTAGTAGAAGACAACATCAACTTAATCAATTTCACATCCAAGGTTACTAATTAATATTGATCATGCACCACACCAATGACTCAACTTGATACCCATACCATATCAATTTATTTGATTACAATCACTGACTTAACCATAACAAGACATCACAAAAGGATTTTAGCACTTACCTTCAGAAAAGAGATGCATTAACTTCAATACTCGGAATAATCCAACAGAAGTACATAGAACCAAAGCTTTCTCATGTAAATGAACTTGCAACAAAGAACCTTCATTAACCAAAGTGCCCGACGATTGAACAAATTGTGTTTCCCAACAAGAAGGATAGAACTATCCAATAAAAGATCAACCTTACAAATGATCTATGCTTACTAGTAGCAAAACAACTCATTATTCGGAAGAACAAATATTTGTTTTAAGGAACCAACAAAGACCGATGAACACCCATCTACTGCAATAAACCACGAACCCAAGAGAAATTCATCAACCACCACTGGACAAGAATTCGCCAAGTTCAAAAAAATCAAGGAAGAGAACAACTTCATAAAGCAACTCACGCTCCGCACTTATAACTATGGTACTCGGGGTAACTACTCCCCTATCCACATACCACGAACGGTGGTGCAACCTGGCAAAGCCTAGGGCTACAACCACGACCTCAACATCTCAACATACTATCACCACACATGTCGAACCCGGGAGCGAAGGATCCCGAATTCTCTGTGTTCATACATTAGTCCAGGATAGCTAATGTACATAGTCAAACAAAAGTGATAATCAAAACATATCACGCATTTTATTAATATCTATTCAGAGTTTATTACAAAGGGCCTGAGGCCAAATAAAGTGAAACACAGAGGAAGCAGAAAAATAGTAGTAGACCCAACGATTCGCCACAGCAATAAATCGCTCTGGGCGCACCTAAGCGCCAAGATCCTCACCGTCTGGTAGATATCTTCTCTGAATAAAGATTATTCACAAGAGTGAGCACTACTACCGTGCTCGCAAGTTACACCCAATATGGAATTGATATGCATGCATAAGGTAGACAAAGGATACTGGCAAGGTTATTTTGCGTAAAGCAGCAGTTTTAATTTAATTAATCATATTAGATTACAAAGCCATTTCATACAATAATCTAAATCACTATTTTAAATGACAATAGTTTATTGTGGATAACCTCCATAAAAGATGATGGATATCCTCCAATCACAATGGCTACCCGCCCAATTTTCCCACAGGACTATCCATCCTGAAATTATCTGTTGAAATTACTTTTAAAACCAAAAACAAAACTAACTCGAGTGGCTTTGCTAGCATGTCCATGATCATGACGCGTTATTCAATAGTTTCTACTCTGCAGAGTTTGTACAACTTTACCCACACGAGATATATACTCTTTGTGTCGGCTAATCCACGCTTCCTAAGGCGTGTGTGAGCAAACATCGAAGGTCGTTACAATGTTCTACCTCAAAGTACTCGTGTTCGCTAAGGTTTCACTTCCATTGACCGACTGTCCTCCAAAACCCCTCTTGCGGCAGATGGGAAAACTGTCTGCACCCGACACCCATACATACAACATAGCACAAATAACTAAGAGGTATTACAAATTATTAAGCCAGTCCACCGCCCATACAGACATGTGGTTGTACGATAAGGCATAACAAAATGCGCTCAAAGACCGGTCCTCAATTGACTTGGGCGTCATTCAATTTAAACCACAGGTCTTAATCTTAACCAGACTAAGCCCGTACATAAACTGCACCCACCATTCATCCTTTTCGCCAAGTCCAAACCCTTTTGATTTTATTTCTATAAAACCATCTTTACAAATTCTCTATGGTAAAACAATACCATAGTTTTAATTTTCAAACAAATTTTATTGAGTTGGCTAAAATTCTCCCAAAAACATAAATCATGGTCTAAGTATTTGCGAAGCATTTGATTATTAAACATAATAATTTATCTAAAGTGACAAAGGAAAGACATGGCAACATCCAAAATTTGGCATACAAGGATAATAGGAATAACTAATTATTTAAACAGAATTTGAAATACTTGAATAAAATTATGCATGCATTTAATAATTTAAAAACTAAATTTAATTAACTTTAAAATAATAGGGCAAAATGGTCAAAGTATAACTTGCCTTCGTTGCGATCTGGAAAATCTAAGTCTTGAGAAGTATCAAATTCCCTTAATCGTAAGTAGTCTAAACGTGAAAATAAAATAAATCATATGAAATTCAAATGGAACTCAAAGCAGACAAATTATGCTGAGACCAAATAATATAATATCATTTTAAACAGCTATAAAATCATTTTAATAGATTTTAGAAATTTATTTCACTAATTTTTGAAGTTAGAATTCAAATGATATGGATTTTACAAATTTTAACCTAAATTTGATATTTAAAAGAATTCTAAATTCTAAAACAGAACTAAAATGAACTCTAAATTGAATTATTATATTTTATTTAGTTAGACAATAATTTTCTAAAATTTTAGCAACTTGAATCATCTAATTTGGAGTTATAATGCAAAAGTTAAGAATTTTACAAATTTTAAACCAAATCATTATTTAAACAATTTTCTCGAATTATTCTCCTAAAGGAAATTCTAATTATTGTGCATGATGATGTCAGCGATGATTTTCCGGGATTCAAATGAATTTGAATTAATTTTTCGCAGTGGGGCCTACATGTCATTGACATGGCTCACATGGACCAAGTCCACTGAGCCTTAGGGCTCGGAGGTGGGCCGAGTTGGCGTGGGAGGTGGCGTGGCCGCCACGCTGGCTGCCACGTCGGACTCTGGTGAGGTGGCGCCGTGTTGGCGCCGAGGTGGAAGCCACGAGGCCGAGTCCGCGAGGCTCGGCGACCACCTCGCCGGCGCTTCACGCGCCATGGCGAGGGCGCGAGGGCGCTATCGAGAGGGGAGACGCTGAACACGACGCTACCAATTTAGCGGCGTGATCGGAGGCTCGTCGGAGTTGAGGTTTAGCGGCGGCGGCGTCTGGTGTCGGCGGAGAAGGTGATCTGGAGGGTCTTGGGCAAAATGGGTGAGCGCACCGTGATCGCAATGACGCCGCGAGGTGTTGGTGGCGAGATGAGGATCTTGGCGACGACGAGACGCCGGAATTGAAGAAGATGTAAAACTTGGCCGCGGTGAGAAATCTCCAAATTCCACAAGGTGAGAGCGAAGGGAGTGAGTGAGTGGCGGCGTTGTCTTTGCGGAGATGGAGGCGCTCGAGGCTCCTTTATAGGGCCAGGCAAAGAGGAGACGGAGATCGTGTGCGGCTTCAATGGAGCGAAGTGGAGGTTAAAGAGGGTTAAAGAGAGGGAAAGCAGGCGAAGTGGAAGCGAGAGAAACGTGGGTTTGAATGCGCGCGATCGCGCGAAGTAAGGAGGCGTAAATGGCGCGTTTAAGAGCTTCACGAAGGCGGCAATGGCGGTGGTGCCGCGGCGCGCTTAGAGAAGAAAGGAGGAAAACGACGAGTGCGGGTGGTTGGATTCGATCCAAGGGTGCGAGCAACCGTGAGGCGTGTTCAGCGTGAGGGCCGCGTCGATGCATATCGGACGGATTCTTGAGTTCGGAGAGCGGGCAGCTGCGTGAGGCAGAAATGGGCCTAAGCTTTTTACCAACACTGTTTAGGATTTTAATTGGTTTTCCATTTTAAAAATTCAGATTAATTCATTTTAGCTTTAGAATATAGCAAAATACTTCCAATAATTCTAGAAAAATTCACATAAATTCTTAGAGTCATTTTAGACTTAATAAAATTACTTCCAACTTAAACTTGATAATAGATTTTGCAGTTAAATTTATTTTAGCTTTAACTAATTAGGGAAAAGTTTTAAAAATTTCAGAATTTCCACAAAAATAAATAATTTTAAATTTTCTCTGAAATTGAAATTTTGGGTTGTTACAAACCTTCCCCCCTTAAAGGAATCTTGACCCCGAGATTCAGATTTGGCTAGCAAGGAGATGGGGATACTCTGCCTTAAGATCTTCCTCTCGTTCCCAGGTGGCTTCACTTTCTGGGTGGCGGCTCCACTGGACTTTATATGATCGGATGATCTTGCTCCTGGTAACACGCTCCGCGACGTCTAGAATCTTGATTGGTTGTTCTACATAAGTGAGGTCTTCTTGTAGATTGATACTCTCTAAAAGAGTCTGATCCTCTGGCACTCGAAGGCACTTCTTTAGTTGTGACACATGAAAAACGTTGTGTACTGCAGACAAGGTGGTTGGCAGTTCCAACTGATAAGCGACTTCACCTCTCTTTGCCAAAATTTTGTAAGGACCCACAAATCTGGGTGCGAGTTTTCCTTTGGTTCGAAACCTTCTTACTCCCTTGAGTGGAGTAACTCTGAGATAAACAAAATCTCCTATTTCAAATGTCAATTCTCTTCTTCGATTGTCGGATAACTTTTACATCGGGTTTGAGCTACTTTCAGACGTTCTCTTATTGCTTTAACCTTGCTTTCAGCGTCTTTGATCAATTCCGGTCCGAAGAATTGGTGCTCTCCTACTTCATCCCAAAGGAGCGGAGTTCTGCATTTTCTGCCATATAAAGCTTCAAATGGAGACATCTCAGAGACTAGCTTGATAGCTATTGTTGTACGAGAACTCGTGATAGGGCACATTCTTGTCCCAACTTTTTCCATAGTCTAAGGCATGTGCTCAAGCATGTCTTCAAGAATTTGGTTGACGCGTTCTGTCTGACCATCCGTCTGAGGGTGATACGCTATACTGAAGTTGAGTCTGGTTCCTAAAGCTTCGTGAAGACTCTTCCAAAATCGGGAAGTGAACCGGGAACCTCTATCGAGACAATCTTCTTGGGTACACCATGTAAACAAACAATCTTGGCCACATATAATTCGCTAGTTTGCTACTCGATAGGTGGTCTTGATTTCGAATGAAATGGGCCACTTTGGTCAATCGGTCAATTATCACCCAAATGGAATCACATCTGTTTGGGTCTTAGGAAGTCCGATAATGAAATCCATACCAATTTCTTCCCACTTCCATTCAGAATTGGTAATGGTTGCAACAAACCAAAGCGAGTCTTTGATGTTACGCCTTAACTCGTTGACATACATCACAACGGGCAACAAATTCAGCGATTTCTCGCTTCATGCTGACCCACCAATACTTCTCCTTCAGATCCTGGTACATTTTGGTACTTCCGGGATGAATGGAGTAGGGTGATTCATGTGCTTCTTTCAGAATTGACTGTTTTAATTCCTGCTGATTAGGCACACAGATGCGATTTCCGAACCACACTGTTCCTTGCTCATCTTCAGAGAATCCTGGGGCTTTGCCTCTTCTCATATTCTTTTTGATTTCTTTGATGTCTTCGTCTTCTAACTGTTTTTCTCTAATCTGACTCTGAAGAGTGGGTTGAACTTCCAAAGCATTGACACATCCTTGATTGACAATCTCCAGATTTAGATGTTTCAGTTCTTCATACAATTCTGGCTGATTCTTCTGAACCAAAATGGTATTGCAATACGCCTTTCTACTCGTGGCATCTGCAACTACATTTGCTTTACCCGATGATAATGAATTCCAAGGTCGTAATCTTTTATCGGCTCTAGCCATCTTCGTTGTCCGAGGTTGAGTTCGATCGAGTAAAATGTAGTTCGAGACTCTTATGATCCGTGAAAATCTCACAATGTTACCAATGAGATAATGCCGCCAGATTTTTGAGCATGCACAATTGTCGCTAACTCAAGATCATGAGTCGGATAATTTCCTTCGTGTGGTCTTAATCGACAAGATGCATAAGCCACTACTTTGCCTTCTTGCATAAGTACACATCCTAGTCCTTGACGGGATGCGTCAGAGAAGATTTCAAAGTCCTTATGAATATCAGCAAGATTAACACCGGTGCAGACACTAATCTCTTCTTCGCCTCGAAACTCTTTTCACGTGCCTTTGTCCATTCAAACTTTTTCTCCTTTTTGAAGTTGAGTCATGGGTCTCGCTATCTTGGAGAACCCTTCAATAAATCATGTAATACCCCGCTAATCCAAGGAAACTTCTCACCTCTGTGGATGACTTGGGTTGTTTCCAACCCATTACGGCTTCAACTTTGGTTGGATCTATCATGCGACTCCTCCCGACACAATATGTCCAAGGAATGCCACTTGACTTAGCCAAAATTCGCACTTGCTAAATTTGGCATAAAGTCGATTCTCTCGAAGTTTTCCCAAAATTATTCTCGAGATGATCCTCGTGTTCTTCTTCATTCTTTGAATAAATGAGAATATCATCGATGAACACAACCACAAACTTATCCAGAATTCCATGAACACTTTGTTCATCATATTCATGAAGTAAGTTAGGCGTTTGTCAAACCAAACGACATCATCAGAATTCATACTGCCCATATCCGGTTGTGAATGCAGTCTTGAATGTCTTCGTGCGATCTTCGATTGGTGATAGCGGATCTCAAGTCAATCTTGAAAATACACTTGCTCCTTTAATTGATCAAACAGATCATCGATCCTAGGTAGCGGTACTTATTCTTGATTGTCACTTCATTAAGTGATCAGTAATCCACACACATTCTCATACTATTTGTCTTTCTTCTTGACAAATAATCTGGCGCTCCCCAAGGTGATGAGCTTGGCCGATATAACCTTTCTGCTTTTAGTTCCATTATCTGCTTTCTTCATCTCTCGCCAACTCATTGGTAGGCATTCTCAGAGGGTCGCTTTGAGATTGGGGCGGTCCTCGACTAAGTCAATTATAAATACTACGCCCTGTCGGGTGGCATGCTTAGGAGTAGTTCATCGGGAAAAACATCCGGAAATTCTTGTACCATGGTATATCTTCAAGCTTTAACTCTTTCAAGTGGTTAGAATTGATCTTCCTCCAGACTAGTCTTGGGCTTGAATTAACCGAGATTCCTTGCTCATTGGTAAGAGCAATAGACCTATTGGCACAATTTATTTGTCCTTGATTCTTGGCTAGCCAGTCCATTCCAAGGATTACATCCAAATTTTGAGAATGCAGGACTATCAAATCTACTAGGAAGGTTACTCCGGATATTTCAAGGGTAAGGTTTGGGCAAAGATAATTGGTTCTCATTTCTAAGCCCGGGGAGTGAATTATCATAGGGTTATCTAAAGGAGAGATAGGTAACCTATGTTTTCCCACAAATTCATTGGAAACAAAAGAGTGCGATGCTCCGGAATCAAATAGGACTAATGCCGGTATCTTGAATTGATCGAAACGCACCAGGGCGACATCCGGTCGCTTGAGCTTCCTCTGCGTAACGTGGTTCACACGCCCTTCGTAATCTTGAACCGCTGGCTTTTGATTGTCGCCATGGGCGGAACTCTGGTCTTGGCCTAGTAGGTGGTGCGCCTTGCAGCTTCTTAGGGCATCTGTTAGCATAATGCCCCATCTCGTTGCAGTGGAAACAGGTCACTCCAACTGCTGATGGAATCGGATTCTTCTGCTGAGACCGACCTCCAGCTTGAGTTGCTACAGGCTCAAGTATTGGGTATTGTGTTGGTGCCTTTGGAGCTCGAGTGTGGAAGATGAAATCCTCCACGTTGTGGTGGCCGAGGCTGTAAAGCGAGGCTTGGGTTGTCCTCAAAGATTGTACTTCGAGCGCCATCCTCCGCTATGTTCTCCATCTGCAGATGTTTGGCCTCCGGCGAAAAGCTTTATTCACTAACTGCTGGAAGTCAGTAGTCATTGGAGACCAATGGATCGAGATCTCATCGCTCAAACCATCCATGAACCTTTTCGCCTTTCTTCATCACTAGCCACATCTGCTTTGGGGCATAGCGAGCAATTTGGTTGAATTTGTGCAGTATTCACCCTTGTGCGGTTGCCTTGTTTGAGCGCGTGGAACTCTTTCTTCTTTAGGGTCATTATCCTCAAGGAATATGTGCATGGCGGAAAGCCCGCACAAACTCCTCCCAAGAGATAGTCTCGCATCGGATGGGAGATGTTGTAGTTATCCCACCATTACGATGCGGGGACCGGTGAGTCGGTGAGAGGCAAACAGGACTCTCTCACGATTAGTACACTGAGTGATATCCAGCTTCTTCCCGATAGCACGGATCCAGTCATCGGCATCCATCGGCTCTGTGCTGTTGGAGAAAGTCGGTGGGCGCATACGCATGAATTCTGCCATGGTCAATCTTTGTGCAGGTGGAGGTGGTGGTGGTGCTTGAGCTGGTGCTGCTTGGTTGATGTTAATGGACTGAGCTAGCAGTGTCTATCGATGTGTACGATTGACCATCATCTGGCGCCAATCGTGCCCTTCACCGGTGGAGGGGTGGTTCTTTGGGCGGGGTTTTCCGTAATCTGCGTTTGGATTTCCTTGGCCTTGAGCGCTACCACTTCTTTGGTGCATGTGGTAACCATCTGTGGAATCTTCTAAAGACTCGAATAGAGTATAGAAATAAAGTTCTAAGGAATAATATTTTTAACAGCCCAAGAACAAACAAGCACAAGACAAAAGAACCAAATTTTGCCAAAAATAGTCCTTTTATTATTTTATTTTATTGTTTGATTATGGCTATCACAAGAGACATCGACGGACTCATAATTCGCATCTAACGATCATATTATGAGATACCGCTAAGGTGTAAGAGGGTATAATCTGGCTGCAAGTACTACCCTCTCTCGCCTTGTAGGTAGCCGACTCTTCTTCTCGTAGCTTTCAACCTTTCTTTCGTGATCTAGCAGTCGTTTCGAGTATTACGCAGTTCATCCAGAGTGTTTAGTAGGCATAATCCATTGCCTTAGACAGTCCACTTGGTGAGTAAGTTCAGAGAGTCCTCGTTCTCACCGAACGAAAGGTACTATCAAGTTTAGTCGGAATGTGCATGGGGTGGTAGTGGAACTCGAGTCTTCAAAATGATTGTTGTAAATATGGCGGAGGCGACGTGTTGCTTCTCTAGCTGCGTCTGAAGTCCATCAATAAATTATCGCGTCTCATTAGGCGTCGAAGATGTGGTGGTTTGTGTTTGGTTGAAGATTGGCGTGAGGACTACTTCAAGTCTCCAACGCTCTTGGTTTCCGCATTATACATGTACCCTTGATAAGTTGGTCTCTGGTTGTAGCCTAGGTGTTGCATCATCTTCCATAGGAGTGCGGCCCGATGTCCGTGAAAATTCCATGGGAAATCCGGGTTGGTTGTTCACCATCTACAATTTAGAGAATAAGATGAGTTGATAACCATTTTAAAAAGAAGTGTTGAGAAGACTCTTGGATAGACTCAAAATATTTTTAATTTTTGAGAAATAAATCCTTAAAGCGATTCTAAGGCCACGACCTCACTACCGATATGGCTCGATACCACTTTTGTCGAACCCGGAGCGAAGGATCCCGAATTCTCGTGTTCATACATTAGTCCAGATAGCTAATGTACAGTCAAACAAAAGTGATAATCAAAACATATCACGATTTTATTAATATCTATTCAGAGTTTATTACAAAGGGCCCGAGGCCAAATAAAGTGAAACACAATGAAGCGAAAAATAGTAGTAGACCCAACGATTCGCCGGGCAATAAATCGTCTGGGCGCGCACCTAAGCGCCAAGATCCTCACCGTCTGGTAGATATCTTCTCCTGAATAAAGATTATTCAGCAAGAGTGAGCACTACTACCGTGCTCGCAAGTTACACCCAATATGGAATTGATATGCATGCATAAGGTAGACAAAGGATACTGGCAAGGTTATTTTGCGTAAAGCAGCAGTTTTAATTTAAATAATCATATTAGAATACAAAGCCATTTCATACAATAATCTAAATCACCATTTTAAATGACAATAGTTTATTGTGGATAACCTCCATAAAAGATGATGGATATCCTCCAATCACAATGGCTACCCGCCCAATTTTCCCACAGGACTATCCATCCTGAAATTATCTGTTGAAATCACTTTTAAAACCAAAAACAAAACTAACTCTGAGTGGCTTTGCTAGCATGTCCATGACCGCGGACGCGGCTATTCGAATAGTTTCTACTCTGCAGAGTTTGTACAACTTTACCCACACGAGATATTATACTCTTTGTGTCGGCCAATCCACGCTTCCTAAGGCGTGTGACAGAGCAAACATCACAAGGCCGTTACAATGTTCTACCTCAAAGTACTCGTGCCCGCTAAGGTTTCGCTTCCATTGACCGGTAGTCCTCCAAAACCCCTCTTGCGCTAGATGGGAAAAACTGTCTTCACCCGACACCCATACATACAACATAGCACAAATAACTAAGAGGTATTACAAATTATTAAGCGAGTCCCGCCCATACAGGACATGTGGTTGTACGATAAGGCATAACAAAATGCGCTCAAAGACCGGTCCTCAATTGACTTGGGCGTCATTCAATTTAAACCCTGGGTCTTAATCTTAACCAGACTAAGCCCGTGCATAAACCTGCACCCACCATTCATCCTTTTCGCCCAAGTCCAAACCCTTTTGATTTTATTTCTATAAAACCATCTTTACAAATTCTCTATGGTAAAACAACACCATAGTTTTAATTTTCAAAGAAATTTTATTGAGTTGGCTAAAATTCTCCCAAAAACATAAATCATGGTCTAAGTATTTATGAAGCATTTGATTATTAAACATAATAATTTATCTAAAGTGACAAAGGAATGACATGGCAACATCCAAAATTTGGCATACAAGGATAATAGGAATAACTAATTATTTAAACAGAATTTGAAATACTTGAATAAAATTATGCATGCATTTAATAATTTAAAAACTGAATTTAATTAACTTTAAAATAATAGGGCAAAATGGTCAAAGTATAACTTGCCTTCGTTGCGATACCGAAAATCTAAGTCTTGAGAAGTATCAAATTCCCTTAATCGTCAGAGTCTAAACGTGAAAATAAAATAAATCATATGAAATTCAAATAGAACTCAAGCAGACAAATTAAGTTGAGACCAAATAATATAATATCATTTTAAACAGCTATAAAATCATTTTAATATATTTTAGAAATTTATTTCACTAATTTTGAAGTTAGAATTCAAATGATATGGATTTTACAAATTTTAACCTAAATTTGATATTTAAAAGAATTCTAAATTCTAAAACAGAACTAAAATGAACTCTAAATTGAATTATTATATTTTATTTAGTTAGACAATAATTTTCTAAAATTTTAGCAACTTGAATCATCTAATTTGGAGTTATAATGCAAAAGTTAAGAATTTTACAAATTTTAAACCAAATCATTATTTAAACAATTTTCTCGAATTATTCTCCTAAAGGAAATTCTAATTATTGCATGATGACGTCACGATGATTTTCCGGATTTAAATGAATTTGAATTAATTTTCCGACAAGTGGGGCCTACATGTCATTGACATGGCTCACATGGACCAAGTCCACTGAGCCTTAGGGCTCGGAGGTGGCGCCGAGTTGGCGTGGGAGGGTGACGCGCCGCCACGCTGGCTGCCACGCCGGACTCTGGTGAGGTGGCGCCGTGTTGGCGCCGAGGTGGCTGAAGCCACGAGGCCGAGTCCGGCGAGGCTCGGCGACCACCTCGCCGGCGCTTCTACGCGCCATGGCGAGGCGCGGGCGCTATCGAGAGAGGGGGAGACGCTGAACACGATGCTTACCAATTTAGCGGCGGCGCGTGACCGGAGGCTCGTCGGAGTTGAGGTTTAGCGGCGACGGCGTACGGGTGTCGACGGAGAAGGTGATCTGGAGGGTCTTGGGCAAAATGGGTGAGCGCACCGTGATCGCAATGACGTCGCGAGGCTGTTGGTGGCGGAGATGAGGATGCGGCGACGACGTAGACGCCGGAATTGAAGAAGATGTAAAACTTGGCCGCCGGTGAGAAATCTCCAAATTCCACAAGGTGAGAGCGAGCGGGAGTGAGTGAGTGGCGGCGTTGTGCTGCGGAGATGGAGGCGCTCCCGAGGCTCCCTTTATAGGGGCCGGGGCAGGCGAGGAGACGGAGATCGTGTGCGGCTTCAATGGCGGCGGCGAAGCGAAGTGGAGGTTAAAGAGGGTTAAAGAGAGGGAAAACGGGCGAAGTGGAAGCGGAGAGAAACGTGGGTTTGAATGCGCACGATCGCGCGAAGTAAGGAGGCGTAAATGGCCGCGTTTAAGAGCTTCACGAAGGGCGGCAATGGCGGCGGTGCACGCGGGCGCGCTAGAGAAGAAAGGGAGGAAAACGACGAGTGCGGGTGGTTGGATTTCGATCCAAGGGTGCGGAGCAACCGTGAGGCGTGTTCGCGTGAGGGCCGTCTGATGCATATCGGACGGTTGCTGAGTTGGGAGAGCGGGCCGCGCGCGTGTGAGCAGAAATGGGCCGGAAGCTTTCGGCCCAACACTGTTTAGGGATTTTTAATTGGTTTTCCATTTTAAAAATTCAGATTAATTCATTTTAGCTTTAGAATATAGCAAAATACTTCCAATAATTCTAGAAAAATTCACATAAATTCTTAGAGTCATTTTAGACTTAATAAAATTATTTCCAACTTAAACTTGATAATAGATTTTGCAGTTAAATTTATTTTAGCTTTAACTAATTAGGGAAAAGTTTTAAAAATTTCAGAATTTCCACAAAAATAAATAATTTTAAATTTTCTCTGAAATTGAAATTTTGGGCTGTTACAACACAGAACCAATAATATAACCAGTTATGAGTATACAAGATCATCTCATAACAATCATAGAATAAATTCATACCTATAGAGATCATATCAAATCATAGATATAGCTAACCATTTAGCTCAAGAACAATAATAATAGTAGTATAGAATCGAATCAATCAGAAACGCAGATGCAATAGATTACCCAAATCCCACCTACTGTGCACAGTGTGTCAATTTAATGTTTCGATTACCACGGACCTAAAGCCCGCTCTGATACCAACTGTAACACGCTGGCTATTCGGAAGCCAAAATGTTACCTAAAGGATCTAGCATACATCCATAATGAGGAAGAATCTAAACAATATCTCATCTAATGACATAAAGAGATTAACATTTAATAGAACAAAGGCAAGAATATAATCTGAATCCAAATAATTATATCAAAGGGGTGATCAAAGACCACAAGCAGAACCTAAGCAACTATAACATGGAGAGACATATCAACCACATCTAACTTTATTTATTACAGTTCATCAATTAATGAATGAAAGACATAACCAAGTCCTATTATTGAAACTAGAGCACGGTGAAATGAACGAATAGTGTGTGTCTACTCCTCCCAAAAGAGTCATCATCAACGATCACCTAAAATAAACAAACAAAGCAAGAATGAGTCCGAGACCTCAGCAAGTACGGTGAATAATTGGACATACAACAAATATGAACAAGACAACAACATTAAAGAATATGAACATAACACCGAATGTTTATATGAATGAATGGAATGAATGGATTTAATGAAATGAAAGGACTGCACTCCTGCTTATACCGATATAGCTAGTGACACACCCGTCGGTGTTCACTTAAGCCCGCATTTAACAAAATGTGGGGATCCAAATTCTGTATGAAGAACGTTTCATACGGGTGTCCAAATCTGCCCAAATTGGAATGGTGGGTTTTACGTGCCCATACTGGAATTGATGGGTCTTTATAATCCACTCCCGTGGATCCCACATTGGAATGGCGGGTCTTACGTGCCCATACTGGAATTCATAGGTCTTTATAATCCACTCCTGTGGATGGAACATGACAATGGATGCATGGAATGAACTATGAATAATGAAAGACATCATCTCTAATCATGGAAATAACACATATGCAAGGAACATAAACATTGAAGCTTCTCATGTATCATAGAGAAACACAATACGAACATCAAGCATTCAGCATTCACTATTCTTAAGAATATTAAAGTACTTGCCTTCCGCGTTGCGACGCGTTAGTAGGCAACAAAGGTGCTCCTAAACCCGAAGCCTCACCTACACAAGTAAGTACTCGAAATAAGAACAACATGGTACAGGACACTACCAGCAACGTTTTACAACACTTTCTCGATAACCCAAGAATTAACTAATAGACCTATTCTGAAAACAGACAACCCAATCACAGAAATGAATCTGAATAGCAGCACGAAATAACTCATATCTATTGATCTGTGACTCAGAACGAGGTGAGCCCAGATCCTATGAAAACTTAATGAACATATCTACAAAATTCTAGTTGACAAGATCTCCCAACTCGGCCAAAATAAAATGCTAACCGGTGGATGAAAGTACAAGACAGATTCTGTCTAGACGAAAAGGACAGCAGTAAAGAACAGATCACAACTTTTGATCCACAACTCCGATTAGGGCGTTCTTTATCATGATGGAAATGTTATAAAAATTTCTACAATAACCTAGTTGGGTGAAAACCCTAAATCTTCTATTATCATAATTATAATTTAAAAGGCAACTAGACAGATCATTCTCATCAAGAATTCAGGACAGCAGGGAAGATCATACCATAACTTTTGATCCGTACGTCGGAATTTGGTGTTCTTGGTGGCTACGGAAAGCTAAGAACAATATCTATAAATCTCTAGGAGATGGAAACCTCCAATTTTGCTTCTAAGAATCCGAAATTGGCCACGCAACAATCTAGACAGATCTGAAATTCTAACAGCAGCAATTCAATCCAATCCAACTAATCGAATTCGCATCTAATCATCATCAAACAGTGGGGAAAGCACCTCGTTACCCTTGAATACCCACGGGAAGGCGATGATCCATCCTCGAAGAAGCTCCTCTTCTTCTCCTCTGTTCCTCTTCTTTTCTCCTTGGCCGGCGGCACCCGAAGGGTTCTTCTCCCTCCCTTCTTCTTCTTGGACAGCATCATGGGAGGGGGGTGATTACTGTAGCGGCGATGACACTATAGCAGGAGGTGTGCTACAGTACCCTAGGGTTTTGGCTGCCCCTAATGGGCCTTTGGCCCAAGATTTAATCCCCTTCAAGAGAAATTCTGAAATCCCTTTTTAATTCCTGATAAAACGGTTCAAATTCAAATATAGTTCTAAAGATTGAACAGGGTATTACAGGTACATGGGAATTATCAAGTCCTACGTACGGAATCGATCTCAACCGGAGGGCAGCATCATTGAAGGTTATGCAACCGAAGAGGTCATTGAGTTCTGCGTCGACTACATGGCTTAGGTGGAACTGATAGGTGTGCCTCTATCTCGTCATGAGGGGAGACTGGAGGGTATTGGGACCATCGGAAGAAAATCAATCACTCCCGATCTGGATACGTACGCTCAAGCCCATTTCACGGTCTTGCAACACATGACCCAAGTATCCCCGTACATCGACGAGCATAAAGACATGGTACGCCAACAGAATCCAGACCGGTCAGAGGTTTGGATCACGAGAGAGCACAACCGTCGGTTCAACAAATGGTTAAAGGTGCAATTCACTGGGAGGAAATCAAGTGATGATACACTGCTATGGTTGGCAAAAGGGCCAAAATTTACAATTGTGATATGACAAGGATACGACATAAATGGGTACACATTTTATACGACAGCTCAGGATAGAAAAATCACAGTCTAGAACAGTGGTGTCCGCATTGATGCATTTCACGAGCAGTTCAATACCGCCGGGCCACGTGGGTCGAACTCCTACTATGGGTTCATAGAGGAGATTTGGGAGCTCGACAACATACTTTTCAAGATCCTCCTGTTTCAATGCCATTGGGTTAAACTTCTACAAGGTGGGAAGGGCGACAAGTATGGCGTCACTACTGTGGACCTCAAACGTGCTGGATACATGGATGAACCATTCGTACTAGCTAAGCAAGTTGTTCAAGTTTTTTTTGTAACGGACCCAGCAAATAAGAACCGCCACGTAGTTCTTCATGGAAAAAGAAGGATTGTCGGAGTTGAGAATGTCGTAGATGAGGAAGAGTACAATCAATTTGACGAGTTGCCTCCTTTCGAAGACGGCATCAGGCTCGAGGAAGAACCCCGTGAGGAAGCTAGCTATATGCACATTGATCATCATGAAGGGCTATATTTTAATTAAGAGTTTACTCCATTGTAATTTATTCCATAACATGAGACATGTCAATGTGGACTTGCCATGTGTTATGGACTTGTAATCTCTTATTTTGATGTCAATGTGGAATTGTCATGTGTTATGGACTTGTCATCTCTGATTTTGATGTCATTGTGGACTTCATTGTAATGTGGAATAACAATATTATGGACTTGTACAACCTATTTGTCTCAAGTCCTAATATGTCAAACATGATGGACTTAATATCTCCTTGCTCTTGTATGGCTTATAAAGTTCATGTGCTCTCATGCCAAATTATGGATTTCTCTGAATGTGCTCTTGTATGCCTAATACTTGTTGCACATATCTCTAAATGATCTATCATATAGTGGCATATCACAGACGGTTCTATTAAGGAATCGTCTGTGATATCGACCATATCACAGACAGTTCCTTAATAGAACCGTCTGTGATTACTTATCATAGGTGGTTCTATAATAGAACCATCTATGACATCCCTTTATTAAGTAGGGTACCGCTAGGGTTTGCGCCATTACTCAACACTTCCCCTCCCCAGCGCCTTACTCCCTACTCGCCCATTCGCATCCTCTTCCACTAAAGCCTCCTACCCCGACGGCCGCCCCCGACATCGACGACACCCGGCCGCCCCCTACTTTGTCGCCAGCTTTGGGCCATCCTCCTCCGACTCCAACCTGACGAGTGGCCGCCTCCCTCCTTCGAGGCAGCCCGTCGCCTCCTCTTCCACTGAAGCACTACCTCCTCCATAGCCCATCACCATCCTCCTCTCCAGCCTGTCACCGACTCCCTCCTCACGCCACCAACTCCAGTGCCTCCTCTAGTTCTCCAGTTTCCCTCCTCTCCAGTGGCCGACGGTGTGTTTTGTCATTGCTTTGTTGATACTATGTAGCTAGGGTTTGAATGTTCTATGTGATGATAAACATGGGCTAAAAATTTTAGATTGGGGGTTGATTTGTTGCAGCTACTACTTACGATGACTACATTTTTTTGACCTATGCTCTAGTGGAATGTTGATACTCTGCTGCTCTTTTACATTTTGTTAGGTTCATGTTCATATCTATATATTAGTATTACTACTTTGGTGGAGTCCGATGTTGCTGATTGATGAATGCATGTAAAGTTTTATGTAGTTTAACCTACTGATATGTGTCAAGAATAATATCTAGGCTTTTTTTTAACCAAATATGTATACCTTTTGATAGACTGTATTTTAGATTATAGATTTACTTATTTGTGGTAAGAATATTAAGTTTATGCATGATATTTCTAAATCAGTATCTCGCTTAGTGCCATTTTTGTCATCAGATCTTCTTTTGGCAAATCATATCGTTGTTTATGTTTGTAAAATCCTTTTTTGTTGCATTGACTTTCTTTGCCCGGTTGTTTGATACATTGATTCAAAGTTTGCTGTTTATATTTGCTTGAATGAACAAAAGAATGTTAGTGCTATATTGTAGACTTCCTTGAGTAGTACGAACTATATATGATTCCATTTGTTGTGAATGTATTGTCTATTGACGTGAATGTATTGTTTGATACTATTTGAGTAATAGATACTCTACTTGCAATCTATTTTTTAAAAAAAAACTCTCAGCGTTTTGAATTATTGGTATTATATGTAGGTTATTTTACTACCCCCATGGAATTTTTATGACGTATCCGTATTATATGCAAATTTTTCAATATTAATGGTATTTGTGCTAGATATGATGAGATTATGGCCATGGTGGGTGTTCTTGGGCATTGAGGGTGATGGTGGCATTGTTACCTTCAGTGGGCTTGTGAATTTTGCTCTATGAGGAAGATGGTTAAATACTGAAATTGAATTGATAATCAATTTATATTTGAGCTCTACTTTGTTACTTACTGCTGTCATCTTGATCTATTGTCAATCTGTCACCTTTAAGTGGAACTAGTTGTGAAGCATTTTGGCTCTAGTGGTTACTAGCAGTCTTATTGGTTAGACCTTATGTTGTCCAAGTAGCAGGCTTGCTGATCTTGAGGCTTTCAGCTGTGACTCTTTGCCTTGCCTTGTGCATGACCACACTACCTATCCCCTTCACTCTCACAACTCACTATTTGGCTATGGTTGTGATCTAGTCCAACTGTATGCCAATCATACTCCTTACGTATATTTTTGGGAAAGTGTACAGTTAGTGTTTTTATCTATTCTCTTGATTGTGTGCCAAGTATCCCATGAATACCTTTTTAGTTTTTAATTTTCTTTACTACGTATTCTATATTTAAGTTCAATGGGTAACTTCTATTTGTTTATATAATTAATGTGTTTACAAGGCAATTTTAGTTAATTGGTTGGGTAACTTATATAGATAGCAAGTAAGTGAGATGGCGTCTGCACCGTCTTCGCCGCCGGCATCGACATCGCCGAATGCGTCTGGATCACCAAGCAAAGTGGTACGTAAGTGAGATGGTAGAGGAATATCGAAATTGCCTGTGGGCCGACTGACCATCATGGAGGTCAATGCCGTTGGGGTGCCTCTGAGTCCCAAGAAAGCAGCGGTGATATTTCGGACCATCTGCGGGATACTTGGAAGGGAACGGGTCCCCATCACCACACCAAGCTAGAAGTCTCTGACGGACGTAGAGAGAGGCCAACTGTGGACTAAAATTTCAGGCTTGTTCACTATCCTAGAAGCAGACCAGGTACGTGTGGAATGGTAGGCGTTGCTCGCGATGGGACATGAGTGGAGGACCTTCAAGGGCACGCTTGTCACGACGTACGTGAACACTGGTCAGACGCCCTTCACGAAGTATCAATTCTTGTCGCGGGATATATGGGACGACTTTGTGCGAATGAAGACGACGGGCGAATTTCAGGAGCAAAGTGCGGCACACAAAACTCTCCAGGCACAAAACACACACCCCCACAAACTCGGCACCGCTGGGTACGCGGGTAAAACAATGGAATGGGCGGCAGAGGACAAGAACGCAACCGGGCCATTTGCTAGGATCACAGACGAGCGTGCCCAAAGCTGGTTAAGAGCGAGGGCATCAGCCACGTCTTCAGGTGGCATGTCTTTCACAAACCCGACAGACGAGGCAGTGTCCCAACGTCTGGTAAATATGTCGAACTACCTAGTTGTTAATAAGTCCATAGCTTCAGAGTGTCTATAATAACATGATGACCTCTTGCAGCATGCATTGACTACCGAATCTTCCCAAGGCTCCTTCGAAGTAGACAGGGAGAAGGGTATACTATCTACGGCCCTAGAAACAAGGAGCACCCGGGTCGTACGTGAGGCGTTGGGGTTTACGTGCCTTGGAGGGATGGATTCCGACACGACTCCGACACGTATAGGAGTAGGAAGAGATCCAAGGCTGAGTACAACGCCTGGTTGGAACAGGTGCTTATTGCAAAATTTCAAGCACAGATAACAAGATTGCAGGACCAAATAAATCAACTCCTCAACCAGTTGCAAGCCGCCCCCGTTATTTTGGGAGCTAATTGCGTATCGTTTTGTAGGAGCCGACACCCTGCAAGCTCCAAGTGAGGATGGTTGGGTCCATTTCTATTGAGGCTGGGCGGGGGATGGTGTATCCACACTAGGAAGGGACAAGTGAAGACGGTGCCCGGTGGCCTTGAGGTTACGCTAGGGTCCAGGTGGACATGGTACATAACAATTTCATGGCCGTCCCGCTGGAGATTCACCCGAACGAAGACATCAGAACACTAGGGGATGCCATGCACACTTTAATCCAGTGTCCCAAGAAGGACATCGCCCTGGACCCAGCAGTGCCACGATCTCGACACGACCATTCCTCTCCAATGGGACCCTCGATGACTCCACCTCATCGGTTCCCATGGAGAAGACACTAAAGGAACAAGAAAAGCGTGCCATCGTATCGGCTCCCGAGTCGTCTCACGGGAAGACGTGTAGCGGGCCAGTCGTTAAGGCCAAATCGAAATTGAAGAACATTAAGACACGTCCCAAGCCCTGCAAATACTCCATCGGAAGTCCATTGGCCCCTGACACAGTATTAGCTCGTGCTGGAGTAGGTTGTCAGGCTTTGCATGTCTCGTACACACGGAAGACCAAAGAGAAGGGGAGCGATACCAGAATCACCGTCAGATACACGAAGGAGCATTTCTTCCACGAGCCGGGCCACTTCGTCGTGGGCTTCAATGACTTATTCGACCTATTCAACCTCGATGCCCTCGACCAAGGTAGTTAAAATCGCAAACCTACCCGTAAAGTCGTACGATTCTACGATCCCACGACGGCCTGTCGATTCAGATCACACTATGGATCAGAATCAGGTAGAATAGTGGTAGAGTCGCGATCCAAAGGGTAGAATCGTGTAGAATCGCAGAGTAGAATTGTGGTAGAGTCGCAAAAAAAATTGCAATTTTTTCTCTTTTTTTTGCAATTTTTTTTAGAGGCCTGGCTTTGCTGATATTTTGTTTTAGAGCAAAATTTGTTGATATTAATTTCTGAGATTGAAACTATAAATAAATAAGGAGCATGCAAAATATTATATCAATGTGGCAATGCTAGTACAAATATGTATATTATGAGTTATGACATGAGCAATCTTGAGCTTGATAATGATAAGCTTTTTTTATTCCTGTAGTATGTCTAGCTGCTTTTAAAGCGTTGCAATTAGATATTGATTTACAAAACTTGTGAACATTTCTCATTAATTGTAGTAAACTAGTCAAGGCCATTGACTGTTCTCCTGTAGTTCAGAACTATATCACCCATCATGTCAGTACCATTATGCTTTTTCTGTTGAGTGATAAGAAGTGTTTTGCCCCATTTTTGGTAATAAGTAAGTGGTAAACCTTATAAGAATCATACAAACTTATATTATAGATGTTAAATATGTGTATTTTTACAAATCCGTAGAATCGCTGATTCTACGATTCGATACTACGATTCGATCCTACCGGACGCAAATCGATCCGACTCGGGATCTCGACTCTGACTACCTTGCCCTCGACGCCTCGCTTCTACGATGCTGGACACTGTAAGTGTGTACAATCAAGTTCTACATTCATGTAATACCGATAAATATTATAACTCATTGCTTATGTATAGATATTGGTCCGAACTGGTGGGTTTCCTTGACCCACACGTGGTCTCTAAGCAAACCATCCTCGCAGGCACATCCTACGTTGAGAAATACATAACAACGAGATTGCTTGCTCAGGACGACAAGGACTACATAGTGGTGCCCTACAACCAGTAGTAAGTGCTTCACTACTTGCTATATAAATTTCATTTGTATTTTATACGCAGCAGGAAATTAGGTTTAATGACTATAGCGACACACGTGAGTAGGTACCACTGGATCCTTTTAGTCATTATACCAAAGAGGAACATGGTAATATACCTTGATTCCCTACTTAACAAAACCCACGACTTCACCCTTGTGAAAGGTATGCTCATTTCTATTGTAGTCTTCCTTTGTTTGAAATGGCCGAGGATAACTTTTGGAATTATGTAGGTCGTTCATCGCCTATGTTGCCGACGGAGGGGCATACAAGGGATCGAGCGCCATACTGCAACACAGGACACGATTTTCGGTACACGCTACAACACAATAATCCTATATCATACTTCGTAATAATATGTCTCAAACTGACTATACCTATATATGTAATTCTATTTTTGCCGTGCCTCCAGCAAAAACAAGATCACCTATGTGCATTCTACGTTTGCCATCATGTGAAGCAAATCATGAGTGCTAAGATGAAGGATCCCGATGTTTGTCAATCTCGAAATAATTATTTCCTAATTATAAATTTAAATATATATGCTTACTACTTTACTCTTGCTAGTGACAGGGCTTGAACATAGATTTGGATGCACTCGTTGTGAAAGAGATCTCAAACGTTCGAGGGAAGCTCTGCGCCTTCATCAAGACAGAGATCATTAACATCGACGGAGAGTTTCACTCTGTCAACACCTCTCAACCACGTTCAAACAATTGATTCAATTGTAATCCAATTGTAACAATAGCGACAATACTTGATCAAATTATTTTGTAATTGATTTTGAGTTGTAAATGATCACTTTGAGTTGTCAACAATTGATCATCTGTGATGTATCTATTTTTTGCATGCTTGTTTTCAGAGGGCATGGCTAGCAATTCCTGAGGCTAGCCGAACATAAAAAAAAATGGATAGGTATAAAGAACTGTAACACCCTAGCTATTCGGAAGCCCAGAAGCCAAGATGTCACCAAAATAATCTAACATACAACCATAATGTGGAAGAATTTGAACACTATCTCGTCTAATGACATAAAGAGATCAATATTCAATAGAACCATGCCATGAATATAGTCTGAATCCAAACAAGTATATCGAAGAAATGATCAAAGATCACAAGAAATACTTAATCAACCATAACATAGCACTAGGTATCATTCACCATCTAAATTTATTTATTACAGTTCATCAATATCAAATGAAAGATAGAAACTAAAACGTAATGTTGAACTTGAATATGGTGAAGTGAATGAGTAGTGCGTGTCTACTCGCTCCCAATTGAGCCAACATCAATGATCACCTAAAATAAACAAACAAAGCAAGAATGAGTCCGAGACTCAGCAAGTACAGTGAATAATTGGACATACAACAATTATGATCAAGACAATATCATTGAAACATATGAACATAACACCGAATGAATATATGAATGAATGGAGTGAATGGATTGAATGAAATGAAAGGACGGCACACATGCTTATACCGGTATAGCTAGTGACACACCCGTCGGTGTTCACTTAAGCTCGTATTTAACAAAATACGGGGATCCAAATCCCGTATGAAGAACATTTCATACGGGTGTCCAAATCTGCCCACATTGGAATGGTGGGTCTTACGTGCCCATACTAGAATTGATGGGTCTTTATAATCCACTCCCGTGGATGAAACATGATCTCTAATCATGGAAATAACACATATGAAAGGAACATAAACTCTGAATAATCTCATAGATCACAGAAAAGCACAATACGAACATCAAGCATTCAGCATTCACTAATCATAAGAAAATCAAAGTACTTGCGTTAACAGCGTGAGAACGGAGGATGTGAAGAGGGTGCTGCCCCCGGGACCAATCCCCCACCTGAATATAATTATAAAGCACGCTAAGACAATCATATTGGACCAAAAACACAACTAGTAGTACATACGAACTCGCTATACTCTCTAGCGTATTCCCAATTCCAACTCCTAAAGGTCGATCTGTCCCCTCTGTGGACAGTCACATTCTAAAATCCATAACGTTTAGTACCGAAGTCCAAATAGGGTGATCTTGGACTTTCTGGAAATGTTATCAATTTATCCAACTAATCCTAGTTGATGAGCCTTCTTGATTTGTAACAGCCCAAAGTTCTGTTACCAAATTAAATGTAATAAAGTTATTATTTTATTAGATTTTCTGAAATTTGAAAGAGTTTGTTTGCTTTATTTGAATTTCTGAAGTTTTACAAGTCAAAAATAAAAATTTAATTATTTTCGGAATTTTAAAAGCGTTTCCCTAATTATTTTAAAGCCAAAATAATTTATTTACAAAATTAAAAGCCAACTTTAAGTTGGAAATAATTTTATTAAGTCCAAAATGATTTTAGGAATTTCTGTGAATTTTCCTAGAATTTTTAGGATTTATTTGCTATTTTCTAGAGCTTAAATGAATTAACTGAATTAAATTAATAGTTAAAACCTTTTAAAAACCCTAAACTGGTGGGCCTAAAGCCACCGGTGGCCGATCCGCTTCCTCGGCCCATTCCCATTTTCATCACATGGCCCGCCCACTTCGGCCCAACATGGCCCGCCGCACCCCTTCCTCTCACCCCTCCCCGGCCCCACCCGTCACTCTCTCACCCCTCACTGCCGTGTGGGCCCCGCCCACGCCTTCTTCCTCCCTGCGTTCTTCTCCGCGCGGTCAACCACGCCGCCGCCATTGTTGCCGCGCACGGGAGCTTCGTCAACCGCCGCCTCAACCTCCCCGCCTCCTGCACGACGGGCGCCACGAACCCGCGCCCACGTCCGCCACCACCCCACCTTCTTCCCCACCTTCCGCGTCGGTTAACCCACGTCGCTGCGCAACCGTCGCACAACCGCCGTGCACTATCTCCTCCCCTCGTGCCCCTCGGCCCCTATAAAAGGGAGCACCGGGAGCCCCTCTTCACCCCGATCCCGAAGCCACCACCCACTTGCCCCTTATCGCCGTGTGCTCGTCAGAATCGAAGATTTCTCGCCGCCGACCACCGAAGTGTGGATCGTTGATTGCGCCGCCGCCGGAGCCACTCCGCCGTATTCGACCACACCGTCGTCTTCACCGCGTCGCCGCGAACCCAGTGCGCACCTCGCCTTCGCCGGAGGACCCCTGGAGCTCGTCGCCATCGTCAACCCGAAGCTTGCCGCCACTATTTCCTCGCCGCCGGCTACCTCCGTCCTCGCCTCGTCGTGTGGGTGAGCGCACCATACTCCTCGCGTTCTCCTCTTTCTTTTGGTACCCTCGCCGGCCGTCGTCATGCAGCACATCGCCGGCGACCCTAGGGCCGAGAGCCTAGCCACCCTTGCCTGCGTGGCATGCCACCATGGCCGCCACCGCGATGCCACGGAGGCGCCACCTCAGCGCCAAAGGCCGTGTGGCAGCCTGGTCAGCGCCCACGTGGCCAGTCCACCACCCCGACGTTCACTTGGCTCGGTGGAACCAGTCCACCGTGAGCCGTGTCTATGACACGTGGGGCCCACACGTCAGAAATGATTTTTAATCCTTTAATCCCGAAAATATCAGGGCTGACGTCATCCTTGCGCCATAATTAGATTTTCCATTAGAAAAACAATTCGGTAAATCCTTTTAATTTACAGATTTAGTTTAAAACTTGTAAAATTCATATCTTTTTCACCCCAACTCCAAATTGAGTGATTCCAAATTCTAAAATCATATAAAATTAATATCTAGCTAAGTAAAATATAATTATTTAATTTAGAGTAGGTTTAAACTATCTGTTTGAATTTGAAATGATTTAAACTACAAACCTAGGATTTAAATTTGTAAAAATTGATATCATTTGAACCCTAATTCCAAATTGAGTGATTCAAATTGCTGGAATCTTAGAAAATTATTATCTAGCTATATAAAATAAAATTATTTCATTTGTACTCAGTTTAATTTGTCTTGTGGAATTTATTTGAATTTCGATTGATTTGTCGTAATTTCACGTTTAGACTACTTATTTATTCCGGGAATTTGATTCTTAGAAGATTTAGAATTTCAAGACTTCAGCGAAGGCAAGTTACACTTTGACCATGTTGCACCTACTATTTTAAAGTTATTTAATTCAGTTTTTAAAATTATTATTGCATGCATATTTTTAGTCAATTATTTTAATACCCTGTTTAAATGCTTAGTTATTCCAATTGTTATTGTATGGCCAATTTTGAATATTGAAATGTCATCCCTTGTCACCATAGATAAATTTTTTGGAAATGCTTAGCAAATGCTTAGACCATGATTTTGATTTTGGGAGGATTTAGCCAAACCATTACAAATTGTCTGAAATTAAATCTATGGTATTGTTTTACCATAGAGAGTTTGTGAAGATGGTTTTCACTAAAATAAAATTAAAATGGTTTGGACTTGGGCGAAACAGATGAATGGTGGGTGCAGGTTTATGCACGGGTTTAATCTGGTTAGGATTAAAACCCAGGGTTTGATTTGAAAGACGCCCAAGTCGATTAAGGACCGGTCTTGGAGCCGCATCTTGCTATGCCTTACCGTACCACCACACGTCTTGTTTGGGCAAGACCTGGCTTAATAATTTGGGATACCTCGTAGATATTCGTGCAATTTTGTATGAGTGGGTGTCGGTTAGACTATAGTCCCACCTGGCGCAAGAGGGGGCTCCCGGAGGATGGTTAGTCCAAAGGGAGCGAAACCTTAGCGGGCATGAGTACTGTGAGGTAGATCATTGTAACGGCCTTGTGATAATTGCTTTGTCACACGCCTTAGGAAGCGTGGATTGGCCGACTCAAAGAGCAAATTATCTCGTGTGGGTAAAGCTGTACAAACTCTGCAGAGTAGAAAAACTATTCGAATAGCCGCGTCCGCGGTCATGGACATGCTAGCAAAGCCACTTTGAGTTAGACTTGTTTTTTTTGGTTTAAAATGATTTCAACAGATGTTTTCAGGATGGTTAGTCCTGTGGGAAAAATAGGGCGGTTAGCCATTGTGATTGGAGGATATCCATCACCTTTCTTGGAGGTTATCCACATTATACATTTGTCATTTAAATTATGATTTAAAATACTGTATGAAAATGGCCTTGCAATCTAATATGATTATTGAAACTAAAACTGCTGCTTTATGCAAAATAACCCAGCCAATGTCCTTTGTTCACTTTATGCATGCATTACAATTCCATATTGGGTGTAACTTGCGAGCACGGTAGTTGTGCTCATACTTGCTTTATGCAAACAAATTTCAGAGGAGAAGGACTTTGCTACCGGTGTGGACCTTGACGACTAGGCCGCTACCCCAGTCGATTGCCTGTGGCAGATCAGCTGGACTCCACTACTTATTCTTCGTCTTCCGCTGTGTTCTTTATTGTTGGCATGTAAGCCTCTTTTGTAATAAACTTTGTTAATTATTAATAAAGTTATGCGAGATATGTTTATGTTATCATTTTTGTAACTGTGTACACCGGAAATCCTGGACTGGTGTATGAAGACAAAGGGTTCGGGATCTTTCGCTCCTGGGTCCGACAAAAGTGGTATCAGAGCCATATCGACTGTAGGTCGTGACCTAGTTAGAATGGCCGTTAGTTGAAAAACTTCAAAACTTATTTTATACAACAAGCAAAATAATTTGTTCTATCCTCATCTTGGTCATCTTTCCATTCTTACCTCTCTCTCGGTATTCTTTCTTACCTAATTCTTTCTTCACCATTTTATGATGATAAATGGATCTTCTTTCCCCTATAAATTTCTATAGATGGTCAACACATTCTTAACCCTTACGTTCAAGATTACAAGACAAGGAGCCATCGAGAAAGTATCATCGTCTTCACCATCCATGGACGACGGACAAGACTTACTGAAGATCGCGATGTCAGCTCAACCATATAGCTTAAGATTTCCAATGGTCATTCTGTGTACTGAGTCATTTCACCAGATTAAAAGTCTCGATCGATTAGAACGTTGTACTGTTCTTAATTCGTATGGTGTATTTTCTTTTGGTACGTCGTACATACATCATTTGATCTTGTGCACAACGTTTTCTTTAAAATGGGTAGACTTCTTTCCTCATAGCTTTCTCTCTCACCCTTTGCTATTTTGCTTTTTCTCTAACAATCCATTGGACTTCCAACCTATCGAAGCACCGGGAACTTGAAGGGCGAATTGGTACTTCAAAACTTCGAATAACTCAAGACCTTAGATAAGAAGCCTCTCTCTATCTCTCAATTCATTTGTCCTTTGACCGTCTTCTTTCTTTCTAGCAGCTCAAAACTGGGACTAGATTCCTTTAAGGGGTAGATTGTAATGTTTCAAAGTTACATTACCAAATTAAATGTAATAAAGTTATTATTTTATTAGATTTTCTGAAATTTGAAAGAGTTTGTTTGCTTTATTTGAATTTCTGAAGTTTTACAAGTCAAAAATAAAAATTTAATTATTTTCTGGAATTTTAAAAGTGTTTCCCTAATTATTTTAAAGCCAAAATAATTTATTTACAAAATTAAAAGCCAACTTTAAGTTGGAAATAATTTTATTAAGTCCAAAATGATTTTAGGAATTTCTGTGAATTTTCCTAGAATTTTTAGGATTTATTTGCTATTTTCTAGAGCTTAAATGAATTAACTGAATTAAATTAATAGTTAAAACCTTTTAAAAACCCTAAACTGGCCGTGGGCCCAAAGCCACCGGTGGCCCAGTCCGCTTCCCCTCCGGCCCATTCCCATTTTCACCGCGCGCGCCCGGCCCACTTCGGCCCAACATGGCCCGCCGCACCCCTTCCTCTCACCCCTCCCTGGCCCCACCCGTCACTCTCTCACCCCTCACTGCCGTGTGGGCCCCGCCCACGTCTTCTTCCTCCCCGCGTTCTTCTCCGCGCGGTCAACCACGCCGCCGCCATTGTTGCCGCGCACGGGAGCTTCGTCAACCGCCGCCTCAACCTCCCCGCCTCCTGCACGACGGGCGCCACGAACCCGCGCCCACGTCCGCCGCCACCCCACCTTCTTCCCCACCTTCCGCGTCGGTTAACCCACGTCGCTGCGCAACCGTCGCACAACCGCCGTGCACAATCTCCTCCCCTCGTGCCCCCTGGCCCCTATAAAAGGGAGCACCGGGAGCCCCTCTTCACATCGATCCCGAAGCCACCACCCACTTGCCCCCTATCGCCGTGTGCTCGCCGGAATCGAAGATTTCTCACCGCTGGCCGTCGAAGCGTGGATCGTCGATTGCGCCACCGCCAGAGCCACTCTGCCGTATTCGACCAGACCGTCGTCTTCACCGCGTCGCCGCGAACCCGGTGCGCACCTCGCCTTCGCCGGAGGACCCCTGGAGCTCGTCGCCGTCGTCAACCCGAAGCTCGCCGCCGCTATTTCCTCATCGCCGGCCGCCTCCGTCCTCGCCTCGTCATGTGGGTGAGCGCACCATACTCCTCGCGTTCTCCTCTTTCTTTTGGTACCCTCGCTGGCCGCCGCCGTGCAGCACATCGCCGACGACCCTAGGGCCGAGAGCCTCACCGCCCTTGCCTGCGTGGCATGCCACCATGGCCGCCACCGCGATGCCACAGAGGCGCCACCTCAGCACCAAAGGCCGCGTGGCAGCCTGGTTAGCGCCCGTGTGGCCAGTCCACCGCCCCGACGTTCACTTGGCTCGGTGGAACCAGTCCACCGTGAGCCGTGTCTATGACACGTGGGGCCCACACGTCAGAAATGATTTTTAATCCTTTAATCCCGAAAATATCAGGGCTGACGTCATCCTTGCGCCATAATTAGATTTTCCTTTAGAAAAACAATTCGGTAAATCCTTTTAATTTACAGATTTAGTTTAAAACTTGTAAAATTCATATCTTTTTTACCCCAACTCCAAATTGAGTGATTCCAAATTTTAAAATCTTATAAAATTAATATCTAGCTAAGTAAAATATAATTATTTAATTTAGAGTAGGTTTAAACTGTCTGTTTGAATTTGAAATGATTTAAACTACAAACATAGGATTTAAATTTGTAAAAATCCATATCTTTTGAACCCTAATTCTAAATTGAGTGATTCAAATTGCTGGAATCTTAGAAAATTATTATCTAGCTATATAAAATAAAATTATTTCATTTGGACTCAGTTTAATTTGTCTTGTGGAATTTATTTGAATTTCGATTGATTTGTCGTAATATCACGTTTAGACTACGACGATTCTGGGGAATTTGATTCTTCCGAAGATTTAGAATTTCAAGACTTCAGCAAAGGCAAGTTACACTTTGACCATGTTGCACCTACTATTTTAAAGTTATTTAATTCAGTTTTTAAAATTATTATTGCATGCATATTTTTAGTCAATTATTTTAATACCCTGTTTAAATGCATAGTTATTCCAATTGTTATTATATGGCCAATTTTGAATATTGAAATGTCATCCCTTGTCACCATAGATAAATTGTTAGGAAATGCTTAGCAAATGCTTAGACCATGATTTTGATTTTGGGAGGATTTAGCCAAACCATTACAAATTGTTCGAAATTAAATCTATGGTATTGTTTTACCATAGAGAGTTTGTAAAGATGGTTTTCACTAAAATAAAATTAAAATGGTTTGGACTTGGGTAAACGGATGAATGGTGGGTGCGAGTTTATGCACGGGTTTAATCTGGTTAGGATTAAAACCTGTGGTTTGATTTGAAAGACGCCCAAGTCGATTAAGGACCGGTCTTGGAGCCGCATCTTGCTATGCCTTATCAGACCACCACACGCCTTGTTTGGGCAAGACCTGGCTTAATAATTTGGGATACATCGAGATATTCGTGCCATTTTGTATGAGTGGGTGTCGGTTAGACTATAGTCCCACCTGGCGCAAGAGGGGGCTCCCGGAGGATGGTTAGTCCAAAGGGAGCGAAACCTTAGCGGGCATGAGTACTGTGAGGTAGATCATTGTAACGACCTTGTGATAATTGCTTTGTCACACGCCTTAGGAAGCGTGGATTGGCCGACTCAAAGAGCAAATTATCTCGTGTGGGTAAAGCTGTACAAACTCTGCAGAGTAGAAAAACTATTGAATAGCGCGTCATGTCATGGACATGCTAGCAAAGCCACTTTGAGTTAGACTTTTTTTTTGTTTTAAAATGATTTCAACAGATGTTTTCAGGATGGTTAGTCCTGTGGGGAAAATTGGGCGGTTAGCCATTGTGATTGGAGGATATCCATCACCTTTCTTGGAGGTTATCCACATTATACATTTGTCATTTAAATTATGATTTTAAATCTTGTATGAAAATGGCCTTGCAATCTAATATGATTATTTAAACTAAAAGCTGCCGCTTTACATAAAATAACCTTGACCAATGTCCTTTGTTCACTTTATGCATGCATTACAATTCCATATTGGGTGTAACTTGCGAGCACGGTAGTTGTGCTCATACTTGCTTTATGCAAACAAATTTCAGAGGAGAAGGACTTTGCTACCAGTGTGGACCTTGACGACTGGGCCGCTACCCCAGTCGATTACCTGTGGCAGATCAGCTGGACTCCACTACTTATTCTTCGTCTTCCGCTGTGTTCTTTATTGTTGGCATGTAAGCCTCTTTTGTAATAAACTTTGTTAATTATTAATAAAGTTATGCGAGATATGTTTATGTTATCATTTTTGTAACTGTGTACACCGGAAATCCTAGACTGGTGTATAAACACAGAGGGTTCGGGATCTTTCGCTCCCGGGTCCGACATGATTCGGCCACCAAAAACCCCTACCAAGCTAATTAACAAAACATCGAATTCGCATCGAGTTTTCTGGATAGTCATACTAAAACTACCATAACTTTCAGTACGATTGTCCAAATTTTGAGTTCTTGAGCTTTCTGGAAAGCCGAGACAATAATCTACAATTAACTAGTAGATGACATTCCCAAAATCTGCAATTAAGGTGCGCAAATAAATCGTACAACAGAACAGCAGACTAATCAGATCTACTGTTCGATTTCTCCCTGACTAAAAACATGCTAATACTTCCCTTACTGTTCCCACAATTAATTAACTATCAAGTAGTAACCAGCACTAGAATATCTAGCCATGCATAAAGCAATGTTGCCCACAACTTAGACAACTACTACTGTCACCATTGCATGCAAAAGTTCACTACTAGAAAAATTCCAATCACTAGCAGTGCAGCAATAAATAATGAATTACTAACGCAGCAACATTAGACTAATCCTTCTCTCCAACTACTCCATTAAACGTATGCATGCTGCACCTTTTAACTAATCATGGTAGGTAGTACCCATTAACTAGTCATAGAATAAGACAAAACTTAATTAACTACTTTACCTATGCATGAACTGCAGCGGCAGAACAACAAATGGCCAGAAGCTTCACGCGGCTCAGTGGCTGCAACTCAAACGGCTGGAAATACACGCGGCAGCGGGCACATGCCTCCAGCGGGCAGCTGGCAGAAGGTTTCAGCCGAGTGCACAGCCCTTTAGTAGCCTTCACGCGCGCACGCACACGCGAGGTGATTAGCGAGCGAGCAGAAAAACCAGCGCTGGCGAACATGCGACGCGGCAAGAGCAGAAGAGCTTCCGGCGGCGGCTACGAGGAGGCAGGGGCGGCACGAGGCTGGTAGCTAGGGTGGATAGGGCGTGCGGCAAAGGCAGAGGTTTTGCTAAAACTATTATTGATCAGGGTTAAAAGTAGATCACTAATGGCCCACTTGGCCCAATTGACAATAATTAATTTTATTCTATTAATTAATCTCCCTTCTAGTCATTTGATTAAATGGGGTATTACACTCTAGCACCCTTAAACAGAATTCGACCCCGAATTCTACTGGTTGTTCTGGTCGAAGAACAACCACAACTGAAAAAACCAACAGTTAACACGTACCCGACGTGAAAAAAAATTCTGGATATCGCTCGCACATGCGAAACTCCAGCTCCCAAGTCGCTTTCCGCTTGGTCTGATGCGACCCCCGCACCTTGACGTAGCTGACGTGTTACGTCTTATTACTCGTCCCGGTCTTTTCAGAGCCACTCAACGGACAGGACTCGTAGGCATAGTCTTACTCGTGGGTTAACGGCTTTAACGAAACCTAACACTCTAGATTTCTCAAGTACCCCCTTGACACTGGGTCACACAAAACATTGTGTACCCTGTGCTAGGACTTGAGATGGTCTTAGCGATACTCTATCTTCCAAAATCACTACAACTTCCAGAAACAAACCAATGTACCTTAGGCCAACCTTCCCTTCGGTACCAAACCACACAACCAATACATAACACATGGAACTCTTGTTGCATGTCTCAATCGATTTCTTCACCTTAATAAGGAGCACAACCGTTAACCAGGAACGCATAACAAAACTCGTTTTTAAACAAACTATTTTGCAAACAGAACCCAGCTGAAAATAAAGGATTCTCATCGTAACCACGCATTACCAACTCCCCACGAAAAGAGTTAAATCCAAAATTGAAGATTCATCTCGAGAACCTTTCCACTTTCCAAGTAGACAGTTTGCAAATAAACACCACGTAAGCCAAAGGGGAAATCACTCGAATGCCCAAATCAATCTTTCCTTTATTCTTTCTGAACTGGAAAGAACCACACATGCCAACATAAAGTTAACTCAAATTGCAAATGATACCTGTCATAACACACAGCTCGAACAAGTTTCAAGAGAGCATTCTACTACCCAAGAAAACATTCTTTTTCCTCAATCCTTATTTTAGGAATAAACTTTCATTTAACTCCTAGCATTCCAAATTATCACACTGCTCCTTCCTCTTAACCGACAACCTCAAAGCGTTGCTGAACCCGAAAGCAACAACCACACTCATATAGAGAGACTCTACTAATCCACAATAAAATGCTCTAGCCAATTCCTCTACCAAATGAATTACTTTGACCAATAATTCCCAACACACCTCAATATAGACTTCCGCCATAATCACATCACCTCAATCTTTTAGGGATAATCGACTTGAAATTTACCACATTCACACTCATTTACTGTTTCCAAAGGATTCTATCAAAGATCACCATAACTCTTAGAACTTAATCATGGGAAACTAAGATGCTAGCATAAAAATGCAAAGCACAATTCAACCTCATATATGAAGACTAAATTTTCACACAGCTCAACAATAACCTCAGTTATTAATGTCATCGTTCCTTACTAATCAAGTAACCGCCCAAAGCGATTTATTACACCAATCTTAGACCTTCTCTAACTCACACCAATCAAATGCAGTTACTCGACCACAATATACCAAATCGCAAAACCCTAACTGATTGACCAGAATTCAAACATACTCAATCACTAACATCAATAAATAATTATATTCTTGACCAAGTTATCCTTAGAGATAATCTAACTTCCATAGGGTTACTCATTGAGGCCGAGTCGTACTTAACAATAACTCAATAATCGCTGCTATCCCATTAATTAACACAACTACTAGATTTCTCTACACTGCTACTCTCATTAAATTACACCATCATAATTCTTCTACACAATCTTACCGAGTACCCAATTGCGATACTCTGATAAACTGATCTAGATTTTCATACTTGCTAATTATAATGTTCTGTCAAAATGAACACAAGATCTTGGACCACACCTCGCTATAGGTCCTACTAGCTGCGACAACGAAATCTGTTAACTCCAAAGACAACATTCTATTTAAATCAATTCCTCTCCAAGGACTATTCTAATAAATCAATTTATTACTCAATGCCTCTCCAACAACTTGACACCTAAAGGTTCACAAAACCATCTACTAGACCACCACTATCTAGTTGCCAATTCACAACCGAAGGGACTTTCCAATACAGTTCGGTTAACCGTTTCTTAGAAAAAGAGGCAAATAGAAATAAATTTCAGCACATACGAAAAACGTTACCACTTACAATAGTTACAAGTTCAAGAGAAATAATCAAATAGCAATGATTTCGGAAAACAAAAGATGTGATCATAGTTGAGGGCACACGTCCCACAAGCAGAGAGTATCAAACCTCAAACGAGAATAAAACATTGCTTTTGGGATTCGGAAAACTCTGTTGGGCAAAACAGAAACTTTAGGCAAAAATCGATAAACTGCAAGTTACAAAACTTAACTTCAAATTCAAATACTTCTACTTCACTCTTTCCTTTAACAAAGAAAATGATTTTCGTTGGTTACAGCATCACCATGCCAACTCCAACAAGAAGAGATTTCAAGACCACAACATATAAACCACTTAGAAACTAATAAAACCTCTCAACACGTCACTTTGCTCAAAACAATTTCAGCTACCACATCAACATGAGGTCTGAAAGATCACAAATGCGAAACTAGAAATATTTTCATTTAATCAAGATCAGGCGAGCGATCCAATTCCTTTATACAAAACATTCAATATTATCGTCAAAATCCCTTACTGACAATCACACTAACAATGAAATAATACGCTCTTAGCGAGAATCATCATAGCCTTCTTTCCCATCATAAACTTCTCCAAAAGAAACACAAGCCACAAGGTTGAAACAATCCTCTTTTAACCAGATCATGCTATCAAATAATAATTTCGCAAGGCACACTATTAAAGACCACTTATTCATTCATCTACTCAACCATAAGTATTGCTCAACACCCACTTCAACTATCATTAACAATTGACAATTGTAACTATCATGTATGCAAATAGGGTCCTACGTCTATTTGTAATCACCTGAACCATCTATAAACACCGAGTCAACATTCCACTTTATGCTCAGAGTTTAATTAAGGATTTAATAACATCATCTCCTTAAATCACTGGGTTTCACAAGGTACTACCTCAACATTCATCTAATCTGATATACGTGTTTCAATCTAGCAATTAAGTATAATCAGTAGTTAGCTTATGAAAATTACTAGATTAATATCCTCTAAGTCATCGTTCAATCACATCCTTAACATATTTATCACTAATGGGTAGACAAATCCATTGAGATACTTTACTCCGAATTATCCCATAAATCTATCGTATTCCACCATCTTAATGATCAGACCAAAATCATCAATATACCACACCTCTTAACAAGTCTTGGATTCCTAGTATGAATGGTCATACCATTTAAACAAGTTTATCATGTAACTACTCCATGACAACATCAAGCTTATCAACTTCACTTCCAACGATCTTGGTTAAGATCGACTACGCACCACACTGCAGACCCAACTTGATAACTCATACAATATCAATTTATCTTTTATGTTTAAAACCTCCCACATAACACAACAAAACAATTCAAAAGAGCTTTGATACTTTCTTTCTCAAAGAAGACGTACTAAACTTCAACATTCCAACTACTCCAAAAGAAGTGCGTAAAGTCGAAACGTACTTCAATGAAGTTTGTAAATGATACTTTCCATCATATAAACACCAAGCGAATAAATGGGTCAAGTTTGCCAACAAGAAGGTAGAACTCTCCTAAAGAGGAACAATATTGCCAATGACAACGTTTACAAGAAGCAAGAATAGCTCAAGAGTCAGAAAAGACAATATCTGCTCTATAAAACAAATACAAACCAATTGAAACCCATCGACTGCATTGTAACCACTATCCAAAGAAGGTTCATCAACCGCAAGTGGCTCAACAGTTGGAAAAACAATGTTCGCTTTAAGGGTCAAATTAAATCAATGGAAACACATCGACTGGAATAAAAACTACTAACCCAAGAGAAATTCATCAAGCCCAACTGAACAAGAGTTAACCAAATTCAAATTCAAGGAAGAGAACGACTTCTCTATTCTCATACCGCGAACGGTGGTGTAACCTGGTACAGCCCAGGGCCACAACCATGACCTCAACCTCTCAACATGGGTTATACCCACACATAATAACCATAGTATTATAATTTAGATATATTAAATCATCTCATAATAGGGATCATCAATACAACATAACGGAAGCGTATATGCAATGCAAAAACCCAACCCACCTACTGTGCATAGTGTGTCAAAATTAATAATTACAGTACCACGGACCTACAGCCCACTCTGATACCAACTGCAACACCCTGGCTATTCGGAAGCCAAGATGTCACCTAAATAATCTAACATACAAACATAATGCAGAAGAATTTGAACACTATCTCATCTAATGACATAAAGAGATCAATATTCAATAGAACCATGCCATGAATATAGTCTGAATCCAAACAAGTATATCGAAGAAATGATCAAAGATCACAAGTAATACTTAATCAACCATAACATAGCACTAGGTATCATTCACCATCTAAATTTATTTATTACAGTTCATCAATAACGAATGAAAGATAGAAACTAAAACGTAATGTTGAACTTGAATATGGTGAAGTGAATGAGTAGTGCGTGTCTACTCGCTCCCAATTGAGCCAACATCAATGATCACCTAAAATAAACAAACAAAGCAAGAATGAGTCCGAGACTCAGCAAGTACAGTGAATAATTGGACATACAACAATTATGATCAAGACAACATCATTGAAACATATGAACATAACACCGAATGAATATATGAATGAATGGAGTGAATGGATTGAATGAAATGAAAGGACTGCACACATGCTTATACCGGTATAGCTAGTGACACACCCGTCGGTGTTCACTTAAGCCCGTATTTAACAAAATACGGGGATCCAAATCCCGTATGAAGAATGTTTCATACGGGTGTCCAAATCTGCCCACATTGGAATGGTGGGTCTTATGTGCCCATACTGGAATTAATGGGTCTTTATAATCCACTCCCGTGGATGAAACATGAATAATGGATGCATGGAATGAAATATGAATAATAAGAGACATCATCTCTAATCATAGAAATAACACATATGAAAGGAACATAAACTCTGAATAATCTCATAGATCACAGAAAAGCACAATACGAACATCAAGCATTCAGCATTCACTAATCATAAGAAAATCAAAGTACTTGCCTTAACAGCGTGAGAACGGAGGATGTGAAGAGGGTGCTGCCCCCGGGACCAATCCCCCACTTGAATATAATTATAAAGCACGCTAAGACAATCATATTGGACCAAAAACACAACTAGTAGTACATACGAACTCGCTATACTCTCTAGCGTATTCCCAATTCCAACTCCTAAAGGTCGATCTGTCCCCTCTGTGGACAGTCACATTCTAAAATCCATAACTTTTAATACCGAAGTCCAAATAGGGTGATCTTAGACTTTCTGGAAAGGATATCAATTTATCCAACTAATCCTAGTTGATGAGCCTTCTTGATTCGGCCCCCAAAAATCCCTACCAAGCTAATTAACAAAACATCAAATTTGCATCGGGTTTTCTGGATAGTCATACTAAAACTACCATAACTTTCAGTACGATTGTCCAAATTTTGCGTTCTTGGGCTTTCTGGAAAGCTGAGACAATAATCTACAATTAACTAGTAGATGACATTCCCAAAATCCGCCATTAAAGTGCGCGAATAAATCGTACAACAGAACAACAGACTAATCAGATCTACTGTTCGATTTCTCCCTGACTAGAAACATGCTAATACTTCCCTTACTGTTCCCACAATTAATTAACTACCAAGTAGTAACCAGCACTAGAATATCTAGCCATGCATAAAGCAATGTTGCCCACAACTTAGACAACTACTACTGTCACCATTCCATGCAAAAGTTCACTACTAGAAAAATTCCAATCACTAGCAGTGCACCAATAAATAATCAATTACTAACGCAGCAACATTAGACTAAGCCCTCTCTCCAACTACTCCATTAAACGTATGCATGCTGCTCCTTTTAACTAATCATGGTAGGTAGTACCCATTAACTAGTCATAGAATAAGACAAAACTTAATTAACTACTTTACCTATGCATGAACTGCAGCGGCAGAACAACAAATGGCCAGAAGCTTCACGCGGCTCAGCGGCTGCAACTCAAACGGCTGGAAATACACGTGGTAGCGGGCACATGCCTGCAGCGGGCAGCCGGCAGAAGGTTTCGGCCGAGTGCACAGCCCTGCAGTAGCCTTCACGCGCACGCACACGCGGGGTGATTGGCGAGCGAGCAGAAAAACCAGTGCTGGCGAACATGCGACGTGGCAAGAGCAGAAGAGCTTCCGGCGGCGGCTACAAGGAGGCAGGGGCGGCACGAGGCTGGTAGCTAGGGTGGATAGGGCGTGCGGCAAGGGCAGAGGTTTTTCTAAAACTATTATTGATCAGGGTTAAAAGTAGATCACTAATGGCCCACTTGGCCCAATTGACAATAATTAATTTTATTCTATTAATTAATCTCCCTTCTAGTCATTTGATTAAACGGGGTAATACAAGAACTATCACAGACAGTTTTTTGTTGAAACTGTCTGTGAAGGGATAGTATCACAAACGGTTTCCACCAAAAATCATCTGTGATATGTAGGATAACACAGATGGTTCTATTTACAACTTGTCTGTGATATGTCTCAAATCGGTTTGTAAATAGAACCGTCTGTGATATCACAGACGGTTTTTGGTGGAAACCGCTCGTGATCTAGCCCTTAATGCGAACATTTCAATAGAAAATCGCTCATGTTGTGCCTTATCACAGATGGTTCAAAAAGCGCTCGTGATAAGCGCTCATATCACAGACATACAAATTTAGACGGTTCGAAAACCGTCTGTGATGATGGTTCTGAATCGTCTGTGATGACCCTGCCTGTACTTGTGTCCGCTTCATACACAACCAAGGAGGAAGGTTGTAGATATAGAGAGTCACAGGCCAAGTGC
Organism: Phyllostachys edulis; assembly: GCA_036346405.1. Classification (NCBI taxonomy): domain Eukaryota; kingdom Viridiplantae; phylum Streptophyta; class Magnoliopsida; order Poales; family Poaceae; genus Phyllostachys; species Phyllostachys edulis. Next base: position 44,631,586 of record CM070550.1, on the reverse strand, counting down.
TATGTCGGCTGCTCATGTTACCAAAAGGATTCATTCCATCTGTACTCAATCCAAACCTTATATTCCTCAGTTCCGCACCGAAGTCTGCAAACCTCCTATCGATGTTTCTCCACTGGATGGAATTAGCAGGGTGTCTTAGCTTTCCATCCTACTTACGCTCCTCTGAGTGCCAACGCAGCAGTTTTGCCTCCTTTGGGTTCGCAAAAAACCGCTTCAAACGGGGAATTACAGGAAGATATCATACCATCTTAGCAGGAGGTCCTTTCTTCACCTCAATTTCCTTGCCGTCATCTGATTGATTATTACGCTTGTATCGGGATGCCTTGCACACCGGACATACATGCATATTTGTGTACTCTTTACGGTAGAGGATACAATCGTTCGGACATGAATGTATTTTTTTTTATTTCCATTCCCAATGGACAAAGAACATTCTTGGCTCTATAGGTGGTTTTGGACAACTCGTTTCCATCCGAAAGCTTGTCCGCTAAGAGACCTAACAGTGCTGTGAAACTCTTGTCGGGCCAACCGTTGCTTGCCTTCAATTTCAGTAGTTCAAGCACGGATGACAACCTTGTATATCCCGGCTTGCAGCCCGGGAACAAAGGCTTCTCCGAGTCCTCCATCAAGCCATCGAATTTACCAAACTCTCTCTCACTATAGTTCACTTCTGCATCACGAAGCATCTGATCCAGATTGTGATTGTGTAGCCTATCTGAATCGGAACCACAATCGACATCATCCAGCGGCATATTGTTGACTTCGTCGGCGATGTCATTATTACTACCTTCCCTTATAATCTTCTCTTCACCGTGACTGGTCTAACGTATATACCCCTTTTTGAAACCCCTTCGAATCAAGTGTGCTTCGATCTGTGCTTGGTTCTTAAACATTTTTAGATTCTCGCAATCAATGCATGGACAGTACATATATTCCGCCCCCTTATTCAACATATCCTCTTCGGTAGCTCTTGTAAAATCAGACATGCCATTAATGTACTCTTCGATCCATCCAGGTTCGGTCCATCACACGGTTCGTATTGAAAACCCTAGAAATAAATAAAAGGGTGACTTCGAAAGCGTATTTTCTGAGGCTTACGCTGTAACACCCTGGCTATATGGAAGCCAAGATGTAACTAAGACTTACAAGTCTAAAACTAAAACTACAATTAACTTGATTAAATCAACAACGAATGATAGTTAGACATCGATTAAAAATTACTACTAATAGAACTATCATAGAAATTTCAGCAAGAGACTAAACTTAAAGCCACAGTTAAACCATCACCATCAAGGTTATAAGCATTACGAATAAATTCCAATAAGAAATAGGCATCATCTAATATCTGAATCTACGAAAGGAACCAATTGAAGTACCAATAGGTCAATTCTTACAATAATCGAGTCTCATTGAAATAAAGTAATAGAAATATTAATTGGTAATGGATGTGTGCAGCATTGTGATAGGCAACCGTGAGCTAATTTCTCCCAATGAATGTCATCCTCGATGGTCACCTAAACAATAAAAATAAGCGTGAGTCCAAGAATCAGCAACTACAATTGAATATCACAAAAAAAACATCGAATCAAAGACAGTTCATTCTCAATATATCGAATACATAAGAAGATGCTATGCAATTGATGCAAATATGAATATAACATCCACTTCTCTTCTGCATATACCGGTATAGCCAGTGAGACACCCGTCGGTGTTCACATAGGCCCGCATTATCAACATACAGGTGTAATAACCCAAATTCCAATTAGAGAGTATTTTAGTCAGGAGAGGGAATTTATTCGAAATTTTAGTTTTTGGGGTGAATCTTTGGAACCTGAGCCTCCGACCCAGGCTTTGGCAGCCTGAGGGCCGGCCCTGGTGGGCCAGAAGGGGGTGGGGAGGTGCCCAAGTTGGGCCAGCCTAACCAGCCCAACTCCTTCCCTCAAACTCTAGCTCAAACTCCCCCTTTCCCTTTCCCTTTCCCTTTCCCTCTCCCTTTCCCTTTCCCTTAACCCTAGCAGCCACCAAACCCTTTCCCTCATTCCACCACCTCCTCCTCTCCCAAAACTGAAATCCCTTGTGAGACCCCGACATTTATTAGGCTCATAATACTTAGTCATCCAATTGACCCTAGTATTATCAACCAAATAAACTCGGTCTCGAGAGATGTATACTCCCCAGATGCAAGATACATACCTCCCAACAAAAGAATGTATCAATTCCATACAACACAGAGAACATAAGCAACAAACCAGAAGTTAATAATAATATGGAATAGCTATTACAAAAGAGAGGCCCTTAGGCCAAATAGCAACAAATAAAAAAGATAACAATGAAGCAAAAGTGCCATAAAGATGGCTATAACACAAAGCCAATCGGTGTGCCTTAACCCCTAGGCATCTCGACCGACCGCCAAGCTAGTCGTCGAAGAAACTGCAACACGTAGCACAAAAGAGAGGCTCTTGGAGCTCTCCTTCTTCCTCTGCAACAAATTTGTTAAGCAAAGCAAATGAGTACAATAACTTGTTTATTGTACTCGCAAGACTGACGTGTAAGATAACAGAACTATAATTTAGCTACATGCAAGCTTTATTTAAGTGGATGAGGCTTTGGACTCATTTTAGCACAAAGCAAGTTTCATTTGCAATAACATAATAGATTGAAGGCAATTTGATAAAGCAATTTTAATTGTTGAAATACAACGCGATAATAACATAATAACAACAACAAGAACAAACACGAAGTGACTAACCCTTAGTCACCACAACAATAGCATGAACTCCCGCTCATACCAACCCATCAAGTTTTAATTAAAAGGTTGAGACTAGTCTTGAACGACCTTACCAAGCATGTCCATAACCTAGGACGAGGCTATTCAATAGTTTTATCCTGCAGGGTGTACCAATGTACCCACACGCCGACCGCCTTTCCTTTAGGCACACGACCTTTGGTGTGCAAGCACGGCTAAGTCCTACGAGACATTTCCAATGGACGATGCTAATTACGAGCAAGAACCCACGGGACAAGACACATTAGACAGCCTAACCGGTCCGCCAATGCTCCCTCCCAACACCACACACACAGATTTTATTAAAACATACCCACCAACCAGCTCATAATTAACACCTCCCAAAGTACTTAGTCAAGAGAGGTCCCATATCCCCTCGTGTGGTTAGCATAAAAGCGCTTGGCTTAGTGACCCAAGTACTCGGTCCTTAGGGACCGGGCATACCACCACATTCCAAGAACCGCACCATCCATCCAATATGCCCAAGTCTAAATCAACATTTTATTTTCAGTTTTTGATCTTACAAATTAATCAAAGCACAAGTGCTGGACATATAGGAGGAATAATAATACTTGTGTGATCAAGACCATCGACTAAGTCGATGATCGCCCATTACTACCGATAGCTAAGCATGTCTAAGCAATATTAACGTAAACTACTAAGTGATGAGAGCTCATCCAACGAGCTCAAACCACAGCGAATAACCTAGGCTCATTGGTAGTAGAGGATAATAATTCCTACAGATTATGCAACTATAGGAAAACTAGCGACATTTAACACAAAGTAGCATGCATACATAGAAGTAAAACAAAGTAGTAAGCTTTAACGTAATGGGACAATGGTGGAAATGGTCAAACTGCTTGCCTTGCTGCTGGTCACTTTGTTGCGGAGGGTCGTTCGCGGGATCACCACAAATGTCGAACCCTAACGGAAAAAGCAATAAAGAACCGATAAGAACGACGAAAAATAACAAAGACAACACAGCAACAGAACTCCAAATTCTCTGAAATTTCTACAGCAGTAAGAGGGTGAGTTTTAGGGAATTTAGCAACAAGAACCAATGGATTTGGATTCTTAATGCAAAAGTTATGAGCAAAACAATTCTGCTCAGCCCCTGAAAATACCAAACTGCACTATTCACTAATTTAATTATGAGGCAACATTTTCTAGAAAAGTGGTGAGGCTGAGATTTTTACTGTGAAACCAGCACCTCATGAGATGAATAACACAATTGAGTTCATCCCATTTGGAGCTATATTGCACTTTCTATAATTTTTCAAAAACAAGAACTTGAACAAAATTATAATGCACAAGTCCTTATTTCTATAACAGCAATATGCTCAAATCTAATTTTTACAGTGAGTTCCTTACTAGAGGAAACCAACAAAGTTGGTCTCACTCAAAAAGAATCTACAGAGCATTAGTTATGAGTTTCACAAGTTAAGCATTAATTTGAATGTATATTTAAAGTTAGTTTTAAAACCTAGTGGCTAACTGTGCTCTGGGACTGAACTCAACTTGCAATCATTTTTGGATTAAAGTCAAGTTCAAGATAGAGCTAACACAATTTGAATGACCTCATTTGGAATTAAAATGAAAGAGATATGAAATTCTAAAGTTTATACCTTATTTCAGTTCATACTTAAGAATTTACTGACATTTCTAAAACTCACAGAGACATGGGAGGTCGTGAGCCACAGATCACAGATCTAACGGCTCAGACCTCCCAGGAGATCAACACGCACGCACATGTGAGGTCCAGAGGTCCTGGACCTCCTAACAACTCACATGCGCGAGGCAAGGGGGAGGTCGTGGCCGAGATTGAGGATCCAACGAACCACGGCGATGATGGGGAGGTCCTAACGGACCCGATCTAAAGGGAGGTCCTTAACGGTGAGATCTAAACCTTCTGAGACCTCCAGGAGGTGCGGATGGTCGAGATCGCGCAAGGGGAGGTCTTGGACGCCGGATCTCCTGAGGAGGTCCGGACGTCGAGCTCGCGCGACGCACGCAGCTTGGACATGAGATAAATGCGCGGGACCACGATGAGGTCCGCGGCGGAGGAATTAATGGCGCGCAATAAATGGTGGATTTAAGGACGGTTAAGACACGCTATTGATTGCAATAATTTGGGCAAATGATGAGCGCAATAACTCGCGAATCTTTGTCCAAAATGACAATGACACGCCGGGACGTCCGACAAAATCCCGAAGCGTGAAGAAAGGATCTCGCCGGCGATGTAGAGCTCGCCGTTGAGGTCAATGATACCACCGAGTGCACAATAACGTTGCGCACCGGTGGACCTCTCTCGGCGACGGCGGCGGCTTTGAACGCCGGCGAGCCGAGAGGGCCAAGGTGACCAGCGGGCAAAATACGAAAAGCAAAAAAGAAGCTCGCGCGACATACAAGCGTGTGCCAAATAAGAGCTCCATGACAACATCCACAGTGCGGCAAGACTAAGGACTATCGGGAGGTACCGGAGGTCCTTAAGATGCCGGGAGGTCGTGGAGGTGGTGGCCGGAGTTGGGGAAGAGGGTGCTCCACGGCCAAAGCTCCGGCTCAACTTTGTCCACCTCTGTAAAAGTTCAAACCAAAACGAGTGAGGTCTTGGTCCCAGAGAAAAGCACAACCGAAGCAAGGAGAAAAGGTGGAAACCCAGCGACCCTTGTCCACCGAGGAACTTCAAGTCCAACAATGGCGCCAAGGAGACTTTGGTGTTTTAGAGCTCACAAACACAGTGGTGTGAGCAAAGTGACGATGGTGTGCAAAGGAAGCCAAAGGACCGGTGGGGGTGGTTTTATCCTAGGGCAATTGAGGTCTTAGACCACGGCTAAGCTCATGGTGAGCTTGGCCCATGGCATGGTCTATGAGTGGACAAGACATGGGGATGACAAAGGCGTGCTCGGGCCGACCATTGAGGATGAAAGTCGACTGCATTAAATGCGGTCAAGAAAGAGTCATGAAGCAGTACCTCCTGCCGACATGCATTAAATGCATCGCCGAAGCTCCCACGCCAGAGGAAGGAGAAGAACAGGGAGGTCCTAGTGGCTATTGGATGAGACCTCGAGGAGGTCCCGCCATCGGATCCCATTTTGAACCGTTATGTTTTTAAGTGGTGGGAGGAGGTCCCACCACACGATCAAACGTCGGGAGGTCTTGGCCTCACGATTTCACTTAACGTGAAAACGACGTGAGGAAATGGACAGAGGTCCAAAGCGTTGATCTCCATCCAACAGTGCGGACCTCCAGTTGGGACTTAACCGCACGCGAACATAAGAGACTGAGGGGGAGGTCATGGCCTTTGGATGTAAATCCAAGGGCACTGACCTGATGGGGAGGTCTAATACGCACAAAGTGAATAAGGGAGGTCAGAGGACTGCGCACAGAAGCAAAGGAGGTCTTAGCCCTCCGATTTGGATCTAAGGGCTCACGCGATGGTCCGAACTGCCCATTTGTTAGCGACCGTGAGATGTAAATCCAATGGTCAATATTGGGTGGTCCGAACGGCTCATTGATCTCGTGCGTTGAGCAGAGATCCAAAGGCAGAGAAAGACAAGGGAGGTCATGGCCTTAGATTTTTAATCCAAGGGCTATGACCTCACGTAGGTGGGATGTCTAAGTGGTTTTAACAGGGAGGGGAGGTCAGGGCCGTGGATCTTGAATCCAAGGGCCAAGACCTCACGCAGGTGGGAGGACCTGACTGAGTATGTTGAGGAGGAGGTCGTGGCGGTTGGATTTGATCCAACGGCTACGACCTCAACAAGGTGGGATGACCTCGCTGCGATGGTTTAACAGCTCGAGGAGGTCCTTTGAGGTTTAACACACAGGGGAGGTCGTGGCCGTGGATCTTTGATCCAGCGGCTATGACCTCATGAGGTGGGAAGGTCTTTGCGGTGTTAGCCGCGGAGGAGGTCGTGGCTGTTGGATGTGAATCCAACCACGCGCACTGATTAAGGTGGAGAGGAGGTCTGTGGGGTGCACTGCTGAGGAGGTCCAAAGGGGTTGGGTGGACCAGTTTTGAACATGGCTAGCCCAAGGACAAAGTCTGAGGTTTTTGAATTTGAACTTTTAAACAAATGAGACTTTGCAGAATTGTTTGGGCTAGCAAATGAGCTCCAAATTTGATGAAATTTTAACTGGAGCTTGCTGACAACATGATTAACCTTACAGAAATTTTCCAGAGGTTATTATGCAATGCATTTTTCTCAGGAAATTTATTAAGGTTGTTTAAAGGATTGTTTTACCTCCAAAATTTATCAAACTAGTTTTACAACTTGTGATATTTTTCAGAGGGTCCCACATCAGTTTTTGGACCAAGGAAAATATTTCCAATTAATTGGCACAAGATTTTAGATAAATGGGAAATGAATTTGACTTTTGGTCAACAAGAGCTTTGTGTTTTTAGATTACACAACTCTTGGACACGAATCACATGAGATTTTAGGGTTTTTCAAGATGTGAGAAAAAGTTTTAATTTCTACACATATAATTATACTTGAATAACCTTAATTATACACTTGGGATGTTACAAAATCTCCCCTCCTTACAGAAATCTCGTCCCGAGATTTGGCTCACTCGGTAAAGAAAGATGGATAGTCCGCACGCAGACGATCTTCTCTTTCCCAAGTAGCCTCATCCTCGGAATGGTTCGACCAACGAACTTTAAGGAACTTGATGGTCTTATTCCTTGTTCTTCGCTCAGACTCATCGAGCACGTGAACAGGTGCTCGCGATAGGTCAAATCTTCCTCGACATCGAGGGTTTCCAACGAGCTTCCTCGGTTGGAACACGGAGGCACTTCTTAAGCTGGGACACATGGAAAACATCATGTACCCTGCAAGTGCAGCCGGCAACTCCAATTTATAGGCAACAGCTCCTTCTTCTCGATAATGCGGTAGGGACCGACATATCGAGGAGCCAACTTGCCCTTGACGCCAAACGTTGATGGCCCTTCAAAGGAGAGACTTTGAGATAAACAAAGTCATTAGGCTCAAAACGTAACTCACGCCGACGGCGATCCGCATAGCTCTTTTGCTCGATTGAGCTGGCGCAAACGCCACGAATAAGCCGGACTTGGCGCCGGCCTCATTGATTGAGTCCGCCAAAGAGAGGTTTCTCACCGTCTCGACCAGTTCAACGGGGTCCTACACTTTCTCCCGTATAAGGCCTCAAAAGGTGCCATGCCAAGACTGGCCTGAAAGCTGTTGTTATAAGAAAACTCGGCGAATGGCAAGCATTTCTCCCAATGCTTCCCATAGGAAAGGACACAAGCACGAAGCATGTCCTCCAAAACACGGTTGACCTCTCGGTCCGACCATCGGTTTGAGGATGAAATGCCGTGCTGAAGGCAAGATGAGTGCCCATAGCCTCTTGCAAGCTATGCCAAAAACGAGACGTGAAAAGGGATCCACGATCCGACACGATCGTCTTCGGCACACCGTGCAAACTAACGATGCGGGCGATGTAGAGTTCCGCCAAAAGACCTACCCGAAGGTCAGTCTTGACGGGAAGAAAATGTGCCACCTTAGTCAATCGATCGATGACGACCCAAATGGCATCATTCTTCTTCGGGGATGTGGGTAGACCGGTGATGAAATCCATTCCGATCGAATCCCACTTCCACTCAGGAATTGGCAAAGGCTGAAGCAATCCCGCAGGACGCTGATGCTCGGCCTTGACACGACGACATACGTCGCGACTCCGGCAACGAACTTCGCAATCTCCCTCTTCATTCGGGTCCACCAAAATCTCTGGCGGAGATCTTGATACATCTTTGTGGCCCCGGGATGAATGGATAATGGCGAATCATGGGCTTCGCGGAGGATTAAATTCCGCAACTCCATGTCCTTTGGAACCACAAGGCGTTGCCCAAACCTCACAACACCATGCTCATCCTCAGAAAAGCACTTGGCTGTTCCGGCCTTGACATTTGCCTTGATGTGGCTCACTCCATCATCCGACTGCTGAGCGGACTTGATCCGATCCACCAAGGTTGGTTGCACAACCATGGCAGCGAGAAATCCATGCTCAACTATCTCCAAGTTGAGACGCTGGAATGCTTCGAGAAGAGAGGGCGAATGCTCCTTGAGCACTAAGGCATTACAATGCGCTTTGCGACTAAAGCGCATCAAGAATCGACATTAGCCTTGCCCGGATGGTAGTGAATACCCATATCATAGTCTTTGATCAACTCCAACCATCTCCTTTGCCTGAGGTTCAGGTCAGGTTGGGTGAACAAGTACTTGAGGCTTTTGTGATCCGAATACACTTCACAACGATTACCGATTAGGTAATGTCGCCAAATCTTAAGTGCATGAATCACAGCAGCCAACTCCAAATCATGAGTAGGGTAGTTGAGTTCATGAGGTCTCAATTGCCTTGATGCATAGGCCACTACCTTGCCATCTTGCATAAGGACACAACCGAGGCCTCGACGAGAAGCATCGCAAAAGATATCGAAGCTTCGATGGATATCGGGAAGAACAAGAACGGAGCGGTGGTCAAACGCTTTTGAGTATTAGGAAACTTTCTCACACTCAACGGACCACACAAACTTCTTGTCCTTCTTGAGCAACTCCTCACATCGGCCGTGATCTTGGAGAAGTTCTCGATAAAGCGGCGATAATATCCCGCTAAACCAAGAAAACTCCGCACATCGGTGACCAAACAGTCGACTCCATGAAAGAACATCACGACCTTGTTAGGATCAACGGCCACGCCTCCGCTGAAAGAATATGACCTAAGAAAGCCACTTCCTTCAACTGAATCGCGACTTGTCAACTTCGCAGACAAATGGTGCTCACGTAGCTTGCCTAACACAAGCCGCAGTGCTCGGCATGTTCCTCATCGTTCTTGGAGTAGATAAGGATATCATCGATGAAGACTACGACAAACTTATCCAAATACTCCATAAATACCGAATTCATGAGGTTCATGAACAAGGCAGAGCATTGGTTGCTTTAACGACATGACGGTGTACTCGTACAAGCCGTAGCGTAGTAGAGAACGCCGTCTTTGGAATATCCTCAGCCGAATCCGAACTCGATGATATCCCACTCTCGATCAATCTTGGAGAAAACTCGAGCTCCAGTTAATTGATCAAGAGATCGCCAATGCGGGCAATGGATACTTGTTCTTTACCGTCATTTCATTAAGTGGGCGGTAATCAACGACATGCGTAAAGTACCGCCCTTCTTCTTAACGAAGATAGCCGGACAACCCCACGGAGATGAGCTAGGCGAATGAAACCCTTCTCTTGCAGCTCACTTAATCGCTTCTTCAACTCCACCAACTCGCTCGGTGGCATTCGATAAGGCCTCTTGGAGATAGGGGCGGTACCGGGAGCCAACTCAATGACAAACTCGAGGTCTCGAACGGGTGGCATCCCTGGAAGATCAGCGAGAAAGACATCAACAAAGTCACAAACTGTTGGGACTTCGCTAATATCTCGAGCGGCTTCGCTTCAAGCGAAGAGATGCGGATCTAGCAACTTTAAAAGCGAACCTACTCACGGAGGACTAGATAGAGAGATGAGCTTCCTGGCGCAATCGATTTGCCCCATGTGCTGGGACAACCAATCCATGCCAAGAATCACATCAAGACTCGCTGAATGGAGAAGGATAAGGTTCGCTAAGAACCCTACGCCTTCGATCTCGATAGGGACATCCCTACACTCAGATTCAGCTCTCAACTCCGAACCAGGAGAGCGAATGAGTAGCGGGACTAACAATGGAGAGAAAAGAAGCTCTCCAACAGTAGCAAAAGACTCAGAAACAAAGGAATGAGATGCTCCTGAATCAAACAAGACAGTAGCAGGGTGAGAGTTAACAGAAAGTGTACCTAGCACGACGTCGGGTGCCTCCTGAGCCTCCTCTGTGGTGATGGCGTTGACGCGACCACTACCCACGCCTTTGGGTAGCCGGACGATCTTCCGTCCCGCGATGCTCCACCTCTCGCCGCGCCCTCCATTAGGACGAGGGGTCGCCTTCTTCTTAGGGCATTGGTTCGCATAATGCCCCTTCCGTTGCATGAGAAGCATGTGACCCCGCCGCCTGGTTGCGGGGCCGCTCACTGACTCGCAGTGCACGGATCGAGACACGGCTGCGAAGGACGAGGAACAAGGTGACCTCGGGGCGCCAAGAGTGAGAATGGTACCTCGAGACCGCCTCAAACGAGGGCGGAAGAACTGGGCTCGAAGTCTTATAGGTCTCCCACTTGCGCTATGGAATCCATAAGCTCCCGAGCCGCATGCTCACGACGATGGCCTTGTCGACCAAGGTCTGAAAATCAGAAAGTCGGCAATGGATAGCTTGTCCTTCACTCCTCGGACAAGCCACGCTGAACTTGGCTCGCTTAGCCATATCGGTGGCCACATCCTCGGGAGCATAACGAGCTAGATGGTTGAACTCGAGACATACTCCATGATCGAAGCTACGCCTTGCTTGAGCGCGAAGAAACTCCCCTTCTTGATCTCCATCAAGCCGCAGGATGTGAGCCCGCCGGAAGGCAAAGACGGAACTCCTCCCAAGAGACGGTGTGGTCTACGGGCTGCATGGCGAGATAGCTCTCCCACCAGACAAAGCCGCACCTCAAGCCGGTGCGATGCGAACAGCGCCTTCTCGCTCTCGGCATCTGCGCTATGCGGTTTACGCCCACAAGACGGCCAATCGTCTCAGATCCAAAGGGTCCTCGACCGGGAAAAAGTAGGGGCTGAGTACGAAGAAACTCCGCGAGTCCTCCACGCGGCCGATGGGCATTCTCGCCCAGATCTCAAGCTCCGGAAAGTGCAAGAGTGTTTGCGCGATGACGCCCAAGAGAACTCTCTGTCATCCGCGCGATTGCGCCGATCAAGAAGAACCTCGCCATGGTCGGAGGAGGAGGAAGCTCCTCGTCCGGACCAGGTGATCGCCTTGGCCGCATGAAAAGCGCCCGCCATCCTGTTACAAGGAATTTTTGGTTAGCAACTAGACCCAAATCAAAGCCTTAAAGAAAGCAAAAGCGATCGACTAGGGAATGGAATATCACCCCAAACGAAAGCCAAAACAGCGAGTATTTAAACTTTAAAAGGCTTCTAAAAGACTCCAAAACAGCCAAGAAACACCAAACGGAAGGCTCAACTTCTCAACTCAACTAACCCGTATTGAATGAACGAGTAAATGACCGAGAAGGTTAAAAATCAGATTGTAAGATGAGATCTAAAACTATTAGAGAGCAAGGTTATTGCAGCGAAATAAGTGTTAGATACTTAGCTAACTAGTATCACATCTTACCCTTTTTCATTCCCACAAGTTTTAGTTGAATTAACCTCTCATTATCTATCCTAATTAGAAACCTTTGAGATTGCTGTCCGAAATTTGATGCTTGCTGTCCAGATTTCAAGATTCAAGCTCCTCGTCAATCACCGACTCGAACTTCAAAACCTTGTAGTGGGCAGCTCACACTTAAATTTGCCAATCTCATTGGTTCTCCCAAAACCCTAATTAGTCGATAACAACTATTGTGTAGAAGGAAGAGAGGAAAACAACTTTTAAAACTCAAATTAGAGTGAGATGAGAAGAGAAAGCTAAGATAGGTAAGGAGTAAAATCCGAGAATTACTTAAGCTTTCAAAACTCATTTATACTTTGAAAATAGGTTTTCAAAATATTCCTAAAGACGACCAAGCTTGCGTTATTACGGTCATAATGGCTCGATACCAACTTTTAGAGACTCGACATTTATTAGGCTCATAATACTTAGTCATCCAATTGACCCTAGTATTATCAACCAAATAAACTCGGTCTCGAGAGATGTATACTCCCCAGATGCAGATACATACCTCCCAACAAAAGAATGTATCAATTCCATACAACACAGAGAACATAAGCAACAAACCAGAAGTTAATAATAATATGGAATAGCTATTACAAAAGAGAGGCCCTTAGGCCAAATAGCAACAAATAAAAAAAGATAACAGCGGAAGCAAAAGTGCCATAAAGATGGCTATAACACAAAGCCAATCAGTGTGCCTTAACCCCTAGGCATCTCGACCGACCGCCAAGCTAGTCGTCAAGAAAGCGCAACACGTAGCACAAAAGAGAGGCTCTTGGAGCTCTCCTTCTTCCTCTGCAACAAATTTGTTAAGCAAAGCAAATGAGTACAATAACTTGTTTATTGTACTGCAAGACCGACGTAAGATAACAGAACTATAATTTAGCTACATGCAAGCTTTATTTAAGTGGATGAGGCTTTGGACTCATTTTAGCACAAAGCAAGTTTCATTTGCAATAACATAATAGATTGAAGGCAATTTGATAAAGCAATTTTAATTGTTGAAATACAACGCGATAATAACATAATAACAACAACAAGAACAAACCTCGAAGTGACTAACCCTTAGTCACCACAACAATAGCATGAACTCCCGCTCATACCAACCCATCAAGTTTTAATTAAAAGGTTGAGACTAGTCTTGAACGACCTTACCAAGCATGTCCATAACCTAGGACGAGGCTATTCAATAGTTTTATCCTGCAGGGTGTACCAATGTACCCACACGCCGATCGCCTTTCCTTTAGGCACACGACCTTTGGTGTGCCGGCACGCTAAGTCCTACGAGACATTTCCAATGGACGATGCTAATTACGAGCCGAACCCACGGGACAAGACACATTAGACACCCTAACCGGTCCGCCAATGCTCCCTCCCAACACCACACACACAGATTTTATTAAAACATACCCACCAACCAGCTCATAATTAACACCTCCCAAAGTACTTAGTCAAGAGAGGTCCCATATCCCCTCGTGTGGTTAGCATAAAAGCGCTTGGCTTAGTGACCCAAGTACTCGGTCCTTAGGGACCCGCATACCACCACATTCCAAGAACCGCACCATCCATCCAATATGCCCAAGTCTAAATCAACATTTTATTTTCAGTTTTGATCTTACAATTAATCAAAGCACAAGTGCTGGACATATAGGAGGAATAATAATACTTGTGTGATCAAGACCATCGACTAAGTCGATGATCGCCCATTACTACCGATAGCTAAGCATGTCTAAGCAATATTAACGTAAACTACTAAGTGATGAGAGCTCATCCAACGAGCTCAAACCACAGCGAATAACCTAGGCTCATTGGTAGTAGAGGATAATAATTCCTACAGATTATGCAACTATAGGAAAACTAGCGACATTTAACACAAAGTAGCATGCATACATAGAAGTAAAACAAAGTAGTAAGCTTTAACGTAATGGGACAATGGTGGAAATGGTCAAACTGCTTGCCTTGCTGCTGGTCACTTTGTTGCGGAGGGTCGCTCATGGGATCACCACAAATGTCGAACCCTAACGGAAAAAGCAATAAAGAACCGATAAGAACGATTTAAAAATAACAAAGACAACACAGCAACAGAACTCCAAATTCTCTGAAATTTCTACAGCAGTAAGAGGGTGATTTTAGGAATTTAGCAACAAGAACCAATGGATTTGGATTCTTAATGCAAAAGTTATGAGCAAAACAATTCTGCTCAGCCCCTGAAAATACCAAACTGCACTATTCACTAATTTAATTATGAGGCAACATTTTCTAGAAAAGTGGTGAGGCTGAGATTTTTACTGTGAAACCAGCACCTCATGAGATGAATAACACAATTGAGTTCATCCCATTTGGAGCTATATTGCACTTTCTATAATTTTTCAAAAACAAGAACTTGAACAAAATTATAATGCACAAGTCCTTATTTCTATAACAGCAATATGCTCAAATCTAATTTTTACAGTGAGTTCATTACTAGAGGAAACCAACAAAGTTGGTCTCACTCAAAAAGAATCTACAGAGCATTAGTTATGAGTTTCACAAGTTAAGCATTAATTTGAATGTATATTTAAAGTTAGTTTTAAAACCTAGTGGCTAACTGTGCTCTGGGACTGAACTCAACTTGCAATCATTTTTGGATTAAAGTCAAGTTCAAGATAGAGCTAACACAATTTGAATGACCTCATTTGGAATTAAAATGAAAGAGATATGAAATTCTAAAGTTTATACCTTATTTCAGTTCATACTTAAGAATTTACTGACATTTCTAAAACTCACAGAGACATGGGAGGTCGTGAGCCACAAATCACAGATCTAACGGCTCAGACCTCCCAGGAGATCAACACGCACGCACATGTGAGGTCCAGAGGTCCTGGACCTCCTAACAACTCACATGCGCGAGGCAAGGGGGAGGTCGTGGCCGTAGATTGAGGATCCAACGAACCACAGCGATGATGGGGAGGTCCGGAACGGACCCGATCTAAAGGGGAGGTCCTTAACGGTGAGATCTAAACCTTACAGACCTCCAGGGAGGTCTGGATGGTCAGGATCGCGCAAGGGGGAGGTCTTGGATGCTCCAGATCTCCTTGGAGGAGGTCCGACGCCCGAGCGCGCACGCACGCGTGCTTGGACATGAGATAAATGCGCGCGGGACCACGATGAGGTCCGCGCGCGGGAGGAATTAATGGCGCGCAATAAATGGTGGATTTAAGGACAGTTAAGACACGCTATTGATTGCAATAATTTGGGCAAATGATGAGCGCAATAACTCGGCGAATCTTTGTCCAAAAATGACAATGACACGCTCGGGACGTCCAACAAAATCCCGAGCGTGAAGAAAGGATCCTCGCCGGCGATGTAGAGCTCGCCGTTGAGGTCCAATGATACCACTGAGTGCACAATAACGTTGCGCACCCAGTGGACCTCCTCTCGACGGCGACGGCGGCTTTGAACGCCGGCGAGCCGGAGAGGGCCAAGGTGACCCGCACGGGCAAAATACGAAAAGCAAAAAGAAGCTCCGCGCGACATACAAGCGTGTGCCAAATAAGAGCTCCGCAGCAACATCCACGCAGGTGCCAGCACTAAGGACTATCAGGAGGTACCTGGAGGTCCTTAAGATGCTGGGGAGGTCGTGGAGGTGGTGGCCGGAGTTGGGGAAGAGGGGTGCTCCACGGCCAAAGCTCCAGCTCCAACTTTGTCCACCTCTGTAAAAGTTCAAACCAAAACGAGTGAGGTCTTGGTCCCAGAGGAAAGCACAACCGGAAGCAAGGAGAAAAGGTGGGAAACCCCAGCGACCCTTGTCCACCGAGGAACTTCAAGTCCAACAATGGCGGCCAAGGAGACTTTGGTGTTTTAGAGCTCACAAACACATGGTGTGAGCAAAGTGACGATGGTGTGCAAAGGAAGCCAAAGGACCGGTGGGGTGGTTTTATCCTAGGGCAATTGAGGTCTTAGACCACCGGCTAAGCTCATGGTGAGCTTGGCCCATGGCATGGTCTACTGGAGTGGACAAGACATGGGGATGACAAGGGGTAGGCTCTGGGTGACCATTGAGATGAAAGTCGACCTGCATTAAATGCGGTCAAGAAAGAGTGTTGAACAGTACCTCCTGCCGGACATGCATTAAATGCACCGCCGAAGCTCCCACGCCAGAGGAAGGAGAAGAACGGGGAGGTCCTAGTGGCTATTGGATGAGACCTCGAGGAGGTCCCGCCATCGGATCCCATTTTGAACCGTTATGTTTTTAAGTGGCGGGAGGAGGTCCCACCACACGATCAAACGTCGGGAGGTCTTGGCCTCACGATTTCACTTAACGTGAAAACGACGTGAGGAAATGGACAGAGGTCCAAAGCGTTGATCTCCATCCAGCAGTGCGGACCTCCGCTTGGGACTTAACGCACGCGAACATAAGAGATCGAGGGGAGGTCATGGCCTTTGGATGTAAATCCAAGGGCACCGACTGATGGGGAGGTCTAATACGCACAAAGTGAATAAGGAGGTCAGAGGACTGCGCAGAAGCGCAAAGGAGGTCTTAGCCCTCCGATTTGGATCTAAGGGCTCACGCGATGGTCCGAATCGCCCATTTGTTAGCGCATCGTGAGATGTAAATCCAATGGTCAATATTGGGTGGTCCGAACGGCTCATTGATCTCGTGCGCTGAGCAGAGATCCAAAGGCAGAGAAGACAAGGAGGTCATGGCCTTAGATTTTTAATCCAAGGGCAATGACCTCACGAGGTGGGATGTCTAAGTGGTTTTAACAGGAGGGGAGGTCAGGCCGTGGATCTTGAATCCAAGGGCCAAGACCTCACGCAGTGGGAGGACTGACCGAGTATGTTGAGGAGGAGGTCGTGGCGGTTGGATTTGATCCAACGGCCACGACCTCAACAAATGGGATGACCTCATTGCGATGGTTTAACAAACTGAGGAGGTCTTTGAGGTTTCACACAGTGGGAGGTCGTGACCGTGGATCTTTGATCCAGCGGCTATGACCTCATGAGGTGGGAAGGTCTTTCTTGTGTTAGTCATGAGGAGGTCGTGGCTGTTGGATGTGAATCCAACGGCTGCGACCTGATTAAGGTGGAGAGGGAGGTCTGCTGGGGTGCAGACCTGGTTGAGGAGGTCCAAAGGGGGTTGGGCTGGACCAGTTTTGAACATGGCTAGCCCCAGGAACAGTGCAGGGTTTTTGAATTTGAACTTTTAAACAGCTGAGACTTTGCAGAATTGTTTGGGCTAGCAAATGAGCTCCAAATTTGATGAAATTTTAACTGGAGCTTGCTGACAACATGATTAACCTTACAGAAATTTTCCAGAGGTTATTATGCAATGCATTTTTCTCAGGAAATTTATTAAGGTTGTTTAAAGGATTGTTTTACCTCCAAAATTTATCAAACTAGTTTTACAACTTGTGATATTTTTCAGAGGGGTCCCACATCAGTTTTTGGACCAAGGGAAAATATTTCCAATTAATTGGCACAAGATTTTAGATAAATGGGAAATGAATTTGACTTTTGGTCAACAAGAGCTTTGTGTTTTTAGATTACACAACTCTTGGACACGAATCACATGAGATTTTAGGGTTTTTCAAGATGTGAGAAAAAGTTTTAATTTCTACACATATAATTATACTTGAATAACCTTAATTATACACTTGGGATGTTACATCCCTACTCACCCTCTCCATCCAAGGATGCCATTGAAGATCCTTGCTGCTGCAGCCGGCGAAGGAGGGGAGGAAGGTGACTCTTTCGGCCAAGGGAAGGAGAGGAAGAGAAAGGAGGAGAAGAGTTGTGGGGGAAACCAGCAAGTTCTTAAGGATCTTCAAGGGGTAACTAGTGGTTTCCTTGCTGGTTAGTTTGAATTAGATGCATAGTTTTGCCTTGCTTAGGGTTCTTCAACCTGCTGTGTTAAGATCAGAAATCTGTTCATCTTTGTGCGCCTGTTTTGATGTAGATCTATTCCGAATTTGAGGATTTCGTCTCCTAGAGAGTTGTAGGTTATGTTTTTCAGCTTTTCATAGGTTCTATGTTCAGTCAATTCTGAGTTACGGTTTAAAAGTTATAGTCTTTTTCGTTGCTGCTGTCCAGGAACCTGTCAAACCATAGCAGTAATTTTGACCCGTGTGCCACATTTTGTTAGAGGCAAAATCTGGGTATCATGCCAACTAGACTTTTGAATATTATGTTCTTAGTTTTCCATATTATTAAATAACACCCTTTTTGGATCTTTAGAACAAAAGTTATGTGTGTTTCAATTTGACTGTCCAGATTGTTCGTCGGTTTCCGACAGTAACTTTGACCCGTGTGTCACTTTTTGTTAAAGGCAAAATATGAGGATCATGCCAACTAGACTTTTGAAGCTTATGTTCTTCGCTTTCCAGAATGACAAGAAATTTGGATTTTGGTTAATCCAATCAAAAATTATGATTTTTTCTTTACTGCTGTCCCAAATAGATTTCTGTTTAGCATGTTGTCTAGCTTGAGTAGATCAAGTGCTTAAACTTGGGTTATGGGAAAACGTTCTAGAGTGCTACGATTAGGGACTTGTTATGCATGGTTGATTGATGCCTAGTATCATTCTTGGTTGCCAGGTGATGGTGAACCCCGATGCTAGAGCGTTCCGCCTTTGTCTTCTGTCTCACGGTTGAGGCAAGTGCAGATAGTAATATTGTGTTTCTTTGTTTCATAATTGATGAATGCCATGGTTAAATGATGAAACTTTAAGTTGATAATGTTGATGAGCATTACTTTTCGTGATGAGTGGATATCATGCTTTACATTCTGCATCATGGCATTGGATCCCTATGCCTTGAGGGCATAGGCCTTGATTATGTATTGGATCCCTGTCATGCATTGGACGGGCCTGGTCCCCACACTCGTGGAGTGTGGGCTTTGGATCCCTGTGCCTAGAGGGCACATGCTTAGAGTATGTATCGACGGATACACTACTCGGCATTACCGGTAATTGCTAAGAAGTGAAGAAGGTGCATTCATGACATGTTCATTGCATTTCTGTATACGATATGGATTTGTTTGTTTGACATATAATATTGTTGTTCATGGTGGGATTGTGTATTCCCTTGACCACATATGATGCTAGGATTACTTACTATTGCACTTTGCTGAGTCGTGGACTCACTCTTACTGTGTTGTGCTTTCTAGGTACCTCTCGAGGCAGCGGCATGCATGGGGAAGGGTAGACATGGTGCACTTCACACACACACACACATATACATACATACATACATACATACATACATACATACATACATACATACATACATACATACATACATATATATATATATATATATATATATATATATATATATATATATATTTATTTATATTTAACCACAACAAATAAACTAGTTCAAATACCAAAAATTCTCAGAATTGACGTTTTCTTTAGGATTAAATTTTGTGACCACCCTTTGTGGTGGATGATTTTGTGACCATCCTTCGTGGTGGATGATTTTGACTGCGTTCGTGGATGATCCTTTTATGTTCTTAATTCTTTATTCTTAAGTTCTTTTAATTCCATATGATGGATTAGAATGTTTGATTGGATTATTCTATATCTTCGTTGTTTGGTTGGACGATGATGCTTTAGATGTAGTTGTGTGATCATTAGCTACTTGAGCATAGCTGTGTTGGAATGCTTTAGATTAGTTGTTAAAGAGAAGGCTTCATGGCTTCATAAATTGATTTATAGTCAATTGATTAATGCTTTAGTTGTTTATCATGCTTGGCATGAGTTGTGATGATTAGTTTAATTTGGATGATTGGAAATATTGATTTATGTTATATTAGACTTATAGAACCTCTCGTATAGCCTCCTAAACAAAGGAGGTTCTGCCGAATTTTAGAGAAATGACTTAGTTTTAATTGGTAAAAAATGTTTGTTTAGTAGCATTCCAGGCTCATGTTGAGCTGGGGTGTTACAACGGGGATCCAAGGCCCGTGTGAAGAATCTTTCATACGGGGATCTAGCTGCCTATATTGAAAATTTGGGGATCTCAATGCCAACTCCCATGGGTGAGGTATGAATGATTGAAATGAAGGAAATAAAATAAATGCATTCTCTCATTGTAACAATTTGATATCACTAATGAACGAAATCATGTAAAGAACGGAAATACTCATAATTCATAAGAATTAACCATGCCATAATCATATAGCTAGATTCAACAACAACCATACAAGATGATCCAATTTGTACTTTCCTTTCGTGTTGCAACACGTTGGATGGTAAAGAAGGTGCACCTAATCTGAAGGTCACTCCTCCGACAATAAGTAATTTACTCAAAATAAGTTTTTGACAAGAGGAAATAACGCTAATCGCAATGCTCTCATCCACACTCCCAAAAACCCATACTTCAAATAATTAATCTACTCAACGAAACAACAAACTAACAGTAACTTAAAACTAGACAACGATCTTCTAAAATACGTATCTCCCAATATGCTTATCATAAAAATCCATTTTCTATCTCTCTAGAAATATTACGACTTGGTCTACAAAAGTTAAGCTGGTGAGATCCCTTAATTCAACATTTAACTAAATTTAACATGCAGATGAATAACAATGACAGAAACTGACCGACAATCTGGACAACAACCTTAAAATAACTATAACTTTCACTAGGATAATCCAAAAATTGTGTTCTTTATCATTCTAGAAAGTTACGAGAATTTTCTACAAAAGTCATGTTGGTGGACAATCCTAATACAGCCATTAACAATTTCGAATCCGCCAGTTACTATGACTGCTATAACTTGACTGGGATTCTGGACAACAACATTGTGAATATCATATCTCACAAACTACAACTCCAAATACTGCGAACTCAGATCCTACATAAACCTAAAGAAATATCCCACAATTCTTTAGGAGACCCAAAACCCTAATTTCACAATGATCTAATCCAAAATTACTGAACAACATAACTACATAATCATGAATCACTTTCAGCACGAACACTAATACGCTAATCGACAACAATTGTAAAGAGAAGAATTAAACAAAACAACAAGAAGTTGAGGTTCACCCTTGAAGACACGAAGGAACCCGCTGAAAACCCCATGAGGTTCTCCTCTCCCCTTCTTTTCCCTCTCCTCCACCTTTCTCCTTGGCCGACAGCAATAGGGGAGCACCACTAAGGGAGAGGAGGACAACAATGGAGCGCAGGGAGAGGTGCTGGACCAGGAAGCCAAGGAGGAAGGAGGGTGGCAGCTCTAGGGGGGAGGAGGCGCAAGGAGGGAGGGGTTCTAGGGTTTTTGCCCCCCTTCCCACTTGGCCGGCCCTCTCATGGGCCTCCTAGGCTAAATGCTTGAGGCCCAGGTTCTCGAATAACTGCGAAAACCCCCAATTCTTCCTTCTAATTTCTCTTTCAGGTAAATTCCTCCGTTAGAACATTTCAGAGTATTACATACGCTTTCCAACAGAGAAAGCATATTTTTCTCTGAACTAAAGGTGGCTTTTCTCATTTTTACATTTTTCCGGATTTTATTAACTTACATGTGGGCCCTACTTGTCAGTGACTCATCTTTTTATTTCATGATTTTATTTATAAAATTTATGACGGTTCCACATGTCATATACTCATTAGTTTATTAACTAAATGATTCAAAGCAGCGGGATTTGAAGCTCAAATTGGGCTTAGGGGCTTTACTAGCGATTTCGGCGTAAACGCCCGAAACTACTTAAATTAAAGGATGTTTAGGCCCCAGTAGCTCACGTTGATCACGAGTAAGGTGTCAATGAAGTCGGGGAAGGTCCAAGGCGGCTGGTCATCATGAGCAGGCGACAAAGAAGAAGCTCCTTGGCATGTGTCTTCTCGGTGGTAATAAACTAAAACGAAGCACATGCACAGATTTAGGGGGACATATAGGTGGGGAAATCGACCTTGGTGGGGTCGAGGACTCACCGAAGAAGAGTTGGCGTCAATGGCGATGGTGGTGACAGAGAGGTCCACGGTGACAGGTCGGCGTGGGCGACAATAGCTGAAATGGACCAGACGAGCGGGCTCAGTGAGGTGATTGTAACATCTCGATCTTCTTGGCTTTTTGAAAATTTTCAAAATTTAAAATAACTGTTTGATTTTCTGAACTTGCTAAAGCCTAACTTGAAATTTAGAAATCAAACACCATTTAAGTTGGATTAATCAAACATTAATTAAATAAAAAGTTGGTTTATTTCAGTTTTCTGGTTCTTATTTGGATTTGAAGTCATTTCTTGGATTTTTATGGGATTCAAAAATGGTTTTTCTTTTGTCCCAAAGTTAAAATCTCCTTTGTTTGCAAAACTAACAGAAAAAGTTAAGCTACAAGTATTTTTATTAAGTTCCATATAATTCAAGGGATTTCTATGCATTTTCCTAGAATTTTTAGACGGCTTTAGCTATTTTCTAAAAACCTTTTTGCTTTTTCGGATTTTCTTTAATTCAAAACCTATTCTAAATCCCCTTAACCTCTTTGGGCCGAATCTCTTGGCCCATTTCTCCTTTCTCCCCGTGCAACCCAGCTCGCCTACCGCTCTCCGTGCGTGGCGCTCGCGCCTTCTCCTCGCTACTCGCCCACGACGGAGGCCCCACCCATCAACGCCCTCACCCTCCTAGTCATCCTCTCTGACACGCCTCCGCACATGCCACCTGCGCCAACGCCATGCGCGCGTGTGCGAATTTTGCGCTGGACGCACCTACCCCTGTTGCACGCAATCAATGCGCCGTCCTCCGCCGCGCCCGTTGCCGTCACCTACTCCCTTTCCCATGCCCTATCGCCTCCCTGTCCCCTCTGCGCGAGAACCCCAGAGCACGCAAGCTCAACGCGCCCCCGCCGCGCTGTCCTCCTCTATCGGCCCTCCCCGCACCAATTTAAGGTGAGCATCGGGAAGCCCTTGAGCTCCTCCCCCGTTCCCCTCTACTCCCCTTCTCTCTCTCGCTGTCCTCCGGCCACGGTTGAAGCTCTTCGCCGCCGGCCACCACACGATGCCGCCACCATTTGCGCCACCGTAAAGCCTCCTCCGTCGCCGTCGACTCTGCCTTCGGCATCACAACGCCGAGCCCTTCCCCGTGTGCACCTCTGCGCCCCTGGAGCCTCCTAGAGCGCCGCCATCGCCACTCTTCGTCTTCGCCACTGCTTTCTCCTTGACGTCGCGTCCTCATGACCAGGCGCACCAACTTCACCGCGACGCCCTCTCCTCGTAGGTGCCCAGGCCGGCCACCGGAACCCAGCCAATCGCCGGCGACCATCGGGCCTTGAGCGCCGCCGCCTCGGGCTGACGTGGCACCACCACCGTGGCACCTAGTCAGCGGCCACGTCAGCCCTCTGCTCATGTGGCCGTCCAGTCAGCGCCCACGTGGCATTTCCCATTGAAAAATAAATCAACCGAAAGAAAATCACGTGCTGACATCAGCTGACGCAATAAATCCAATTTCCTTCAGAAAAATAATTCCAAAAATCAGGAAATTTCCCTTTTTCTTGATTTCTTGTAATTTCAAACTTCCGGAGGCCATAACTTCCTCATTCGAACTCCGATTCGAGTGACTCAAATTTCTAAATTCCTCTAAATTCATTATCTTCCTGTTAGTATTTCTTTGGTAATTATTTGGATATTATTTAGTATTATTTTATTTATTTGGCTTTGTTCTGATGTATAGATTCTGGCATTCCGGAAGAATTCGTGGACCCGACGACTAAAGCATCCCAACTCTTCAACGAAGGCAAGTCGTAGACCTTTGACCATGTCGTATCCAATTTATAAAAGTATATTGTTTGATATAAACATGCATGGCTAGTTGTATAGAAATGGTTTCAAGATTAGTTAATTACCTAATTGCCATTATGGCTCCTTGATAAATTGAGAATGACATGTACCCTTGAATGACATAAATCCTTGGATACCATAGGATGGTTAATAATTAGTTGGACATTATTGTACTACCAACATGGGTGTCGTATCTGCTTAGCCAATGCTTTTGTTATCCGAAGGATTCATGATCACATGCTAAAAGAATGAATGAACATGACCTAATGAAATATGAAATTGTGGCGCGACCACTATTATTAAAAGATGTTGTGCCATGGCAAGGGTTGCTATTTAGCTGGGTTGAACCCAATTGATTTATACTCGGGCGAGTGATCGTGTAGTAAAGGGGATGATTTTGGGATGTGGTTGCCTCGCCTGAGTAGTTACTATGGACTTAACTTTGTGCGCCATTGATTTGGGCCTTACCGTGCAACCACAAGTCCATTTATGGGGTGGACTAGGCCAACTAATTAGCAATGTTTTGAGTCGATTCTGTTCTGGTTGTTGAATTGGCGCAAGAGGGGGCCAGATCGAGGCGAAACCTTAGCGAGCAGAACCGAATCAAAACAGAGCTTTATAAAAGCCTTGTGATAATCACTTAGTCACATGCCATCGGAAGCGTGAAATGCCTGACATTAAAAGATGATTATCTCTTGTGGGTCAAGCTGTACAACCCCTGTAGAGTGTAAAACAATTTGAATAGCCGTATCCCCGGTTATGAACAATGCCTGGTGATTTCACACGAGGGGTAGACTTTATAAAAATTGTTGGATTGGTTTGGATGGATCTGGGTAGATGGTTTTGGGGTTGATGGTTGGGAAGTGAACGGGGTGTTCACTAGTTGTTTCAAAGAAACTTGTTTACTTATGTATTAATCTTTCAAGTTATGCTTTTTAATCTAATTATTGTATTTACTGTCAACACTGCTTTCTGCAAAATAGCCATAAAGCTATCCTTGTCAAGCCTTGCATGAATACTATTTGCATATATTTCTCTGTGACTTGCTGAGTACTTTTAAAGTACTTACGGCTTTGCGCCATTTGTTGATCAGTCCCCGAAGAAGAACCAAGGAACACCGAGTTCTACAAGGAATACTACTTTGAAGACTATCTGAATTATGTCATGACCTCCATGTAACATCCCCAAGTTAATAAATGATAATTAGTATGCATCTCATTAACATGCATGTTGTTTTTGAATCTTTTGCATCATTTATTTCACTTGGGTTTGTATTTCAAATGTATAAAAATGAGGAAGAATTAAAAATTTTGAACATACATTGTTTTTTCTGGAGCAATTGCATAAATTTGTTGCTTTTGAAAATTTCGAAACCAAAGAAAACATACACTTCAAATTTAAATACCAAAAGAAAACAAGAATGAAAACTTATGAACATCATCTAGAAATAATTTATTCAAATGATATAATAATTATCACGAATAAATATAGTTTTTACAAAAAAAATTTGGAACTCTTTTTGACCCTCAGAAAATTCAAACTCAAATCAATAACCTTTTCCAAGTTCGAATTTATACTAAGCAATTAAATCTTGAACAGTGATGTTTAAGATTTTATTTGAGTACTAGGATGTCCCAGGAACACCTATGAAAATTTTCATAATTTTTAGAATTTAATTTCAATTTCTAAAGCACCGGTCAAATCTGATTTCTAATTCAGGGCTCAAGCCTTTGTTGTAATCGATTCGAGCCCATACTGTTCGACTCGGCAAATGGACTCAGCTGAGCCAACTAACCGCACCAATCATAAACCGTTCGATCTCGATCCAACAGCCCACGCCGACCCACTTAACCAAAATCTCATGCACGCATGAGAGTCATCCGATCTCAGTCAGACCGTCCAGATCGGTTGGGTCGATTGGACTATCCGAAGTTCCTGCGTAATCCTGACCGTTCATTTTCAATCGAGTGGTCCTAACTAAACCGACTGAGTCATTTACTATTCTCGGACCCGAGCCAACTTGACTACACCGCATCGCGTCGCACCAAACCCGAGCCTGGCTCGCTCCTTGTGCTGCTGACGTGTCGGGCTCGCACGTTAGGGCCATCTTCTACCTCGGGCAGAAGCCGCTCGCCACGCACCGCACGAAGCTTGCATCGCTCCGTCACTGCCAACGACGCCGTAGCCCCACCGCCCTCTACGACCAACCCGTGAGCATCTCCGCTTAACGCCGCCTCTTTCTCCGTCCGTTGCCCCGCTCAAAACCCCCTCTTTCCCCTCCATTTTGCTCACTTCTCTTCCCAGCCGAGGAAGAGGATGAAGCTCTCCCGCGGCATATTCTCGGGTAAGCTCCGTTATTTTGTGCTCTTTGTCTTCCTCTATCCTCGTCGTGATCATTTTGCTAATATCGGACCTTGCTCTGGCTTCTAGGTCCCGAGACCACGAGCATGTCCTCTTCGATTCCAGAGCGCGCCCGCGGCTACCCCTTTTTGCCATCATCGACTCCGGTGAGTCCTACCCATGCTCTCATGCATCACCATGTGCGCCACTACATGAGGACCTTTTCCCCTCAACTTATTTCTTCAATGCATTAGAGGAGATTGGGAATTTTGAAGTTTTCTATTTGAAGACCGAAAACCCATCTTCTTCCCTGGCGCCGGCACGGTGGGTCCCCCTTCAATTCCACCCTTTGGAACCATCTCGTGGATTCCCTGGTTCTATTCCCACCTCTCATTTCCTTCCTTTTTCCCCAGAGTGCCCCCTCCTCGTGAGTCCTACCGCCACCGCCGCCATTACTGCCACTGGACCTTCCCCGAGCTCCTCTGGCCTCTCCTATACCATAGTAAGGTTCACTGGACCTCGTAGATACTCATGCATGTCTCAATTCGTTCCTTGCATTGCCATTTTGCTTTAGCCTCGTGAGCCGTAGCTCCACCTCTGCCCATCGCCAGCGCGGCGCTGCTACTGGCCGTCTCAGCTCTGATTAACAGTACCCTTAGCTTCGCATGGCCCTCAGGAACCCATTCCTGACCTTACTTCATGCCGCCAAGGACTACATCGCCCGCGGGAAGTCGGGGCGATGTCGCCGCCATGCCCGCTCTGTTGTCGGAAGCTCCGACCGGCACAGTAGCGCGATCGTTAGGGTTAAGCGTAATCATTAGCTTTTAAATCGTGATCTTTGTCGAAAATCTCATGATTAGTTGTGTTAATATTAGCCTTCAGAGTATGACATGCGGGCCCTGCACTCTAAGCGCATAATAATCCGGCGGTGAACCCGTGGACCAAGCTCTTGGCTTTCGGTCCACGCACTATGCATGTGGACCAAGTCTATGACAACCAGGCCGCACCTGTCAGTTCTAACCGGAAATTAAATTGGAAAATGAAAAATGACACTATGCACTGGACCCCACCTGTCATAGGCTTTGGCTAGCATAGGCCTCGGTAGAAAAAGTATTTAATCCTTAAGAAAATTTTGAATACATTAATTTGCTCACTGAAAAAATTGATTTAACTTTAAAAATACATAACTAATTCATTTTAACTCCAAAATGGATGAAACTAGTTTTGATGATTTTCATTTTAAGTGAAATTTATTTTAAAATAGGTTTCAAACATTTCTCTATAGCAGAAAATATGGTTTTAGAAAATGATCCATAATTCTATTATTTTTACACTATAAATTCTTTGTTAACTTTGAAAGTTCATAACTAAATCATAAAAACTCCAAGATTTTTCATTAAAATTTTGTTAGTTTCCTTTTTGCATGTAATTTAATTTTAAAATTGGTTGAACCATGTCACTGTTTCAGAAATCACTTTTGGCAAAAATCACTTTAGGTTTAGTATTAGTGTTGTACTAAAAATTGTTGTAACTTCAAAAATGCATAAGTATTTCTCTGTAACTCCAATTTGAGTGAAATTAATTTTGTTGGATTCATTTGTTACTGTACTTTAATGTAGAATAGGTTTTGAGCTTGTTACTATCTCTGAAAAAGCTTTTTCTACATATGACTTGTGCACTACTTTCTTGACTTTGAAAAATCATAAAAAGTTCGTCTTAGCTCCAAATGAGGTGAATCAAATTCCATTCTTCATATCATGTGGTGCTTTGTCTACCATAAACATTTCATGTACACCACCTCTCTCGAAACTTTTACCAAAACAATTAATTCGGATGAACAGTAACAGATAGCAATTTTATTGGATTTTCTTGAAACCTGATTTTCAAATTGCCATAACTTTTTCATAGAACATCCAAAGTAATTGATTTTTGTTGATAAATTCATTTAAAATCATGCTCTACCTTCTGTGAAAATTTCATGATTTTTGGATGAATTTGAATTTTTGAGTATTTCGGTGTTATCCTTTCTTATTGGTTCTTTTCGATTCTTTCGCTAGGTTTCGACGATTCTATTGTATATGAGAGTGATCCTCTGCAGAAAATTGAGTACCTCTAGCAAGGCAAGCAGCCCCCCCCCCTTTGATCATGTTGATCCTATTACTTTTGTACAAAATATCTTATTTGCAACTTGTATGTATGCATGCTCTACTTGAATGATTATTTTTCGTTAGAGGTAGTTATTCCAGTAGATGCATGAGCAGTAGCAAATGTTATCCCTTGCCACTGAACATAGGTTAAAAATTCCGCTGGTGAATTAGAGCCCGGTGGATGATATATGGTCTACTTATGTTTATGCGATGTCATACTTAGCAATGCTTAGAACGGTAGAATGGGGATCATCGCCTCGGTGATGATTATTACATCATCACTTTAAATTACCTGGGTCAGGGTACCCATGTATATATTGTATTTGAGAAACTAAAACTGAAAACAAAATGTTTTGGACTTGGGCACATTGGTTTGATGGTCTGATTGTGGGGTGTGTGCTCGGTGCCCGAGTCAGCAAGGACCGAATTACTTGCGCCATTGATCCAAGCACTTTTGCGTGCAACCACATGAGGGGGATATGGGAGCTCTCTTGGCTTAGTACCTTGGGAGGTGTTAATTAATGAATCGCCGGTGGTGGATGTATGAGAAAAAAATGTTCTGTTATCAATTGTTGTTGGGCATGTGCAGGGTAGGTTCTGGTTTTAAGTTCCCACACCCGGAGGAGCATCGGCAGTGGTTATAACTGACTGATGTCTCTGACACAATGTGTGGGTCCCCCGGGACCCCGGAGGATTAACCCCTATACGTGCGACTCTTAATTAACTCATTTCCTTGGAAAACGTCTCGTAGGACTTAGCCGTGCCGGCATACCAAAGGAAGTGTGCTAATAGCTTGGCGAAAAGGTGGTTTGACATGTGGGTAAAGTTGTACACCCCTACAGGGTATAATCTATTTGAATAGCCTCATCCTAGGTTATGGACACGATTGGTTATTTCCCGCAACAATTAGACTATAACCTTTTCGATAAAACCTAAATTCAGGTGGTATGAATGGGTAATTCGTGCTATGTTGTGGTGGCTATTGGGAAGTCACCTCTAGGATGTTATTTATGTTTATAAATGTTCTCTTGTTGTTATTTAATCAAATAAAAATAGATTTGTCAAACTGCCTTCAATCTATTACTCTATTGCAAAGGAAAAATTGCTTTATGCTGAAAACTGCTTAGTGTAGTAGCCTTCCTTTGACACAAGAATGCATCTATATATTCTTTTGCTTGTAAGTCTTGCGAGTACAACTTTGTACTCAGCTGCATTGATTTAATTGTTGTAGAGGAGGTTGATCCCCAAGGGATCGACTATTGTGAGACCGACTTCGTGCAGGACGACTAGCTTGGCGGCCCGGTCGGTTGTCTTGTGTGTAAGGGCAAACCGGTTGGCTTTTGTTTATCGCCATCTTATGGCCTTTATTTCCGCTGCTACTTTGGTTATTTACCTTGTCAATTGGCCAGTTGGCCCTACTTTTGTAATATGAACTTGTATGTCCTTGTGTTGTAAACTTGTAGTTTTGGTATTGTAATGACTTGTGTATGGAATGAATGCTTATTTTTTGTATGGGGTGTGTGTACTGCAATTCTGGGAAGTACATATACGCCGAGAGTTGGTATATTTGATTTGTAATGCTAGGACCAATTTGATGGTTAAGTATTACAAGTTAAATACCTCGGGTTCTCACACTCCACTCGATTGCCTGTGGGCACGTCGAATGGCCTCCACCCGATGTTTGGTTTCCGCTACACGCTCCCTTTTGTTGTTAAGCCCTACGTGGCAAATATTGTAAGACTTGACCATAAGGTCCTTTTGTTGCTAATTAATATTAATTTATTTGCTTCATCTATTGTTTGTTGTATGGATATGATTGCACCAGTGTTGCAACTATGTGAGCTAGCTACTGATCATGGGACTAGCTCAGAATGCACAGAGGGTTCCAGGGTTCATACGCGGGGTCCCGACAGCGGTGGTATCAGAGCCATATCGACTGTAAGATGTAACCATAGTTAGCATGGTCGTTTAGGCAAGACTTCAAAATTTTATTTTATCAATCAAACCAACAATTAACTTCAATAGTATTCTTCACTCATCTTACTCTATTCCTCCTCATCTTATGCTAATCTCTCCTCATTTCATTCTCAGAGTCTGACTTCTTATCTTTTCTAAACTTTGTTTTTGAATGTAAAGTGACCCTCTCATCTTAGTAATCCCTACAGAATCGAGCTTTGCTTTAAGTCAACCATCCCAATAAGGTCGATCAGTACTATTGTACCTAAGTTACCCTTCTAAGTTTCAGTATCGTTTAGGCCGATAGATAGGATCTTTTGCTTGAGTTTTGTTGCCTCTTAATAGCTTTCCGGCTATTTGTTCGTTGGGTTAAACCGACCTTCCCTAATTAGTTTGTCATGTCATTCTCCCTTGTTCTCGCTCGTCTTCATGCTTTTCCCTCTCACCTATTATGATTTCTTCTTCGCATCTATTAAACCCGGAAAGATTTGTGTAGATGGTTTAGACCCGCAACTCCGCAAGTCAAGATGAAGCCGTGGATCCCTTTAAGCCACCACCCCCACCTCCTCCAGCTGCAACCACAAATCAGGGTTTGAGTCAGTTCATGATCGCCCAAACACAGTTGATGAATGCAATGATGCAAAACATGAATCAAATGATGACTCAACAGAGCCAGACCGCTGTCACTCTACTCGAAATGCTGAACCAGAACAACCAAGCAGCTACCATGCCACCACCGCCACCACCAGCTTTTCCTCAGTCAAAGCTAGCAGAATTTATGAGGACCTATCCACCAACATTCTCTAGCTCCTCCGAGCCTTTGGATGCAGACGACTGGCTGCGCTCTACAGAAAAGAAGCTCGCCATTACCTGATGTGAGAAAGTCATGTATACTGCACACCAGCTAGAAGGCACCGCCGTAGAATGGTGGGAAAACTACTGCGCCGCCCATGAAAACCATCAGAATATTACTTGGAATGCATTTTCAAAAGCTATTCACCACTCTCATATTCTCGACGAAAAGGTAGAAATGAAGAAGAATGAGTTTTGTGAGTTGAAACAAAGGAACCAGTCAGTAAGTGAATACCTAAACAAGTTCACTCAACTCTCGCATTATGCCCAAGAGGACGTTGTCATGGATGATGCACGTTAGAAGTATTTTAAGCGAGGACTCAACCCTAGCTTAAAGGTTCAAGTCGTTGGCAACGACTATGCAAATTTCCAGCAATTAGTAAACAAGGCTATGCTCATAGAAGAGTCACGTCGCGAGCTTGCAGAATCTCATAAGAGGAAGATGATGTAGCATGGTGCACAACAAGGTTATCCATAGAGAGCTAGAACGAATGCGTAACATCCTACCCGCTTTGCCCCTCCTGCTACATTCAGGGCCCCTGCAACAGCCCCTCGCCCGATTACTCTAGGTTTTCGTAGCCCCGGCAACAACAACACCAATAACCAGTAGCCAAGAAACAACAATCGTGCCGCAGGAATCACCTGTTTCAATTGTCAGCAACTAGGACATTACGCCAACAATTGTCCCCTAAAGTAAGGTCCATTACCTATCAGATTCAACTTGGGAGCTACTCCGACCAGAACTCCCATGCCAGGAGCAGGACATGGAGCACCTCAAACTCCAACTGCACCAGCCAAGACCCCTTAGCCTTTTAGGAGAGGCCGTGTGAACCATGACACGGTGGAGGAAGCCCAGACAGCCCCGGATGTCGTGCTGGATAAGTTCCTAGTAAATTCAACACCTGCTACTATTTTGTTTGATTCTAGAGCTACACATTCGTTTGTTTCTCAGATTTTTTGCTGCAAAGCATCAGTTAGAGGTTTTGACTCTTAAAACTGCTTTATTTGTTCAATCTCCCGATTCAGAGTTAAGTAGGAACCAAGGTTGCCTAAAAGTAAAAATAACCATAGAAGGGGCGGAGTTTGAAGCCAACCTCATAATCATCGACACCAAGTCCCTAGATGTGATCTTGGGTATGGATTGGCTTACTAATGACCAAGCAATTTTAGATTGTGGTGGTAGAAGCATCACTTTGGTCAATCCAGTTGGAACCAAGGTAAAATTTGAAGCCTCCACAGAAAAGCATGACGGAGCCTCAGTCTGCAGCGTCAGTGTTGTATCTTTGGAAGATGTGCTAGTGGTCAGAGAATTTCCAGACGTCTTCCCAGATGAGTTACCTAGAATGCCTCTGGAGAAGGACCTAGAGTTTATCATCAATCTAGTTTTGGATGAAGGAAGTTACCTTCTTGGGACACGTCATGTCTGCAGAAGGAGTCGTCGTCAACCTTAGCAAAGTCAAGGATGTGCTCAACTAGGAGTCACCCAAGTCAGTGCCTCAGGTTAGAAGTTTCCTTGGTATGGCAGGTAACTACCGCCAGTTTATAGAAGGTTTCTCGAGAATAGAAAGACCCCTCACCCAATTGCTAAAAAAGGAAAAGAAATTTGCTTGGACATCAGAATGTGAGCAGAGTTTCCAAGAATTAAAGAAGCGTTTAACCACCACTCCAGTGTTGATTCTGCCTGATGTTCGGAAGGATTTCGAGATTTTCTGCGATGCATCGCGACAAGGTCTCGGTTGTGTCCTAATGCAAGAAAGAAATGTAGTAGCGTATGCTTCATGCCAGTTGAAGCCTCATGAAGCCAATTACTCCACTCATAACTTAGAATTGGCTGTCGTAGTGCATGCTTTCAAGATATGGTGTCACTACCTCATTGGTAATCGTTGTGAAGTCTACACGGACCATAAGAGCTTGAAGTATATTTTCACTCAAGCTGATCTTAATATGAGGCAAAGAAGATAGTTGGAATTAATCAAAGATTACAAAATGGGAATTCATTTTCACCCAAGCAAAGCTAATGTTGTAGCAGACGCTTTAAGTAGAAAGGTATACTGTAGTACTCTGATGATCAAGGAAAGTCAGCCAGCCCTGCACGAAGAATTTCAGAAGCTTAAGCTTGAGTTAGTTGAAGAAGGTTACTTAACTACTCTAGAAGTGCAACCAACTCTTCAAGATCAGATCAAGAAAGCTCAGGAAGAAGATACAGATATCAAAGAGATCAAAAGGAACATGAAGAAGGGTAAATCTCTACGATTTGCGGAAGATGAGTAAGGCACCATGTGGTTTGATAAAATTCGTATTTGTGTATCGGATCAGAAAGAACTTAAGCAGTTAATACTCAGGGAAGCTTATGAAACCTTGTACTCCATTCACCCCA
This sequence comes from Phyllostachys edulis, assembly GCA_036346405.1. Classification (NCBI taxonomy): domain Eukaryota; kingdom Viridiplantae; phylum Streptophyta; class Magnoliopsida; order Poales; family Poaceae; genus Phyllostachys; species Phyllostachys edulis. The sequence continues at coordinate 44,598,069 of CM070550.1, read as the reverse complement.
GAAGCGCTAAGATGTATCAAGATCTCAAGGAGTTTTATTGGTGACCTAGCATGAGTGTGAGATCGCTGAGCATATTGCACAATGTGACATTTGCCAGCGAGTTAAAGTCGAGCATCAGAGACCTGCTGGACTCTTGCAACCTTTGAGTATACCCGAATGGAAATAGGAAGAAATTGGCATGGACTTTATCACCGGCCTACCAAGAACTAAAGCTGGATATGATTCTATCTAGGTCATTGTAGATCGCCTAACCAAGGTGGCTCACTTCATCTCGGTCAAGGCCACCTACTAGGGAGACAGACTTACAGAATTGTACATGGTAAAGATAGTATGTCAGCATGGAGTACCAAAGAAGATCGTGTTAGATCGAGGAACCCAGTTCACCTCAAGATTTTTGCAAAAGCTACATAGTGTTTTGGGCACTAATTTGAATTTCAGTACAGCCTACCATCCTTAGACAAATGGTCAAACAGAAAGGGTAAATCAAATCCTAGAAGATATGTTGAGAGCCTACACTCTAGAGAACCAGACCAGCTGGGATCAAATGCTACCTTATGCAGAGTTTTCATACAACAACAGTTATCAATCAAGTTTGTAGATGTCCCCGTTTGAAGCTCTTTATGGAAGGAAGTGCTGAACACCATTATATTGGACTGAATCAGGCGAAGGACAAGTACTCAGGCTAGATATTCTGAAGACAACCGAAGATCAAGTTAGGTCAATCAGAGAAAAGCCGAGGATAGCACAAACTAGACAGAAAAGTTATGCTGATAACTGTCGTTGAGATTTAGCCTTTTCACCTGGAGATTATGTATACCTAAAGGTTTCACCTCTCAAAGGATTGCGTCGCTTCAGAGTAAGCGGAAAGCTCGCACCAAGATACATCATACCCTTTCCAATTCTAGTCAGAAGAGGAGAAGTTGCCTACAAATTGGAGCTCCCGCCCCAGTTGTCAGATGTGCATGATGTCTTTCATGTATCTCAATTGAAGAAATGCCTGCGTGTGCCAAAAGAGCAGATGCCTTTAGAAGCGGATGATCTGCAGGAAGATCTCACCTACAAGGAGCAACCCATCAAGATTTTGGAAGTGACAGAGCGAGTAACAAGAAGCAAGATCCTCTGTTTCGGCAAAGTTCAATGGAGCAATCACACTAAAGAGGAAGCCACCTGGGAGCGTGAAGAGGACCTGAAGGCCAAGTTTCCACACCTATTCTCTAGTTACCCTGAATCTCAGGGTCGAGATTCCCTTTAAGGGGTATAGGTTTGTAACATCCTGATTTTCTTGGCATTTTGAAAATTTTCAAAATTTAAAATAACCATTTGATTTTATTAAGTTGCTAAAGCTTAACTTGAAATTTAGAAATCAAACACCATTTAAGTTGGATTAATCAAACTTTAATTAAATCAAAAGTTGGTTTATTTTAGTTTTCTAGTTCTTATTTGGATTTGAAGTCATTTCTTGGATTTTATGGGATTCAAAAATGGCTTTTCTTTTGTCCCTAAGTTAAAATCTATTTTTTTTGCAAAACTAAAAGCAAAAGTTAAGTTAAAAGTATTTTTATTAAGTTCCATATAATTCAAGGGATTTCTATGCATTTTCCTAGAATTTTTGGACGGCTTTAGTTATTTTCTAAAAACCTTTTTGCTTTTTTGGATTTTCTTTAATTCAAAACCTACTCTAAATCCCCTTAACCTCTTTGGGCTGAATCTCTCGGCCCATTTCCCCTTTCTCCCCATGCAGCCCAGCTCCATCGGCCCGCTCTCGTGAGCATGGCCAGCTCCGCACCTTCTCCCTCGCTTGCCCGCTGACGGGAGGGCCCCACCCATCAGCGCCCTCGCCCGCCTAGTCATCTTTTCCCGCTTTTGCGCCGGTTGCACCTACCCCCGTCACACGCAATCAACGCACCATCCTCCGTCGTGCCCGTTGGCACCACCTACTCCCTCTCCTGTGCCTTGTCGCCTCCCCGTCCCCTCTGCGCGAGATCCCCGGAGCACGCAAGCTCAACGCGGCCCCGCCGTGCCATTCTCCTCTCTCGGCCCTCCCAATGCCTATTTAAGGCGAGCATCGGGAAGCCCTCAAGCTCCTCCCCCGTTCCCCTCTACTCCCCTTCTCTCTCTCGCTCTCCTCCGGCCACGATTGAAGCTCTTCGCCGCCGGCCACCGCACGACGCCACCGCCATTTACGCCACCGTCAAGCCTCCTCCATCGCCGTGGACCCCGCCTCCGACATCGCAATGCTGAGCCCTTCCCCATGCGCACCTCCCCACCCCCTAGAGCCTCCCGGAGCACTGTCGCCATATCCAACCGCCACCGCCGCTGCTCTTCGTCTTCGCCGCCGACCTCTCCTTGATGCCGTGTTCTCAATACCAGGCGCACGAGCTTTACCGCGGCGCCCTCTCCTTGTAGGTGCCCTCACCGGCCACCGGAACCCAACCAGTCGCTAGCGACCATCGGGCCGTGAGCACCGTCGCCGCGGGTTGACGTGGCACCGCCACCGTGGCGCTTAGTCAGCCGCCACGTCAGCCCTCCACTGATGTGGCTATCCAGTCAGCGCCCACATGGAATTTCCCGTTGAAAAATAAATCAACCAAAAAGGGAGTCATATGCTAACGTCAGCTGACGCAATAAATCCGATTTCCTTTAGAAAAATAATTCCAAAAATCAGGAAATTTCCCTTTTTCTTGATTTCTTGTAATTTCAAACTTCCAGAGTCCATAACTTCCTCATTCGAACTCCGATTCGAGTGATTCAAATTTCTAAATTCCTCTACATTCATTATCTTCCTGTTAGTATTTATTTGGTAATTATTTGGATTTTATTTAGTATTGTTTTATTTATTTGGCTTTGTTTGCACGTATAGATACCTGCATTCCGAAAGAATTCATGGACCCGACGATCAAAGCATCCTAACTCTTCAATGAAGGCAAGTAGTAGACCTTTGACCATGTTGTATTCAATTTATAAAAGTATATTCTTTGATATAAACATGCATGGCTAGTTGTATACAAATGGTTTCGGGATTAGTTAATTACCTAATTGCCATTATGCCTCCTTGATAAATTGAGAATGACATGTACCCTTGAATGACATAAATATTTGGACACCATAGGATGGTTAATAATTAGTTGGACTTTATTGTACTACCAACATGGGTATCGTATCAGCTTAGCCAATGCTTTAGTTATCCGAAGGATTCATGATCACATGCTCAAAGAATGAATGAACATGACCTAATGAAATATGGAATTATGGCATGGCCACTATTACTAAAAGATGTTGTGCCATGGCAAGGGTTTCCATTTGGCTGGGTTAAACCCAAATGATTTATACTCGGGTGAGTGATCGTGCAGTAAAGGGGATGATATTGGGATGTGTTTGCCTCACCTGAGTAGTCACTAAGGACTTAACTTTGTGCGCCATTGATATGGGCCTTACCGTGCAACCACAAGTCCATTTATGGGGTGGACTGGGCCAACTAATTAGTAATGTTTTGAGTCGGTTCTGTTTTGGTTGTTGAATTGGCGAAAGAGGGGGCCAGATCAAGGCGAAACCTTAGCGAGTAGAACCGAATCAAAATAGAGCTTTGTAAAAGCCTTGTGATAATCACTTAGTCACACGCCATCGGAAGCATGAAATGCCTGACAATAAAAGATGATTATCTCTTGTAGCTCAAGCTGTACAACCTCTGTAGATTGTAAAACTATTCGCATAGCCGTGTCCCCGATTATGGACAATGCCTAGTGATTTCACACGAGGCGTAGACTTTATAAAAATTGATTGATTGGTTTGGATGGATCTAGCTAGATGGTTTTGGGGTTGATGGTTGGGAAGTGAACGGGGGTGTTCACTAGTTGTTTTAAAGAAACTTGTTTACTTATGTATTAATCTTTGAAATTATGCTTTTTAATCTAATTACTCTATTTACTGTCAACATTGCCTCCTGCAAAATAGCCATAAAGCTATCCTTTTCAAGCCTTGCATGAATAATATTTGCATACATTTCTCTACGACTTGCTGAGTACTTTAAAAGTACTCATGGCTTTGCGCCATTTGTTGATCAGTCTCCGAAGAAGAACCAGGGGACACCAAGTTCTACAAGGAAGACTACTTTGAAGACTATGCGAATTAGGTCACGATCTCCACTCGATTGCCTGTGGGCACATCGAATGGCCTCCACCCGATGTTTGGATTCCGCTGCACACTCCCTTTTGTTGTTAAGCCCTGCATGGCAAATGTTGTAAAACTTGACCATAAGGTCCTTTTGTTGCTAATTAATATTAATTTGTCTGTTTCATCTATTGTTTGTTGTATGGATATGATTGCACGAGTGTTGCAACTGTGTGAGCTAGCTACTGATCATGGGACTAGCTCAGAATGCACAGAGGTTTCCCTGGGTAGCATACACGGGGGTCCTAACGGTGAAGTAACACCCTGGCTATGCGGAAGCCAAAATGTAACTTAGACTATCCAGCCAAAACCGAAACTACAAGTTCTTTAATCAAATTAACAATGAATGCTAGCCTGACAATGACTAAATATTTCTAGTAATGATGCTAACATAAAGATTTCAGTAGGTAAATGGTATCAAAACCACAGTTATTACTTCCCAAACAAGATCAAAAGCATCATAGATAATGATCAACTAGATAAAGATAACAACTAGTATTTGAAGCTCTGAAAGAAAACATTTGTAGTACCCAAATGACCAATTATTACATTAATTAATTCTAAATCCAAAGAAGGTAAATGAACTAATATTTTTGGTAGTGGAGTGTGGAACAACGTGTTTTGCATCTGTGAGCTACTTTCCCCCAATGAATGTTATCCTCACGGTCACCTAAACATATAGTTGAAAACCTAATGTCAGAATCTCACAGACAAAATGGACAGCAGTACAAGAAAATCAATATCTTTCAATTGGCTGGACCAAAATTTATGATCTTGAACAATCTGGAAAGCTAATAGAATTTCCTACGATAGTCATGTTGGGAGACCTCCCTGAATCAGCCATTAACAAAACCTTATTTATTAAACAAAACGATTGTTGTATTTCGACAGGATTTTCGGACAGCAGTAAATAAATTAACGTATCTCCCAAACTACAACTCCGAATTAAGTGATCATAGAACCTATAGAAACCTGAAGATAATCCCCAAAATTCTCTAGGAGGCCCAAACCTCTAATTTCGCTTTGAACTAGACGAAAACTGATGAACAAACAAAGTACAGATTAACAATCCAAGTTGCAACAGTTCAACGATTCGCTAATCGACATCAACTATAGAAACTAATTGAACCGAACAGCGAGGAGATGATATTTACCCTAGAAGACACATGTGATCTCACTAAAATCCGTATGAGGTGCTCCTCTCCTCTTTCTTCTTCTTCTTCTTCTTCTTCCCCACTTCTCCTTCCTCTTGTTGGCTCCATCCTTCTTCCTCCATGGTAGCAAGTGCTAAGGGCAGTGGTACTGTAGCAAGGGTGGCAACACTGTAGCGACGGTGGCTCTGTAGCAGGGACATTGGTACTGTAGCATACGCTAGGGTTTTGGTGACTTATCCCCACTCCCTTGCCTTCAAGTGGGCTGCTGCCCTCCCATGGGCCTTGGGCCTCTAAGGCCAGCTCTTCCCCCCACCGCGACTATGGGTTGGCGGCCCAAAACTCTCTCAAATTCTGAACTTTAACTACTACACTCAAATTTCTTAATTCCAAATGATTAATATTTAAGCGGGATATTGCATTCTACCCCTCTTAAATAGAATTCGACCCCGAATTCTACTCATTGATCTTCACGAAAGAACAACCGCAACTGAAACTAAACAAATTAACACGTACCTGACGTGAACAATTCCGGATATTTCTCGCGCATGCGAGATTCTAGCTCCCAAGTCGCTTTCCTCTCAGATTTATGAAATCACATCACATTTGATGGATACCAACATCTACATCTCAATACTAGTCTTGACCTTTACAGGTTCTCTCAACACATAGGACTCAAAGGTAAGGTCTTACTCGTTGGCCAACGGCTCTAATGAAATCCCAAGCGGCGGACTTCTCAAGTACTCACTCAGCACCAGAACATACCAGACATCGCGTACTCCGCATATGGACCCGAGACGGTCCTAGCGATACGCCAACTTCCTAATCCCCACAATTATCGAAAATAAACCCGAGTACCTTGGGTCAACTTTCCCTTTGGTACCAAAGCACACAACATGCACAACACACACAGAACTCTTGTCCTATTTTGTCACATCCCCAAATTAATAAAGAGAATTACTATGCATCTCATGAGCATGCATCATTGTTTTCAAGCATTTGCATTATATATTGCACTTAGAAAATCTCAAAAAGGGATTAAACCTACGCTTCAAAGTTTAACTCCAAAAGAAAACAAGAACAAAATCTTATTCACATCTTCTAGAAATAATTTAATCAAATACTAGAACAGGTGTAATGAATTAATATAATTTTTTCCAAATTTTTGGGACTGGTTTAAACCCTAAGAAAATTCAAACACAATTTAATGACCTACACTAAGTTTGAATTTAAATTATACACTTTATGTCATGAATAGTAGGGTTCAATAATTTTTATAGACACTAGACCTACCTAGGAACCTTTGTGATTTATTTCATATTTTTAGGAAATTTATTTCTATTTTTAGCACCTTGGTCAAAGTGGAGAAACTAATTCAAATCTCAGTCAAACTCAACCCTAGTACTATTCCTCTAGTTCGAACCCAACCCCGACCCGAGCCACTCGGCTAAGCCCAACCGCCTAACTGCACCGCTCCTAGACCGTCCGATCAAAACTTAACGGCCCAGATTGTGTAACCCTTCGGCCCAGTCCGATCGTCCCGTGTAATTCGAGCCGTCCAGTCCAGATCCAATGGCCCTCAACGACGCATCCAATCGGACTCGTGCGCGCACGGGAGAGACACTGATGTCGTGGGCCCGCGCTATCAGTGTCATCCCCTACCTCTTGCTGCGGTGTGTAGAGAACGAGTGCCACGCGCTCGTGCCGCTCCGACGAGCACAGAAACGGCGCTCGACACGCCGTCAATCCACCACTGCCGTTGACCTATCCTGGAGCTCCCTCACTTGAAGCCACCTCCGTTGTCGTCTTTTCCCGGGGATAATACCCCCTCTATGCCTTAAACTCAGCTCACTTCTCCTCTGTTGACCGAGGAGAGGGAGACTGGTTTGAGCTCGACGCTCTGGTAAGCTTCCACCGAGTGTTTCTCCTCTCTTATACCTTCAATGCCCTCTCCATTTTTGGTAAGCTCAACTCTTGTCTTTGCTTGTAGCATCTGGTTCATCTTTGTGCTCGGTTCACGTCTAGAACGCGCACCCGAGAGCACCACCTTGTCATCTTCATCTCCGTTGAGGTTCTTGAACATTCTTTCTCGTCATATCGTGCCTTATAGCATGGTTATGAAAACTCCTAAACTTATTTCATCAATGCACGACAGGGCTTCGTGGATTTGAAGAAATCTTGTTTTCAGCCGAGGAACTGTCCCTTCGTCTCCCACTTTGATCCGGTGAGTCTTTTGTCGATTCATTGCTCTTCTAGCATCCTCATACAATACTTAAGCTACTCCGATCATTCACTTGTCACCATTTTTCTCCAGTCGTCTTCTCCGCATTGAAGCTTATCGCCGCCGTGGTCTTCTTCAACGCTGACGGTGCTCTAGCCAAATCCAAGCTCCCCGAGCACCCTTCTCTGCTCAGGTAGCTTTCATTTAGTCCCTAGACCTTGGGCACTCGCTTGTTTGTCACTGCGGAGCTTCACATTGCTGCATGCATCATCTCCGTAGCTTTAGCTCCGCTCAACTCCGGCTCGCCGCCGGCATAGTCCACCGCAAGTACTGAGACCATTCCCATTGTGTGCGTAATACTATTGCGCAGCTATCCCAGCCCTTGGTCGGCTCCGCCATGGCGCGTAGCGCCGGCGAGCCACCGGGCAAGCAAGCGGGAGCGTGTCAGGATGTCCGGCACGACTGTAGCAAGGTCATTAGGACACTGATTCGGTGATTAATGATTTAATCATTGGTTAGCATTTAAGTGTTGTCTTAGACGTCTTAATGAGCCACTTACATGCGGGCCCCGCGCATAGAAATCTGTGGGGATAAGAGAGATGCGAGAGGGACTAACATGTGGGCCCAAGTCCTTAAGCGCTGTGCGCCGTGAACGCGCGCAGGTGGACTGAGTCCACTGGACCGTGTCTATGACGCTAGGTCCCATGTGTCGGTTTGGGATTTAAAATTTGAGTTAAAAATGAAAACCCACTATTCACTGGGCCTGCTGGTCAGTGACCATGGCTAGATTAGCTCCCGGTAAGAAAAGTAATAAATGGCTTAGAAAATCCGAAAATGAATTCTTTACACACTGTAAAATATGTATAACTTCAAAAATGCATAACTAATTCACCTCAACTCCAAAATGGATTAAACCACTTCTGATAATTTTCATTTGTAATGAACTTTACTTTAAAATTGGTTTCAAACTTTTCTCTATAACAGAGAGTATTATTTTGGAAAGTGATCCATAAATCTATTATTTTTACAATAGAGAAAGTCTGATAATTTTAGAAATTCATAACTAAATCATGAAAACTCCAATTGAAGCAAACTCAACTGTTTTGGACTTGTAATAATATTCTTTATTTACCCATATAATATTTTGTCCCACTACTGTTCTGCAAATTTTGCCCAAATAATTAAATTAAGTGAACAGTAACCAAATTGAATTAATTTGGATTTTCTAGAAAACTGAGATTCAAACTGCTATAACTCTTACATACTAAATCCAAATGGAATAATTATTTCACCTAAATTTATATAAAATCATGACTTAGTTACTGTAGAAAAATCATGTATTTTTGGGTATTTTGAATTTTGAGGTATTTCTCGATGTTTATTCGGTGTTGTATTAATATAGATTTCGAGCCTATCGATATTGACTTGTATGCTACTGAGGGAGAGAAATTAAGCTACCAGGAAGGCAAACATCATTTGAACTTTCTTTCGCATCATATTTGATCCCAGTTTTGTTAAGTTAGTGCAATGATAATTGCTTGCATGCTATTTTGATAATGTCGCTAGCTATTTTTGTGATGTGTAGATTAGTTATCTCCTATTCATTGAGGTTATCCTTGAATTATTACAATACCACATGCTTGAGTTAGGATGATTGAAATATATTGTTCGGGTTTGCTTAGCCATGCAAGTCTAGAAACGGTAGTTGATTGTCAGGAATAACCCGACAATTATGGGATAAACACAACTTTCATTATACTTTTGTTTTCAGATCTTCGTATCTATTTTATGAGATAAATTTTGTCATTTTAAATGAGTTTTGGGTCTGGACAAGCGATGGTTAGTGATGGTGCCTTCGTGCACGAGACTTGGGTAAGTGATGGATTTGTTTGGATAATTAAGGACTGAACTTTGGTAGCATCTTTGATTCAAGTAAAACTCGTGCTTCCACACGCGGTGTATGGGCGATGTTTGGTTAAGTAAGGTGCTGATGTTATTGAGTTGAGGAACTGGTGGTGTGAGGATGTATATGTGTTCTATCGCATATATGTTCCGTAGGGTGCCGATTGCAATTCTATAATGTATGGGTTAGCACTAATTTAATCTTGTCATTGGGTCGGTATTCCCGGCACAACATGCGTGCCCGTTTGGTTAGTAGGCTGTATAACCTACACTAAGCGGGATTACGTCGCGCATGGGTGATTCAACTGTAATATCCCGTTCAAATATAAAATATATAAGTGACTAGTATTAGAATTAAATATAATTAGAAAGGGAAAATTCAGAATTTTGGAGGAGTTTTAGAACTCGGGCCTTTGGCCCATAGCTCTTTGGGCCCATGTGGGGGGGAACTAAACCCTAGCACCTAAGTACTGTAGCACGGGTACTGTAGCATCGCCGTCACTGTAGCAGGCCCCTCCCCTCCGGTGCTTCTCCATTGTTGCCGGCCATAAGGAAGAGGAAGGAGAGGAAGAAGAAGAAGGTGGGGTTGGTCTTCGCGAGGGCTTCGTGAAGGTTTCAGTGGCATCTCGCGTCATTCTTGTGGGTAAATTCGTGATCCCAATTAGTTTTGATAGATAATTCGTATGCGATTCGTACTCATTAGCTGTTCTGAGATTTCTGTAGTAGATCAGTTGAATCTGTCTTCTTGTTGATGCGCGGTTTTGGGTTAGATCCGGGCAGATTCAAGGATTAGTGTTTCCTGGAGATAGATGGGAATTTTCGTTATCTTTCCATAAAGTTCTAATTCATAATTTTTGGATAAACGGTTAATTAGTTATGAATTTCGCAAGACAGAGTGCTAAATCAGTCTCAGGACTTGTGCAGCGAACATAGATCTGTAAATTTGATATGGGAGATGGCCAAATTGGATCAGTTGGTCTCCTTGAGAGTTGTAGGTATTTTCATTGCAATTCCATAAAGTTAAATTTCATAATTTTTAGATTTCTAGATCAAAAGTTATGAATTTTAGAATCTCAGGCTGTAATCTGCCTCTCTGTTGTGGATAGAAGAGTTTTACTTGACTATTTACAACATTTGTTGCACAATAGAAATATTTGAGATAATTTTATTGAGATATTTGGTTTCCTGTAGTTTCCAGAGAGTATTAGAACAATGTGTTTGGTTGAGCCAAACAAAAGTTATGAAATTCGCAAGTTAGTAGTACCGGAGATGGCAGATCGGTCTTTGGGATTAAAAACAAAGACTTAGATGAACTAGTTTGATCTTTTGGTCACCTGAGAAGTTGCAGCTAGGCTTGTGTAGGTTTTAGAAAAATTGGATTCATGGCTTTTGGAGTTTTGACTCAAAAGTTAAGAATTTTTCCTTAACAGCTGTTCGTTTGGACAGATTTGAGAATTTGAGAGAGTTTTGATTAATTGTTGGGATTGCAATTAGGGACGCTTGTTCTCTTCCTGTTTCATTGCATTGCTGTACACTTTTGGTTGGTGTACTTAGTATATTGTTTTACGGCTGCCAGGTGGTGGTGAACCCCGGGGCTAGAGCTTTCTATCGTTGACTTCTGAATCACGGTTGAGGCAAGTACAATTGATTTGTCTTGTTTGTTGTTTATTCCACTTGATTGATGTATATGAAATGGGTAATTTCGGTATTCCCTGTTTCCCTTCATAGTTGATATATCATGATTCTTCAATAATAAGACTACGTTCCTTACATTCATTCGTTCCTTCGCTCCTGTTCACCCACGGGAGTGGGTAGTGAAGTCCCATTATTCCAATATGGGCAAGTACATTGTGTGATGTACTGCTGTCGATTGTTCATAATATTTTAAGTTCATGCCATGACTGAGTACTATGGTATGTGAGTAGGTTTCGTTGACTTCTACTTCGTTTCTTGTATGTGAATCATGCTTCTTGAGTTTTCTTCTTACAAATTCATATATATTCATTCATTCATTCATGGTTCATGATTCAACCACGGGAGTGGGATGTAAAGACCCATCAATTCCAGTATGGGCACGTAAGACCCACCATTCCAATGTGGGCAGATTGGGACACCCGTATGAAACGTTCTTCATACGGGACTTGGATCCCCGTATTTTGTTAAATACGGGCTTAGGTGAGCACCGACGGGTGTGTCACTAGCTATACCGGTATATGCATGTGTGCAGTCCCTTCATTTCATTCATTCCATTCATTCAAATATTCATTCTGTGTTATATTCATATTCTTCAATGATGTTGTCATGATCATGATTGTTGTATGTCCAATTATTCATTGTACTTGCTGAGTCTCGGACTCATTCTTGCTTTGTTTGTTTATTTTAGGTGATCATTGATGTTGGCTCTATTGGGAGGGAGTAGACACGCACTACTCATTCACTTCACCATATTCAAGTTCAACCTTACGATTTAGTTTCTATCTTTCATTCGTTATTGATGAACTGTAATAAATAAATTTAGATGGTGAATGATACCTAGTGCTATGTTATGGTTGATTAAGTATTACTTGTGATCTTTGATCATTCCTTCGATATAATTGTTTGGATTCAGACTATATTCATGCCATGGTTCTATTGAATATTGATCTCTTTATGTCATTAGATGAGATAGTGTTCAAATTCTTCCGCATTATAGTTGTATGCTAGATTATTTAGGTGGCATCTTGGCTTCCGAATAGCCAGGGTGTTACATCAACTCAATAATATCAACTTGCTGAAAAATACCGAGTCTTGATTTACCCGGCCGGTATACCATAGGAAGTGTGCTATTTTCGGAGGCATTTGGAGGCTTACGGGTTAATCGAGTCATGTGGGTAAAGTAGTACACCCCTGTGTGGTATAAATCTATTCGAATAGCTGTGTCCGCGGTTATGGACGACCACTTGAGTTATATGGTTGCTATTATTAGACTTGGAATTAAAATTGTGGTTATAACTTGGTATTCGTCATGAATGGGATGTTCATGCATTTTGTTGTATCAAAGTGGATAGCCACTTTGCTATTTGTATGATTCATTTGTTATTCAATGTATTACTCATTCACACGCTTTACTTCTACTTCAAATCTGATTTCGAAATGGCACTTGAAAAACTAGTATGTGTAGGTTGTAAATTGTTGCGTCATTTTTGCAAAACTAAGCCAATATGAGCCATCCTTTGGAACAACCTCTAGCATAACTAATTTTTATTTGTGTAAGACTTGCGAGTACCTTTGTACTCAACCCGGTTGCTGCAATTTCAAATGAGGAAGGTTATGAACCCGTTGAGCTCGTTAGCGCCAATTTAGGCGACGCTGACGAGTAGTGCTATCGTTTAACTCCCGGTTGCCGATGGGATATGGGCTTACCACTACTGGTCTTTTGGTTTATTTATTTGTTTCCACTGCTACTTTACACTCTTATTTGAATTTGGCCGGTCAGCCGTTTGTAATAGTTGTAGACTTAAACTATTATGTTGTATGTCTTTTAAACTATTAATGTATGATTGTTGTATGGATGTGATCAACGTTGTATGAGAGTATGAGCATATTGGTCGCTGATTTTGGGAGCCAATATGAATTCATGCTCGTTGTTCGTGGCTTCTCATTTAACTCACTAAGTGTAGTGCTTGGCTTGTTGGAGAACCGACAACCATGTAGTGCTCGTAGAGGAGCAGCGCGCATGATCATCAGGGCTCTAGTTTTCAGTTAAGCCTCTCACTTAGATTGAGTTAAGTTGGAATCCATTTACTTGAGGTCCAGAGTTGTGTCCTTAAGACCATGCTTAGTCTTGGTCTTACAGAGATAACCCGGGGGTCCTCACATATTTCTCAATCGATCTCTTCATCTTAACAAGGAGCACCTCCTTTAACGAGGAACACACAACAGAACTCGCTTTACACAACTCTTTTACAGTCCTAGCCCAGCTGAAAAATAAAAGACTCTCATCGCAACCACACATTGCCAACTCGGGACCAAGAGTCAAACTCAGAATCGAAGATTCATCACGAAAACCTTTTCACTCTCCAATTAGGTAGTTTGCAAATAAACACCACGTCAGCTAAAGTAGAAATCAGTCGAGTGTCTAAATCAATCATTTCTTTTATTCTTTTTGAACTGATAAGAACCACACATGCCAACATAAAGCCAAGCTCAATTTGCGAAAGATATTCATCATAAACACATAGTTCAAATAAGAATTAAGGGAGCGCTTCACTACTCAAAGAAACATTTTTTTTTCTCAATTTCTCTTTTAGGAATAAAATTTCTCTCAAATTTTGGAATTCCAATTCACCGCATATCACACTAACTCATATCTCTTAAATTGGCACCCTCAATGCTATGCTCAAACCGAAATACATCACCCACACCTTTGTAGAGATGCTCTATTGATCCCACAAAACATACTCTAGTCAACTTCTCTACCAACAGAGTTACTTTGGTAAATAATTTCCAATGCACCTCAGTATGGATTTCACCCACAAACACAACACCTCAATCCGTTAAGGATAATCAACATGAAATTCACATCGCACATCCTCATTTACTACATCAGAATGATTCCATCCATGATCAACACTTTATTCGGAATCCACTTTTGTTCGTCTACTTCTGCACATAATCAAGGAGCGACCAAGATTCTAGCATAAACCACAAGCCCCATTTCAACCTCCAGGACTCCTATAATGAATTTCTAGTGTAAAAGATAGGGAAATCCTCATATTCGGTAACAAAAATTCCCACAATCTAAACATACTCAATCATTAACATCAACATGTAAACATATTATCGACCGAATTATCTTTAGAAAGATTCTAACTCCCAGAGGGTTACTCACTAAAGTCAAGTCATACCTGACAATAACTCAACAATCCCTACTATCCCAATAACTATCATACTGATTAGATTTGTTCAAGATTCTACTCTCATTAATTACATCGTCATAATTCTCCTACACAACCTTCCAAGTATCCAAATCACGACAATCTAATAAATTGATCAGGATTCTCATACCTTCGACAATTCTAATGTTCCATCAAAATGAACAAAAGATCTTGGACCGCAAATCACTATAGGCTCTACTAGTTGCAACAATGTAATCAGTTAGCTCCAAGACAAACATTCAATTTAAATAAAATCCTCTCCAAAGATTACTCCAAGAAATCAACTTATCACTTAATGCATCTCAATAAATTGACACCCAGTGCCTCACAACAATTATTCACTTGACTACTACCAATCAGTTGCCACTATACCCTCTATGAGGTTTTGTAAAATAAATCCATTACTCTTTTCTCAAAAGAATAGGCAAATAACATTAATGATTTCAGCACTTAGAAAAACATTTACCATTCACGGTAAACACAAGACCAAGAGAAATAGTCATTTAGCAATGAACACGGAAGACCAAAAGATGAGACCACAGATAAGGGCACGAGTCCCACAAGAAGAGAATATCAAACTTCAACCAATAGAAATAAAGCATTGCTTTTGAAACTTGAAGAACTCTTATGCGGCCAACCAACAAGGTTAAGCACGCTTCAATAAGCTGCAAGCTGCAAAACTTGAGTCCAACCGCGAATACCTCTACTACATCCTTCCATTTATTGAAGGAAATAATTTTCTTTGATTGAAACATCACTTGGCCAACTCAAGCAAAAGATCCTCTAAGCTCAAATCACATGAATCACTTAAGAACCAATAGAACCTTCCAATACATCACTTTGTGCAAACTAATTTCAGATACCAAATAAATCATGAACTCTCAAAGGATCACGAATGTAAAACTCCAAACATTTCATTTAATCGGTATTACAAAAAGGCGATCAATTTACTTTCTCTCGTGAAAAATCATCACCACTCTCACAAGTCATAATCTATTGCATACAATCTTACTAACATCAAGAATAATACACTCTTAACAAGAATCGTTATCATCTACCCTTCCATTATAAAGCCCTCAAAATCTCGTCAAATAGTTCCATACTACTTTATCACCCCATCCTCAAATTGAGTGTATCCCAAAATCTTACAACCTCACTACAACAACCGCTTTATTTTAGAGGAGATCCACTATGCAATTTAAAAGGCATAAGCCACCTATTAAATCACATCAGTACAACTCTTAGTGATACTCAACACCAAAACGTAACACACAACAATTGCTCTTCAACCATCGTTGTTATCAATTGGCTTCATTATGAAGTCTAGTTATTACCTACCTTTATTTTGGAATCACATGAATATTTATAAACACTTATTCAACTGTCCCTCCTTATATTTAGATTTCGGCAACCAAATTCATCGATCAAAAGTCTCAACAACACTACAACCAAATTCATCGCATTAGTCAATAAAGAAGAACTATCCAAAACTCCTCCCATAAGTTCTAGATCCACCGGTATTCAATCCCTTCAACCTTTTGTACACAATTCCAACAATTAACTATACTGAGGTATATGTAAAGCTAGCAACCATACATCATTATCATGTATCTACAGAAAAGATAACCCCACTAATAATGTCTATTAAGGCAATAATCCTAGCATCTCCTCAAGTTTCCCTTTCCGCACAATTAGATTAATCCAATGGGACCAAATAATCCAAAAAATTTAGCAAACTAAATAATCTTAATGACCAAACCAGTTCATCTGTGTTCCATACTTTTTAATAACTCTTTTGACTCTATTTAGATATGGACATTCTCTTAGTCACTACTCACCAGGTAATTACTCTATGACAACATCAAGTTAATCAACTCCAATCCTAAGGATTTGGGTTAAGACTAATCACACACCACGCTACAGATCTGACTTGATAACTCATACCTTAACAATGAACTTCTATGTTTACCACCTCTCTCTTAAACATAACAAGGCATCACAAAAAGATTTTAACTCTTTCATAAAAAGAGACATTCAACTTCAACACTCGAAATAATCCAAAAGAAATACATAAAGCCAAAGCTTCCACATGTTAATGAACTTGAAACAGAAAACTTTTAGTATCCAGAATTCCAAGCGATTAAATGAGTCATATTTTCCCATAAGAAGGCCAGAACTCCCATGAAAATATCAATCTTGCTGTTAACCGATGATCACACAAAGCAACGATAGATCAACAGTTAGGAGAACAAGTAATCGCTTTATGGACCAAGGAAGACCAATGAAAACTTCACCAGTTGTATTGTAAACACTAACTCAAGAAAAATTCATCAACCGCAACTATAACAAAAAATTTGGCCAAAATTCAAGCTCAAGAAACAGAACAACTTTCTAAAGGAGCTCACCCTCAACACCTATAACTTTGGTAATCGAGGTAGCTACTTCCCTACTCCCATAGCACGAATGGTGGTGTAGCTTGGCAAAGCCCAAGGCCACAACCACGACCTCAACCTCTCAACATCAACTATCATCACACATAACCAATATAATCATTTATGAGTATACAAGATCATCTCATAACAATCATAGAATAAATTCAAAGATATAGAAGATCATATCATATCATAGACTAACAATGCAACATAACAGAAATAGAAATGTATTACTTGACCCATCCCATCCAAGTAGTGCACCAGTGTGTCAAAATTTTAAGTTGTTTAACCATTAGCAAATTTTAATTAACCTATTCACCACGGACCTAAAGCCCGCTCTAATAACAACTGTAACACCCTGGCTATGCGGAAGCCAAAATGTAACTTAGACTATCAAGCCCAAACCAAAACTACAAGTTCTTTAATCAAATTAACAACAAATGCCAGCCTGACAATGACTAAACATTTCTAGTAACAATGCTAACATAAAGATTTCAGCAGGTAAATGGTATCAAAACCATAGTTATTACATCCCAAACAAGATCAAAAGCATCATAGATAACAATCAACTAGATAAAGATAACAACTAGTATTTGAAGCTATAAAAGAAAACATTTGTAGTACCCAAAAGACCAATTATTACATTAATTAATTCTAAATCCAAAGAAGGTAAATGAACTAATATTTTGGTAGTGGAGTGTGGAACAACGTGTTATGCATCTGTGAGCTACTTTCCCCAATGAATGTTATCCTCAATGGTCACCTAAACAACAAAAGCAAGAGTGAGTCTAAGACTCAGCAAATACAATTGAATAACATAGGAAACAATGAATCAAGATAGTTCATACTCAATATGTCGAATACATATGAAAATGCTATGCACTAGATGCAAAACATGCATATGAATTCCACTTCTCTTCTGCATATACCGGTATAGCCAATGAACACCTATCGGTGTTCACTCAGGCCCGCATTATCAAAATGCGGGGATCCAAGGCCCGTATGAAGAATCTTTCATACGGGGATCCATTTGCCTATATTAGAATGATGTGACTTATTTGCCTATATTGGAATGATGGGACTTTCATTACCCACTCCTGTGGGTAAGGCATGAATGAATGAAATGAAATGAATAACACAATTGCATTCTCTCATAGAAGCACATTGATATGAACATTGAACATATTCATGTAAGAATGGAATTACTCTTCAACCATAGAATTCAACCATAACATACTCATACATTCGATTTGAAACAAACATACATTCAACGTAATTCAATCTATACTTGCCTTTCACGTTGCGACGCGTTAGGAGGTAAAGAATTTGCCACTAACCCCGAAGCCACTCCTCCTACAACAATTAAGTTACTCAAAATTAGATCGATATGGTAACATGACGCTATTCGCAACACTCTCAAACGCATTCCCAAAACCCAATGCTTAATTATTTGATCTACTCAAATCAGACGACAAACTAATAGAAAACTACAACTGGACAGTGGTCTCATAAAATACATAACTTTCTCTCTATTAATCATACAAATTCATTCTCAGATTCCCTAGAAAGATAACAAAATTATCTACAATAACTTAGTTGGCGAGATCCTCTAATTCTGCCATTATTTGAATCTAACATACAGTTGAAAACCTAATGTCAGAATCTAACAAACAAAATGGACAGCAGTACAAGAAAATCTATATATTTCAATTGGCTGAACAAAAATTTATGATCTTTAACAATCAAGAAAGCTAAAAGAATTTCCTACAAAAGTCATGTTTGGAGACCTCCCTGAATTAGCCATTAACAAAACCTTATTTATTAAACAAAATGATTGCTGTATTTCGAGAGGATTTCTGGACAACAGTAAATAAATTAACATATCTCCCAAACTACAACTCTGAATTAAGTGATCTCAAAATCTATAGAAACCTGAAGATAATTCCCACAATTCTCTAGGAGGCCCAAACCTCTAATCTCGCTTTGAACTAGACTAAAACTGATGAACAAACAGAGTACAGATTAACAATCCAAGTTGCAGCAGTTCAACGATTTGCTAATCGACATCAACTATAGAAACTAATTGAACTGAATAGCGAGGATATGATATTTACCCTAGAAGACACGTGTGATTTCGCTGAAATCCCCGTGAGGTGCTCCTCTCCTCTTTCTTCTTCTTCTTCTTCCTTTCCCCACTTCTCCTTCCTCTTCCTTTCCCCACTTCTCCTTACTCTTGCTGGCTCCATCCTTCTTCCTCCATGGTAGCAAGGGCTAAGGGCGGTGGTACTGCTACAAGGGTGGCAACATTGTAGCGACGGTGGTACTGTAGCAGGGACGTTGGTACTATAGCATAGGCTAGGGTTTTGGTGACTTATCCCCCCTCCCTTGCCTTCAAGTGAGCTGCTGGCCTCCCATGGGCCTTGGGCCTCTAAGGCCAGCTCTTCCCCCCACCGCGACTATGGATTGGCGGCCCAAAACTCTCTCAAATTTTCAACTTTAACTACTACACTCAAATTTATTAATTCCAAATTACTGATATTTAAGCGGGATATTGCAGGGAGGCAATACTCAAACCGGCCATGGAGTGGCGATAGACTTTTGGGTACTACAAATGTACACTACTACACCGGATGATTAGTAATTGAGCAAAATGGCACACCGTCTGTGATGAGAAAACCGTCTGTGATATGTAGTAATATCACAGACGATTATTGTTAAGAACCGTCTGTGATATGTAGAATTATCACAAACGGTTATTGTTAAGAACCGTCTATGATACTTTACAGACGGTTTTTATTATGAACTGTCTGTGAGATTACCTCTTCATAGACGGTTTTTAGCGCAACCAATAACACAAACAGTCTATAAGCAAAACCGTCTATGATTGCATGTAATACAGATGATTTTGGTCAACCGTCTGTGATGAGGCGTTCAGTATTAGCCTTTTTGTAGTAGTGTCCCTACCTGATCTGCACCTCCTTCCCGTCGGCGACGGCACTCGCGTACCACACGAGGCGAGCGTCGACGGAGTCACCGTGGCTGCTGGTAAATAGTACCTAGCTGAACAGCCACAGCAAGTACGCCTCGAGCTGCCGCGACACCTAGTACTCGGTGGGCTCCGGGACCATCCGGTCGACCTGTGCTCAAACGATTAAGTAGTAAGCCTGTCATATGGCAAGGATAGTGCATCGCTTAGCAGGAAAAATGGATCGCATACGTACCCAGAACTGCGAAAGCCACTGCAGGGGCGGGCCATGCCTCTGTCGTGCTGGAAAGACGTAGTACATTGCTGTGGCCTCGGTTGGAAGAACCCTCTCAATCCTGCCCAACAGGTCGTCGTGCCAGTTGACAGGCGCGTCCGGCAGGGAGGTAGCGGCTCCCGTGATAAGCAGACCGAGCAGCACCGCGACATCTTACAGAGTGGGGGCCATCTCCCCGAACGGGAGGTAGAAGGTGTGCGTCTCAGGCCGCCACCGGTCCACCAAAGCTGTCAGCAGCGACCGGTTGAACGAGAACTATCGTGACTGCTCTGGACCAGCCTAGACGTCCCCGTCGTCCTTGACCTGAGCCCCGTCCTCGTCAGTGGCCTCCACCATCCGCGCGAGAGGTAGAAGGCCACCATCGATCAGCCTACAAAGCACGAAGAAGTAAGTATATAGAGGACATATGATAAAAAAAAGTGCCACAGTTTGCAGACAAACCTGTCTCTCCAGTGTGGGTCTAGTCTCCAATCTCGTTGGGGTGTCCGCGTACGGACCACCCCCAACTCAGTCGCCTCGTCCCCACACTCAGGATGCAGGACACGACGGCTGGCACGGTGCTGCACGTTGACGAGCCGGTCCAGCAGGCCGAAAGGCCAGTCGAAACCACCGAGGTCACAAGCCATACCTGTAAATCAATTTCAAGTTAGCAATTACGACACAATTAGTGGTTTAATTATTTCTAGTGTAGCTCTGGAATTCTAGAAATTTAGTTGCATTCTTGCATAAACCGCATAATCCTCAACATATATAGCGATAGCCGTATTTTGGTTTTAGGGTTTTATGGTTCAGGGTTTTAGGGTTTAGGGTTAAGGTTAAGGGTTAGGGTTAGGGTATAGGGTTAAGAGGTTAGGGTTAGGGTGTAACCATAGCGGCGACATATCATGTGCATGTACACCATTTCGTGAACATATGCACATGAAACATCCAAGCCGTCCATCTAGCGATCCATGGCCGACCTCGCACTCACCTCCGCGGGGGTTTTCGCAAATGTGGCGTAAGTGGGAGGTGGTTGCGAGGACGGCAGTGGATTGTTGGATGGATGGGTCGGATGTCTCATGTGCATATGTCCACGAAATGGTGTATGTGCACACGAAATGTACTCAGTCATAGCCGCATTACAACTATTAACAACTAAATTGACGTTAGTTCTACGACTACACTATTTACAACTATTAACAATATGCGATGTACCCGACACAATTACACATCTAATGATTTTAGTTTCTAACCTACCATGGTTTCAAAAGTAAATCTACAAAGAAGTGCAGGACCTCACCGTCGTCGATGCATGGACTTCTCCTCTCTTTCCCTCTATGACGACCCACCCCGTGATGTACTGCAAGAGGTCCGGGAGGACCATTTTTTTTTGCGCTGCGAAGTCACCACGGAAAGATGTGGTAACACCGCATGGAGCTTTACCGAGAAGGTCTGCCAGGACCTCCCAGGAGGTCTTGCGGACCTCCTAGAGGTCTTGGTCCCCCACTGACCTCCCAGGAGGTCTTGAGGACCCCCTGGAGGTCGTGGCCGCCACCCGCTCGGTAGCACCTCCAGGCACATCACTAAGAGAGGTCCGGCAGGACCTCCTAGGCTAAGTCCCGTAGGACCTCCTGGTGGTCCTGCCTCTGTGCATCTGAGCTAGTCCCAGGACAACAGAGCTAGCTCGCACAAGAACACAAGCCAATACCACAACCACGAGGTCAAACAAAGATGAAGAAGACAAATTAAACTTTATATAATAGGACCTTATGGTCAAGCTTGTTAACAAGAGGTCTGCCACTGAGGGCTTACAAAACCAACGAGAACTTACAACTGGCAACAAGGAGCTCCTAGGGCTCAAACACCAAAACACGCGAAAGCCATCCAACAAGCACCACAGGCTGTCGGGTGGAGGACGTCCTAGGCAGCTTAGTCGTCGAAGAACTCCTCCTCGAAGAGGTCTGCACTGCCCTGCACTTGATCAACCTCATAATCTGCTTTGACACAGGGCTTAAGCCATGAGCACTTGGAATGTACTCAACAAGTCACAAAGAGCAAAGATGCAATAATATTCATGCAAGGACTTACCAATGGAGAGCTGTATGGTTAGTTTGCGCAAAAGTCGATTTGAACAATAATAATAGTAATAGATTGAAAAGCAGCAAGGTAAAACCATAATACATAATAGATTGAAGTTGAAAAAGTGGAGGGAGCACCACTCACATCCTGGCAATCAGACATGGGGAGGTCTGGTCACACGGTGGCAGTCCTCACCCAACAACCACTCAAGAGCACCCACTCAAGAGGTCCGAGCAGTCCCCTGGACCACTACTCCGAGCCAACCCCGACCCCTCTAGAGCGGCGGGGTCTCTTCGAGGCAAAGCCAAGGCATCTCGCTGTAGTGCCCAGTGACACCAAATTTTCAAAACAACTACCCCTTGCACCATTTTCACTGAGCATGTCCATGACCAAGGACTTGGCTATTCGAATAGATCTTTCACTCTGCAGAGGTGTACAACTTTACCCACAATCCACGGTCTCTCTAGCGGGACGGGTTCCGGTCACCCTTGCTCACTTCCTAAGGTGAGCAGTCTAGAGAGCGCGGCAAGGCCTTTACAAAGCTTTGAACTGACTAGGGCTGCCCGCTAAGGTTTCGCACTCCCCTCCAGTGGTCTAGAAATCCACAGGGTTATGGGGTGCCCCCTCTTGCGCCAACGAATCACACGCTCCACCACAACAGCCCCAAGCTACCTCATTGCTAATTATTTAGCCCAGACTATTCCCATAAAACGATCTTGTGGTTGCACTATTTGGCCCAGTTCAACAGACACAAAGTGAAGTCCTTAATTGTGCTAAGGCAAGACTTCCACAACCAAGTGTGCGCAGCACCCACTACTCACTCCCTGCCTTCTTGCCTCAGCAAAACAATTTATATTAGCCCATGCCAAAAGACCACCCAGTCCTGGCACACAAATTTTAACCAAGTGGTCCCACACCATGGTCAACACAGCTTAGGCATCCTGTCATAGCTGCTCAACAATGGCACCAGCCACATATTCCATAACTTATTAGTCAAGATTATTAGAGATGAAGCATGATACGTTCGAACCACGTTTTCTAAGCAAGGCTATATATGACCTACGGCCCCCATGTTGGCAAATAACAAAGAACACCAACTAAATTATCCACCCTAAGGCTCGCAAGGTGAACATGGCAACATGATGGAGACAAGGTATAAAGGAGGCATAACAGCAAGTAGGCAAGTAACTACAGCCCAAACCATTTCATATAAACATAGCCATGCATGATAAAGTAAAACCGAAATACATTTACGAAACTTGGTTCAAGATGATCAAAAGGGGGTCTGTGGCTTGCCTTGGTCAAGCAGCGGAGAGCCTTCAATAGAGAGAGCTGGGTCCAAGATCTCCTCAACCTCGTGATCTACACGTACGCAAGAAAACCAAATAAGCAAAACCAAGACTTTGGGCCAAGAACTTCAAAAGAGCTTCTAAAAGAACTTAAACAAAACTCCACCAAAACCGGATAAGCAGTGCGGCCCGGACAATCAAGGGAGGTCCACTGACAAGGGAGGTGGTCTCTAAGCAAAAGACCAAAGAAAAGCTGCGAGGAGGTTTTTCAAGGAAGATGCCAACACTTGCGGCTCACTCTTGGTGAAACTCCCGAGCACCACCAGAGCGAACAAGGTAGGAGGAAGGTGGGCAAAGGAGCAAAAGGTTACAAGGGTTTGCCCACCCAGGCTATATATAGCCAGAGTTGGTAGTGTGCACCACAAGGAAAACCTAGTGACGTGTTGGCAAATCGGAACTACTTGGGCAGGGCTGGCCTTAAAGAATTGAAATAAAGTACCTCAGCTGTGACTGCATTTAATGTGACCCGACACCTATTAAATGCGCATAGAGTTCTGAGGCAAGAGCAATAATTACAAGGTGGAGAGGGGCTGGCAAGTGGGGCCAGTCAAAAGGGTGTACAGTTGGTCAAGGGTATGGTCCCACCGCAAGGGTCGCTCCCAAAAGGACCCTTTGTGAGGTCTGGGCAAGAGGTCCTCAAAGCTCACAACGAGGAGGTCCGACACTTAGATCTCGCACAAGGGAGGTCTAAGGGTCAAGATTTCAAGGGGAGGACCTCAACGGTCCAGATCAAAGGGTGCAGGGGAGGTCCTGACGAACAGGAATATTCAAGGTTAGGAGGGTGGTCTTTATAAAAGACCAGCAAGGACCGGGGAGGTGGTCTTTGCAAAACAACCAGGAAGAGGTCCTGGAAACAAGGAAAACGCGCAGCAAAGCAGAGCCATTCGATTGGAATCGGGTGGCCCAAAAAGGAAAGGAATGTTCGGACCATCCAAACGTTACCTCATAATTGAGCCATCAGATCCAGATCGAATGGCGCACAACAAAGGGGCTGTCCGGACCAAGCGAACAGACCAACGAGACTAGGCCGTCTGATTAAAATCGGATGGCTAGGAGAGAAAGGGGACGTTCGGACCAAGCTAATGTGCCCTTAGGATTGGGCCATCCA
Source organism: Phyllostachys edulis (assembly GCA_036346405.1). NCBI lineage: Eukaryota > Viridiplantae > Streptophyta > Magnoliopsida > Poales > Poaceae > Phyllostachys > Phyllostachys edulis. The sequence goes on along the minus strand of CM070550.1, from coordinate 44,573,505 downwards.
AACCACATTGGATGGTCCTAAGGTTATGAAGGCAAAGCCTCAAGCGATACAGCCACGAGAATCAACGATGGGTCCAAGCGCTAAGGAGGTCTTGGACCTAAGGAGGTCGGAACCTTTGGATCCAACTAAGGGAGGACCTGGACGGTTAAGATCTCCCGATAGGAGGTCCTAATGGCCAGATCCTAACAAGGGGACGTCCGAGCGGCTAGATCTCAACAAGGGGAGGTCTGAGCGGCTAGATCTCAACAAGGGGAGGTCTTAAAGGACGCGGAGGAGGTCCGAAGGACACAGAAAAGTCTGCAGGGGTAGAGGGAGGTCTATTTGAACACAAGGGAGGTCCAAATAGCCACGAGGAGGTCTAGGAGGGTCCCAAAAAGGGGCGCTAGGAGGTCCAGAGAGACTCTGGAGCGCCCAAGAGAACTCAGGGGTTCCGAGAGAGCGTGGAGAGGTCCACGGGAGGTCCAAAAGAAACAAAACCAAGCGTGGCTTGGAGGGACCAAAGAGGTTTTGAAACACAAACCTGAGCTGGGTCTTTAACAGAAAACCCAAGCAGGAGAGGTCGAACAGAGGGAGATAAGAGAGTGCGGATCTCAAAGAGATTCAAACCAACAAAGGAAGTGAAGAGAGAAGAGACAAACCCAGGGATACACAGAGAGGCTTCGGAGAACCAACAGCCCGAGGGCAGCAAAGACACCACAGAGAGCCTCAAACAGCAAGGAACACCAACAAAGAACTTAGTTAAGGTTTAATTAATTCCAATTGAACTCTCCAGATCTCAAAACGTTAGGTTAAGCTTTGGATTCTCAATAAAGCCAAATGGTTACTTTTATTTTGAAAACCAGGCAAGAAACTTTAAAGAAAACGGGACGTTACAAACCTTCACCCCTTAAGGGAATCTCGACCCCGAGATTCAAGCTGAGCTAGGGAATAGGTGGGGGAACTTCTTCTTGAGGTCCTCTTCACGTTCCCAAGTTGCCTCAGCTTCAGAATGGTTGCTCCATTGCACCTTGCACAGCTTGGTGGTCTTGTTCCTTGTAACCCTCTCTGACACGTCCAAAATCTTGATGGGGTGCTCTCTGTAAGTGAGGTCTTCTTGGAGGTCCCTGACTTCTAAAGGCATCTGGTCCTCTGGCACTGCAAGCATTTCTTCAAGCTGTGAGACATGGAACACATTGTGGACTCCAACGAGTGAGGAGGGAGGTCCAACTTGTAGGCTACTTCACCCCTTCGGGCAAGGACTGGAAAGGGTCCAATAAATCTTGGAGCAAGTTTCCCACTAACTCTGAACCGCTGCATACCCTTGAGAGGTGACACTTTGAGGTAGACTTGGTCTCCTGGAACAAAAGCTAGGTCTCGACGTCTAACATCTGCGTAGCTCTTTTGCCGAGTTTGAGCAGCCCTTAGCTTCTCCCTTATTGACCTTACTTGATCTTCGGCTTCTTTTAGTAGGTCCAGGCCAAGAACTTGACATTCACCCGATTCATCGGTACAAGGGAGTCCTACATTTCCTCCATAAATAGCTTCAAAGGGACATTTGAAGGCTCGCAGTAGTCTGTTATTGTAGGAAAATTCTGCATATGGCAACATCTTGTCCCAACTAGATTGCCTTTCGAGCACAAGCTCTCAGCATGTCCTCAAGGACTTGATTAACTCTCTCAGTTTGGCCATCTGTTTGTGGGTGGTCTGTTTGTCTTGAAATTAAGGTCTGTGCCCAAGGCATCATGTAGCTTTTGCCAAAATTTGGAGGTGAATTGGGATCCTCATGCGAGACTATCTTCTTTGGAACACCATGAAGGCACACAACCTTTGCCATGTAGATTTCGGCCAGTTTGTCTCTAGAATAGGTAGTCTTCACAGTGATAAAGTGAGCCATTTTTGTTAACCTATCCACAACGACCCAAATAGAATCAAAACCAGCTTGGGTACGAGGTAAACCAGTTATGAAGTCCATCCCGACCTCTTCCCATTTCCACTCGGGTATGGGTAAAGGCACTAAAAGTCCTCCAGGTCTTTGGTGCACTGCCTTAACCTTTTGGCAAGTGTCACATTTGGCCACAAAATCTGCTATTTCTCTCTTCATTTTCGGCCACCAGTACAATTCCTTGATATCTTGGTACATTTTTGTAGCTCCTGGGTGTATAGAATACAATGTCTCATGTACTTCTTTAAGTATTACTCCCTTGAGCTCTGTGTTATTGGGCACACAGAGCCTCTTATCTAACCAGACCGCACCTAGGTCATCTATAGAAAACCTTGCAGCCTTCCCTTCTCTTATGTTGGCCTTGATTTCTTGGATGATAGCATCTCCCTCTTGGGCTGCCTTGATCTGTTTTTGCAATGTGGGTTGCACTTCAAGTGCTGCTAAGAATCCTTCTTCAACTAACTCAAGTCTAAGCTTCAAGAATTCTCCATACAAAGTAGGCTGGCTCTCTTTGATAATCAAAGTATTAGCATAAACTTTCCTGCTCAAGGCATCTGCCACCACGTTGGCCTTGCACAGGTGGTAATGAATTCCCACATTGTAGTCCTTAATAAGCTCTAGCCACCTTCTCTCGCCTCAAATTCAGATCTGCTTGAGTAAAGATATACTTTAGGCTTTTGTGGTCAGTATAGATTTCACACCTATTACCTATGAGGTAATGGCGCCAAATCTTTAAGGCATGAACCACACAGACTAACTCTAGGTCATGAGTAGGGTAGTTTGCTTCATGGGGCTTCAAGCTGTCTTGAAGCATAAGCTATCACTTTTCTGTCTTGCATAAGAACATAGCCAAGTCCTTGCTTTGATGCATCACAATAGACCTCAAAATCTTTCCTGACATCTGGAAGAACCAAAACTAGGGCAGAGGTCAACTTCTTCTTGAGCTCTTGGAAGCTTTGTTCACACTCTGAGGTCTAGAGGAACTTCTTTTCTTTCTTTAATAGCTGAGTCAGGGGTCTTGCAATACGGGAAAAGCCTTCAATAAACCTCTCAGAGTAGCTTGACCATGCCAAGAAAACTCGACTTGAGGCCCTGTCCTAGGGGGTTCCCAATTGAGCACATCTTGCACCTTGGTGGGATTGACAGACACTCCATCTTTTGATAAAACATGCCCCAAAAAGACCACTTCCTTTAGCCAAAATTCACACTTACTAAACTTGGCAAAGAGCTGATGAGCTCTCAGCTTCCTCAAAACCGAAAAGAGATGGCTTGCATGCTCCTCTTCACTATTGGAATATACAAGAATGTCATCAATGAAGACAATGACAAACTTGTCTAGGTACTCCATGAACACTCGGTTCATCAAATTCATGAAATAGGCAGGGGCATTGGTCAGCCCAAAAGACATGACAGTGAATTCAAATAACCCATACCTAGTTGAAAAAGCTGTCTTAGGAATGTCTTCCTTGCGAGTCTTGAGTTGGTGATATCCTGTTCTCAAATCTATCTTGGAAAACACAGCAGCTTCCTTCAATTGATCACACAAATCATCGATTCTTGGCAAAGGATACTTGTTCTTGATGGTGACATCATTGAGAGCTCTATAGTCCACACATATCCTTTGAGTTCCATCCTTTTAGGCACAAAAATCCTTTGGGGCTCCCCAAGGTGAGGAGCTAGGTCTAATAAAACCCTTGCTCTGCAAGTCTTCCAACTGCTTCTTCAACTCCACATGATCATCAACATGCAATCTGTAGGGCCTTTTGGAGATGGGGGAGGTCCCTGGGACAAAGTTAATGACAAACTCAAGGTCTCTATCTGGGGGCGTTCCTGGGAGCTCATCAGGGAACACATCCACAAATTCTTTAACAACACGGACATCCTCCAAAACTTGAACTTGAGCACTACAAGATAGGGCTCCTTGGAGCTTCTCTGAGGTGGCCGAAAACTTCACAGTGGCACCACTAAGGCTGATCAAAGAGATACTTTTGCCACTACAATCCAACATGGCATGGTGGTTAGCTAGCCAGTCCATGCCCAAGATCACATCTAGAGACCTGGTGTCCAAAAGGATAAGGTTGGCAAGAAATTCTACTTCTTCTATGACCAACCTAACTTGTGAACAACCCTGGTTCGTACTTAGTTCTGAGCCGGGGGATTGAACCAACTAGGTAGACTTAAGAGCAACAACTCAAAACTGGTGCTTTGCAGCAAAACTCCGAGAAATAAACGAATGGGAAGCTCGAGTCAAACAAAAGCTGCAAATAAACCTTGAATTTACTAGGAACATACCTAGTACCACATCTGAGGAGGTCTGAGCTTCTTCCACTGCCACATGGTTCACACGGCCCCTTCCAAAAGTCTGGGAGGTCCTGCTGCTTGAGAGGTCTTGGCTAAGGGAGGTCCTGAAGTAGAGGTCTTCTTGGTGGCTCTGTCTTGATGGGCATTGATTGGCAAATGCCCCACTTGATGACACTTAAACAGTGATCCCGCTCTTTGTGGAGGTCGTTGGGGTTGACTTAGTGCTGCCAAGGAGGCGGCACTGGGCTGGAAGCGGTGGCGGGAGGTCTTGGCAGAGGTCCTGGGAGGTCCAGGAGGTTCTTGGCGCTTGGGTTGGTCTTGCACAAAAGCTTTGTGGCGCCTGGGAGGTCTTTGTTGAGCCTTTGGAAGGTGGCACCTTCCTCTTGAAAGACTCGAGAAAGTTCTCTTGGGACTCCTCAATGAGCATTGCCTTGTTCACCATATCTTTGGAAATCAGGATAATCGTTGCCCACAACTTGAACTTTTAAACTGGGATGAAGGCCTCGCTTAAAGCGCTTCTGCCGTGCATCATCTGTAGCCACATCCTCACGGGCATAACGTGACAATTGAGTGAACTTAGTGAGATACTCGCTTACTGACATGCTACCTTGCTTGAGATCTCTAAACTCTTCCTTTTTCATCTCTACCTTCCCATCAGGGACATGCGAGTGGCGAAAAGCAGCTGCGAATTCTACCCACGTGATTCTTTGGGGGTCAGCATGTGAGGCACAAAATGTGTCCCACCACTCAGCTGCAGGTCCTTCCAGTTGATGTGAGGCAAACAAAACCTTCTCCCTATCTTTGTACTTGTTGTAGAAAACTAGAAACCAAACAAATGATGCAAAAGCAGAAGAAACCAATTTTTTTGCCGCTGGACAATATGAGAATGCCTTATAACAAGGTTGGATTTCATTGCAAATCACTGTAGAGCTGGAATCCGCAGAAGATATATGCTCTGCATGCCATTGAATTCTAGCTGTGTACTTGTTGAAGGTGGTTAGATGCTTTTATGATTGGTCCATCACTTTGGAGGATATAAAAAGTATTATTTTTCCCCTGTTCATTGGTATGAAAATGCAATACTGCTGTATTAATTATGCTTATGTAACACCCCAGCCCAACATGAGCCTGGAATGCTACTAAACTAACATGCTAACACAACTAAAGCGGAAGATAAAATTCTAAATTTCGGCAAAACCTCCCCTGTATAGTTAGCTATACCGGAGGTTCCAACAGACATATATAACAATTCAATAAAGGAATCACTAAGTAACATGAACATCACAGGAATATAATCAAGATTCAAGCATTTAAATCAAAAAGTTGATCGAAGATCATCCGTAGTACTCAACAGATCATAATGGGGAAGACGTTATCAACCACAGTCAAATTTATTTATTACAGTTCATTAATTATCCAATGAATGGTAGAATCAATCTCTATTAATTATCGAATGAATGGTAGAATCAATCGCTATTAATTATCGAATGAATGGTAGAATCAATCGCTATTAATTATCGAATGAATGGTAGAATCAATCGCTATTATTGAATTTGGAGTATGGTGAAGTGGACGAGTGTGTGTCTACTCCCTCCCAATAGGACCATCGTCAGCAATCACCTAAAATAAACAAACAATGCAAGGGTGAGTCCGAGACTCATCAAGTACAGTAAATAAATTGTACATACAACAACCATGTTCATGATAACATCATTGAAGACTGTGAAATAAATACGGAACGAATATTTGAATGAATGGAATGTATGACATGGATGAAATGAACGGACTACACACATGCATATACCGGTATTGCTGGTGACACACCCGTCGGTGTTCACCTAAGCCCGTATTTAACAAAATGCGGGGATCCAAGTCCCGTATGAAGAACGTTTCATACGGGTGTCCCAATCTGCCCACATTGGAATGGTGGGTCTTACGTGCCCATACTGGAATTGATGGGTCTTTTTAATCCACTCCCGTGGATGAAACATGAATAATGGATGCATGGAATGAAATATGAATATTGAAAAGACATGCTCTATAATCATGAAGGTAACACATATGGAAGGAACATAAACATTAAATAATAACATAGATCTTAGAAGCACAATGCCAACATCAGGCATTCAACATTTTCTAATTATAAGAAACATCCAAGTACTTGTCCATGTTGGAATGGCGAGACTTCACTACCCATTTAAGTGGTGAACACGAAAGAAAGAACGAATGTATATGTTGAACGTAAACACATTAACGAATAATCAGGGTATAACAACAATGAAGGGAAACAAGGAGTACCGAAATTACCCATTTCGTATTCATCAATCAAGTGAGACAAACAACAAACAAGACAGATCAATTGTACTTGCCTCAACCGTAAGACGGAAGACAACGATGAAAAACTCTAGCCTTGGGGTTCGCCACCACCTCAGTGTTAGCCACAGCCAAAACACCACCACCACCCTTCCCCTCATGCATAAGCAAATAGCAACCCACGTACCACACCATCAAACATGCGCAACAACCAAGCATCAATCAGCACAAGTAAAAGGAGTCAACTCAAACACAAAGATGATCCACCTTAAGCACCCACCTTATGCAGATCCTCCATGACATAATTGCCACTAGGCTTAAGGTCTGCAAGACAAGGAACTTGGTATTTGCCATTTTGAGTTCACAAAGGAATGAGGGTCTCCCACACTAAGGACAGCAACGAAGCATGCATTGTCATCTAAACATTTCCATGTAAACTTCATCACATAAACTTCATCATAAAACATTATCATTAAACTATGGCATTTAGGCTCATCAACATCACCAAGCAACTATGGCATTCATCAAGTATATAATATAACCACTCATTAGAAATACTTGCACTAAACAAACCTCAAGCGATCTTTGAAACTCTAGGTGATAACACCCATCTTGGTTGCATCTAAGTGGAAACTGTACAAGTAAACAAGACAAACAAGGCATATTTGGGTGCGTGGCACACAAGTCAGTTGTCACACATTTGCCATGCCAAGTTTGCATCAAAATTCACTAGACTAAATCGTCATTCCACATCATTTCTGATCTCTAAGAAATTTTGAATTCAAATATACTCTAAACGAGTAAAACACTAATGCATTAGCAATAGAAGCAATAAGCCTAAACCATTGAACACTAGATCACAAAATTGGTTTGCAATGCACACAACGGATTCCATATTGCAACTTCAGATGCAACGAATCATTACTAAGCGCGAAGTATAATTGACATTGCACAAGGCATAAACATATATCTGCTATGAACTGGCATGATCATTCAATTAATCAGCTGAAACCTGCCTTCCATACCTCTTCCACCACGGATCCCAATTGATCCAGGTGTGAAGCAGCAGCCTTGATTGATGATATGACTCCATTGTCCACCCCCTCTCCAAGAGTTTCTTGAATAATCCCAATTCTCACACCATTCAATGGTTTTGATTCTAGTAAATCCGGAGAGACCACTCGAGGTTTAGTCCGAGCGACATGAGAGCTCTTGGTTGAATCCATTTTGTCTTGGCCAGCGATGACTGCCAAGATCGTTGCAGTGTCAACAACTGATGAACCAAACATCCCACAACATCCAGCGATGAAGCATAACTTCCAGTTCTTTCAACAATGATTATCGACGAAGAAACCTCCATGAGGGTGACCAGGAGCTGCCGGGCGGCGTCGCGAATAGGCTACTTGCCATCGCCGAGGCACTCGATGGCGGCGGGCACGAGAACGTTCAGGTGGATCTTAAAGTGGTCGCCGGTGAGCACGGCGTCGGCGGAGAGCGCCTGCAGCCCGCCCTGAACGATGCGGAAGTTGCCGACATTTGTTAGATCCAAGCGGTGTTGACCAGCGATATCACCCCTGCCGCCGTCAACCCCCGCCGCGCCACTGCCTCCAGTGCCTCTGGCCAGCCGCTCCTTCGTGTCCTTAGCAAGGCAGAGGAAGCGAGGAGGCGCTGGCGGCCAGCTGGCGGGACCAAGCCGGAGGTAGCGAGAGCGGTGGCCGTGGTCGGAGAGGAGGAACGCACGGCAGCACCAATGGCCAAGAGACGCGGTGACGGCGCCATGGGCCTATCGAGCTGAGCTGCGTAGGGGGGGGAACCCGGAGGTAGCACGGGAAGAAGTAAGCGGGGGTGGCCGACTCGTGGGGAGGCGGCGGCCAGGAGATGCTAGGGCGGCGGCTAGGGGAAAAGTTGGGGGCGGCAGCTGCTAAAAGGCTAGGGTTTGGTGCCCCCTCCCCTGCTTTGGCCGGCTGCCCTAATTGGGCCAGGTGCTGTGGGCTTTTGGCCCAACCCCGCGAACGAAAGACCAAATCAAATTCTAATTCAATCCTTCGCTCTAAACTCTTTTCTCTCTTAAACGAATTTTGGGATATCACATTCTACCCCCCTTAAACAGTATTCGACCTCGAATTCTACTCACCGCTCTGCGTGAAAGAACAACCACAACTGAAATTTAACAACTGGGAATACATATCCAACGTGAACAATTTTGGATATTGCTCGTGCATGCAAGACTCCAGCTCCCCAGTGGCCCCTCTCTCGCACATAAGCGCACAAAACACCTTAACAAATTTCAATGACTTGTGCCTCAACACTCGCTTTGACCTTTCCAGAATAAGCACAAGGTACAACTCAAAGGTTGGTGGCTCCCATGAAGCCTCAAACCTCGGACCTGTCAGAAACTCACTCAGCACCAGAACATACCAAATGTTGCGTACATCACGTATGGACCCGAAACGGTCTTAGCGATACGCCAACTTGCGAATTCTCGCAGCTATCGAAACCCACCTAATGTACCTTGGGCCAACCGAATCAAGAAAAATGCCTCACTACTAGAGGAAACATTCTTTCCCTTAGTCTCTCTCTTAGGAGTAAAACTTCTCTCAAACCTTGGAATTCGAATTCATCACATACCACACGAGCTCAAACATCTTAATTTAACACCCCCAAATTATGCTCAATCCAAATACATCATCCACACAAAAGGCTCTATTGATCCCACCGAAACACTCTGGTAAACTCCTACTGACGACATCAATTTGACAGGTGGCACCCAATGCACCTCAAAATAGATCTCACGCATCACATCATCTCTAATTTTCAAGAATAATAACTCAGAATCCTCAGTACACACGCTCATGTACTACATCAGAAGGGTTCTATCAATGATCATCCCACTGCTCAGGAAACGCTATTATTCTATTTTCTCTACATACAACCATTGGGCGATCAAAGGTCTAGCATAAAAATGCAAAGCCCAAATTTAACCTCTAAGACCTCTACAACGAACTTCTCTTATAACAGATAGAGAAATCATCAGTTTAAATATCTAACATGCCCACAATTCCAACATACTCACTCATTGACATCATCAAGAATCACCCACACAATCTTGCCATACAATCCAATTGCGTTACTCTATCAAATTGATCAAGGTTTCCATACCTTCGATAATTCCCAACATTTCAACGTGAACTAAGATTCTGGAATTACACTATACCATGGGTTCTACTTATTCGTAACACTAATCAGTTTTACTTCAACGACAATCTTTCTATTCGAATCAAATTCCCTCCAAGAGGTTCAGATCAAAACCAATTCATCTTCTACTACTCCTCCACTAGCTTGGTAGCAAAATCTCACCACTACAATTACCTAACCACCACCAAACAGTTGTCAATTTACGCTTTGTAAAACTTTGCAACACAAAACTGTTGATCCTTTCTCAAAAGGAAGAGGCGAACAAGAACAAGTTTCGACACACAGGGAAACGTTGCCCCTCACGGTGAGCACGAGACCAAAGGAAATAATCCAACAACGATGAGCTGGGAAAACAAAAGTTGAGTCCGCAATTGAGGGCACACATCCCTCAAAAAGGGAAAAACAAATAACAACCAATAAGAAATGGACATTGCGATTGAAACCCGACAACTCTAGAGCGGAAAGAGCAAAAAGTTTTGGCACGTTTTAAAATAAACTGAAAGTTACAAAACTTAGCTCCAATCCTCAAATACTCCTACTGCACATTAGTGCCAAGAATCATCAAACATTATTACCCCATTCTAAAGCTTTCCAAAAGAAACACAAGCCACAAGGTTGAAACATTTATTTTTATTTTTACAAGATCATACTATGCAATAGCAATATCACAAGGCACACTATCGACGACCACTTACGAATTTCATCTACTCAACGGTTGGTGGGTTCAACACCAACTTCAGCTCTCATAAACAATTGACCATTGCATTAATCATATGTGTGAATATAATGCTAATTCTATTTGCAATCACAAAACCATTTATCAATACAGATTCCACATTTCACCTTATATTTAGAAACCGGTTCAAAACATGATTAAAGATTTACTAGCATAATTTCTATGAAACAAGGTTTCACAAATTGATACACCAACATCCATCTAGTCCTTTATACAGGTTTCAACATTTTTAGCATCTTAGGAATTAGGTAAATATAGCATCTATGTAAGATCATCAAGCAGATGTTTACAAGATAGATTCATACCGATATTCACTCTCCTTAGTAACCATGTTGATTCTAATCAGGAATAAATATATCCTAATTCACAGCTCGTCACGCAGTCATTGCAAGGCAATAGTAAATTAACCAGCTACGCTACCCAGGACGTTGGTTAAGATTAAATATGCATCGCGCCAATAACCGAACTTGGCGTCATAAACATTATCAATTATCTTCTTTACTTACAGTTTCTCACTTAACACCACAAAACTTTGCAAAGGGTTTTGACACTTTCTGTTTCAAAGAAAATGTTCTAAACTCCAACACTCCAGGTGCTCCAAAAGGAATGAGTTTAGTCAAAACTTTCTTAAATCTATTATCCAAAATACCAAACAAATCACCGGATCAAAATTTTCAACAAGAAAGATAGGACTTCCATGAAAAAGAACAATCTTGTCAATAACAACATTTGCAAATAGCAAAGATAGCCCAGTAGTCGGAAAGACAACAATTGCTCTGACTTAACCAAGGTAGGACAATGCAAATGAACTTTGACGCTTCCTCTCCTGAAAGGGAAGCCTTAAAACTCAATACTCAGAGTACCTCGAGAAGAATACCTTGGGGCCAAAAGATTCCACCCATTAGGAACATACAAATAAAAGCTTCCAATAACCAAATTACCGAGCGTTTAAATGAGTCGTGCTTCCCAACAAGAAGGACAGAACTTCCAAATAAGAGATCAATCTTATAAATCAACTATGTCCTTAAACAACAAAACGACTCGACATTCAAGAGATCAGAGGGTTGCTTTAAGAAACTAATGAAGACCGATGAACTATACTCAACTTCAATGAACCAATAACCCAAGAAAACTCACCCACCGAAACTGAACAAGAATAATCATTCCAAACTCAAGGAAGACAATAATCTTCTCCCAACGCAATTCATACTCAACACCTGGAACTAGTTGACTCGAGGTAATCACTCCATTATTCTCAAATCCCCAAACGTGGTGCAACCTAGCAACCCAGGGCTACAACCACGAACTAAATCTCTCGTCATCTACTATTATAACATATAATAACCATATAGGCATATCATAAGTATTCATAATCATTTCATAACAGCAATGCTCAAAGCAACAAAACAAAAACGTAAATACAATGCTTAACCCATTCCCATCTTACTGTGCACAGTGTGTCAATTTAATATTTTAACTACCACGGACCTAAAGCCCGCTCTGATACCAACTGTAACACCCCAGCCCAACATGAGCCTAGAATGCTACTAAACTAACATGCTAACACAACTAAAGCGGAAGATAAAATTCTAAATTTCGGCAGAACCTCCCCTGTATAGTTAGCTATACCAGAGGTTCCAACAGACATATATAACAATTCAATAAAGGAATCACTAAGTAACATGAACATCACAGGAATATAATCAAGATTCAAGCATTTAAATCAAAAAGTTGATCGAAGATCATCCGTAGTACTCAACAGATCATAATGGGGAAGACGTTATCAACCACAGTCAAATTTATTTATTACAGTTCATTAATTATCAATGAATGGTAGAATCAATCTCTATTAATTATCGAATGAATGGTAGAATCAATCGCTATTAATTATCGAATGAATGGTAGAATCAATCGCTATTATTGAATTTGGAGTATGGTGAAGTGGACGAGTGTGTGTCTACTCCCTCCCAATAGGACCATCGTCAGCAATCACACTACAACAAAACTATGACGTAAAGACATTTTTATTTTAACGCTTTTATATCCGTCTCTACACCAAAAAACGTCTCATATGTAAAGACGCTTGTCGACACGTTTTGTACGACGCCACCAAATCTCTTACCCTTAGCCTCTCTCCACCTTCCCACGACTCCATCTCCCCACTTCTTCGACCTCCAATCTGCGACTCCTTCCGCACCCTTCCTCCGCACCCGGTGGCCACCCTCCTCCGCGCCCTTCCTGCAGACGGCGCCCGCGCCCTCGCCTCCACGCTTGGGAGGCCGCGCCTCCCTCATGCTCCTCGGTCCTCATGAGTCACGACCTCGCCGGCCGCCGCCGCCGCCGCCGCTCTCCGTCGCGCCCTCCCACCACGCCCGGCGGCTCTGGCGGCGGCGGCGGATCGCTGCCTCGGCAGAGCTCGGGTGTCGCCGTCGGGAAGCCCATCCGTCCACAGAGACCTCCGGTGAGTGCTCATCTCATCCTCTCCCCATTGTTCCTTCTTGGTTGACAAGCCGCCGCGCCGCCTCAGAGCTCCGGCGTCGCCGTCGGGAAGCCCATCCGCCCACTTGAGACCTCCGGTGAGTGCTCATCTCATCCTCTCCTCGGTCCTCGATTCCTCACCCAGAGGACAGGAGGCGGCCCGCCCGCCCCCGCCCGAGCGGCCGACTCCTCTCCAGTCTCCACGGCTCCACGCCTCCACCACCACCGCCCAAGACCGCCCTCCCGGCTGCCGGCCGCGGCGCCTCCTCGGTCCTCGGCGGTCGAGCCGCCTCGGTCTGGCAAGACGCAGACGCCGTAGCCCCTGCCGACCTACAGCGGTGCCGCTTTGCCCTCTGCCATCCTGCTCCACCCCTCAACCGCCGGTCTTGGCTCCGGTGAGGTGAGCTCAAAATCTTTGCGTGGTTCAAGAGCGATGTCGATGTTTGAAACAAGAAAGTGCCTGAGTATCACATGGATTGGGCAGCGAAACCCATTTGCATTCAACCATGTTGCTTGTGAAGTAGTGTATCGGTCGGTTTGAAAACAATTTGATTCATGCTCGATCCGATCCATGGCGAAGCGCCAACGGACTTATCGCCCTCCGCCAGAGCTTCGTACATCGGGATGTCTGCAAAATTTACTCTAAACTATATGGTAATCTAGTATTGTGTCCTTTGGAACATTTGTATTAGTTTTAACTTTTTACGGCCATTTTCTTTTGTAATTCACTTACTCCGGTATGCTATTTATGTTTCCAAAAAATCGGTAGATATTTTTATTAGGATGATAAATGAACCATTTCATTAGGTCAATCTTGTTGAGTGGCTCAAAATCATGGTGGCCAATCGGAGAGCAGAGGAAGTAGTTGATCCAAGCCTAGAGGTTAGACCAAGCTGTTAGGGCTCTTAAGCGAGCTTTGTTAATCGCACTAAGGTGTGTTGATCGACGACGAAAAGAGACCTAAGATGGACCGAGTTGTTAGGATGCTCGAGTCAGAAGAAGTTCCATACGGGAGGTAATGATTGAAAACCTACATTAATGTATCTTGTAAGTAAAATATTTGTAACATCTCTCCATTTGTAAAAGGATCGGAAACGGAGGAGTCGCACGAGGAAGCATGGATATCGAGTCTATTGCGAGGGTTCAAATTCGACGAATTTGGAAACAAGGTTGAAAGGATGGCGACTCAACATCGAGACCGGTCTCGATCGACTCTGAGGTTTATAAATCTATGTTATATCATGAGCACTCATGTTCATTGATCGATCCGAGGAATATGTTAATCACCAAGGTGTGTGTGACAAAAAATGTTGCTCATAAACCGTCCTATAATTTAATCTTGCATCATTGCCATACCATTCAATTATAATTCCATAGCATTCCATACCTTGCCTCACTTTTATTTTAAACAAATTGTTCAATGTCTCATCGGCACAAGAACACTTTTTGGGTGGAGAGTGGTGATATGAACTGGAATGGTGTTGATGTTTTTGCATGATTATTTATCAATTCATAAATTTATGCGACATTACATTTGCTTATGTTATATTGTCAAAACCGGTTTTGAGAGATATATGAGATGCAAAAGTGGTTGCTTTCACGATCTTGGACCGGATCGGCTGCCCAAGTTGTAGATGAAGCTCCAAGCAATTTGGTATGACTAATACATAAATTTGAATTTGCTAATTTCTTAAGTAATGATTGCCTCACCTATGCATATTTATCTTTGTTTAACCACATGCAGGTGTTAAGAGGATCTAGCTAGCTTATTTGGGTATAAGGTGATAGCTTTTGCTCTTCCATTGACATAGGAAAGTTATGCAGGCGCTTACTAGTTTGATAGGTGTCTCTGGATTCTTGATAGCTAAACTCGGATCTTCATTCCAAACCGGGTTAATGTCTTCTTTATCACACTTGTCTTCACTTTACGCATGTACTGGTAAAAGCGAATGACAGCGGTAGCGCAACAAATCGAGTAAAAATGTCCAAGAAACTTCGATGTACAACAATCCAAACTGGGTTAGCACATACCATCCTTCAATTGCTTATCTTGTTTAGAATTTCGGATTTCTCTTTAGGGTATATAAGTATTCAAAAGATGCTTAGTGCATGGTGCCGTTTGTAGGTGATTATTGATACAACTAATTTGCAATAAAAGGATAGGATGCACTTCTTGTGAGATAGCATCACTCTTCAATCTCAACTCATGGAAATTTCTAACTAGTTGCATCGTCGATCTGTAAGTGCAAATGTGAGAACTACTATTATAAGTAGCAAGTACATCCACGAGGCCCAAAGACAGGCAATGTTCAGGTCATGTGGTTGTGGATTCATACATGTTTCGCACATAATTAAGAACATTGCACACACGAGAGAAACGTAGTAGTGGCTAATAATATTGAAGACAGAAAGAAAAGGTCGACCTAATTGTCCAAGTGGAGCACAACATAGGGGTCGCTACCAGTGGCATCACGATTGACAAGGTTTACTCCTCGCAACACTCAAACGCTAAGGAAACCTGGCAGTTGAGACATCTCTTGTTCTTGTTCTTGCTGAAATTCTCTCTCTTTTCCTAGTACTTTTCTCACCTAGAAGAAGAAATGGAATGTAAAGGGGATAACAATCCACTAACGTACGAAGATATATCATATACTCGATCGGTCTATTCGTTCATCATCTTGAAACACCATTCAGTTACCATGCATGTTTTCCATTTTTGTTCACGGGCAAAAAAGCTGGACAAGTCGTGGCCTCAAATTAAACTACATGATTTGACCGTGTCTTTTGGGCCTTGTGTGTTTCTTATTACCTTATTTTGTCACGCTTATGATTTTTTTAGATAATGGAAGAGCAAAAAGCTGTCACCTTATACCCAGTTATTAAAGTGTTCTGACACAGCTACACATAATGTCACTATCTTTAGTCACCATCCCCACATTGTCAGAATCGCTCAAAGCGATATTTATCATAAATTTATCGATTGTATGAATTCCTTTGTTAATCATTCATTGAGATACCTCCAAAATGAAAATCGACTTCTTTGTCCTTCGAGCTTTTGCAATTACATGCAAATTTGAACATGAACGAATATATCTCTGTGATAGTGGAGCATCAAGAAGCCATTGAGTGTCATTCATTAAAAAGCGACAAGCTGTTTCTTGTCATTGTTTTTGATCGATATCCTAATCAAATCTCCACTTGTCTTCACTCTTTGTCATTCGATATTTGATATTTCATTGCCTTCCTAGATATTACATCAAATAGTCTTTGTGCAACTAACTAAATCTAGATTCTTAATCTTCTCTAGAATTCTACATTTCCAAACTTTATGGCATTTGAAGTCCTTACTCATTATGTATTTGCCTTCACCCTAGTGAAATGATCATTTTAGTAACACAAGGAACTCGAAAAGCTAATAATTTAATGTTACATGGGTGCATATCAGTATTGACTTAACATATCGGCTATGTTGTGATACACTTGCATTCTTTGGTATAAACATTGCGTATTCGAGTTAGTGTGGAACACGGAACTAATTTTCTTTTGGCTTCATTTGAGAATCCGAGGAGCATGCTTATACATGCAGATGGATGAGCGGCTCACATGTGATGGCTCGCATCAACATACCCAGAGGCTCTGTCTTTGCGCATGAAATGGACATGAAAATTGGCAGAAGTAAGCCTCATATTCAGTTCTTTTAGGAAATACAACTCAACCCAATTTTAGTCTACAATGATTTTGCATGTAGAAATAATTGATCCTATTGTTTTAAGTAGTCTCAGCATGTCAACTACCTAATTTGAATGATCAAGTGATATGGTGAGACTGTTGCGAGTAGAGGCTTAAATCTTCACCTATCCTTAACATGTAAATGATCTCTTTTAAGAATGTCGAGTGAAATGACAAAAGCTAAATTAGAATCAGTTCTCTATGTGGCTGCATGACCTAAAAAAATCACCAGCTCATAAATCCTTTACAAAAATCATCTAAACTATATGTTACCGATTTTTTATTAAAAAAGGCTTCTCTTTGGTAAAATTACATTAATATGTAGGCTCTATTTGATGAACTCTGAAATCTTTATCATGGTCCTCTTCAGAAAGAGAGAAATATGTATCATGTTGATACGCCTCTCCCCACGCTGCTATCAACTTAAATTGAAGAGACTATTTCTTATGCTTTATCATTTCTGTCTTCACAATTGGCTACTTCCAAAAAAAAAAGAGGCATCCTTGCGGTTCCTGTGTTTTCAATTTCGTATTGTGTATTTCCTTTGTTTTCAATAAATGCAACCCTTCTTATGTCATGCGTGCATGATTTCTTTTTGAGACATGAATAGACATAATAAACAAGTTTATCACTGAACAGGTATCAGGCTCTGTGATTTGGAGGTGGATTAGGCTATTTGTTCCTGAAGACACCGTCACTTCCCTCTAGTCACTCGTCGCCTGATTCAGTTGTAGGATTTGTAGGAATTTTTTTGATGTGTTTGCACCTTTGTATGTGGATGCTAGATTCAGTTGTAAACTCGATTCAGTCCGCAACAGAATGTCTATGTTTTTTTCTTCTGGTTTTGACGAGGATATAATAATCCTCATTTTACCTTTTATCTATAATTTTTATTATAGGTAAATATGACGTCATGTGAACCCTGAGTGTACCCCTTAATGTTATGAAGGAAGAACCAAATGGATGGTCGTAAGTTCTTCTACGTCCACCCCATAGTCGTAAGTTATACTACGACTATCCCATAGTCGTAAGTCTTGCTACGACTACCTCATAGTCGTAGATTCCTCTACAACTAGGTCAGCCACGACCACCTTATAATCAAATGAACCTGCAGACAAGTGGGTCTTATTGATTAAGGGATTCAAACAGTCATCATACGCTGTTATTCTACATAATAATGGCACGTAATACCCATTATCTCGGTATATAGTCTGTTGAGCGGCGTGGAGGAATTAATACACCGGTAATTACTACCAACATGCGCCCGAGGAGGTGATGAGGCGCCGCTTTACCTGGAGTAACTGCCGCTCCTTCACGTACTATAAAAGGCGGCAACTAGAGAAAGGGAGGAAGATCGAGCCATCAGGAATACAAGCACTATCTGTAATAGTCTTAGTTTTTCCCCTGATTGTTCAGTATACACTCAATACCATACACACACAGGAGTAGGGTTGTTATTCTCTCCGGAGAAGGCCCGAACCTGTATAAAAATTCCCGTGTCAATCTCTCTGCATGATTCTATTCTAGGAGACCCCCCGAATCAAACAATCTTTACGTAAGTTCGGTTCTAAAACACCGACAGTTGGCGCCGACCGTGGGGATCTTCCGGTAATTTCTTGTCAAACATTCTCTCTGTTTTCCAAATCTCATGCACTCATGGCAGGAGAATGGAACGAGGAGAACTGGTTCGACTTGGCGGTCTGTGACGTTGACATGGATGCCGGATTCGGTTACGAACCGAGTGATGACTCATCCTATGGCATTGCTGCCTCCGGGGATCTTCCCACAGATCCAGGAGACAATGTCGCCGGTGGAGTTGAGGAGGGATCCTTATCCCCCACAACAGTACGTCCAAGAGAGGAATCTACCCTCTCAAGGGGCAAGGGTCAATCTGACCAGGACCACACCGTGTGGACTCACGACACGCCGAGAGTTTTTCCTCGAAGTGTCCAAGTTCCCTAAGGCGGTCCGACTTGGTGAGGCAAGCTCTAGAAGCCACATGCAGGACTTCACCGGCATCTGGTGATTCTCTCTCTGGATAACACCAGAGAGAGCGGGATCAAGCATGCTTTTCCGCAAATTCGACCATCTCTCCATGAGTCACACTGCCGACGGAGACAGTTATAACCGGACTTCCCTACTTGGAGGATTACTCCAAGTCGCCAGATGGTGTCTCTCGGCGACTCCTCAAGCGGAGAGGCCTCGGCGCAAGTGAGAATCATCAGCGGAGGTCTTCGTCCTTCCTCATATCAAGATCACTCTTCTAGAAACCGAGATGGAGACCCTTCGAAGGTCACACTGCTGCGCCCCTCGTGGCAATGGCGGGACACCACCATTGGCGGACACGACCAACGCCTTCATGAGCGCCAGGAAATCCTCGACATTCTCGCTTCATTGAGGCAATCTCAAGAGTCTAACATGGAAAATCTTGAGGCAATTCAAGTAAGAAGATTGAAGCTCGGAAGAATTTGCTCGGGCGTATTCAATATCAATCGAGGAAGCTCGAGAGCTCCGGCACATCAATGATTTGCTCGAGAATCCAACTCAAGAGCTAGCCCGAACGCCAAGCTACGACCTCTTCGCTGAAGAGATCGCACAAAGGCTTCGGAGTACAATGAAAAAGCTCGAAGCTCCTCGTCGACATCATTCAAGTAGTCGTACCCATACGACTTCTTTGGCTACCAGTCAATCCAACATATCACCGCGTAGAAATCGGCGCAATGAAGAAGTCGTGTCGATCTCCTACTCGAAGAAATGTCTTCCAAATGACTGATGATCAACAAGCTCCTCGGAAAGGTGATCGTTCACCACTCCGACATGGAAATCTGCAACAGCAGATAAACTACGAGGAGTATTCCCCTCGTAGGACCGAGACCTATGTGTCGGGTCAACTCATTCTTGGGTATCGTCGAGTACGACCACGATGATATCAACCCTTCTTTTACGCAAAGGAGGCGTCAAGAATTCATTCTTGGATGTCGGGCATTCTCGCCGATCTCGAAACGTTCACCGCCATCTCGTTTTCGACCGGTGAACATGGAGAAGTTTGATGGTTCCCAAAATCCCATCGAATTCTTTCAAATTTACTACAATTTGTTCGAAAGCGGCGGAGGAGGAGAGCATGTGATGGCAAATTACCTTCCAAGCGTGCTCGAAGGATCGCTTGATCGTGGTTACTAAACCAACCACTCGAGTCGATCTATTCTTGGCAACATCTCTGCAATCTTCTCTTGGCAAATTTCCAAGGCACATACAATCGCCTACGAAAGAAGGACGACTTGCACCGGATGAGGCGAGCGACAACGAGACATTGCGCCGATTCATCAAGCGCTTGATCGGGTTAAGTAACTCAATTAGGAAGTTTCGATTCATCATCATCGGGGCTTTCAAGCCAGGAGTCCGTAGTAGAAGGATAACGAGAGGATATTGCTTTAAATCCTCCTACTACGTCGCGAACTCTTGAAATGGCCGATCGATATACTCTCGCCTCGAGGCGGTCGAGTGGAACAACATAATTGATCGTGAAGACAATCCATCTCGAGAGCCAAAGTTGGTAAGAAGAAGGATAAGAAAGCAAAAAGTCCAAGAATAAGATGAAGGGTCAAAACCCAGCGGTTCCAAGGAGGTATTGGTGTGAATGATAAAGAGCCACGCACATCAAGCCACACCGACGAGAGGCAAAGGTAAGCATACTCGATCGGAAAAATGATAAGCCTAGGTGGTGTCCTTTCCATAAAAAGGAAGGGCATGACCTTCAAGAATCGCGGGTCTTCCAACTAAAGCTTGAAGACTACTACAGCGACAAGGACCACTTCCACCCTCGGCGGTAGGTCAAACAAGTGGTCATAAATCTTCGATGACGAAGAGGAGATGCTGTTCGGGATCCGCAACACACCATTGAACACATCTACGGGGATCATCGGCATATGAATCAAAGCGACAACTCAAGGTCTGCTGAGCGCGAGGTAAACTCTATAGATCCTCCTCTCGTCAATAAATTACGAAGTGGTGGAAGTCACCATTTCTTTCGAGAAGAGTGATCGCCGATCCTTCGACTCGACAGTCGATACCCAATTGTGGTCGAACCCACCATCAACAATTGTCGGGTCAATCGAGTTTTGGTTGATGGTGGAAGCTCGTTAAATATTTTATTTACGAGTGCCTGGATGACATGCAAGTACCGGGACCAAAGTAAGACCGAAGACGATACTCTTTCCATGGGATTGTACTGGGATCTTCGCCAAACCAATTGGTCAAGTTTTCTTCCTTTAACATTTGGTTCACCAAGTAATTTCGAGACGAGAAAATCTCCTTTGATGTGGTCGATTTCGATCTGACATATAACGCCATACTCGGACGACCAACTTTGGCAAAATTCCTAATGGCTACTCATTATGGATATCAATGTATTAAGATGCCAGTCCCAAAGGAGTAATTACAATCCATTGTGACAAGAAGATGGCGATACTGCGACCGTCGATCCCTTGAGATGGTAGGACAAATACCAACTCGAGAAGAAAGTCACCTTCGACTAGCAAGTGAAGCCTAAAAGTCGCACCAAAGCCGAACGACAAAGTCAAAGAGGTTCCTCCGGGCGCAGGGAGCCCTCAAGGCTGATTCGCCTCGGGATACTTCCGACCCCAAATAGGAAGACGCCTCATCACCTTCCTTCGAGCTAACGCAGATGTATTAGCGTGGCAAGCATCCGACATGCCCGAGTCCCTGTGGAGGTGATCGAGCATGAGCTAGCCTTACGGCGACAAAGTACCGTAAAACAAAAATTGCGGAGATTTGCCCTCGATCGACGAGATGCTATTAAATCGTAATTGGATAAGCTACTTAAGCGGGCTTTATAAGAGGTCAACCATCGTAATGGTTGGCTAACCTGTAATGGTTAGAAAGTCAAGCGGCAAATGGCGTATGTGCGAGACTTTCTTGATCTTAATAAAGCTTGTCCAAAAGACGATTTTCCTTTACCTCGTGTCGATCGGTTGGTTGACTCTCTGCGCAGTTGTGAAATGTTAAGTTTTTAGATGCATATTCTGGATATCACCAGATTAATATGTGTCTAGACGATGAAGAAAAGACCGCATTTATTACACCATTTGGTATATTTTGCAATCAAAATGCCATTTGGTCTAAAAAATGCCGGCGCTTCTTTTCAACGCTTGATGCAGGCAACTTTTTCATCTCAATTAGGCCGAAATCTAGAAGCCTATGTTGATGACTTAGTTGTCAAAAGCATCAAGAAACTTAATCATATTACCGACCTACAAGAAACATTCAACAATCTCAGAAAACATCGCTTAAAACTTAATCCTAATAAGTGTGTGTTTGGAATCTCTTCAGCGAAATTGCTTGGATTCCTAGTATCTATACGAGGAATTGAAGCGAATCCCGAAAAGATAAAAGCCATTTTACAAATGCGCCCTCCAACTACACGGAAAGAAGTCCAGAAACTCACTGGGTGCATGGCGGCTCTAAGTCGTTTCATCGCACGACTGGGAGAAAAGGGACTACCTTTCTTTAAACTTCTAAGGAGACACAAAAGTTTTGAGTGGTCGAATGAGGTAAACGCTGCCTTTGAGGATGTCAAGAGGTACCTTACGAGTGCTCCTATTCTGGTCTCCCCGAGGCCAGAAGAAACACTCTTGGTTTACCTAGTCGCCACGCCACAGGCAACAAGAAGATCTTGGTTGTAGAAGCGTGAAAATGTACAACGACGGTTTACTACGTAAGTGAAGTTTTACACGAACCTAAGGAGCGTTACCCTCAAGTCCAAAAGCTTCTGTATGCCCTCCTCATGTCTTCGAGGAAACTGCAGCATTATTTTCAGGCGCACAAACTAGGCGGCTGCGTCGAGTTTCCTTGGGAGCGATCCTCCAGAATAGGGAAACAGCGGGACGCATGGCAAAATGGTCAATCGAACTTGGGGAGTTCGACATCCATTTCGTGTCCCGAACGGCCGTTAAATCCCAGATCTTGGCAGACTTTGTCGCCGAATGGACAAATCTGAACACATTCAGATCCCTAATCGATTCCCACGACCGATGGGCGATGTACTTTGACGGTCGCTTACTTTAAGTGGCTCTGGGTCGGGTGGTCTGGTATCTCCTACGGAGAGACCTTAAAGTATGCCATACAATTAAACTTTCGGGCCACTAATAATGTGGCGAGAATCTGAAGGTTTGCTAGTCGGTATGGTATCTGACGTGGCGCTCTCGATTCGCCGACTACTCGTGAGAGGAGACTCTCAACTAGTCGTGAATCAAGTCGGTAAAGAGTACCGGTGCTCTAACCCGACAATGTCTCGGTACTTATCGAATACGTAAGCTAGAAAAGCATTTTTAGGTTTGAGGCACAATTCATCCTCGAAGGATAATTTCCTCGAGACCGACTTGCTCGAATAGCTTCTTCCGGATCTGAAGTACCAAAAGGAGTCTTCTTGGAACAACTCGAAGCCTTCTCTCGGTCGAAGAGCCGAGACACCTCCTATTGAGGCGGCCTCTCTAGAATACGAGGATACATGGATGGCGCCCATCTATGATTATCTTGAAGGGTTACATGCCAAGGCGATCTCGAGGCGGATCGCTTATCCCGAAAAGCCAAAATGTATACTTTGGTCGAAGGAGTTCTCTATAAACGAGGTACTCAAGGGGTGCTCATGCGATGCATTCGCAGAGCGAAGGATTAACACTCCTTCACGACATACATGGTGGCATTTGTGGAAATCATGCTTCCTACTGAGCGTTGGTCGGCAAGGCTTTTCGACAAGGTTTTCTTGCCATGACCCTATACGATGCTAAAGAGTTGGTTAAAAAGTGTGTCGATGCGGTTTCATAGCGAGCAAATACACCAACCAACTCGGGCATTACAAACAATATCTCTATCTTGGCCTTTTGCAACTTTGGGGTCTTGATATCACGGGACCGTTTCCTAAAGCTCCGGGAGGTTTCGAGTTCCTTTTGTGGCTATTGATACGTTCATAAAATGGATTGAAGCGAACACGTGGATGGGATAACAAGAAGCAAACAAAATGGTTTATGATGAGATGCGTAATTACTCGATTTGGAGTACCAAGTCGAATAATTACAGATAATGGTAAGCAATTTTCGGCATAAAATTTCAGGAATTTTATGACGAGTTGGGTACCAAGTTATGTTATGCTTCATGGCCCATCCCCGAGTAATGGGGCAATCGAGCGTGCAAACGGCCAAATAATGAGAGGAATTAAAACTCGAGTCTTGACCACTCATCAAGCGCTCGGGGCTTGGGTACAAGAATTACCCTCAGTATTATGGGCGATTCGTACAACTACCAATCAGACTCAGGAGAAACACCTTTCTTTTTAGTCTTGGTCTTTGAAGCTATGCTTCCTCGGAACTAAAGATACGGTCAACACAGTCGAAACATTCACGGACTCCAATCAGAACAAATTCGAGCAGATGATATTAATCTACTTGAAGAAAGGAGAAACCAGCCCTAATTAGTTCGGCAATCTACCAACAAGCCTGCGAAGATACTACGATCGAAGGTTCAACCTCGCAGACCTTCTTTGTAGGTGACTTGGTATTGAGGCTTTGCCAATCCAAGTCTAATCGGAACAAACTTTCTCCCAAGTGGGAAGGTCCTTACGAGTGGTCGGAAGTTACTCGTCGAGAATTGACGATTGGCAATGGAAGACGGCTAGGTTCTCTCGAATTCTTGGAACATTGACCAGTTACACAAGTTCTATGTGTAACCAGCCATTCGGACAATAAAGAATCAGGTTTTTTCTATCTCTATTATCTTACTTTTGAGTAGTGCTTTCATTGTTTTTCGACTATGTTTTAAACACCCAGTTTTCTTTACACTGGTTAGAAGGCAGATAACATCACCTAGTCGAAGCCTCTCCTCTCTGCATGTGGTCCTGCCCACTAGAAGGAGTTTCCTAGTGTCGACTCGTTACTCGCTTTTATGGCCAACACAAAGAACTCGGGTTTTATTTAGTCGAAATATTTTTGAAGGCCAACTCTTTTCACCTTAGTTTATTTCTTCAGTTAATTTGAAAAATACTCTAAGAAGAGCGCACTTTCTCAGATTTGCTTAACCGTCTTTGGTGTACTCGTTTCATCTCAACTGGTCGGAGGAAGAGACACATCTAGTCGAAGTTTCTCCTCTCTGCACGTGGTCCTGCCCACTGGAAGAAGCTTTCTAGCTTTGTTCAGTTTCCTACTCTTGCTACCAGGACAGACTTATCGAGTCCACCGGAGAAGGACGAGTAAATATTTTAAAGTCCTCTAGACGTTTGCTTAACTCAAGTTGCCGTTCTCGATTTGATTAAACTAGTCGGAGATGTTAACATTACCTAGTCGAAGCCTCTCCTCTCTGCACGTTGGTCCTGCCCACTAGAAGGAACTTCCTAGTGTCAACTCGTTACCACCCTTTCGACCAGTGCATGACAATTGAGACCCAAAAACTACAAGTTAAACAAACCTCTCTATTTTCAGAAACCCTTTCTATAGACTATTTACTTAGTTTGTCTAAACAAACTCAGCAAATAGTCGGGGGCTAGGATAATTTGATTTCAATTCTTAGTCTTTATTTCGTTAATTATCTTTTGAGTTACTAACTACTCGACAAGATGATTTGCAGGAGACAAAACTATTTACTTAGTTTTCACAAACTAAGCAAATAGTCGGGGGCTAGGATAAAGTCATCACATTTGACTTCATTTCTTAGTCTTTAAATTTGTTAATTATCTTTTGAGTTACTAACTACTCGACAAGATGATTTGCAGGGAACAAGATGGATTACATCAACAAAAGACTGTTTTTCACAAGTTCATTACAGACTACTCTGAAGAGGGAGAGCCCAACTGCATCTCCTTTGAAACTTTCCGGCCAACTGATTGCATCTCCTCCATCAGACGTCTTCCTTCCGCTTCAGAGCAGTTGAAGTCGGCTTCGAGTGGTTGCACATTAAGGTTGGGGTCATGAGCTTTAAGTTTTGCTAATGCATAACTTACTGCAGTTTCGACCGCCTCCTTTATCGATTCAGCTTGGTTGGCCTTGAGTGGTCACCAGATCTTGCAAAATCGACTTGATCCCCAATGGTACTTGTGTGAGCAGCTATTGTATCATCTTGAGGAGTCTTTCCCTCACTATGTAGCTCACCAAGCACATTGTTCAGGAGCGTGATGTTTCCTTGAAGTTTAATCTTCATTGCTTCCATCTCCTGTTGGGTACAAGTCGAAGCTCTCATGAGCTTTTTGTTTCGACCACTTGCTCTGAAGAAATAAGATTGGTCAAACAAAAATAAACTCCTAGAGGAAAAAGAAAACAAAAATAATCACGGGTA
The DNA here is from genome assembly GCA_036346405.1 of Phyllostachys edulis. Lineage (NCBI taxonomy): Eukaryota > Viridiplantae > Streptophyta > Magnoliopsida > Poales > Poaceae > Phyllostachys > Phyllostachys edulis. The sequence continues at coordinate 44,547,493 of CM070550.1, read as the reverse complement.
AAAGAATTTCTTACCCACTAGTTGAGAATCCAACTTCTTGACCTCTTCATTATGGGAAGCAACGGTCTCAGCATACTTTTTCTCCCATGATACAATATCCTCTACATTCTTCTTTGCAATAAGGACGGTCTGGTTATAAATCACGGCTTTATCCGCGATTTCAGTCTCAAGTTCTCTCAATTTAACGTCCATTGCTAGAAAGGAAGTGGAAGTGAGAAAAGGGAAATAACTCGTAAAGGACTGCAGGTAAAGAATTACTTACTTGATATTCGAGTTCTCAGCGTCTCAAGGTTTTGATCTTTATTTTTGGACATACGAGTAAGCTCGTGAATAACTGAAGTTTTCTCTCTAACTTCATTCTGGAGCTTTTTCGTCTCGTCTTCTTTTTCTGAAAAGAAGCAAGAGTTAGGTAAAGATCAAAGATATAAGCAGTCTTAAGTTCAACACTTACTGTTTAATTTTTCCTGCGACTTCATGGTTGCAGAGTTAGCTTCTTTAAGCTTTCTCCGGAGGTCTAATACCTCTTCCCTAAACTTTTTCGACTCCTCTTTTTCATAATCGGCGAGTCGGCTAAGGTCTTAAGCGTCCTTTGTTTAACCCGCAAAGGATAACGGTGGACATGAGCATGGGTCAATTGATTGTAAGTTCTTCTACAACCATTGACCTAGTCGTAAGTTCTTCTACGACAAAGCCTTTGGTCATAAGTCTTTACGACCATTACCTAGTCGTGAGTTTTTCCATGACAAATCCGTAAGCACTATATAAGTAGTCAAATCCAAGGTGACTATGAATAGCGATGACTTACCACCTCTCTACTGTTTGCGAGTTCCTCTTTCTGTCGCGACTCTAGAAGTTGTCGATGATATTCACCGACAACGACAATTTGCTCTATGGCTTTACGCAAGATGAAAAGACAAAGTGAGAAACAAGAGAAGATTATACTGTATATATAAGTACGATTAAGTACTTACATTCATAGTTGATCGAGCAAACATCGAGTAAACCACTCCGGATCTTGACTTGTCTACCCTCGTGACTTGGTCCCACCAAACCTTCTCAAGACGTTCATTATCAAAGGTATCCCTCTATTGGGAATATCGTTGGGATGGGGACTCGGTCGCGAGATCTGAAAGCGAAGACCCTACGATGGAAGCAGCCCAAAGAAGTCGGTAGCAGGTTGAAATACTCTTCTTCTTGATTACGTAAGAAGTTTCTCTTTGGGTACCGGAGGAACGCTCGCAGCGATCTCCTTTCCGCACGGTGGGCGAACCGCCACCATCTTGACCAGAGGCTTGCGGTTGCCTCTGTTCTATCCACGACCATCTCGATTGGTCGTGGCGACCGCCTCGAGAGTCGCAATTGTTCTTTGGAGCTTTCACGACCATCTCGATTGGTCGCAATGCCGCTAGAGTCTCCACGACCATCTCTCGTGGTCACCATTGCTACTTCAGAGGTTGTAGCCGCTACCTTCTCGGGTACAACAGTACCTCATTGGTTGTCGTAACCACTTCAGCGCCACGACTTCCTCTACCACAGGCCGAGGATGATCCTCGACCACTTCCTTGTTGTCTCTCCAAAGAATGGAGAGGTAGCAATAGGCTTCTCAACGGAAGCATTCTCGAAATTTGAAGGAGTCGGGCTAAAACAAAGAAAAGGAAAGCAATTCAGGTTGTGAAAAGGAAAAAGGTAAATTCTGTTCTTACACTTTAGTATATTTCACATACCTCTGCACCTTGGACCTAAGCAGAATTTGGGAGTCACTTTCCCAGCGGAAGATTTCTTCTTCTCTCGACCACTTCGGTGAAGTTCGAGTTGAAGAATGGGCTTAGCCACGACCACGCAGTGGTGGATTTTGAACGAGGACCATCTCTCGTGGTCTCGACTTTCGAATGGCCGAGATCGGTCTCGACCACTCCAAGAGCAAACATTGCCATCAGCTATAGGCTCTCATCGGGCGGTATTATCCTTCATTAAAGACATAAAATCCTTCCAGTTCTCCTTTTCCAAGTGCTTAACAAAACCAGGAGTGGCAGAAACTGCGAAAGATTTTTTGTCATAATAGAAGGGTACCTTGGCCTTGCGAGGTTTGCGCTTTAGAGGTTCAGCTACTTCGACCTCCTCCACTTCAGCTATTTTAGCCTCGGCTTGATTGCATGCTATATGCGCCACAAGCTTTACAGAGGATGCGGTCAAGGACTAGAACTCGAGCTCGCCCTCCTTTGTCGTCACCCTTAAAAGTCGGCGTCTCTTGGGCGAAGGAGCTGAGCCTTTGTCCTTTGTCAACCCTGCACCGATGGTTATCAGTGCAGCTTCTTCATCATCCCGACGATTTTCCATGCCTACTTTCTGTAAAGCAAAACAGAAAGAGAAGAATTACTAACTAGTCGTAAGATTTTCTACGACCAATATCAAGTCGTAAGTTTTTCTCGACCTTTCCTCGATCGTAAGATTTCCTACGGTCACGACTAAGTTGTAAGTTTTTCTACAACATTTCTCTAGTCGTAAGTTCTTTCTCGACTATAAAGTCTTAAAGATAAAATCAACTCTTGATTACCTTTAGGCGAACCATCCTTTCCTCTGCGGATCGACCGCAAGGATTTTAGGAACCGCCACACTAAGTGGCGGAGACTTCACAAGCGAGTTTGACTCTAACGTCAATCTCCATTGGTGAAAGATCTGTTCAAGCAGATAAAGGCATCTTTTAAACAACTTTGCGAGAAAGACCAAACCGAGAGCTAAGTCGAAAATTCACTTACCCTCGTTGTAGTCCCTGGTTGGGTGCATAGCCCAGTATCTCCACATAGGGATGCTCGTTTCTTCAAAGGACTAATTAGGCGTGTGATGAAATCTTTCACCACATGCCATCCGTCCACCCTTCCTTCTTCAAGTCCTTGATAGCTTGGACATAAGGGCAATCCTACCGATATCTTCGAGTCGAATCCATGAAGATTTCTTTTCAATGACCTTTCCCACTAAAGAGAGGTCATCTTTCGAGGTGACTTTCCAGTAAAACCACCTCTTCCTCCATCCCGGCCACGAAGACCGGGTGAAACTCTGAATATACTCCCTCGACTTCCCGTCGTGGAGTTTTAGACCACAACTTCCAGCAATCCCGGCTTGCCGAGACATTCTATAGAAATATTGGAAAAGCTCAAGGTCATGGGAATTCCTGTGCACGCCTCGCACAAATATCTGGCGCTTCGGCATGGTGATGGAGTTAGGACCAAGGTTCACTAACTCCACCCCAAAATGCTCGAGCACAATGGTGAGAAAGGGGTGAGCAGGCCGTCGAAGGCCACACTCACAATAAGCCTGGAAGACGGGAATTTGCCCATTCTCCCCTGACGGCCAATGCTGCCCAATTGCCGGAAGCCATTTCACAAGAGTCTTCTCTGGAATCTTCCGTGACAACTAGGGCTTGAATTCGCCGCGCATCCATCTCCGACTCTTCCCACTTAGAAACTTTCTGGCCATCTCTCTCGGAAGCAGAAATTTTGGGTCGAAAAAGGGCACAATTGGAGTGGCAATGAGAAGGCAAAACGACTTCGGCGGAGAAGGCAAGAGCTTGAAGAACAGCGAGGAGCAATTTGGGGAAAAGTAAGATCTTAGGTTTTACCCTCCGTGAGTATATATAACGCGCACCTTGAGCCGAGGCGTGACATTCCAAGGGTCGCCCACGTCTTGGGAACCGCTTCAGCAGACAAAGCTAAGCAAGCGCCGTTTGAGATTCCCTAGTGTGTCCGATTCGAGAAATTCAGGTTTGCGTTTACATCTCAAGCGAAATTACTTCCTTGGTTAGATCTTTTCAACTAAAGGAAATGATAATCGGAAAGTTCCTTCTTCCGATCACTATACTCGACCACCTTGTGATCGTAGAAATGCTTTACGACCACTTGATAGTCGTAAGCAATTTTCTTGACCAAGCACATTTCTAGTCAAAGTAGTATACAATCGAAGAGTTTTTCCTTCGATTATTTTCACGATCCTCTCATGATCGTAAGACCATCTAGAACCCTTTACCAAGTAAGTTGCTTTCACTTGAAGTGGGGGCTAGATGGCGAGGATATAATAATCCTCATTTTACCTTTTATCTATAATTTTTATTATAGGTAAATATGGCGTCATGTGAACCCCGAGTGTACCCCTTAATGTTATGAAGGAAGAACCAAATGGATGGTCGTAAGTTCTTCTCGACCACCCCCATAGTCGTAAGTTATGCTACGACTATCCTATAGTCGTAAGTCTTGCTACGACTACCTCATAATCGTAGATTCCTCTACGACTAGGTCAGCCACGACCACCTTATAATCAAATGAACCCGCAGACAAGTGGGTCTTATTGATTAAGGGATTCAAACGATCATCATCTGTTGTTATTCTACGTAATAATGGCACGTAATACCCCATTATCTCGGTATATAGCTGTTGAGCGGCGTGGAGGAATTAATATACCGGTAATTACTACCAACATGCGCTGAATTCTAGAGGTGATGAGGCGCCGCTTTACTCGAGTAGCGCCGCTCCTTCACGTACTATAAAAAGCGGCAACTAGAGAAAGGAGAGAAGATCGAGCCATCAGGAATACAAGCACTATCTGTAATAGTCTTAGTTTTTCCCCTGATTGTTCAGTATACACTCAATACCATACACACACAGGAGTAGGGTTGTTATTCTCTCCGGAGAAGGCAGAACACAGTATAAAAATTCCGTGTCAATCTCTCTCGCATGATTCTATTCTAGGAGACCCCCCGAATCAAACAATCTTTACGTAAGTTCGGTTCTAAAACACCGACAGGTTTTTTAATATATTGACAATGTAATTCTACATTTGAAATGGTTTTACCTAAGATCTGAAACTTCTTATGAAAATATGTGATACTATATCCTCTGAATTATTGAGGTTTAACTAGCGATAAAATATTTCTACAAAACAAAATAAAAATGGACGTCTCTAGTTCAATCTAAATACGTTTATGAATACGTATCTATATTTGTTGGCACGCAATAAAGCGTCATTAGGGAGAGTAGAGATGATATGCAAATGCATATATGAAAGCGTCTCCAAGCTTGTAGAGACACAATCTAAACGACTCATATCATTATAGATGCGCTTAACAATACGTCTCTACGATCTTTGACACGGTACGTGGGGAGGCGCTTTAGGGACGCTTTACAAAAATGACTCTACGATGCTATAGAGATGATTGAAAACGTCTTTAACCCATAAAATAGACGTCTCTACAGGGCTTTTGTGTTGTAGTGTCACCTAAAATAAACAAACAATGCAAGGGTGAGTCCGAGACTCAGCAAGTACAGTAAATAAATTGTACATACAACAACCATGTTCATGATAACATCATTGAAGACTGTGAAATAAATACGGAACGAATATTTGAATGAATGGAATGTATGACTTGGATGAAATGAAGGGACTACACACATGCATATACCGGTATTGCTGGTGACACACCCGTCGGTGTTCACCTAAGCCCGCATTTAACAAAATACGGGGATCCAAGTCCCGTATGAAGAACGTTTCATACGGGTGTCCCAATCTGCCCACATTGGAATAGTGGGTCTTACGTGCCCATACTGGAATTGATGGGTCTTTTTAATCCACTCCCGTGGATGAAACATGAATAATGGATGCATGGAATGAAATATGAATATTGAAAAGACATGCTCTATAATCATGAAGGTAACACATATGGAAGGAACATGAACATTAAATAATAACATAGATCTTAGAAGCACAATGCCAACATCAGGCATTCAACATTTTCTAATTATAAGAAACATCCAAGTACTTGTCTATGTTGGAATGGCGAGACTTCACTACCCATTTCAGTGGTGAACACGAAAGAAAGAATGACTGTATATGTTGAACGTAAACACATTAACGAATAATCAGGGTATAACAACAATGAAGGGAAATAAGGAGTACCGAAATTACCCATTTCGTATTCATCAATCAAGTGAGACAAACAACAAACAAGACAGATCAATTGTACTTGCCTCAACCGTGAGACGGAAGACAACGATGAAAAACTCTAGCCTTGGGGTTCGCCACCACCTCAGTGTTAGCCACAGCCAAAACACCACCACCACCCTTCCCCTCATGCATAAGCAAATAGCAACCCACGTACCACACCATCAAACATGCGCAACAACCAAGCATCAATCAGCACAAGTAAAAGGAGTCAACTCAAACACAAAGATGATCCACCTTAAGCACCCACCTTATGCAGATCCTCCATGACATAATTGCCACTAGGCTTAAGGTCTGCAAGACAAGGAACTTGGTCGCTGCCATTTTGAGTTCACAAAGGAATGAGGGTCTCCCACACTAAGGACAGCAACGAAGCATGCATTGTCATCTAAACATTTCCATGTAAACTTCATCACATAAACTTCATCATAAAACATTATCATTAAACTATGGCATTTAGGCTCATCAACATCACCAAGCAACTATGGCATTCATCAAGTATATAATATAACCACTCATTAGAAATACTTGCACTAAACAAACCCTGAAGCAGTACTGAAACTCTAGGTGATAACACCCATCTTGGTTGCATCTAAGTGGAAACTGTACAAGTAAACAAGACCAACAAGGCATATTTGGGTGCGTGGCACACAAGTCAGTTGTCACACATTTGCCATGCCAAGTTTGCATCAAAATTCACTAGACTAAATCGTCATTCCACATCATTTCTGATCTCTAAGAAATTATGAATTCAAATATACTCTAAACGAGTAAAACAATAATGCATTAGCAATAGAAGCAATAAGCCTAAACCATCAAACACTAGATCACAAAATTGGTTTGCAACGCACACAACGGATTCCATATTGCAACTTCAGATGCAACGAATCATTACTAAGCGCGAAGTATAATTGACATTGCACAAGGCATAAACATATATCCGCAATGAACTGGCATGATCATTCAATTAATCAGCTGAAACCTGCCTTCCATACCTCTTCCACCACGGATCCCAATTGATCCAGGTGTGAAGCAACAGCCTTGATTGATGATATGACTCCATTGTCCACCCCCTCTCCAAGAGTTTCTTGAATAATCCCAATTCTCACACCATTCAATGGTTTTGATTCTAGTAAATCCAGAGAGACCACTCTGAGGTTTAGTCTGGAACGACATGAGAGCTACTGGTTGAATCCATTTTGTCTTGGCCAGCGATGTTTGCCAAGATCGTTGCAGTGTCAACAACTGATGAACCAAACATCCCACAACATCCAGCGATGAAGCATAACTTCCAGTTCTTTCAACAATGATTATCGACGAAGAAACCTCCATGAGGGTGACCAGGAGCTGCCGGGCGGCGTCGCGAACAGGCTGCTTGCCATCGCCGAGGCACTCGACGGCGGCGGGCATGAGAACGTTCAGGTGGATCTTAAAGTGGTCGCCGGTGAGCACGATGTCGGCGGAGAGCGCCTGCAGCCTGCCCTAAACGATGCGGAAGTTGCCGACATTTGTCAGATCCAAGTGGTGTCGACCAGCGATATCACCCCCGCCGCCATCAGCCCCCGCCGCGCCACTGCCTCCAGTGCCTCGTGCAGCCGCTCCACTCCGGCTAGCCGCTCCTTCGTGTCCTTGGCGCGCGTGCGGGCAGAGGAGCCGCGAGGAGGCGCTGGCGGCCGAGCCAGGGACCAAGCCGAGGCGATAGAGGTGGCCGGTGGTCGGAGAGGAGGAGCGCACGGCAGCACCACCGCCGCGCAGACGCGGGCGGCGGCGCCATGGGCCTACCGAGCCGTGCAAGAGGCGGGGAACCCGAGGTAGCAGGGAAGAAGTAGTGAAGGGGTGGCCGACTCGTGGGAGGCGGCGGCCAGAGATGCTAGAGGCGGCTAGGGAAAAGTTGAGGCGGCGGTGCTAAAAGGCTAGGGTTTGGTGCCCCCTCCCCTGCTTTGGCCGGCTGCCCTAATTGGGCCAGGTGCTGTGGGCTTTTGGTCCAACCCCGCGAACTAAAGACCAAATCAAATTCTAATTCAATCCTTCGCTCTAAACTCTTTTCTCTCTTAAACGAATTTTGGGATATCACAGCTTATTACATGAAAGTGATTCCTTACTACCATCAAAGAAAGATGGTACCTTACCATCACGATAGTTATCCCTGAGCTTTACCTTTCTAACCCACAAAAAAAAAAGAAAAACAACATCAATGGTTTTCCCTTCTTGATATACAATAGTTACCTCCTGACGCCAAGTGAAACAGTGACAACAGAGGTCTCAAGCGAAGCCAAAACTACTCTAGATATTGATGTTGTTTCTCTGTAGTTGATCTTTAAAAGGTACAACTCCGATTTATACTTTTCTTCCTTACCAAAAAATAAACCTCTCTTATACATGTTTACCCAAAGATACCATCACATACATGGCTCTAATGTTTTTTTTACTAACAAATGCAGCACCCCTCTGGTCATCTCAAAAGCAACTAAGAAGCTATTCAGAGATGATGATGGCAAACCCGTTAACAAAACCTAGGTCAGTTCATTTCATCCCATTTGCTGCACTTCCATAATCGGCTCTCCGGTTAGATAGATACACATCGGTGCTTAGCGCGTGTCTTAACATACAACCAATCGGTTTAGAAAATACAGATGCACTATATCTTTTTCAAGAAAAAAAGTTGTACTTCAAAGATGCTAGAGTTTCACAGAGTTAAAGGACATATTCAGATGCTTTATAAAATACCTACGCGTTAGAACCAGCATAGGCTACCCGTCATTTCCACTGCACCTGCAGACTATATGCTATCACAATTTATAGCAGTTGGACAAATGCCTTGTGAATTCAGGTCAACCTATCACTACTCTTCAACCTGCATGCTTTTCCATATTTCAGTTAAAGAAAATATGTGTTACGTTTATACAAAGATTGAATTGATCTACATAAACATTTTCATATTATCAATACTTTCTCATATTTATATCATTTCTTCTTTATCATAGTGTCTTCGCTCAAAAGGCCATTCTTGTGCTAATAACCATTACAAACACGCTTGGTTCTACATCATCAGTTTACATATCTCTACAGACCAAGAATGTTTAGCTCTACATTTGTTTGTCTTTGCTTCATAGAACAAGTACATTTCAATGCTAAAATAGGTACTACTACATAATAGATCCATTATATAGCTCAGAAAGACAAAGAAAAAAAATTTCTATATTTCTGGTTCCCTAATTACACACTCAGAAAAAAAATAGAAGCTTCCAAAAACAGGAAAAAAAACAAAGACATACTGACCATACTGTATTAAACATGCGTCCTTACTGACTTTCTATCTTATTCCTTAACTTACAACGTTTATACAGAGATTGAATTGATCTACATAAACATTTTCATGTTATCAATACTTTCTCAGATTTATGTCATTTTTTATTTAGCATAGTGTCTTCGCTTAAACATTTATTCTTGTGCTAATAACCTTTGCAAACCACACTTTGTTCTAGATCGGCATTTTACAAATCTCTATAGACCAATATTGTTTATCTCTACATTTTTAGGCTTTTGTTCATAGAACACGTCCATTTCAATGCTAAAATTGGTAATAACACATAATAGATCCATTATAAGGCTCAAAAAAGCAAAGAAAAAAAAATCCTTTCTGTATTTCCAGTTCCCTGATTACACACTCAGAACCAAACAAATAACCCGAACCTTCAAAAAAAAGGAAAAAAAAAAGAGAGAGAGAAATACTAACCATACTGTAGTAAACACCACCCTTATTTACTTTCTATCTTATTCCTTATCTTGCAGATCACATTTACTCAGTCCGATCCAGCGGTGTTAAAGTTTTGTTGTACAACTTTTGATCACGCAATCTTTGCAGATGCTACCACTCAGCTTAGCAACTGATTTTCTACTGCAAGAAGCGTTTGTTAGTTATATGCACTCATGTCTTACTCAGCATATATCTTTACAACGCATGTCAAACTGATATTTGTACTATAACCCAACTTATCCAAGCCAACGATAACCTGTAATACCTATGTAAATATGATTTTTCTCTTATAGATCATGCTCGAATGTATAACATGTGTTCCTTAAGCAGAGTTTACCTGATCTCTACAATGCTGCTCCTGTATGTAAACAGCCAAAAAAAAATTCTAATGCCCTCATTCCCTATCGTCCATATTGCTAGATTTCAAACTAAACATGATGTTTTAGACCAAACTATGTATGACATAATGACAAACTATGTATGACATAATGACATTTGCACATAATCATACGCTAGCATCGGAATCCATTAGGTCATATTCAAGAAAACAAAAGCTAGATTTCAAACTAAACATGATGTTTTAGACCAAACTATGTATGACAATGACATTCGCACATGGTCATACGCTCCACAGCATCGGAATCCATTAGATCATATTAAAAAACAAAAGGTTCTCACATCAATACAGATTCAGCGACGCAGCAATACGCGCATTAACATCCTAGTTGTATGAACGATGGCTGTGATATGGAGAAGACTTGACGAATGGAGGCGGAACAGATAATTTGGGTACCTGATGGCGACATTATAGCTCTAACCTGCCATTTCCAGAACTACTTGGGGCCAAAGGATAAACCATTGTTTTTAGGGAAATGGAGAAATCAAATATTTTTAGGACGTAATGTAATTATACCAACAAGTAAATAGCCCTCTTCTACTTCAGTGCATCAGAAAAGATGAAAAAAAAAAGAGACAATTACCGCAGTGAATCATGGTATATCTTCTACTTGTATGCATCGTAAAAGACTGAAAAGGTTAGCTTATGTTGTTGGTCTGCTGACCCATTTGACGAATTTGTATCTTGGACTTCAGTGCCAAAAGGTTAATTGTCCTAGCAATTAGCAAAGTATGATTGTCTATACACTCCGCAATTGTCTCTGGTAGTAGTCAGTAGAAAATGAATACTAGCAAGAAGCCAAGAAGTAAACAACAGGGTGACATGAAACTATGGGAAAACTTAATTTGCTTGACAAAGAAACATGATATGCTTCCAGAAATCTGCGTGACTGTAACAAGCAACAAAACTACATCCCATGGTATCAACTTAGAATACATCTTGTCAAGTTTCTTTTCTTTTCCTTTTGTAGGCCATTCCATATGAAAAGTGGGCCGTATCCGTATCATTCAAACTTCTCAGGATGTCATCATGGTAGCCAGGCCATCAGGAAGTTAAATGTCTAAAAAAATGACAAGGACAAGGCAGGACCTTGACTGATTATACAATATGACTCAACTAGTTAAGGATATTAGACCAAACTGTCTGAATAGATCTTCTGCTAATAGCATACCACTACTTGTGTTAGTACATCTGAATTATACTACAGAAGTACAGAATTAAAGGAAAAAAATGATCTTATTTGGAGTCCATTAAAAAAACCAATTGAAATGAAATTTCTATTACATGTCGCTACAATAATACAAGATGATGTTTAGGGCATTTGTGCGCTTCCTTATTGTTCGTCTTGCTTCAGCTATCTATTATTAAAAGTGTGCTCATACAAACAACCGAGATAATTGAAAACTGATTCAGATCCAAGGATTGGAAAAATAAAAATGCTTTCATCACAGGAGGGAAGTGTCCAATTGGTCATCTATTCTGTAAGCTTCTTTTCCGAATCTTCAAAGAAATGAAAAGGTACAAATGCATCACCAAAGAATGAATAAATTGCAGATATTGGAAGTAGGTAGTGTATCATTAGAAAATGGAGTCACCAAATCACTCATCAGAAAAGCAATTTCACATGGGCTCTCATTCTCTCTCATAAAATTATTCCACAAGACCACAATATTCCATTGCGTACTCATTTTAATTTTCTGTAGCCACTGTTTAAAAGTAGAATTGTTACATACAAACATTATGCTGTCTTGTCCACGTATTCTGTAATAGACGCTGCATAGTAAAACTGAACATCTAATAACCAGGTTCATAGACTTTCAATATCAGTAAAATCGCTCACAAGACAGAAGACCGTTATGCTGTCTTGAGCATATTAACCTATTTAACAGCCGGAGAGAATCGCTCCTCCCCACGCGTACACGTCGACAAAAAAATTTCGGCCGTCCGATCCCGCCTCAGCGCGCTCGAGCCCGCATGATCCGACGCGGTGCGCTGGGTGGTAACACGCGGCGCTCACTCGGCCACGTCGCCCCGCCAGCTTGCGGCGTCGCGAAACATCTCCTCGCTCGCGTTATCCCGCAGTGCCCCCTTTCCTCTTCCTCCCCTGCGCCCCTCGGTCTTCCTCAGTGTAACACCCCAGCTTAACTAAGGCCTGTAATGCTACTAAATTAAATAATTAAACGTAATTAAGCTAAAACACCCTACAAAAATTTCGGCAGAACCTCCTTTGTACAGTTACCTATACCGAAGGTTCCAACAAGCAGTTATAACAAATAAAGATAATCCAGATTGCATAATAAACCAAATATAATCAAAACTGGCTATTCGTTACTATGACATCCATAGCAACTAAACATCTAATGAATAGACCATAAGCATCCAAAATGACTATTCATTTATTACAGATTACTCCAAGCAAGCAATAATCAAGAAGAGTACTTTAAACAGTTCATTCATCTCCTAGTTAAATTTTTTCTTTCATTCTATGGTGGGTAGTTCGTGCAAAAGTGCAAGAAGTCTAATTCTTCCTTTACCCCCATGCATGCCGATCTCGTAAAGGTACCTAAAACACAACAAACAATAAGGGGTGAGTCCAAGACTCAACAAATATAATAAATGGCATCAACAACATCCAAGCATGTAAATCATCAACTATACTTTACAAAACCACATATCAATCACCTTACACACACATGCTATGCAATATGCTCAAAATGATCCTGTTCCTTCTCTTTCCCTTTTGCATTTTACCGGTAATGCAAAATGTGCATCGTCGATGCACACCCATGCTCGTGCCTATCGGCACGGGGACCATGCCCATACTCCGCAAGTATGGGGACCAAAGCCCATGCTTTATAAGCATGGGGACCTTTAGCCCGTCATCAACATGACGGGGACCTCAAGAGTTGCTTGGTCATCACACGACCAAGACTTCAATAAGCCAACATGATACATATGTATAAATTCTCAAATTAATACAAACATGCATCCACAACAACATTGCATATGAATATTCTATTCATACTACAAAAGCTCATAAACATCGACTTCACAACTATCAAACATCCATGATTAACACATAACACAAATCTCTAGCAACCATGAACATTACCAACTATGCCATCATCACAATTCATGAACACACAAATTCTCATAAGATATATCAAACATTGCCATTCAACCATATATATTATAACCATCATTATACTTGCCTCAACCGTGCGAGAACGGTGGACGCGGAGAGGGCGCTGCCCCTAGGATCAAACTCCCACCTGAACATAATTATAACCAGGCTAAGACAATCATACTGGACTAAAAGCATAATTAATAACACAAAAGAACTCGCTAAACTCCCAAGCGTTTCCAATTTTCCAATTTCTACCGATCTATCTGCCTCCTCTGCGGACAGTCAACTTCTAAAATACATAACTTTCTCTACAGGGGTCCAAATAAGGTGTTCTAATACTTTATGGAAAGGTAATTAAATTTTCCAATTAAACCTAGTTGAGGAGCCCTTCTGAATCTGACATCTATTACCCCTACCAAGCCAAATTAAATGACATCAGTTTTCACGTCGGGTTCTCTAGACAGTACACTAAAATTACCATAACTTTGGCTACGAAAGTCCAAATCTTACGTTCTTTAACTTTCTAGAAAGGTATGGAAATTACCCACATTTGTTGTTATAACAAGATCCTCTGATTTCTTCTTTAACTAATAGATTAACCCAGATTTCTACAGACTGTCTGGATGTTGACAAATTATCAGGTCAGCGACACTAAACAATTCATAACTTTCTGACCGTTAATCGGATTTGGGCGTTCTTGGCGGCCACGGAAAGCTAATGACATAACCCAACTATCTCTAAGAGGTTGGATCCCCAGATTCTATATCTAAAGACATGAAAACCATCGTTCAATCTACTGGATAGAACACGATCTATTAACTGTTGATTACTCGATCTACCAAACAAAATCAATTGCAACTAATACACATCAACCAGCGAGGAACACGCGATGTTACCCTTGTAGAATCGTAGGAAGACGATGAACTCTCCCCGCGAAGGTGATCTCCTCTCCTTTCTTCACTTGATCGGCAGTAGGGAGCACCGACGGCGAGGAAGGGAGGCACCACCATTCTATCTTCAGTTGATCTCTTCATCCTAACCAGGAGGGTCTTCGTTAAGGAGGGATGCGCAATACAACTTATTTTAATCGACTCTAAAAATCAGATTCAACTGAAATCAAAGGATTCACAATGCAATTCCAACTTCCCTCAAAACACTCAAATCCAAAATCGAAGATTCTCCATGAAAACCTTTTCACAATCTAACTAGACAGTTTGCAATTAAACTCCACATAAGCCAAAAGAAATCACTCGAGTGCTCGAATCAACTACTTCCTTTTTTTTCCTGAACCGGAAAGAACCACCTCGCCAACATGGAGTCAACTCAAATTGTACATGATCTCCATCATGAAAACCCAACTCAACTAGAACTAACAGATCTCTTCTCTACTAGAGAAAACCTTCTTTTCTCAGAAGTTCTTTTAAGGGATAAATCCTTTCCCAACTCATGGGTGTCCAGAATTATCACACTAACTCCTTCCTCTTAACCGACAATCCCAAAACGATCCTCAAACTGAAAGAACAACCATACTTATTTAGAGGGACTCTACTAATCCACCAAAAGGATTCTCTAGTCCACTCCTATACCAAAGGAAATTATATTGACAAATGGTTTCCAATACCTCAATAAAGACTTTTCACCCACAACCACATCATCTCATTCTGTTAAAGATAAGCAACTTCAAATCCTCAACACACATACTCATTTACCTTACCCAAAGTATTCTATCAAGATCAACACACTATTTAAAATTCGCTTCTGTTCATCTACCTCTACACATAATATTGGGTCTCCAATGTCCTAGCATAATAATGCAAAGCTTAAATTCAACCTCCAAGTTTCCTACCATGAATTTCTAGTATAATTGATAGGAAATCCTCAAATTCGTTTACTAAAATTTCACATACCACAACAATATTCTAAGTCATTAATATCAACATTCCTCACTAATCAAGCAACCGCCCCAAGGCGATTCATTTCACCAATCATAGACCTTCTCTAATCCATACCAATCCAATTCAGCCATACGACCACAATATACCCATTCGCAATACCCTAACTGATTGACCAAGATTCAAACATACTCAATCATTAGCTTCAATAATTAAATATATTTTTGACCAAGTTATCCTTAGAAATAATTTAAATCCCATAGGGTTACTCACTAAGGCCGAGTCATACTTGACAATAACTCAACAATTCCTGCTATCCCGTCAATTAGCACAACACTTAGGCTTCTCTTCACCGCTATTCCCATTAAACTTCACCATCAGAACTCTTGTACACAATCTTACTAGGTATCCAATTGCGACACTATAATAAATTTACCAAGAGTCCATACTTTCGATAATCCCAATATCCCAACATGGACAAAGGTTATTGGATCAAAACCCACCATATGTTCCACTAGTTGTAACACTCATAATAAATTTTTTTTATATCTCATCGACAAACATTTCACTTAAATAGAACTCTCTCTAGGTGTTATAGGTCAAAACCAAATCACTATCTACTGCTCTTTAAATAGCTGAGTTCCCAAAATTCACCACTATCATATACTTGTCCACCACCAACCTGTCGCCATAATACACTTTATAAGACTTGGCAACACAAGTTGGTTAATTCCTTTCTCAAAAGGAAGAAACAAACAAATACTAGTCTCAACGCACAAGAACAACGTTGTTCCTCAGAATGAGCAAGAGACCAAGAGAAACAGTCGTATATTAATGATCTCGGAAAACAAAATACAAGTCCGCAGGGTACATTTCCCACAAGAAGGAATTTTCAAACCTCCAAGAATCATAATAAAACACTGCTATGGAGACCCAAGAAACTCTTAAGTTGTAACAGCTGAAAAGTTGCAAATTACAATTCTTAACTCCAACCTCAAATACTGACGGTACACATTTTCTGTTAACAAAAAAAATAATTTTTTTCTTTGATTACAACGTTACTTGCCAATCCAAACAAGAAATGCCTTTAAAACCAAATCACATTAACCACCTAGGAACCAATCAGAACCTTTCCATACGTCACATTGCTCAAATAATTCCATCTACTACATAAATCATGAACTCCCAAAAGTCCATGAATACAAAACTCCAATCATTTCATTCGACTGATATTAAGAACAGCAATTAACTTACTTTCTTTCTAGAAGAATCATCACCACTACGACGAGTCAGAATCTCTTGTAGACAATCTTACTAACATCAAGAATGATCTACCCTTAACAAGACTCGTTATCGTTAACTCTTCCTTTATTAAGCCCCCAAAGGCTTACCAAAATGTTATAGACCCCTTTATCATCTCATCCTCAATTGAATGTATACCAAAATCTTATACTCTCACTACAACAACCACTTTATTTTAGAGGAAAACTACTGCACAAATTAAAAGGTTATTCCCACACCCTTTCATCAAAGGCATACTTTTATCTGATAGTTCTACCATCATGTAAACATTGTTCATCCATTAAATCCCATCAATTTATCTCTTAGTGATGCTCAACACCAAACATTAATAGACATTATTTGCACCTAGCAATTACTTATAATCATTAAGTATCACAAAAAGGTTACTCCAAGATTAGTACCCACTAAGACAATAATCTAACTTCTTTTGAACTTAGCCATCCCAAACGGTTAAATTAATCTGTTGAGACCCGTGAATCCAATTTATCAAAGAAGTTTACCAAATGTATCACTCTTAATCATCGACTCAGTTTCATCGATGTTCTACACCTCTTATTAACTCTATTCGTTACAATTAGATATCACCATACTCTTAATCACAGTTCCTTGAGAACTACTACAAGACACTTTCAAATTAATCATTTTCCTTTCAAGGATCTTAGTTAATATCGATCATTCACACCCTGCAGACCTAACCTGATAATCCATATCTTTTCCATTAATTGCTTTGATTATAACCTCTCACTTAACCAAGACAAAACATCACTAAAGGGCTGAACAACTTCTTTCATAAAAGAGAACCATCAATCTTCAACACTCAAAATACCCAAGAGAGATACATTGAGTCAAAACCTCCATGTACTAAAGGACTTGCAAAAAGAAACTTTCATTAACCAAAAACATCAAGCGAATAAATGGGTCATGCTTTCCCATGAGAAAGACCAAAACTCCACTATAAAGGTTAACTTGACAATCAACCGAGTTCACCAACCGCAAGAATAACTCATCGGTTGGGAAAACAACGATTTCTTTATGGGACAAATTAAGCCAATAGAAACATAACAATCCTTTTCAAAGCAACCCAACAATCGCAATGAACTAATAACCTAAGAGAAATTCGTCAACCACAACTGGACAAGAATTGGCCAAATTCAAACTCAAGAAAGAGACCAACTTCCTAAAGAAACTCACCCTCAACTCGTAAAACTATGGTACTCAGGGTAACTACTTCCCTATTCTCATAATATGAATGGTGGCGTAACCAGGTAAAGCCCAGAGCCACAACCACGACCTCAACCTCTCAATATCAACTATAATCAATTAATTAGTAATCACACTAAATTCATATCAGCAATCATCAAAATGATATAGCAGAAACGTAGATGCAATGCTTTGCCCATTCCCATCCTACTATGCACCAGTGTGTCAAAATTAATATTTCATGAACCACGGACCTACAGCCCGCTCTGATACCAACTGTAACACCCCAGCCTAACTAAGGCCTGGAATGCTACTAAATTAAATAATTAAACGTAATTAAGCTAAAACACCGTACAAAAATTTCGGCAGAACCTCCTTTGTATAGTTACCTATACCGGAGGTTCCAACAAGCAGTTATAACAAATAAAGATAATCTAGATTGCATAATAAACCAGATATAATCAAAACTGGCTATTTGTTACTATGACATCCATAGAAACTAAACATCTAATGAATAGACCATAAGCATCCAAAATGACTATTCATTTATTACAGATTACTCCAAGCAAGCAATAATCAAGAAGAGTACTTTAAACAGTTCATTCATCTCCTAGTTAATTTTTTTCTTTCATTCTATGGTGGGTAGTTCGTGCAAAAGTGCAAGAAGTCTAATTCTTCCGTTACCCCATGCATGCCGATCTCGTAAAGGTACCTAAAACACAACAAACAACAAGGGGTGAGTCCAAGACTCAGCAAATATAATAAATGGCATCAACAACATCCAAGCATGTAAATCATCAACTATACTTTACAAAACCACATATCAATCACCTTACACACACATGCTATGCAATATGCTCAAAATGATACTTTTCCTTCTCTTTCCCTTTTGCATTTTACCGGTAATGCAAAGTGTGCATCCGTCGATGCACACCCATGCTTGTGCCATCTGGCACAGGGACCATTGCCCATACTCCGCAAGTATGGGGACCAAAGCCCATGCTTTATAAGCATGGGGACCTTTAGCCCGTCATCAACATGACGGGGACCTCAAGAGTTGCTTGGTCATCACATGACCAAGACTTCAATAAGCCAACATGATGCATATGTATAAATTCTCAAATTAATACAAACATGCATCCACAACAACGTTGCATATGAATATTCTTGTCGGTGTTTTAGAACCGAACTTACGTAAAGATTGTTTGATTCGGGGGGTCTCCTAGAATAGAATCATGCAGAGAGATTGACACGGGAATTTTTATACAGGTTCGGGCCTTCTCCGGAGAGAATAACAACCCTACTCCTGTGTGTGTATGGTATTGAGTGTATACTGAACAATCAGGGGAAAAACTAAGACTATTACAGATAGTGCTTGTATTCCTGATGGCTCGATCCTCTCTCCCTTTCTCTAGTTGCCGCTTTTTATAGTACGTGAAGGAGCGGCGATTATCTCGTAAAGCGGCGCCTCATCACCCTCTATGCGGGCGCATGTTGGTAGTAATTACGGTGTATTAATTCCTCCACGTCGCTCCATGACTATATACGAGAGATAATGGGGTATTACGTGCCATTATTTCGTAGAATAACAAGATGATGATTGTTTGAATCCCTTAATCAATAAAACCCACTTGTCTGCAGGTTCATTTGATTATAAGATGGTCGTGGCTGACCTAGTCGTAGAGGAATCTACGACTATGAGGTAGTCGTAGCAAGACTTACGACTATGGGATAGTCGTAGCATAACTTACGACTATGGGGGTGGTCGTAGAAGAACTTACGACCATCCATTTGGTTCTTCCTTCATAACATTAAGGGGTACACTCAGGGTTCACATGACGTCATATTTACCTATAATAAAAATTATAGATAAAAGGTAAAATGAGGATTATTATATCCTCGTCAATTCTATTCATAGTACAAAAGCTCATAAACATCGACTTCGCAACTATCAAACATCCATAATTAACACATAACACAAATCTCTAGCAACCATGAACATTACCAACTATGCCATCATCAAAATTCATGAACACACAAATTCTCATAATATATATCAAACATTGCCATTCAACCATATATATTATAACCATCATTATACTTGCCTCAACCGTGCGAGAACGGTGGACGCGGAGAGGGCGCTGCCCCTAGGATCAAACTCCCACTTGAACATAATTATAACCAGGCTAAGACAATCATACTGGACTAAAAGCATAATTAATAACACAAAAGAACTCGCTAAACTCCCAAGCATTTCCAATTTTCCAATTTCTACCGATCTATCTGCCTCCTCTGCGGACCGTCAACTTCTAAAATACATAACTTTCTCTACAGGGGGTCCAAATAAGGTGTTCTAATACTTTATGGAAAGGTAATTAAATTTCCCAACTAAACCTAGTTGAGGAGCCCTTCTGAATCTAACATCTATTACCCCTACCAAGCCAAATTAAATGACATCAGTTTTCACGTCGGGTTCTCTAGATAGTACACTAAAATCACCATAACTTTGGCTACGAAAGTCCAAATCTTACGTTCTTTAGCTTTCTGGAAAGGTATGGAAATTACCCACATTTTTTGTTATAATGAGATCCTCTTATTTCTTCTTTAACTAATAGATTAGCCCAGATTTCTACAGACTGTCTGGATGTTGAAAGATTATCAGGTCAGCGACACTAAACAATTCATAACTTTCTGACCGTTAATCGGATTTGGGCGTTCTTGGCAGCCACGGAAAGCTAATGACATAACCCAACTATCTCTCAAAGGTTGGATCCCCAAATTCTACATCTAAAGACATGAAAACCGTCGTTCAATCTACTGGATAGAACACGATCTATTAACTGCTGATTACTCGATCTACCAAACGAAATCAATTGCAACTAATACACATCAACCAGCGAAGAACACGCGATGTTACCCTTGTAGAATCGCAGGAAGACGATGAACTCTCCCTGCGAAGGTGATCTCCTCTCCTTTCTTCACTTGATCGGCAGGAGGGAGCACCGACGGCGAGGAAGGGAGGCACCACCATGGAGGAGAGGGGCGTGCCACCGTAGTCGTGCCACAGTGGTGGTACTGTAGCTACAGTGCATCTAGGGTTTCCCCCTTCCTTTTATTGGTGGCCGACCCCTCATGGGCCTCTGGGCCAAGGCCCGAGGCCCAAGTTGCCGAAGAACTGCAGAAGCCCCCCTTTTTTTATATCTAATTTCTCTTTTGAACGCTTTCTTCCATAGAATAAATCAGAGTATTACATTAAAACCCCCTCTTTCTCCTGTTCAATCGCTTTGCTAAAAGAAACATTCTCCCGATTTAATTATTCTCTCCCGATTTATTTATTCTCTCCCGATTTAATTTTTTGGGGTATTACACTCAGGCCGGCCGCTCCCGCCTAGATCAGCGCCCCCTTTCCTCTTCCTCCCCTGCGCCCCCTGGTCTTCCTCAACCCGGCCGCTCCCGCCCAGATCTGCCGACATAACTGCCACCATCACTACCGCCAACCCAGCTCCCGCCACAGACTGCCTAACTCGGTCGTCCCGCCGGATCCGGCCGCCCACGCCGGATCCGGCCCTCTCATGGCGGGCTGAGCCCCTTTTCTCTTCCTCCCCTACGCCCCCCGGTCTTCCTCAACTCGGTCGCTCCTGCCCAGATCTGGCGACGCAACTGCCACCGTCACCCATCCATGCCCGGATCCAGCCCCTCCACTCCAGATCTAGCCATCACCCCTCTGCTCCCCAAGCTCCCACCAGCTCATGGCGGGCTGAGAGAGGAGCTCAACCGCCTCGAGCCGCCGCCGCCGCCCTACCTTGGGCCACCGCTCCGGTTTCAGGACACTACCGCTGCTCCTGCCTCGGGCCGCCGCCACCGCTCCTGCATAAGTGTGCACCTTCGTTGGGGCAGTGGAAGGATGAGCCGCAGAGGCAAGTGCAGAAATTTCAGGTACCACACACCACATTTTTTTATTGGTAGTATTCACAGTATTGGAATGTATTAGCGTGGTATAGAGCTAATCTCGAAGGAATCCAACATACAAATCTTTGTGACATTAGCATAACACAGCCAGTGCATTTGGTCTCTGTTGACAGCCAGTGCGTTGGTCTCTATTGACATTTATTCATAATGAATCATGCACTTTTTGCCCATGCTATGTTTCAAAAAATGTCTACAAGAGTCTATTTGCACTAGCATAACTAATGTACACTAGATGCTCGACAAGATGCCTAGGAAATCATGTGCATAAACTAACTGCATCGAGGCCTCAATTATCTCCGTTATGGAAAAAATGTTGATTCATTTCCGTTGTCTCCCTGTGGTATTCTTTCTCAGGTATGGTGCATCTGCTTGGCGTTCTGACAATGTGTTCCTGCGCATGCGTTTACAGATGTGCTTCTACGGGCTGCATCGAAGCATCAGTTGTCTCCATTATGGAAAAAATGCTGATTCATCTCCATTGTCTTGTTGCGATATTCCTTCTCAGGTTCCTTCTCAAGTATGGTGCATCTGCTTGCCGTTCTGACAATCCGGGTTCCTCGGTCCGGGTTCGTCAAGTTCCTTCTCCGTTGTTCTTTATTGAATTAATGCATGATTATCTTTTAGTTACCGCAATTGAAGTTGTGATGGCATTTAGTTCAACAGACTAACTCCCTACTCTCTGCATCTGGAGTTGCATAGCGGTAGGTGTTTTGTTGTAGAGCTGGTATAGTAATGGTAGTGCTTTATGCTAGGAATCTGTGGTTGATTCAATAAGAGATACTAAGAGAAGCATCAATGATATTGTTTAGGGTATTCAGGTCTATCAAAGGAATAACACAGTCACCACCTGCCCCAATTTTTCATCGTGATGCTAGGGAATGTATCTTAACTATTGATGGAGACAGGCCTATTCATCCTGTACTACAACATATTGGAATATCAACATGGCCAGGTGAATTAGTTGACTGACATTTGACTTCTCAATTTGCAGCCATCCTTTGTTTTGAGAACCCGTTGATGTTTTCCTTCTTTTTCTAAAGGTGGCATGTAAACAGCATACCTACAGATCTGCATTTAGTGGAAAAAAATGCATTCTAAATGTTGTGTTGTGCAGTTTAATTAAGAAGCAAAGAGATGCATTTAGTTTGGAATAGTTAGTTTATGGTAAAGTTGTTTATGACAAAACAAAAATGAAACTAGATAGTTATATGCATCAATCAGCTGCTGAACTAATTGATAGCATACTTTCCATTTCTATTGTAGTGTTCCATGACTTGCTAATCCAGTCGTATGTAACTCAATTTCTCTAGATATGATGGAGGTGCAGCTAGATATAGTATAACAATGCTTGATGATTAGTCTATCCATGTAGATATATTCATTGGATCTTTGAGGTAGACAGGCAATGGAATGCTTGGACATGTCCAAAGTATCCTTTCAGTCTGGGACACCTTGCTAATATAAACTATACGAACTTCATCCATGATTTTTTTTGTTGAACTTTTGAATCATTGCATCATGCTGAAATGGCTAATGGAGACGCCAGTTTCCCTAGACACTAAAACTACATTGCTAGCTTCTTTTCTCATGAGAGTTTGTCAAGGCTACGGTCCATTTGTGTGTTAGATTGTTGCTATCCTCTTCTGCAGTTAGGTTGAATCAACATTACCAGGAGAAGGAGAAATTTTGAAGGTTTAAATTATTACTTATTATGCCATGTAGTGTCACTGATGTAGTCTTATAATTTAAGGGAATAATTAAGGTTTAATGCCATAGGTTACAAATTTACAATACATCCAGCTTTTATTTTCTTTGCTACGGTTCCTAATCATGCTATTCCTTATGCAGATCATCTTTCCCAAATCATTTTAAGGTGTGGCACCTATTATCATATGATTGTAATGTGACTGTAGGTTTTTGCTCTAATGAACATTTGTTATATTTTCAATACTAGAATATCCACATTTGTGCTATCTTGATTCTTTTTTGCCAGTATCCCGCTTAAGCAACCAGTGTAAGCTTTCTTATGTAACTTCAATCTTTTTTTGTCAGTATCCTGTTGACTCTAGTGCAGAATCACAAGTATTTCTGCTGGCGCCAGACCTATGGGAAACAGGGGATAGGTTGTGAGGATGATCAAGTCTTGCAGCTACTATAGATTGTTCCAACTTCTGAGAGAAGAAATATGTGCTGATAGAAGTATTGTATACGCTTAGTTGTTGTAAATTCCTTGACTGTGTTAGGATTCACTAGATTCAGTACTCTATATTTTTACACTCTTCTTTGTTATCTGCTGATTTTTTCTTGCTAAACCGTATTTGAAGTTTTGTATGTACTGAGCACGTTCTTAACAAAAGTGTGTATTAGCCCTGAGTTTTAATGTTTTCGGTCATTCTGTTAATACACATTTCATTTTTTTTAAATTAGCTAACCAGAGCCTACATATGTGTTTTGTAAACATTGCACCAGACGATGCAGTCTTCAGATTTACCTGAATCTATTCTATTTGTTTATTAACAGAGCATTAGTGTGCATGTCAGTGTTGTTATCCATGACATGTTTATATGAGCTGATTATCCTTGCATCTGCATTTTTGCAAGCTATGCACTAGGCGATGCAGGCTTCAGATTTACCTGAATCTATTCTATTTGTAGAGTAACAAATCATTTGTATGCATGCTAGTGTTCTTATCCATGACATTGTTAGATGAGCTTATTGTTGCATTTGAAGGCTAGTGGTGCTCTAGTGCTGGCTCATTATGCTACCATCGTTAGGTTTGGAAATATGTGCTGCTAGAAGTATTGTTGACACTAGAGAATTATAAATTCCATGACTTGTGTTAGAATTCACTGGATCCAGTAATCTGTATTTTTATGCTTTTATTTGTTCCTTGACTTGTGTTAGAGTTGTTGATTGTTCATACATGTAGAGCATGGTCAAGATATTTATAATGTCCAGAGAATTTATAGATTCGCTGTTACAATTTAAACCATAACCAGGTCGACTCCCGGAGATCAATGCTAAGAGACGATTTCTTGGTTTGCTTTGTTGTGGATTTTAGGTAGCCTATGTTTCTGTTTCGAGCAATAGCAGAGCAACTTCGTGAGCATACCACACAGAGAGTGAGCTCAATTAGTCCTAAGATGTTTGTATGACTCTTGCTATGTTGCCTTAACCAATGGGGCTTCACGATCAACATGATTTCAATGAAGATAAATGTTGAATGTCAAATCTAATTGTGGGGCTTTAAGTGATTCTTGGTTGTAGGCTTTCATGAGGGCTATTGTTCAAAACATGGAAAAATGTAATGAGTTATCTTTTCTGTGTCCTTTGTTTCCTTCTTTTACTCCATGTTGTGATGTTATAGTTCAAATTGAAGCTCGCATATGTCTTCCATTCTTCTAGCTACTACGGTGTATAGTTGATAGCCAGAGACAGTAAGTGAGATGGTTCAATTTCCTTTCTATGGTATGTGTTTCCTTACCCCCCCCCCCCAGTAGTAATGATAGCAGAGTAACTTTGTGAACATACCACACAGAGAGTGAGCTCAATTAGTCCTAAGATGTTTGTATGACTCTTGCTATGCTGCCTTAACCAATGGGGTTTCATAGTCAACATGATTTCAATGAAAATAAATGTTGAATGTCAAATCTAATTGTGGAACTTTTAATGATTCTTGGTTGTAGGCTTTGATGAGGGCTATTGTTCAAAACACTGAAAAAATGTAATGAGTTATCTTTTCTGTGTCCTTTACTACCTTCTTTTACTCCATGCTATGATGTTATGGTTCAAATTGAAGCCTGCATATGTCTTCAGTTCTTCTATCTATTACGGTGTACAGTTGATAGCTAGAGACAATAAGTGAGATGGTTCAATTTCCTTTCCGTCGTATGTGTTTCTTTAAACCCCCCCTCCCCCGCGCAGTGATTGACATTAAGACTTCGCGAATGTCTCTTATGGTTGTACATGACATGCACAGTTCATTCCTATTTTTCACCACCTACTATTAGATATTGTAGAGTAAGTGCCACAGGTCGCGTTTGAGAAAGAACTGAAAGAAGAATCCATTTTTTTTTGTTGAAGCTCTGTTTTTTCGATAGTTCTGCATGCAGTCATTTTATTTGTTATTTTCTTTGCTTCATCAGTTGCTCCTATTTTAGTGTGAATGGTCCGCTTTCACCTTTTGGATCAATAAAGTCCTCTCAGTTAGGTAGCCAACTAATTAATTAGTGTCAACAATTTTATTTGCATTGCAACTTCAGATTTTTTTTCATGTTTTTTAGCAGAGTATGATGTAGCCAGAAAACAGGTTTTTTTTCCTATTATATCATATATTATATATTATAGTTGCGAACTTATCTCTATTACTTTACCAGTTACACGTGTATCTAGAAAATGTATGTAATAGATATATCTAGAAGATCACTGTTGATGTAGAGTATGCTTAACATTTTTCATCTATCTTTAGAAATACTTACATCTGCTTTCCAAATACCTGCTGCCCCTAGTTCTCAGAGCTTTTGTGCCTCTTTTACAGCCTTAGGGATTTTTTATCTACACCATCAAGCAAGTGCAAGTCATCTACCAAAAAAAACTGCTTATATTTGACCTAGGACCACTAATAATTTCTATATGATTTCTCTATTTTTTTCATTCCAGTCATTCGTCAGCTCAGCAAATAATAGTAAGAGGTCTAGTTTCAGTCCATCTCCATCGAGTTGGGTTAGTATCATACAAGTGTAGTTTTTTTTTTGTTGAATTGGTAGTTCATTTTTTTTTATAAAAAAAGGTTGTATGGTTTGAGTCAGGATTTATGCAGGGTAGCGTGCCATGATTAGTGTCCTAATTAATCACGTCACTTTTATTAAGGCATCTCCATCATAAAATCATTTATAAAGTTCTCAGTCCTCTTCCATTACAGGTTATTTTCCAGCTGTTGTGCTTCAAAAAAGTTTTCATAGTTCTTATTATTAGTTGTTGCTGAGTGTTGTATCATAAGAAAATGTATTCCTTTTGTTTGCCAACAAGATCTATGCTTTCTAATTTATGCTTGCAAGAGACATATTGAAGAAAAGCTAGCATGTTGGCTCAAGAATTACAAGCTTATCTCCTGCCCGTGTATGGATTTCCACAGATGTTGTGTAGTTATAAACTTCTGTCCATTTGTCTGCTTCAATTTTAACATTTTGAATTTAAATCTATTTTGATATTTTTGTGCTTCATTGTTTATCTCAGAATAGTTTCGGTTAGCTTCTGCCTAGCAGGACACCATCCAAACATTGTGTACATGTTAGAGTGCCCAGTGTGTTCAGATGACCATAAACAGGTTTGTAAGTCTACAATAATTGTGCCTTGTAATGTTCTACCAAAATTCTTCATGTATTCCACAAACTCCTTTTTTGTTTACATGGTAGGTTACATAGACTAGGATACTTACTCATAGTTTGTGTGCTTTACGAATACCCACGAAACCATCTTATTATCTATTTAATAGATTGCAGCAATATCGTTCACTGTCATTAATCTAATATATGTAATATTCAAGAAGCAATATCGTCCATTGTCTTATTTTCGATCCGCCCACCGCGCCATTTGGCGCGGGTTCCATTCTAGTATTCTCTAATTGGTGAATTATAGACAGGTGCACAGCCAAACTTAAATTCTAATAATCAAACTCATAGACTTTTAATGTTAGTAAAATTGCTCTCAAGACAGAAGACAATGATCACTATATCTACAACACTCGCATAATAAGTTTAATGGGAATTGATTTAATATGACTATAAATGGCAATACATTCAAACCGAGTCCACAGCATTAGGCCAAGCAACTATTTGTGCTTCACAAGAAGTAATCTACATATGGACAGTTCAACATTCTCTTTTACCTCGAAATGCAATTAAGTGTAACTTCATAAGCTTCCTTCGGATAACAGCAATACAAGGACCTATGACTAGTATAACAAACTAGAGTGCTAGAGCAAATCCCTCTAACAGCCCCAGATTTAATAAACAGTAATAAAATGCTTTTCAGAGCATTTCTGGTCATTTTGAGAGTTTGGGCAAATTGTTACATTTTTAAACCTTTTTTTTAACCCAATCTATTCGACCAAAATATTTATTTAAGTATTTCAAAACAATAAATAGTGGTTTACAAAATTTATGTGCGACCTATATCATCCCAGTAGCCTCCTTGTAAGATTTCATGATTTTACAAATTTATTTGATATTTTTAAACCCCCGATCAAAGTTTCGAAGTTTAGTTTTGAGTTCAAGTCAACCTTGAACCCAAACCCAGTCTCTCGCACTGTAACGACTCGAGCTACTTGGGTTTAAGTCCAACCTGTGCCTTTGGAAACCGGCTCTGTCATGTTTCGCACCCAGCCAAACCCTAGATCAATCTCCACCGTTGGATCTGATGCGAACGGGCTAGATGCGTTGGGCCGTTCGAACCATCCGAACGCACCATCAAATCTGTACCGTTAGAGTCGAATCAAATGGTGCGTAATTTATCGGGCCACACCTTTTTCATCGGTTAAAACCCAAAGTGCGCACGAGCCTTTGGATTCAGATTTAACGGCCATGATCAATTGAGCCGTTCGGACCGTCCGAACGCGCCATGATTGTAAGCCGTTGGATTTAATTTGAAGAGCTGAGATCAATTGGGCCGTTCGAACCGTCCGAACAGCCCGTTGATCTCAACCGTTGATTTCAGATCCAACCGCGCCACCCTTTTTGGGTTTAAACCCAATCACGCACAGTTATTTGTGACCGTTGGATTTACATCCAATGCTTCTCTTCGAGTGGGCCGTTCGGACCATCTGTAGTGCCCCTCGAATCTCAGTCGTTCATTGTTGATCGCGCGGTCAGATTTTGTTTGAGCCGCTGTGTTGTATCTTCACTGAGGCTGACAGTGGGGCCCGCATGTCAGTGGCTCACCGTCGTCTTCTCCGCGTCACCAAGCCATTTCCGAGCACGTCGCGTTGCGGTGGCGCCGCACCAAGCGTTTTGTAGCATGCAATTGACACTTGTCAATCTTTTGCTGCTGTGAGGACACGCATGCGCTACCTTGGCTTCTCCGGCGAAATGGGTATAAAAACCCTAGTTCTTGCTCACTGCCATTGTTGTTGTCGAAGCTTGTTCTTCCTCAACTACAGCGTAACTTCTCGTTCTTACCCTTTGTTCATCTATTTCAATGCTTTGCTCATCATGTTAATGAGAGTCTTGGCATTGCTTGTAGATCAAACCGCGAGCTTGTCTTTGGAGCTGTCCAGAGCACGCCCAGAGCGCCGCCGTGGTGGTTTTCGTTGCTCCGGTGAGCTTTTCCTTAGACCTTTCGCGTCACATCGTGTCTTGAGATCTCAGGAGCAAAACCCCTCAACAAATTTGTTTGTTGATTCGCAGGATCACCAGGGATTTGAATTTTCCCCTTTTCGGCCAAGTTAGGGTTTTTCATCCTCATCTCCAATCAGGTGAGAATCTTTTCGATTCTTTTGCTTCAGATCATCTAGAGGCTCTTTTGAAGCTATTCTGATTATCCATTTCTTGAATCCCTAACCAGGTTACCTTGTCGGAGGATATCATCTTATTGTTGTCTTTTTGATCTTTCATATCGTTATCAAGCCCTAGAGCTTTTTCTGTTCAACTTCCAAGACCAGGTAGCTTCCTTTGTAATCCTAGTAGCTTAAGCAAATGACTCTTTGCTTAATGTACCTTTAGATCGACCTTTGCTAGCAAATCTTGCCTTTGTTTGTTGTCGGTCAGACCGACCAAACTAGTGGCAAGACCCTAGTTGTTGATCCCCATTAGTTATTACTGTTGTAGGTTAATCTAGGTTATTATCTTTTCTAGAACTAGCTTGTAGCTTAAGCATGTTGCTAGTTGCACAATAATACTTTGATCATGTATCTTTTCAGCATTCTGGCATTTTCTTGATATTCTGTTGTTCTGCTTTCTTTTAGAATCTGATTCTACCAACGTGAGTGAATTTCCTTCTGAGCAACAAGAACTTGAACCAGTGGTTTATTATTACCAAGGCAAGCATCCTCTTTGCACCCTGTTGATCCCAGATTTCAGCACTTTAGAGTTTTACAAAAACAATGGTACTGTTGTATGCTATTTTCTAAATTATTTGTGAACTGTGAATAGTTAGTTACATCCCACTGCTTGTGGCTTGTCCTGAATTGATTTCATACACCTATGCTTAAGATAGAATCTTTGTTCTGATACTTTTGTTCTATAGTTTTTGCTTAGCAATGCAAAGTCAGTAGCACGTTAGTAATTGACAAGCTTATCTTGTCAATCCAGGGAAACACCTTTTAACTCTCAATTTTAGTTCTTTTGTTCAGTTTGGGTAAAACTGAATTTGTGTTTGTCTTTTAATTTCTGTTGATAAATGTTGGTTTAAATCTGGACAAGTGGATGCTAATGATGGTGCTTTCATGCACGAGTTTGGGTATTGTGGAAGTCTTCTCTGGATCATTAAGAACTGAACTTTGACCCCCTTTAATTCCAGTACCTTGCGTACTTCCACATGCGGTGTGAGGGCATTGGCAATAGTGCATATTCATAGGGTGCTGAGTTCAATTCTATTATTTGCGGGAAGCACTATTTTATTTTCGTTCATTGACTCAGTGTTCCCGACATAACTTGCATGGCCAATTAGTGTAGGTGGTATAACCTACACTAAGCGGGGTTTACGCCTGGGTGATGCAACTCAATATTGTCAACTTGCTGAAAAATATCGAATCTTAGTTTACCCGGCCGGCATACTAAAGGAAGTGTGTCATCATTCGGAGGCATCCGAAGGCTTACGAGCTGACTAAGTCGTGTGGGTAAAGATGTACCCCTCTGCAGAGTTAAACTATTCGAATAGCCGTGTCCACAGATATGGACAACACTGGATTTATCGGCAGTCGATGTATAGAATCTGTTCAATTTTTTTGGTCAGGGTACTGATTGCGGCATGAAGGGTATTCATGCTTGTTGTTGGTCAAAGTGGGGAGTCACTTTGATCTTGTTTTGCTTGTTGTTATCATTACTGGTTTACTTACTGTTGTCTTAGTCCAAATATGTTTATGAACTGGCTTGAGAAAAATCAGTAAGTGTAGGATTAAAACTTGGTTTTATGCAAAACTATGGACATTACAACCATCTTGTTGTCAACCTTATGCATGTATCCTCTAATCCTTTGTTTAGGGTCTTGTAAACACATTCTTTTAGTAGTTTTGTATAAGTCTTGCGAGTACCTTTTGTACTCAGGTTCTTTAACCACTTGTTGCAGGTGAGGACGGGTATTTGTACAAAATGCCCGTTAGCGCCTATCTGGGCAATGCTAACGAGTAACGCTATTAAGCATACTCTTGTGTTGGTTAATACTGTTCGATTGTTTCTGTCAAAACGATTTAGATTTGTAAAGTTTTGTAATGTATTTCTGTATCTGTATGCCTTGTATGACTGTGTATACAATGTTGTTGAAGGATGTATGTGCAATAGTCTTTGATCTTGGAAACTATTGTAGAACATATATCCGGAAACCTGGCATTGGATTCATTCCTTGTTGAGAATTAAACTTTCGGTTGAAGTTCTTTAGCAAAGAATGTGTTCAATACCGGGGTCCCCACAATCCCAAAGGGCAAAAAGAATCACAACTACTAACATTTCCCAAGCCAACCAAAGTCTGATATTGACGATTTCATAACTGTGATCCAGTTTTCACCCCAAGTATCACAAAATCTCCTTGACGATGTCGAGATTGAGTGTGTCACGCACAATAAGGAACATGCCAACCATCAGTACCACCAATATCCCTGACGACATGATCCTCTGCTCAATTTCACGGGGGATCTTCTGCCCACCACGGGCCGCCTCAAGAAGGATCAACGCTAACGTCCCACCGTCTAATGCCGGCAATGGCAACAAGTTTATCGCTGCAAGGTTGAGGTTAATCACTGCCGCAAATTGAAACAAGCCATCAGCGCTTGACCTAGCCACCTCTGCTCCGACCGCAATGATTGCAACTGGGCCCGATACCTTCTCCACCGACTGCGAGAAGTTGAGCAACATCTGCCTGAGCCCGTCGAGCACCGTCCCGCTCAACGCTGTGAACTCGTGCATAGCAAGTACGGTCGCCTCAGCCAGGTTATTCGGGTGGACGCGCGTGACTCGGAAGTTCGGCGAGAGCTGCACGCCGATGCGGCCGGTCCCATCAGTGCTGGTGTCCGGCACGATGGTGAGATCAACGGCTGCCTGCCCTCGCGCTGGGCTCGTTCTTGACACGGTGACGGGACCTTCTTATTGGGATCGCCTTGATGAGGTCAACGAGACGGCACGCAGACGGCTCCGCGCGCACCGGGACGGCGAGGATGACATCGCCGGGAGTAGCTCGGCGGCTGGCGGCGGCAGAGCTCGATGACCTTAGGGACGAGGACGCCGGCAACAATTGCGCTGAAGGGACACCGACGGTGAGGGTCTGGGCGTAGACGATGAGGAAGGCGAAGGCAAGGTTGGCGGCGACGCCGGCGAAGACGACGAGGAGGCGGTCGGGGACAGGGCAGTTGTGGAGGAGGTCCGGGTCGTCGGGCGCGAATCCCAAATCGGGGTCGTCGTCGGGGAAGCCGACGTAGCCGCCGAGCGGGATGGCACGGAGCGCGTACTCGATGGGGCCGAGGAGGAAGTGGGCGAGGGCGGGGCCGGGCCGAAGCCGACGGAGAACTGGGAGACGTGGATGTCGCGGGAGGCCACGGCGAGGAAGTGTCCCGATTTGTGGACGAGCACGATGGCGGCGAGGATGGACGCGACGGAGGCGATGGACTTGACGCTGGCGAGGAAGTCGGAGGGGGCGGCAACGGCGGATACAGGTTTTGTAAGGTGGTAGTGGTGGCGAAGGAGGTGGGGTGGAACGGCGAGGTGGAGGTGGGAGTGGGAGTGGAAGGGGGATGGGGATGGGGACGGAGGCTTGGGGGTAGGGGAGAAGTGGGTGGTAATCATGGTGGGAGGGGAGGAGGGAGTGGATAACCTGGCATTCTTCGAAGTTCGGACGAGGAGGGGGTTTGCTTTGAGGCCTGTTTGGTTTGTTGGCGGGCGGCTGTGTCGATGATAAGCGGGTGACGGAGCAGGGCTACAGCCTACAAACGGGTTCCCATTTCTTTTTTCTTTTCTTTTATTGCCCTAATTTTTGCGGAATATACCATCTTATGTTACTCCATCTGTCCAATAATACATTGTAACAAGCGCATAAAATGATGAAATTTATTAATGACTAGCCGAATTTCCCACACACCTGCGCAACTACAATACATATGCTTAATAAAGTTGTACTGGTTACACAACTCTAACCATTATGACGGGAATACAGGTGTATTTATACAACTACAACAGCTTTCCTATCTATATCTGATTAATTTCAATCATTATAATCTGGTCCACAAAAATCGATGATATTGATCTTTCTCTTTTTTTTCTTCAATTATCGTGGGAATTTCTAGCCATTGAGAGCGAATTTGACAGATTCTTTTGCCTTTGTTTTAATAATATTGACGAGGATTCAAGAATCCTCAATTAATAAAATTAATTATATGTAATATTTAATATAGATAATGGCATCCTTAACAGCCCTCGAAGATACCTCCGATCGTTAGTATCTACAACAACCAAAGGAAATTACGACCACTTTATGGTCGTAAGGTCTATCATGACCACCCTATGGTCATGAGGTTTTATATGACCACCTTATGGTCTCGTAACATCGCAGAGTTCTGTTACTAAAAATAAAATTAATAAAATTATTATTTTATTAGATTTTTTCGAGTTTTAAAAGAGTTTTCTTGCTTTTCTTGAATTTTCTCGGATTTTAAAGTAAAAAAGAAAAGTTTATTGAGTTTTTGGGATTTTCTTGGATTTAAATTTAAAAAGAAAATTTTAATCAATTTCTTAAATTTTCTCGGAATTTTAAATGGTTTTACCTATTTTCCAAAAATTAAAAATAATTTATGTGCAAAAATAAAAGCTAATTTTAAGTTGAGATTACTTTTATTAAGTTCTAAATAATTCAGCGATTTTTTTGTGAATTTTTTAACTCTATTTGGTGTTTTCTAAAAGCCTATTTGATTTATTGTTTTTTCTGAAAACCGAAAATCCTCAAAAATCCAGATTTCTCTCTAGGGCCAAATCTCTTTCCTCCGGCCCAACCCATTTTCTTTTCCAGCCCGGCTCGATTACTTTTTCTTTCCCTTTCTTTCTCTCCATTCTGGCCCACTTCTCCCGCTAGCCCACCCCACCTCTACTCTCCCCCTCTCACTGCTAGGTAGGGTCTGCGCGTCAGCTCCTTCCTCCCCTCCTTTTTCTTCTTCCTCGCAATGTCATGCACTGCCGCCGTTACTGAGCCATGGAAGCTCATCAAGGTAGCAATTCCTCTGCCGTTTTCTCACACAATCAAGTCCATTAACTCGCCCCCTCTTCTACACCTCATTCCGACCATCAAATCACCCTTAACTTGCTTTGATTCGCATTTACATCGCCTCCGCGCTGGCGTGTAACGGTCGCACGCACGATCTCCCTCCCCGGTACCCCACCGCCCCTATAGAGGGAGCATCGATAGCCCCTTTCCTCACCCATTCTCTTCCCCAAATCCCAGCTCTCCTCTCCTCGTCGGAATGCACATTTCTTCTCACCATTTCCTGAGCCGCTTTAGCCAGCATAGTAGACAAATACACCAACCAGCTCAAGTATTACAAACAATACCTCTTTCTTGACCTTTTGCGACCTGGGGTTTAGATATCCTAGTACTGTTCCCAAAGGCACCACAGGGCTTCGAGTACCTTTTTGTGGCTATTGATACGTTCATAGAATGGATCGAAAATGAACCTGTTTCTAGGATAACAACGGAAATGGCTAAGCAATTTATGATTAAAAGTGTGATCACTCGATTCAGTGTTCCGAGTCGGATCATAACTGGAAATAGTACTAAATTTTGGAGCACAAAATTTAAAGAACTTTGCGGAGAGTTAGGTACCAAACTATGTTATGCCTTGCCATCTATCCACAAAGTAATGGGGCAGTCGAAAGGGTAAACAACCAAATAAAGTAGAGAATTAAAACTCAATTTTTCAACCAACTTGTAAAGGCTTGGGTAAAAGAATTACCATCAGTATTATAGGCAATTAACACGACCACTAGTCGGACTACAAGTGAAACACCATTTTTCTTAGTTTTTGGTATTGAAGCCATGCTTCCACTAGAACTAAAGATTAGGTCTACAAGAGTCAAAAAGTTCAATGACCTTGACCAAGAACATCTTCGAGCTAACGATATCAATCTACTTGAACAAAGAAGGAACCAAGCCCTAATCCGTTCGGCAGTCTACCAACAAGCCCTACGATTGTAAGGTCTAACCTCGTAGCCTTGCTATAGGTGACTTTGTTATGAAAAAGATTCAGACCCAGTCTAATTGGAATAAGCTTTCCCCCAAGTGGGAAGGTCCTTACATAGTGGTTGAAGTCACGTGACTAGGCTCGGTATGATTGGCAATGGTGGATGGTCGAGTTCTCTCTAATTCATGGAACATCAATGTGTTACGAAAGTTCTATGTGTAAATTATCATTCTCTCAATAAAGTTTATATTTTTCTTCATTCTTTATTGTTTAAACAATTACCTAACGAGTAAAGATTTCATAATTCTTTTGATCACTTTAAAACACTTAGTTTTCCTTACACTGGTCGCAGGACGATGATATCACCTAGTCGAAGTATCTCCTCTTTGCATGTGGTCCTGCCCACTAGAAGGAGCTTCCTAGCGTCAATCTGTCCCTAACTTGCTACCAAGACAAGGAGACTATTTTCGACAAACATGGTCAAAAAGATTTAAGCAAGCTCTTTTTCCACTGTTTCCTTAGTTCATTTACTTTAACTAAGCAAACAATCGGGGGCTAGGATAAAGTTATAATCATGTCTTTAATTCCTTGGTCTTTACTTTCATTTCTCATTTTTACTTTGTCTTATGAGTTACTAACTACTCGAAAAAGACAGTTGGTAGTAAAATAAGCTTTATACATTAAAAAAGATTCAAAAAGTCTTTACATTTTGCATAAGATTTACAAACTACTCGGATGGACATTCTAGCTACATATCCTCCGCGACCTTCTTTCCAACTGGTCGAGCTTCTTCAATTAGTTTGTGGGCTTTTTCTTCCAAGCACACGAAGTCAGCCTCAACTGGAAGAAGATAGAGGATATGGTCGTACGCACTGAGTTTTGCCAAGACATAATTCACTCCATTCTCGACTGCCTTTCTCATCGATTCAACTTGATTGGTCTTCAATGTAGTTATTAGCTCCTAGAGGTTTTCAACCTGCTGGCCAACATAGCTCGTGTGCCCGACCAAGGTGTCATCAGGAGTGACCTCCTCAGCACCTAGTCCTCTAAGTACACTATTCAGGAGGGAGATATTATCTTCAAGGTTGACCTTGGTCACCTTCACCTCCTCCCGACTGCGTATCAGTTCCTCCTGGAGTCTTTTATTTTCTATCGTTTGCTCTGTCAAAAGAGTAATCGTTAGTTAATATGTAACATTTCCAACTAGTATTTTACACTGGTCATGCGAAGAATTTCTACCTGTCAAGCGATTTTCGAGTGCTTCTACAACCTTTTTATGAGAAGCAGCACTCTTTGTGTAGTACTCTTCCCATGTGATTCTCTTTTCTTTTTCCTTGCCGATATGGTTGAGCTCCTCGATCACTGTCGGGACCCGAATTTACACATCCGAAACCCTCTGTGTATTCTGAACTAGTCCCAGATCAGTAGCTAGTTCACACAGGAAATATCGATGAAATACCATCCATTTATCGATTTAACTAAAAAGATCTCAAAATAACAAATCGTAATAATAACCAGACCTTATGGTCAATGTTTACTTACCTTGCCACGTAAGGCTAAAAAAACAATTAAACTCTTGCAGCGGAACAGAAAAACTTGGAAAGGCCAATCAACGTGCCCACATGCAAAGTGTTCATAGTACTCCTTCTCGAAGAACTCTTAAGCAGCTTGATATTCTTCAACTGAGCAGCAAAGTTTGAAGTCATAAGCACATAAAGTACTTAGCAAGTCGTAAGGAAATAGTATGCATTTAATATTCATGCAAGGCTTGAACAAAGGATTAGATGTATGGTTGTTTTGCAGAAAGTAGTATTGACAATAAATAGATTAAATTGTGTAATTGAAAAGAATAGTAAACAAATAAACAACTACTTTGAAACAACTAGTGAACTTCCCATTCACTTTTCAACCAAACCACCAAGTGAATTACCCATTCACCAAACGAACATTATATTAATCAAGTGAACTTCCCATTCACACTCCGACACATTTTATAAAAAAATTCTACCTCTCATGTGAAATTTCCGGACATGTCCATAACTGCAAACGCGGCTATTCGAATATATTAATTAACACTCTACAGAGGTTGTACACTTTACCCATTCACTTTACCCAGTGTAGCTAGCACCAATCATAAAAAACCTTTTGAATGTCTGATCTCAATAATTGACTCTCCCGATGTGCATACTATCGACCCCAACCTCACCGTTGGTTCAACGCACACCATTTGACCTGGAAGTGGCGAACCGTCCATCGATGTGACCTTAAAAGGGGTGCACACCTCCACCCATATACTACCTGAGTAGTCAATGACAATACTTCACAACTTACTAAGTTAGGTCCGTCCCATTAGACATGTGGTTGTACGATAAGGCCCAGTTCAATGGTGCACAAGATTAAGTCCTTGACAAGTTACTCAGGCGAATGACGAGTCTACTACAAACCCATAACGTGCTAACCCGCACCCCCACTTCACAACCGCTCGCCTGATCAGAAGTAATTTTGTTGAACTAAGACCAATGATATACCCTGTCATGGTGCACAAATTTTAACAACAGTGGCTACCCACCATAATTCCATATATCATTAAGTCAAATTTAACATTATTGTACATGTGCTCATGAGCCCATTGTAACTGAGCATATGTATGATACCCATGTTGGTGATACAATTATGTCCAACAAAAATTAACCATCCTATGATGACAAGTGATTCATGGTATTCAAAAGTTTAGTGGAGGCATAATGACAAATAGGTGATAACTAATCCCAAAACAGTTGATATAAAGATATCATGCAATTGATTTAAAACCATATACTTTTGAAATCATAGGTTCAATATGATCAAAGGACTATGACTTGCCTTGGCTTTAGCTTTACTCAGTTACCACACTTGGATCTTCAAAGTTTGCTTCTTCTCCTGCTCTATGATTCATATCGTCTAACGAGAGAGAAAACAATAGGTGAAGCACAAATAAATTTAAAAGAAATTCAAATAAAATCTAAAAATAGTAAAACCAACTCTAAAAGAAAGAGATCAATTTTAGATGAATTTAGGAATTTGAATGCACTGAATCGGAGTTCGAATGAAGGAGAACGGACTCTCAGAAGATTTGTCGAAAAGGAAAAAGATAGGGAAAACACTATTCAAATTTTCAGAATTTTCTTTTAAAAGAAAAATCCAGATTATGACGTTAGCAGAGATTTTGATTTTCGACTGAAATAAATTTCTAAAGGAAAAGGTATGGACCTAGTCCATGGACTTGCTTCGGGTTTAAGGTGGACTGGGTGTTTAGCTTTTAAGTGGAAGACAAGCGGGGTCCACCTGTCAATGGGTTTAGGATTTTTGGAGCAATGCCACACAGATGACATAGGTAGTAGGGTTGAGGTGGCGCATGTGGTGGAGGGTGAAGTGGCAGAGAGAGACAGAGAAGGAAGATGACATGAAGATGGCCAGCGACAAGGCAACGAAATCGACGGCGAGGTCAAAAACGGAATCCCAAGGACACGGCGGTGCTCTGGGTAGCTGCCGGGACCTAAAAATGCAATTTTGGGCCCTCTGTGTATACTGCACTAGTTCAGGATCACGCTAGTGCAGAGTGACAACATCGATGGAATATCATTCTATATACAAAAATGACTAATAAATAGGCAAATAACAATAATTATCAGAGTAACGACCTTAAGGTCAAAGCTTACAATTAATGCCTCGGAAGACGAATAGCTTAAATAAGCTGCAATGAAAGGTAACGAAATAAGACCTAACGATCACCATCCTCATAAAGCTCCTCCTCAATAGAAGGCGACGATTCCTCCACTTTATCTGAATGATTACAGCAAGAATGAGTACTCCAAGTACTCAACAAGTTGTACCACAAAATGCAATTATAGATGATGACTTATTACAAAGAAAATGGCTTCTGTGGTTCTTTTGCATAAAAGTAACATTTGCAGTTGAATATGAATAATAGATTGAAACATAATTCAAAACAAATAAACAATAATAGTTTAACAAGTATTTTCACAAAGGACACAAAGCCTAATCAATTTCTTTCACACAGCCTTATGAGTTAAATTACACAGCTGTCGCTTCCTAATTATTTTTATGAAAATCTACCCCTCGTGTGAAATCCCCGAGAATGTCCATTACCACGGATGTGGCTATTCGAATAGATTGTTTAACACTCTGCAGAGGTTGTACACTTTATCCACAAGATGCGATCAGTTGGATCAGAGCTGGTCACAACAAAGCCTTTCCAAAACTCTATCTCAATAATTTACACTCCCGTTGTGCTTACTGCCAGCACCAACCCCCACACAGGGGATTAGCCCATCGCACACCGTTCGACCTGCAAGTGGCGAACCGTCTATCGATGTGAATCGCCACACAGGCAGAAACACACCCCCACCCTGGCACACAGCTTAACCTATCTACCTGAGTAATCAACATCAAGACTCCATAGCTTACTAAGTTAGGCTTGTCCCATACCAGACATATGGTTGTACAGTTATGGCTCAGTTCAATGGCACACAAAGTTAAGTCTTTAATTGACCAAGGAGAGACTGCTAATATTCTCTAACTAAGTAATCACCATTCACTTTTTCCAGTTACACATCCATCATATTGCCATTCATTCTTCCCAGTCATATATCCACCATATCACACAGTTCCACCACTCGCCTAAGTCTATATCTTTTCTCACCCTGTTGGTTAAGTGCAACACATGCCATTAATGAGTAATGACACACGACACACAGTTTTACACAAGTTCCATAATTACTTAGTCAAGTTTATAATTGCAACTCAAATATTATCAATGACTCGTTGCATGACTAAGTAGACTATTTGTATCTAACCAACCCACGTTGGTGCTATGATAATACCAACTAAATAATTAACCAAGCTAGGGTGATAAAAGATCATGATAATACAATAGGCAAGGTGGATATAATCAAATGGGTATATAACTAATCCCAAAACATTTAAATAAATACTTAAAGTAAAATACAATAATTTAAAGGAGAGCGTGACGTAGAACACGAATCCAATGAGCATAGCATAGAACGCAACGATGTGAATCCAACAGTGGTCACTACTAAAGAAAAGGCTTTCACAGACGGTTCAAAAATGTCATCACAGACGGTTTCGTGAGCCGTCTGAGTTTATGAGTCAGTAATGACATGAGGTCATAACAAACGGTTATTAACTCAAAACTGTCTGTGATAGTCGACTATCACAGACGGTTTGTAGATGAAACCGTCTGTGATAGTCAACAATCACAGACGGTTTGTAGATGAAACCGTCTATGATATTCTTTTGCATTGCTAAATCTATTTCTATTTATTGGCTAGCCTCAGGAAATGCTAGCCATGCCCTCTAAAACAAGCACATCCAATTCACATTCATTTCAGAAGCACATCAAATTTGCATTCATTTCAGAAACAAGCACATCCAATTAACAAATCAATTAACTAAAATTAACCATTAATATACATTAATTTACACACATGTACCATTAAGTTCAATCTATCCCAATCAAGTTCACTCTATACTGTGGAAACTCCCATCTGGATTTATGACCTGACTGTTCAGGAATGACGCAAGATGTGATCGAACTTTTATGAGCTCGCTCTGTTCCAACGCAGTTTCAGCGATGGTCGCAACCTATCGATAGGAAGATTAAATTCGTGGTTATATAAATTGGTAAGTATATATGAAATAATTGTTGCAAGATTGACAAACCTGAGGATCATTGGTGATCGTGGAACCGATGAGTAGTTCCATGTTGTGGCAAACATAGTATCCACAAACGTTGCGGCCCAACGGCTGCTGGTGGCACTACAAAAATAGAATTGTTTAGTTCGAGAGGCATTACTACGAAGTGTTATATAGGATTAATGTGTGCTAGCTAGCGAGTACAAGGAAAGTTAGATCATGTTGCAGCAACCTTCCCCTGCAATTCCCTCCTCTAGCATATAACACGTCGAACACCCTACGTGACTCCAAGAAGTTAGCCTTAGCCATTGCAAAGGAAGGAAAGACTACAATAGAGTTTCTATGGAGGAAATGTGTTTACCTGTTGATTAAATTCTGGATAACTATGAAGTTGTGAGTGGTCCTCTTTAGGGAATCTAGGTATATTACCCATTTCTGTTTTGGTATAATTACAATTAGAATCTAGTGGAAGCTACACAGGTATGTCAGCATGGTCATTAAACCTAAGTCCGTGTTGCTTATAAAGTACAAATCAACAAGTATAGCCAGTAGTGCAACACTTACTCCTGGTTGTAGGGCAAAAGTATGTATTCCTTGTTGCGGCGAGCTAGGAAAAACTCTATAACGTAATCCTCGACGAATATTGCATTCGCCTTGATGGTTCGCTCGAAGACCACGTGTGGGTCGGGGAAACCTACCGATGAATTCCTTCTTTCGGCTTCAGACAT
This sequence comes from Phyllostachys edulis, assembly GCA_036346405.1. Taxonomy (NCBI): domain Eukaryota; kingdom Viridiplantae; phylum Streptophyta; class Magnoliopsida; order Poales; family Poaceae; genus Phyllostachys; species Phyllostachys edulis. The sequence continues at coordinate 44,506,049 of CM070550.1, read as the reverse complement.
CATGTATCTATATACAAAAGCAAGGAGTTGTATATAACATTTATCGGTATTACATGAACATTGACCGTGATTGTACACACTTACAGTGTCCAGCATCGTATGAGTGAGACGTCGAGCTCGTCGAGGTTGAAGAGACAGAACAAGTCCTTGAAGATCACCGTGAAGACACAGTCTAGAAGCACGTGGTTAAAATTATCCTCCTTGAACTTGACGGTGACACCCGAGCGTCGTTGTTCAGCCGGCTTGTTGGCTTGTTCCATGTACCATGTATGCAATGTCGTGCAAGCCAGTCCTAGGGTAAGGCTGTCTAACCTCTCAACCAACGGCTTGCCTAGCATGAATTTCTGGGCCAACGACAAGAAGGGGATATCAGAACAGGAGTCGACCATCTTCGATTTGCCCTTGCTGCCTCGCTTTGTATAGGTCGACTTCATAAGAGTCGACTGAGCATGAGGTGTAGATGCATTTGATGCACCGGGCCCTTACCGCGTTGATGCAGGTAGCTTCGGTGCAGTCAACTCCTGTGGACTTGATACCGTTGCAGGACATTCCCATGAAGTTGACACCGGAGTAGGTTGCTCCAGGCAGATGTCCCCCTTGGGCCACTGGATGAATGTTCCAACGGCTTGCTCTAGAGTCATGACCTCGTCGTTTGGGGGAATATGCAGTGAGACGGCCCTGAAATTGGACAAACATCATCCACATTCACTTTTGTGAAACTCGGCACTAGATTCTCATCGTGCACCAAAGCCCCGACACCGGATGGATACACCTAGCCCCAAGCAGCATCTAGGGCAACAGAGGTATATCTCACTTGGAGCTTACACTTCATAGTCGCCTACATAACGATACAAAATTAGCTACTCCAACAGGCCTATCAATGGATCGAGCATTCCAGAGATAATAATTATTACCTGGATGTCATCGACAGGAAATCTAACATTGCCTATTGGGGTAGGGTTAGACATGCAGCTACTCGGAAGTTTGGGGGGCTGGCTAGCACAGTAGGGGCAGGGGCTTGCAACTAATTTGAGAGTTACAATTCCCTAATCCTTTCCTCAAAGTCGCAGCTCTAACGCGATCATTGATCTCATCTATGAGGGATTCAGTTATCTCATCTTTGAGGGATTCACGAATCTCCTCTCGTAGCTTTGCATCGCGGTCGGCTTTGGCTCTCTTCCTACTCCGGTACGATCCGGAGTTTGCTTGGAACCATTCTGCCCATGTAACATAAACACCAGCGCCTCTCGTGTGACCCGGATGCTCATTGTTTCCTAGGGCCGCGGAGAGTATATCTCTCTCCCTGTCTGCCTGGAATGAGCCTTGGGAAGATTGTGCACTCAGCGTTACCTGCAATAGCCCGACATGTCATTTCACTTCCTATGAAGTTATGGAGTAATTACAAACTAGGTAGTTCGATATCTTACGGTATTTGGGACACTTCTGTCTCATGCGGGGTTTGGAAAGGAGACTTCCCCCGTAGGCAGGGTACGTAACCTCCCAAATGACCACTGTCGGGCATGCACATTAGTGATCTCGGGAAATGGCGGAGAGACATTTTAACGGCTTGCCTGCTGGTCTTGATCCCTCCATATCGGGATTTTATCCGTATACCCAGTGGTGCCGAGTCTGTAGGGGTGCTTATTTTTTGACTAGAGAGCCGTGTGCACCGCACTTTCACTCTTAAATTCATCTGTCGTCTTCTTCGCCACAAACTCGGCCTAGGACTCTTCCAAGAACGGATACTTGTGGAAGGACGTCAGATCGTTCTCCACGTAGTTCTTGACAAGCGTGCTCTTAAAGTTCTTCCATGCTTTGCACGCCTGTAGCAACGCGTGTCATCACACGGAGTCCCGGTGTTGTTCCGGGATCTCGAACGATTTGAGAATATCCGTCAGCAACACATCTTTCTCTTGTTTGTCAACTCCTTCCATGAATCGTAGGTGACATTGACCCATTGCCGTGCAACTATTCCAACCATTCTCTGGAATGCGGACACTGGTCGGCGAGGATTGATAGGGGTCCCAGACTGATCGACCTCCATCATGGTAAATCGACCCGCGGGCCTTTTCGATATTCCTCTTCTTTGACTGCGGTTGGATATTCCAGAGGATGGTGCATCATCAGACACATGAGGCGGTGATGACGAAGAATGAGTGGAAGACATCTTCACAAGAAATAAAAGTTCTGACACGCATGAACATATTATCATAAGATTCGATCTCTATGTGTATGGGTATACATACCAATTAATAATAATTGGGATATGTAGGGAAGAAATTAGGACCAATACAATGACAATGACATAGTTGACATAAACATGTAAATCCTCCAAGTCATTTAAAAGGAATAATATGCTCAACACAAACATCATGTGAACAAATAAAATCAGCATAAAGCTAAGATTTAACATTTTGATATTGCTATCAGACGTAGAGTAAGCATTTCAATTAGAGCTCAAATTCAAACCCGATTATCAAAACAATTTCAGTACAAGACTATTATCATCACAGAGCATTCATCTCAAGCCCACCACACCACGTTGCAATATATTCCAGTAGTAGTATCAAAACAAATACCATATGAATAACTGACTAGAGCAAATACAAATTCCTAAAACAGCATGACAGATTATTGATAGAAAGAGTGAGCGAAAGGGGCGTCGGGGTCAGCAACTCAGCATTGGTTACCCCAGGCTCAGGGGAGGGGAGGAGGCGGCGGGCTTAGGGGAGGAGGTGCGCCAGGCTGGAGGAGGAGGCGGCGTCGAGGACGGCATCGACAGGCTCGGGGGAGGAGTCACACCGGGCTCGAGGAGGAGGTGGCGTCGAGGACAGCGGCGACGGCTGGGCTCGGGGCAGGAGGGAGCAAGGAGTTGAGAAACTTAATCGTTTCAGTGGGGGGGTGGGCAAACCCTAGAGTCCGAATATAAATAGGGATGGACATCATAGATGGTTCTAAAGTAGAACCGTCTGTGATATGTGATGTATCACAGACGGTTCTGACCAACAACCGTATGTGATATATTGTATCACAGACGGTTTTTACCAAGGAACCGTCTGTGATATATAATCATAGACGTTTCGATCTACAAATTGTCTATGATATTATTTTGTATTGGTTAATCTAGTTCTGTTTATTGGCTAGCCTCAGGAAATGCTAGCCATGCCCTCTGAAACAAGCAGAAAACACATTCCTTTCAGAAACAATCGCATCCATTTCACAGTACAAATCAATTAACTAAAATTAACCATTCATCAGAATGTACATATACACACATTGTTCAATTAATATTTAAAAATTAGCCCTTCATGATGATCGACACGTATGTAGCTAGTTTCGTCACGTTCTTCTTCCTCAACCCTTATGTCGTTTCTGAAAGGAGGCAACTCATCAAATTGATTGTATTCTTCCTCGTCCACTACATTCTCAACTTCGACAATCCTCCTTTTTCCATGAAGAACTATGTGGCGCTTCTTATTTGCCGGGTCGGTTATATAGAAGACTTGAACAACTTGGTTAGCCAGTACGAATGGTTCTTCTTTGTATCCGACACGTTCGAGGTCCACCGTAGTGACGCCGTACTTGTTGACCTTCACCTGTGGGATATGGACCCAACAGCACCGAAATAGGGGGATCTTGAAAAGCACGTAGGCGAGCTCCCATATCTCCTCTATTTTCCCATAGTAGGAGCGCCTCAGCCCATCAGTACTGAATGCATCTATGCAGACACCACTGTTCTGGTTAGTGCTCTTTATATCCTGAGCCTACGTATAGAATATGTACCCATTTATGTCATATCCTCGCCATGTCACAACTGTAAATGTTGGCCCTTTTGCCAACCATGTCATCTTATCACTTGACGAGCTCCTAGCGAGTCGCTCCTTCAAACATTGGTTGAACCGTCTGTTGTGTTGTCTCGTGATCCAAACATCCAGACGCTCTGGATTCTGTTGTCGAAGCACGTCCTTGTGCTGGTCGATATACGGGGACACTTCAGTCATATGTTGCAAGACCGTGAAATAAACTTGAGCATACACATCCATATCTAGAGTGATTGCTTTCCTTCCGATGGTCCCGATACCCTCGAGCCTCCCCTCATGGCGAGATCGAGGCACAACTATCGGTTCGACCTGAGCCATGTAATCAACGCAGAACTCAATGACCTCTTCGGTTGCATAACCTTCGGCGATGCTGCCCTCTGGCCGAGATTGATTCTGTACATAGGACTTGAGAATTCCCATGAACCTCTCGAACGGGTACATGCTACGTAGGAACACGGGCCCATACATCTTTATCTCCTTCACAATGTGAACAATGAGATGGACCATGATATCGAAAAAACGACGGAGGGAAATACATCTCAAGATCACATAGATTCGTCACCACCTCGTCCTACAGAGCATCTAGTCCTTCGGGATCGATGACCTTCTGAGCAATTGTGTTAAAGAAATAACATAGCCTCATGATTGTCTCTCGGACCTTGATTGGCAAAATACTTCTAATTGCAACATGGAGCATTTGTGTCATCAGCACATGACAATCATGAGACTTCATGCCAATTAACTTCAAATCTTTCATCGAAACAAGTTTCTTCATGTTGGCGGAGTAACCGGACGGAACTTTCACACCATGCAAGCACCGGCATAGTTTAGTTCTCTCGGCCTTAGACAGAGTGTAACAAGTAGGGGGAAGGTACGTTCGTCCTTTATCTGTCTTTGTTGGTGCTAACTCAGGTCTGATGTCCATATCAACCAAGTCAAGCCGTGCGTTGACACCATCCTTTGTTTTGTCACGAATGTTCAGTAAGAGATCAATCAAGATGTCACATACATTCTTCTCTACGTGCATAACGTTGATGCAGTGACGAACTTCTAGGTGCTCCCAATAAGGTAAGTCCCAAAATATTGATCTCTTCTTCCACATGTTCTTCTTACGGGTCCTCGATTTACATCCCTTTCCGAGCACAGCATCTAAATCCTTAACCATATCATAGACCTCTTTTTCGTTTAAATGCCTTGGAGCTGAACTGTCCTCCTTCTCTCCGTCGAATTGTTTCTTCATATTGCGGTATAGGTGAGCCCTCCGAAGGAACCTACGATGACGCATGTACATGGTTTTGCACGAGTGATTCAGCCACACACTCTCGGTATCATCTAAGCGGTGAGTCTGAGGCTTTGGCCCTTTTGTACTCGCCCGACAGATTAGTAAAGGCGGGATAATCATTTATGGTGCGAGAACAACAAAGGCGTAAAGTGAAGTTCTCTCATTTGTATGCATCCCATACTGCACCCTCCAATCCACAAGTATCTTTAGATCTTCCATCAATGGTGCTAGGTACACATCAATATCATTCCCAGGTTGCTTAGGGCCAAGTGCTATGTCGACAGCAAAATATACTTTCGCTTCATACACAACCAAGGAGGAAGGTTGTAGATACAGAGCGTCAAGAGCCAAGTGCTATGTCGGCTGCTCATGTTACCGAAAGAATTCATTCCATATGTACTCAATCCAAACCTTATATTCCTCGGTTCCACACCGAAGTCTACAAACCTCATATCGATGTTTCTCCACTGGGCGGAATCAGTAGGGTGTCTTAGCTTTCCGTCATTCTTACGCTCCTCTGAGTGCCAATGCAGCAGTTTTGTATTCTTTGGGTTCGCAAAAAACCGCTTCAAATGGGGAATTACAGGAAGATACCACACCACCTTAGCAGGAGGTCCTTTCTTTACCTCAATTCCCTCTTCATCATCTGATTGATTCTTACGCTTATATCGGGATGCGTTGCACACCGGACATATATGCATGTTTGTATGCTCATTATGGTAGATGATACAGTCGTTCAGACATGCATGTATTCTTTCTTCTTCCATTCCAAGTGGACAAAGAACCTTCTTGGCTTTGTAGGTGGTTTTGGGCAACTCGTTTCCCTCCAGAAGCATATCCGTTAAGAGACCTAACAGCCCCGTGAAACTCTTGTCGGACTAACTGTTGCTTGCCTTCAATTTCAGTAGTTCAAGCACGGATGACAACCTTGTGTATTCCGGCTTGCAGCCTGGGAACAAAGGTTTCTCCGAGTCCTCCATCAAGCCTCGGAATTGAACATACTCCCTCTCATCATAGTTCCCTTCTGTATCACGAAGCATCTGATCTAGATTGTCATCGTTGACTTCATCCGGCGACATATCCGAATCAGAACCACAATCGACATCATCCGGCGGTATATCATTGACTTCCTGTATAATATGCTCTTCACCGTGGCTGGACCAATGTGTATAACCCCTTTTGAAACCCCTTTGAATCAAGTGTTCTTCGATCTGCGCTCGGTTCTTAAACATCTTCAGATTCTCACAATCAATGCATGGACAGTACATATATTTTGCCCCCTTATTCAACATATCCTCCTCGGCAGCTCTTGTAAAAGCACACACGCCATTAATGTACTCTTCACTCACACGGTTCTCAGTGTACATCCAGGTTCGGTCCATCACATGGTTCGTATTGAAAACCCTGGAAATAAATAAAAGGGTGACTTCGAAACCGTATTTTCTGAGGCTTAATTACGCTTTCCAACAGAGAAAGCGTATTTTTCTCTAAACTAAAGGTGGATTTTTTTATTTTTACATTTTTCTGGATTTTATTAACTTACATGTGGGCCCTACTTGTCAGTGACTCATTTTTTATTTCATGATTTTATTTATAAAATCTATGGCGGTCCCACATGTCATAGACTCATTAGTTTATTAACTAAATGATTAAAACCAGTAGGATTTGAAGCTCAAATTGGGCTTAGGGTGACATTGCATTGCTAATAGTCATGGCTCGGGGCCCTAAGGTCGCCTGAGGCGAACCAACGGTGATGTCCCATGGTGGCGCCATGGGCTTCACTAGCGATTTCGGCGTAAACGCCTGAAACTACTCAAATTAAAGGATGCTTATGCTCCAGTAGCTCACCTCGATCACGAGGAAGGTGTCAATGAAGTCGGGGAAGGTGCAAGGCGGCTGGTCGTCGATTGATGAACAGAGGCGACGGCGGCAAGCTCCTCGGTGAAAATAGCTGAAATGGACCACACGAGCGGGCTCAGTGAGGTGAGGCGATACTCAAACCGGGCATGGAGTGGCGATGGAATCACCGGGCTTGGAGATCTCCCACGGTTACCGTAGCGCTAGAGATGGAGATCAAGAAGACTCTGTTGGGGAGCTATATATGTACACTGCACCGTCTGTGATGAGTTAATTATCACGGACGGTTTTCAACAAAAATCGTATGTGATATATAGTAATATCACAGACAGTTCATGTTTAAAACCATCTGTGAAGTATCACAGACGGTTCTGACAAAAAACCGTGTGTGATATTGGGTAATATCACAGACGGTTTTTTGTTAGAACCGTCTGTGATACTTCACAGATGATTTTAAACATGAACCGGCTGTGATATGAACTCTTCACAGACAGTTTTTAGCATGGAGAATAACACAGACGGTCGGTAAATAAAAACCGTCTGAGATTGTGTTTAATACAGACGGTTTTGATGAACCGTCTATGATCAGGCGTCCAGAATTAGCATTTCTGTAGTAGTGGGTGAAGATGAAGACAGGTGCTCAACGGTTGAGGCGTATTTGATCAGAGAAGGACGGCGGGCATAAAGGAGAGAGAAAGCTTGGTTTTCAGCGCATGGTGGATGAAACTTGAAATTTAAGGATGGAAAAGATAGATCGGGATGAGGGACACGTGATGATGCGAACGTATTTTGGAGAAACTCATCGAAGAAGAGGGGAACACGAAGAAAGCATTTCAATGTTGTGGCTCGACATGGTTGACAGTGACTCGATGTTCTTCGGGCGATGGGGATGGAAGCTCGATGTAGAACGCGTCGAGGCAAACTCAATGGTGCAGACGGTTCGGCCAGAGGACATCGGATGGCGGTGAAATGCGACAGAGATGTAACACCCTAGCCCAACATAGAGCCTAAGATGCTACTAAACTACTCTATTAACCATTTTATTTCACTTCTTAACAAACTTTCAGCAAAACATTCAACTGAAAGACACAATACTAGACATCAAGATCTAGCACCAATTACTAATAACCAATATAAAGAATGACATCTATCATAGATAATTAATCTAAGCATAGATCTTTCTCTTTATCATCCAAACCCAAATCAACCATCTATGCTACACAATGGAAGCAAATATTTAACAAATAAATCAAAAGCATCAAGATTCATCAGTAATATGAGGATGTATGTCTAATCCAATTAAACTAGTTATTCAATTGAACGGAATTAAATGAACTAATAAATGAGGTTTAAAAGCATAAATAGATCAACCACGAATACAAGCGAACCAACCACCACGAAGGATGGACACAGTCTGAACCTAAAGGAATTATCATGAACTTGAAGTTTAGTTAAATGAACTAATTTATTTGCCATTGATAGTGTAAGTGTGATGTGCATCAAGTCTACCACTTCTCATGCATGTCGTTGCCTTGAGAGGTACCTAGAAAGACCAACACAACAAGAGTGAGTCCACGACTCAACAAAGTACAACAGTGATAGTAAACATAACTTCACAACCAGCCAATGAAGATATCAAATCTTCTTATGAACATCAGCAATGAATCACAAATAAATCTCTTATGCTTGTATGCAATGCATATGTCAAGAATGCTCTTTCTTTCTTCTTTGCAATTACCGTTAATGTGGAGTAGTGCATCCGCCGATGCATACTCAAGCCTGTGCCCTTAGGCACAAAGACCTCAAGCACACAATCCACGAGTGTGGGGACCCAAGCCCATCCAATGCATGATGGGGACCTCAAAAGAAACAATCCTTGGCTACCACGTGTCCAAGGTTCAGAAATGAATGCCATGATGCAAATTGAAACTCACATTATCAAAACATCATGAAAGTATAATGTTCAGTGATATTATCAAAACATAAAACTTCTTATGTAAACCATGGCAATTAACATGAATGAAATATCACAATTCATTCTACACTGCTTGCACTTGCCTCAATCGTGAGACGTATGACGACGACAGGAAGGCTCTAGCCCCGGTGCTCACCACCACCTGGCAACCGTAAATTATATGAAGTATACCATTCAAAAGTGTACAGCATAGCAATGGAACAAACTAAAGTCAATTTCTCCTAACCGCAACCCGAAACTTAAACGATGCACTCCCAAATCCCAATCTGTCCAAACAGACAGCTATCAAAGGAAAATTCATAACTTTTGAGTCAAAACTCCAAAGGTCATGAATCTAAATTTTCTGGAATCTTCATGAGCCTAGCTTACAACTTCTCAGGTGACCGAAAGATCGAATTATCTCATCTAAGCCTTTGTTTTTATTCTCGAAGACCATTCTGTCATCTTCGGTACTACTGACTTTGGAATTTCGTAACTTTTATTTGGTACATCCAAACCCACTGTTCTAAGACTCTCTGGAAACTAAAGAAAACTAAATTTCTTAATAAATTTATCACAATTATCCACACTATGCAACAAAGGTTGCAAATAGCCAAGTTTTTCTCTACTGTCCACAATAGAAGGACAAACTACAGCAATAACTTCAAAAATTCATTTCTTTCGTTCTAAATGTCAAACAATTATGAACATTATCTTCCTGGAATCATCATAAATATATCTACATAACTCATGCAGATCAACAGACCAAATTCGTCCATCTACAAATCTTAATTCATAGAACTATGTTCGCTGCTTGAATCTTGAGACTAAATAAGCACCTCAACTTTCATAAATCATAACTAATTCATTATCCATCTAAAAATTATGAATTAATACTTTATAGAAAGCCCACGCGAAGCCCCACATAAGTCTTGGAGACACTAAACACTGTATCTGCTTGGAACTAACTCAATTTAGCATGTCAACAAAACAGCAGAAACAATCGATTTACAATAGCAGTTACAAAATAACTATTGACGACGAATCGCATAAGAAAGATCTATTAAATCTAATGGGGAATGTGAAATTACCCACAAAATCCTGCTGGACTTCACTGAATCTCCTCGCGATGATCACCCCCACCTTCCTCTTCTTCCTCTCCCTTCTCCTCTCTTCTTCCCGATGGTCGGCCACACCGTAGGAGTTGGCGACCCCAAGGAGACGGCAGAGAGGGAGGAGAGGCAGTGGGGCGGGGCTCTGGGAGAGGGGCAGTGCCAGGGAGCAGGGTGGGGGCGACAGCCAAGTGAGGAGGGAGGGGAGGGGAGTCGGCCAAAGGAGTGGAAAAGGGGGAGGGGCAGCTAGGGTTAGGGTTATGCGCCCCCCTCTTAGCCCACTTAAAACCAGCCCACAAGTCTCCACTGACTTGGGCCGAAAGCCCGAGATCCAAATTCTCCCCACAAAATCTGAATTTTAATTAAATTTCTTCTCTAAACTTTATTGCATTCACTTGCAAATTCGGGATATTACATTCTATCCCCTTAACAGAATTCGACCCCGAATTCTAAACGTCTAAATAAACAAATGAACAACTGCCTCTGAAATGAAACAACAATTAACATGTACCAGTTGCAAACAGGTCCGAATATTGCTCGCGTATGCGAGACTCTAGCTCCCAAGTGGCCTCTCTCTTTGACTGATGAGACCAAAGAACCTTAACATATTTCAACGTTTTGTTCCTCAGAACTCGCTCTGACTCTTCCAGAATTTGTACTGGCCGGGATTTGAAAGTAAGATGTTGCGTAATACTCAACGACTCTATCGGTATAGCATGCTCTGGATCTCTCAAATGCTTTCTCAACATTGATACATGGAATACATTATGCATGCCGCGCATGGAGTCAGATTTGATTGTATCCCGACAAATTCTCCCCACAAAATCTGAATTTTAATTAAATTTCTTCTCTAAACTTTATTGTATTCACTTGCAAATTCGGGATATTACAAGAGAAGACCTTCGGTGGTGCTTAGCTTCCTTATAGATTGCGATGAAATGAAGTCAAAATCGACGAAACCGATTCGGGGGTTTGGAAGAGGAGATCGGGGCAATCGTTTTGATGCGGTTGGTTCGTCTTTTATAGTGCCAGGGATGGGAGATACAGAATCTAGGATGGTTGCATTTTGAATGGGAGCTTCAGTTGGTTTGCGAAGATGAACAGGGAACGTGCCACCTGGCAGAGGAAAAAGAAAAGGAAATTCTGAATAAAAGAAAAGGTTGAAAATCAAAAGAGGCAAAATAAATAGCAAACAAACTCGAAAAAATCCAAGAAAATACCAGAAAATTCCTTGGAGCACAAGGAAGCCAAATAACACTGGTTTTGATTTAATTGAAGTTTAAATTAGTCAAATTAAATATTTTAAAATTTGAAAGTTCCCAATTAAGCTTTATTAATTCAAATAAAATTGATGAAATTTTCTAGGGACCTAAATTACTCAAAATATTTTTGAAAAGCCAAATTTTAGGATGTTACAGACCTTCCGCCCTTAAAGGAATCTCGATCCCGAGATTCAGGCTAGCTAGGGAATAGGTTAGAGGACTCAGCCTTCGGGTTCTCTTCTTGCTTTCAAATTGCATTGACTTTGACAAACCGCTATTCTGAACGCTTATGGAGCAAACATCTTACTTCTTGCTGAACTTCTCGCTTCAACGAAACTTGACAAACTAGCTCTTGGGAGGAAAGGCATCTTGAAACTCGATTGCTTCTAATGGGTCTACTTGATTGGTCTTGAAAACACTTCTGGAGTTGAGGGACTCCTGCTATTAACTAGTAACTCAGGTTAACAAACTACCTCTTCTTCCGAGCTTCAGAAACCGAACTGACTGACACATCTCTATTGTAAAATTCTTAACACAGAACTTCAACAGGTATCCTAAAGATGGACATAACTATGAGGGTGATAATCCACATGATTTACATAGCTTTTCTACTTGAACTAAGCTACTTACAATCCCTTTAGGTTTGAAGACACTTGGCCTTCTACTTCATGATTAATGCAAAGTCCACATACTTTGTGATATGATCTGTTTCTAGATGAGCGATGTCTCACACGGTCCTTCATAAAGAACTTTAAATGGTGACAATTGCGAACTGGCTGACAGCTGGTGTTGTAGGGAAACTCTGCACACAACACTTACTCGAATTGGTAGTATGAGTTAAGGCACAACTCACTATTTTGTTCAAGCTATCCACTGATTTAGGGTGATAACATAGTACTGAACTGAAATGAGCATCCAAGGCTTCATACACACTCTGTCGCTAAGACAAGGTAAACTGGGTTCCTCAGTTTGACGCTAACTCCTTTGGCACATCATGCAAACTGACCATCTCTGTCGATCTGACACTATACCAATTCTGGTGAATACCATCTCTATCGTATACAACCTCTGTCATATACCACTCTGCTAAACGGTCTCCAAACTAGGTGATATTGGTAGGCATGAAGCGACAAATTTCTATCAAATGATCAACAAACACCTTTTAAGAAATTATATCCTGATTGGGTCCTAGGAAATCCCATGCATTGAATTCTTGGAGGCAGGAGAATTCCAGCTAGCTTTTGACATGCTAGTTTGACTTTCTTGTATACCAAATACATGGTAACACATTCTGTGACCTTTTTGCTTTATTTTGGTTCATCGCAATTCAACTTTAAGATCTTTGTACACCTTGGTACTTTCAGAGAAAATGGAATGCTTGCACTCAAATGTTGGTTTGAGCGTCAACTACTTGAGTTTCTTCTCATTAGATACACAAATATGCTCATTGATTCGTGGATGATTTTGCCAGCCTGCCGTGGATTCCAAGGCTTTACCTTGCTTCAAGTGAGGACTGATTTCATTGACATAACTGTCTGGTCAAGTCTGATTTTCTAGTATCGGTTTGATCTCTGGGGTTCAACAAATATTCTCTTGCAACTGACTCGGGATTTGGTTTCTGAATTTCACAGATAACGTTAGCTGACTCTTCACTGATCAACAAGTTCTTGCGGTAGCTCTTCTGATTCAAAGCATCTACCACTATACTGCTTTGTCCTAAGGGAATGGATTTCAACCTCATAGTTCTCAATCTAATAAAATCATTGTTTGTTGCTCCATGGTAGCAAACTTTGAATTATGACTAGGATACTTCACTACTTAAAACTTTAGTTGTTAAGAAGTGCTGGCGAAACTTCTTAACACACAAATTCTTGGATGTTTTGTGATAAAAGTTATCAAGGTTCTTCCTGGTATCTGGCAGTACGAAAACTAGAATTGTGATCATCTCTTCTGTAAAACTCACAAACTCAGTTTACTTCTAGCGATCTAGGTGAACTTCTCCTTTTACAACAGAAGAGGGGCTTGGTTGTCCTGAAACGATGATCTCACTGATCTTCAACAGACACTTCTCGAAACGACTACTTCACTGGTATTCATGTGACACTATCCAATTCATGGATGATCTTGGTGAAAAACTACAGTTCTTTCTCAAAAACTCAAATAGGCTGATTCTAAGGTTCTGAAGATTAGCTCTTGGATAGACTAAAATTCTCGCACATCCTTATGCTAACATTTTACTTTACAATCAACATTGGTGCTTGCCAAATTGACGAACTTGATTTGACACTGCCTTCATCTGAGAAAATCAACTACTCTGCTTTATCATTTCTGCAAATTCATTGGCAACTTCTGCCATAATTTACCTCTGACGTAGTTCCTTCTAAAATTGGATGATCCTGGGTACCAAGTCAAAGACAAACTTGACTTCTGATATGGTTGCATGCTGTATAGATCACTTGCAATGACAATTGCATACTCTCTTACAAATACCAACATTATCCCATGGTTAAATTCGTCAAACATTTACTGTTATCTCACTGCTATGCAAAATGATGAGTTGGAACTTAACATCACATTCCATGTTTACGGCTCTACGGCCTTCAGTCAACATGGTTCCATGCCTGATTACTCGAGTTGCAATGGCATATGCTTAGAGAAGTATCCAATGATTTAATATCCAACAATTCTCTTTCTTCATAACTTGCATACAAAGATGTCCACATTTTTGCTCTCAAACAAAGGAAAGGTTACAACGATTCTCTGACTTTATTGCTACGAACGAAGGCATGACACTGCATGATCTGGTATCACCAATCTAGGCTTTCTTGGTAACATCATCATTCAAACGCCTCTTTTTTAACTGCTTCGTTAGACACACGGATCCTACTACTTTACCAGCTGCTTTGGGTGTTATAATCTAGACTGAAATGACTTCTGGCATTCTTGCATCTAGAGTGAGTGACTGGTTCTTCTAAGGACACTAGCGGACATAGTGACCTTTTCCACGACAATTGTAGCGTAAATGTGTCGAATCTTGCGACTTTTCTGATGAGGCTATGGTAGAACGACCATCCTTCTTGAAGGTTGAATATTGTCACTTTGCAGGGCATCTCTTGGCATAGTGGCCTTGCTTACCACACTCAAAACACTCTATTGATGGCACTGGCTTACTTCTCTTTTCAGGTGGTTTGCCAAGGTCAACATTCTGCTTTTGTGATGCTTTGGCTAACAAATCTTGTACTGACAATGGTTTACCTTCTTTTGCTAAAGCTCTGACAGCGACATGCAAATTTTCTCACTGACGTTGTGTTGTAGAAGTCAACACTGAATACATAGGGCATTGGCTCGGATAATGATCACCGCCTTCACAAAAGAAACATGTGATCTTGCTCATTGGACATTCTCCAACCGAATGGTTCCCTTCGTAGCTGAAACAATTGATATTGTGCTCATCGGCACATGGCCTATTTCTCTACAATGGGTGCATGCACAATCTTCTGACTTATATGGTTGACAACAATTCAAATGACAACGGCTAGATTTGGTGTAGGATATTGGAATAGTAGGTTTCTCTTGATTACTCTTGATTGATGTTGTATACTATTGATGAAAAGCGGTGGCGAACTCTGCCCAAGTGATGGTATGTTCATTATGATGGGTGACGCAAAAGTTTTCCCACCAATCTAATGCAACTCCTTCCAATTGACGAGCATCATAGAAAACTTTCTCATTATCATTGCATTGCACAACAGTTAGCTTCTCTTCTATGGTACGAATCCAGGATTCTGTATCCTTGAGCTTGACTGATCCTTTAAAGACAGTTGGTTTGGTCATCATGATCTTTGCAAACTTGAACTAAGGGCGTGCCGTTGGGATGGCAATGAGTTGTGCATTATTGCAAACATTATTACTGTCTAATGGATGCATCGTCGCTTGCATGAGTTGATTCTAGCTGGTAGGAAACTGATTCAGGCTCTGGTGCGTCACTACTGGCACTAGAGATAGTTGTTGGTTAACATCTGCTCTGGTACTGACACTGGTGATGGTACGACGGCTTGCTAGATTACTCTGATTCAACAAATTGATTAAAGTGACGGTGGTCTGATTCTACTGTGTTATCATGTCATTCAGGTTCTGCATCATCGCATTCATGGGTTGAGTCTGAGCTACCAAAAATTGTCTCATGACTAGATCTGCTACTCCTGGTACTAATAACTATCCACTAGAATTGATAAGATCTGAGCTGGCACAACCTGTCTCAAGATTACTGACTTGGTTGGCTCCACTGGGGCTCTGTATCTGCTGGCTGACCAAGGCTAATAGATGAGAGGAAAAAGCATAAGGTAAGGGGAGACAATCTACTAAGCGGAGCAGGTTTAACCCAAGGAACACACAAATAGCCGAAAAGCTATTAAGAGGCATAAAACTCACAGCCAAACTACACACAAGAGAAGGAAGCAAAAATCTAATCGTCTAGTCTATTAAACTCCAAATTAACAAGGTGACTTGGCTCAACACACGACAGGAACCTACACTGACCTATCTTATATGGCTGGTCTGAAGGACACATTGATTGGTCATGGTGTTCGTCAAACGTTGACTGCTTGTGATCCTTGTAGGTGAATTGTAACACCTTGGCTATGCGGAAGCCAAGATACAACCTAAACTACTAACATTAATCAACTCTATAAATTTTTCTCAACAAATCAACATATAATAATAGCTAAACTTCATCACACAATAATTCTGATAACTTAACTAACATAAATTTTAGCAAGGATTTAAGCACTAAATTTTAGTTTATAACAATTCAATCAAGAGGAAAAATAATATGAATACGTCCAGATAATTTTAAACCATCAACTAGTATGAATAAACTTTAAGGACGAACAATAGAAGTACCATGAATACAATTATTACATTAAATAATTTCGAAATAAAAGGTAGCAACAGAAATATTATTTAATTATATGTGATAATGTGGATTTCTTCATGTGATATACTCCGTCCCAGGATGTGTCGTCCTCAACGGTCACCTAAAAATAAAATTGGCAAGAGTGAGTCCAAAACTCAGCAAGTACGAACAAACGACATAAGAAACATTGAATCAAATACAAAACAGAAACATTGAATCGAATACAAATCATTATCAAATTATCCCACACACGTGAATATACTATGAATGCGATTTAAGATGCATATGTCTCCACTTCTCTTCTGCATATACCGGTATAGCCAATGTAACACCCATCGGTGTTCACTCAGGCCCGCATTATCAAAATGCAGGGATCCAAGGCCTGTTTGAAGAATCTTTCATATGGGGATCTATTTTGCCCATATTGGAATGATGGGACTTATTTGCCTATGTTGGAGTGATGGGACTTTCAATACCCAGTCCTGTGGGTGAGGCATGAATGTTTGAAATGAAATGAATCTCAATACCCACTCCTGTGGGCTAAACATGAAAACTTGGAATGAATGTAATGAAATGAAATGAACACTTCCATACCTTCCAATTGCTATAAGCATTTAACAGAAACAAGCAATCAGTGAAAAAAAATACCCATACTTCATAAGATTATCCATATCAAAGTAATTCAACCAATTTGTACAAACACATATCCAAGATGACCCAAAATGTACTTGCCTCAACCGCGAGACGGATGACAACGAAAAGAGGACTATATCCCCGAGTTATCACCACCACCTAGCATTCGTAAAGCATACTAAGAAAACCATTCAATTGCACATAGTATAGCAATAAAACTAAACAAAATCATTCGCTCCTATTCGCAACCCGAAACAATACCAATACATTGTAAAGTCCCAATCTGTCCAAAACAGACAGCCACCATAGGAAAACCATAAATTTTGATTTAAAGCTCCAAAAAATCATGAACTCAAGTTCTCTGGAATCTACACACACATACCCACAAATTCTCAGGTGACCGGAAGTTCAGATTATTTCATCTAATCCCTTGTTTTTATCTCCAAAGACAGTTCTGTCACCTTCGGTACTATTGACTTAGTAATTATATATCTTTTAATTGGTACAACCAAACACAAGAATCTAAGTCATTCTGGAATCTACAGAGAGCTAACATCTATAATAAATTTATTCCAATTTTCCCATTGGGCAACAAAAGTTGCTAACAGAATAAACTTTCCCGACTGTCCCCAACAAAAGGGCATAATAGCAACGAACAATTCAAAATTCCATAACTTTCATTTTACTTGTCCAAAAACTATGAACTTGGACTCCCTGAAATCACTATAAAGTTATCTACCTAATTCATGGATATCAATAGTCTAGATTCATCCATTTCGAGACTCTAATTTGCAAAACTATGTTTGCTACCTGAATCTTAGAGACTGAACAGGCATTCGGATTGCAAAAATCATAACTAAATATTTCTCCATCCAAAAATTGTGATCCAAGACTTTCTAGAAAGCTGTCGTAATTACCCACATAACTCTAGAAGACCCTAAACCCTGATTGCACTTGGAACTAATTTAAACTTACGGATCATCAGAACTGCAAAATTACCGATCTACAACAGCAGGGTACTAATATGATTTTCAGCAACAAATCACATACAAAAGAATTGCAATAATGAATGGAGAACGCGAATTTACCCCAAAGGAACCCCACTAGATCTTGCTAAAGTCCCTGTGAGATTCCCCCTTTTTTTTCTCCCTCTTCCTCTTCTCCTTGATCAGCAGCACCCAAATGGCCTTTCCCTGATCTTCCTCTTGGCCGGCAGCAGGGAGGAACAAAGGGAGGTGGGGAGGTGCTACAGTGGTGGCCGAGCTACAGTGCAGAGCTATAGTGGTGGCGAGTTACAATACTTGGGGGATGGCTAGGGTTTAGTTCCCCCTTTCAAGCATGTTCCCACTTGGGCTGAAGTGCTATGGGCCAAAGGCCCGAGTTCTAATACTCCACCTAAATTTTGAATTTTTTTCTTTCTATTTATATTTAATTTTAGTACTAATCACTTATTTGTTTTATTTTTAAATGGGTATTACATGAATCTTGGAGAAAGACAGGGGTGATGTACAACTTCTTCTGTCTTCAATTCTTGCGACGAAGTTATCTTGAACACTTGGGGAGATGTCAATACGTCGTTGTTGGTTGCATGGTCTTCAAAGAGTTTCTCAAAAGACTCTTGGGCATCCACCAAGACATTTGGTACAGATAACGATAAACTATAGAAGTCATGAGGAAGAGAGTCCAAGTTAATACTCAAAATGGTGAGGAAGAAAGTAGATGAGAAAGGAATAGAATGGATGAGTATAGAAGCTGGACAAGATGAGAATAGCACATCATTAAGATTTTTCATTTGTAAAATAAGTTTTGAAATTTTCCTTACAAACGGCCATTCTACCTAAGGTCACAACCTACCATTGATATGGCTCTGATACCACCTCTGTCGGGACCCAAAAATGTAATTATAGACCCTCTGTGTATATTACACTAGTCCAAGATCACGCTAGTGTATATAGTGACAACATCGATGGAATATCATTCCATATACAAAAATGACTAATAAATAGGCAAATAACAATAATTATCAAAGTAACGACCTTAAGGTCGAAGATTACAATTAATGCCTCAGAAGGCGAATAGCTCAAATAAGCTGCAGCGGAAGGGAACGGAATAACTTCAGTGAAGCCCATCCATATGCCCACAGGCAATCCACTAGGATCAAGACCTAACGATCACCATCCTCGTAAAGCTCCACCTCAAAAGTAGGCGATGATTCCTCCACTTTATCTGAATGATTGCAGCAAGAATGAGTACTCCAAGTACTCAAAAGGTAGTACCACATAATGCAATTGTAGATGATGGCTTATTACAAAGAAAAGGGCTTCTATGGTTCTTTTGCATAAAAGCAACAATTGTAGTTGAATATGAATAATAGATTGAAAACGTAATTCAAAATAAATAAACAACAATAGATTAATAAGTATTTCACAAAGGACACAAAGCCTAATCAATTTCTTTCACATAGCCATATGAGTTAAACCACACAGCTATCCCTTCCCAATTGTTTTTATGAAAATCTATCACTCATGTGAAATCCCTGAGCATGTCTATGATAGTGGACGTGGCTATTCGAATAGATTGTTTAACATTCTGTAGAGGTTATACACTTTACCCATAAGATGCAATCAGCTGGATCAAAGCTGGTCACAATAAAACCTTTCCAAAACTTTATCTCAATAATTGACACTCCTGTTGTGCTTACTGTCGGCACCAACCCCCACACAGGAGATTAGTCTATCGCACATCGTTGGACCTGCAAGCTGTGAACCGTCTATTGATGTGAATCGCCACACAGGTAGAAACACATCCCACCCTAGCACACAGCTTAACATGCCTGCCTAAGTAATTAACATCAAGACTCCATAACTTACTAGGTTAGGCCCGTCCCATACCAGGCATGTGGTCGTACAGTTATGACCTTGTTCAATGGAGCACAAAGTTAAGTCCTTAATTGACCTAGGTGAGACTGTCAATATTCTCTAACTAAGTAATCACCATTCATATTTTCCAGTTACACATCCATCATATTGCCATTCATTCTTCCCAGTGACATATCCACCATATCACATAGTCCGCCTCTCACCTCTGTCTAAATCTTTTCTCACCCTATTGGTTAAGTGCAACACAAGCCATTAACGAGTAATGACACACGGCACACAGTTTTACACAAGTTCCATAATCACTTGGTCAAGTTTGTAATTGCAACTCAAATGTTATCAATGGCTCGTTGCATGGCTAAGCAGACTATTCGTATCTAACCAACCCACGTTGGTGCTATGATAATACCAACTAAATAATTAACCAAGCTTGGGTGACAAAAGATCATGATAATACAATAGTCAAGGTGGATATAATCAAATGGGTATATAACTAATCCCAAACATTTAAATAAATACTTAAAGTAAAATGCAATAATTTAAATCAAGGTAATTTTAGAAAACTAGGTTCATCATGGTCAAAGGTACAACTTGCCTTGCTATAGCAATGATGATTTTATTTTATCTTTAATATTCTACTTCATTGACCTTCGACTCCTTCGAACGATCCCGAGTCTTCAAGGTCTAACGAGAGAGAACGTAGATAACAAACCAAATTCAAAAAGACAAATAAAATAAACTCCAAATTAAAATTTAATGGTACTAGAAGGTAGATATTGAATTTAGAAACTTTAATGGGTTCAATCAGAGTTCGTACGAGGAAGAACGAGCTCTCAGAAGTTTGATCGGAAAGGAAAATGCTGAAAAATGAAGAGAGAGAGAGAGAGAGAGAGAACTGACAAGTGGGGTCCATAGAATATTTTCAGAATATTTTATTTCGGGAATATTGGAAAATGGCTAAGTGTATGACATGTGGGACCTACTAAGATTTATGAATTTCTAGAATCAAAATAATTCCAAAAAATATGATTAGGGGTTGAGTTGTGGGCCACTGGTCTATGGACTAGGTCCACAGAGAGATGCTAGTCCACGGTGGACCAATCTCATAGAGCTAGTGTTGACCAAGGTTTGACTAACAAATGGGACCCGCATGTAAGTGAGAGAGAAAGAATTAGGGTTTTGAATTGGGTGGATGATGCATGGGGTCCACATGTAAGAGAGAGAAGTGGGTCTTAGGTTATGGCTTAGGTGGCTAACACATAAGCGATGACTAGCATGCCACGTCACAGAGAGGAGATGAGGTGGCCAGTGACCAGGTGCAAGGTGGCAGGGCATGGTGGCATTAGGGTGGCCAAGCTGTAATATCCCGATTATCATTAGTGAGTACAGTAAGATTAGAGAAGGAATTAAGGGAATGAAAATAGGAAAAAATTTAGAATTTAGAGGGGAATGGGCTGCAAACCCAAAGTCAAGCGAGGGGGAAAATCAGCCCTTTTGGCCCATGGCCCATGGGGGAAACGGCCACCAACAAAAGGAGGGGGAACCCTAACCTGTACTATATGCGCCACGCTTTCATGAAGACCGCCGCCTCTACAAATGACTCCATTGCTCTAAAGATTACCTCCGCCCTTAGCCCTTGCTGCCATCTTGTTCTTGCGTGCTTTCAGCCAAGGAAGAAGGAGGAGGAGGGGAAGGGAGAAAGGAGGAGAAGAGAAGATTCTTCGGGAGACTGATCATCATCTTCCTATGAGTCTTCAAGGGTAACTAAGGGTTTTCTTCGGTGTTTGATTCAAGTTAGATGCCAATTCGATTAGGTTGATTGGATCGATCTTCCTGTGCTAGTAGATCTGTTCTATCCAGTACATTTCGTGGACGTTTTCATGATCTTAGAAGCCGAATTAGAGAATCCCACCTCCTATACATATGTGGGATTCGTTCTTAGCTTTCCGTATCCACCAAGAACACTGAATTCCGATTTACGGTTTGAAAGTTACAATAGATTCTTTCCTGCTGTCCTGAAAACCTAACATGAATTAACTGTCAATTTGTCTATTAAGTTATGATTAAGTTAAAGGCAGATTCAGGGTTTCCACCCAGAATGTTAAAGAAGACCCTAATCGGAGTTGTAGAACGAAAGTTATGATCATTTCTTTACTGCTGTCTGTTTCTACTAGGCAGAATTTGTGTTAGACTTTCATCTAATTGTTAGCTTAATATTTTGGCCGAATTAGAGGATTCACCCAACTAGTTTAATGTGGGTATTTTTGTTATCTTTCCATAGGATCTAAGTTCACTCTATTTCGAGTCTCAGATCAAAAGTTATGAGGTGTTTAGTACCGCTGTCCAGTTTATCGTTCTGCTAAACTGTCGGGTTAATTGGATAGATTGACCATGTGAACCTTGGGTTTAGATTGATGCGACTAAGCATTTCGAGTAGCGTCCTATTCACGTTGTTCCTTATTTCAAGTAATTCAATTGTGTAGGAGGAGAAGGTTCAAGATTAGTGGTTACGTCCTTGCCTCCTAACGCATCGCAGTTCGAAAGGCAAGTACAATTGAATTGTCTTGTTTGATGTTTTGTTCTACTTGATTGGTGATTATGCAATAGGTAATTCCAGTACCTCTCATTTCCCTTCATAATTGGTAAACCATGATTATTTGGTGGTATGTCTACGTTCGAAATATTCATTCGTTCCTTCTTTCATGTTCATCCACGAGAGTGGGTAGTGATGTCCCATTATTCCAATATGGGCAAGTACACTGTGTAATGTACTGCTGTTATTTGTTCATAGTGTTTTATGTTCATGCCACGAATGAGTGCTATGGTCGGTAAGTAGGTTTCATTGATTTCTATTTCGTTTCATGTATGTGAATCATGCTTCTTAAGATTCCTTCTTACAAATTCACGTATTCATTCATTCATACATTGTTCATGATTTACCCACAGGAGTGGGATGTTGTTGTAGGTGTAAAAACCAAACACGAGTGAGGGGGTGGACGTCGGCCGTCTGACAGGCCATCGTCCACGAGGGTAAAAAATAACACGAGGATTTATACAAGTTCGGGGGTCCGAGAGGACCGCCCTACTCCTGTCGGTGAGATAACGGGGGGTTACCTCCGGAGAGGGAACATGTTTCTTTATTGCTCAAGAGAGCCCCCCTTGAAAATCAGGGATACATGGGGTATTAATAGGCTTTTGGGCCTATACAAATGACCAAAATACCCCTTGGGAGATAGCCACACAATGAGTAAAAGCGAAGGGTTGTAGGATCGTAATGGCAATCAGAAGGGGGGGTTGAATGATTACAGCCAATTGACCTCCAAATCCAAACTCCTGCTTGTGTGCAAGAACTCCAGGAATCTCTTGGATGATTCTTGAAGAACCTCACAAAGAAAGACCACCTCAAAGACAAAGAAGAACACCAAATCAAGAGACAAAGTTGAACGAATCTGAACTTTATTTATCAAACTTGATTTGTGTCTACAAATTGCTCATCAAGCACCCCTCAAAGCCCCAAATCGAAGGACCTCTCAACCGGAGCAAAACAGCAAAAAGGCTACGGTCAAAACACACCCAAAAGCCCGTAACTCCAAAGCTACGGCCAGAACTATCTTCAAACGGTTCTCTCCCCCTTCTCTATTTATACCCTAGAGTCCTATCCACATCCAACACGACACCGACACGGACTCTATCTCAAAACACGTCCAGATATGGAACTCCTTCCAAATCTGTCACCCTTCTCCAAAACTTCACGCCGCAAGCCTCTAGGACTCCTCCCGTAGCTTCAGCGTAAAACACCTTTGATCTCCACGTGCTCCAGCGTGATCCAAACCACTTCGTGACATCCACGACCTCCTAAACCTCAGATCGCCCCATCCTAGTCCGAGTCAACCTCGTCACGAACTGTGATTCGTCCTCACGCTCAACCTGCACATGCACAGACCAAAGAAACCAAATCTTGGCACAAGTTCTCCAACTTGACCATCCATTAGCTTACTCACACCCATAAACACTATCATGCATCATGCAACAAGATAAAGCTCACGAATTTAAACTATCCTCAGCCAAATCCTCAACACGACAATATTTCAGAGCATAGTCGGAACTACCACCATATTTGCCCCGGTACTACCGCACACGCGGTCGTACCACTCGAAACACTGTGGAACTACCGTTCTTCGTGAAATCTCAAAGTCTTCCATAAACACACTCTCTGGAAATTCCATACCGTTATCAAACGGTCATACCGACTAGCGATATTACCGACGTTCAAAGCACAGTCATACCGTTCTGCGGTCATACCGCGCCAAGACTACAGTTCTTCCGATTTTCACTTAATAGTGCTTGTTAGAAACTCTCTCTCTGTGAAAAACCAGTCGCGGTACTACCGCCAACCATGGTGCGGTCATACCACTCAGCAAGAAATCCAATGTCCAAAAAACAAGTGTTCTGGTATTTCCATACCGCCAAAAACACAACGGTATTACTGATGTGCGGTACTACCGCAAATCACCAAACGGTACTACCGCACCACTGAAATGCGCAAAGAACTTAGAACCAAGCCCTGAGACACGTGGACGCTCTAGATGATTTGGGCCGATCGGACCACGCTTCAAAACCGTCGGATTTTGGAGCACTGTAGAAAGTCCGAACGTTCCCCTTGATTTCAGCCGTTAGATTTCAAATCAAAGACTCACAATCCTTGAAGAGTTCGGACGGTCCGAACGTTCCTCTCAATATGAGCCGTCAGATCAGGATCTAATGGTTCGAGCAAAACACGCGTTCGGAACCTTGACGAACGATACTACCACTGCACAGCCGCGGTTATACCGTACTCCGGTAGTACCGCATATTAAAGACTAGTACTGCCGCTCTCAAGAAAACCATAAACTCAAAAACAGGCCTTTTGGAAATTTCGTACCGCCAACAAAAATGCGGTTGAACCGTCCTGCGGTAATACCGCGCAAGCAACGCTGGTACTGCCGTTAAATCTGACAAAAGCTGATTTTCGACAGAATTCAACAGAGCTCAAAAGCAAGTCAGCATCTAAGATCACACGCATGTTCCAGAGCCAATGTATTCATCTTAAAACACCAAGACTAAGTCTTACTTAATTGTCAATGTGTTCATCATCAAATATCATGACCAAAAACCTCTTGGTCTTACAATCTCCCCCTTGATGAATACATTGACAACACTTCTAGAATAAGAGATGAATGATAGTGACAGAAGGTGTCAAAGTTTCAAAAACTGCCGAGCAAAAGAAAGTTTCAAAAAACAGCAGCTGAAAAACTTCTTTCAACACTAGAAAAGCAAATTTTTTTAGATTTTCTCTCATTTTTCTCCCCCTTCGGCAATGTGATCATCAAGAGCTTCAAACTTCGAAAATAGAGGAGCAAGAAGAGTAAAAATCCAAAAGCTTTATGCAAGTCAATTTAATGAATTAACCAAGCCATTTGGTTGAGTAGAGCTAACAAGATCATATAAATGCATATACCACAGAGCAATATCTAGACAAGTATTCCAAAGTGATGAGACAATTTAGATTCATGATAGGCATATCACACAATGACTAAAAAGATTATAAGACCACAAATAAAAGTCACCAAAAAGTAAAAGCCAAATAGTGAGACAAACTTTAAATCTGGAGAAACTCAAAGTCTCATGTATCATTCGGTTGCTTCACTTTCAATTCTTATTTGCATGTGGCATGCTTGCAGCATATTTATTTTCCAGGGTGGCATGCTTGAAGCATACTTCTTTTGATGAAAGCACTTTTTGTGCATTTTTTTCTTGTTATTTCAAAGACACATAGCTATGTATGGCATGCTTGAAGCACACATTTTTTCATGTGAGCACTGTTATGTACCCTTTTTTTTGTTTGATACACAGCTATGTATGGCATGCTTGAAGCACACATCTTTTCATTTTCTTTTTCTCAACCCTTTTATCTTTTATAACATACCAAATTGAGTGAGCAACACATGATTGAAATGAGATACATTTTTGCTTCAAATCCAAGATTTAAAATAAGACTCACAAACAGGCTCACCCTTTTCAATAATCAACACAAAGTGATACCAATAATCAATCTAGTCAAAGATTTCAGCCATATCATGTTTTAGTTCTTTATGTAGCAGATTTATTAAAACCAGTCAAGAGCAAAGCTACATAGCACATAAATAAATATGATAGAGAGAGCTCTACTACTCTTTTTAATTCAATGGCTTGGACTTAAAGAATAATCAAAGCTTCTGAAATTTTAATCAAACAGCTCCCCCTCAAAATAAGCCCATAGGATGAACAACACCCAAATCACTCCGCAAATGAACAAATCGAGAGGTATTAAGCGGCTTAGTGAAAATATCAGCAAGCTGGAAATCAGTTTCAACAAAGTGGAGAACAATATCACTCTTTTCAACAAGATCTCGGAGAAAGTGAAATCTGATATCAATGTGTTTGGTTCTAGAATGCTGCACTGGATTCTTAGCAATGTTAATCGCACTAGTGTTATCACAATAAAGAGGAACAGTGCCCAAATCTAAACCAAAATCTCTGAGAGTAGAAGAAATCCAAAGGACTTGAGAGCAACTAGCAGTAGTAGCAACATACTCAGCTTCAGCAGTTGATTGAGCAATAGAAGATTGTTTTCGAGAGGATCAAGACACTAAAGATGTGCCTAAAAAGTGACAAGTACCAGATGTGCTTTTTCTATCAATCCTACACCCCGCAAAATCACTATATGAGTATGCATGCAAAGTAAGACAGGATGAAGATGAATAGAAAAGACCAAATTCTAAGGTGGATTAGAGATACCTGAGAATTCTTTTCACAGCCTGTCGATGAGATGCACGAGGTGAAGCTTGAAATCGAGTGCATAAGCATACAACAAAGTGTATATCCGACCTTGAAGCAGTCAAATAGAGTAGAGATCCAATCATACTCATGTATTCTTCTTGATCCACTACCTCACCTTCTTCATCTGGGTCAAGAACAGTTGTAGACCCCATTGGTGTAGAGATGGGTTTGCAAGTTGCCATGTCAAAACGCTTAAGCAAGTCTTTAGTATACTTGGTTTGATGAATGAAATTGCCTTGCTTGATCTGTTTTACTTGCAAGCCTAGGAAATAAGTTAACTCCCCCTGAACTTGTGTACCTGAAATGTCAGTTCTAGAATAAGCACTGACCTCATCAAAAGTAACCTCACAAGTCTCAACAATTTTGTTAGTTTCAAGATTAAACACTCGATAACCACGGGAGTGAAGAGGATAACCAAGAAAAATGCCATCACTTGATCTAGATTCAAATTTATCCAGATTACCATGTTTAAGAATAAAGCATTTACAACCAAACACTCTGAAGTGAGAAACACTAGGCCTTTTGCCAAATCTCAGCTCATAAGAAGTCTTGTGCAAAGAGGCTCTCAAGAATACTCTATTTGAAACATGACAAGCGGTTGAGATAGCCTCTGCCCAATACTTCCTAGGAGTGGCATGTTCATCAAGCATAGTCCTTGCCATCTCAACCAAGGTTCTATTTTTCCTCTCTACAACACCATTCTGTTGTAGAACCCGAGGAGAAGAAAATTGATGTTCCAAACCTTTTTGAGAACAAAAGGAAGCAAACAAAGAATTCTTAAATTCAGTCCCATTATCACTTCTTATTACTTTCACAGCACCATTCAATTCATTATTAAGTCTGAGAAACAAATCTTTGAAATGACCAAAAGCCTCATCCTTAGACACCATAAAATACACCCAAGAGTATCTAGAGAAATCATCAACAATCACAAGAATGTACTATTCCCTCCACCAGATTGAACTCTTGAGGGACCTACAGTGTCCATATGCAACAGTTGTCCAAGGCCATCTGTGATGATTACAGAAATAGGAAAATGTGGAGCAGCAACCATCTTACCATGTCGACAGGGAGAACAAACCAAATCTTTTTCACCTTTCAGTTTAGGCAGCCCCCTAATGAGATCCATTCCACTAATTCGAACCAGATGATCAAAACCAATATGTCCTAGTCTACGATGCCAAAAGAAAAGATCTCTGGATTCGGAAGCTACCAAGCATCTAACATTAGATGAAAAGGAATGATTGAAATCAGCTTTAAAGACTTTCCCTAATCGAGAGATATTAAAGACAAGATCTCCGGAAGCATCTAAAACCCTGCAAGCATGTTCCTTAAAGCTTACCTCAAAATTTTCTTCTATCAATTGTGAAACTGAAAGCAAGTTGTACTTCAATTTACTTACCAAAGCAACATCTTTGAGTATGAATTTGTCATTAACACGCACTGTACCTTTTGCTATCACAATTCCAGTTGAAGCATCCCCAAAAGTAATCAATTCATCACTGGATGCCTCAGTGAGGGAGGAGAACTATTTTGAATCACTTGTCATGTGTCTGGAACATCCTGAATCTACTAACCATATGTTCCCTTTCCTCAACAGTTGTACCTACATTAAAAAAGAATTGGTCTCACAGTACTAGGGTTAGTAAGATACGACTTTGGAACCTAGTACTGAGAAACACATCGAATAGGAGTAACACGAACATTTTTGTTTTCTAGATTCTGGCGGTCATACCGTTGTTTAGGCGCTGGTATGACCGCTCGAGTAAAAATTGCAGCAGTTCGTTTAGTGGAGACAAAAAGGAGCTTGAAAAACTCTTCTTAGCCTATCTCTCTTTTCTTTCTTAGCTTTTGGAAAACAGAACTGAGCCAAGTGTCCTTCTTTTCCACAGTGAGTACATTAATATTTATCTTGTTAAAAGATTGCAGTTTTTCTTTTTACAATACTCACTTTGAGAGAATGATCCTTTGCAAATCCAGCAGACTTAAACAAAACTTGTTTAGGTTCAGTTTCAATTTCAAACTTTCCAGGTTCAAGAAGCTTAAGAATTTTGGGAGGATGATTCTTGGTATGCTCAGCAAAATTAAATCCTAGACCTTGGCTTTTAGTACTCACTTTTGATCTGTCTAGAATCATGTTCAGATTTTTTTGCCAAAAGAAAATCTCTCCAAAGTGTCCTTAAGGTACTCATTTTCTTTAGTCAATTTAGGACAGATTGTACACTTAACATATCCATTCTCAGTTTTCTTAGAAGCACTAGACAGAGCCAATTTTTTCTTTTCAGCAAATTCATTTAATTGTCTAGACAAAGCTTCTATCTCAGTTGTGAGTTTGGGACAATTAATGCAAGAAAGTGTCTCATGATAAAGCATTTGTTGTATGGATTCCGGAGATGACTTTAGTCTAGTTTCTAGCAGTTCACAATTAGAGCAAGTTTTAATTTGAGCATTCAAAATACTTGACTCTAAACAAATCGAACTAGTCTTCAGTTTTTCAATTTCACAATATGCAAGTTTCAGCTTATCATCACACGAATCATGCGCCAATTTCAGCTCTTCAAATTCAGCATGTATTGATCTAGCAATTTTCAATTCAGAATGCAAAATTTGACATGATTCACAAGATTCATCCTCAGGAATAGCAGCCTTAGCCTATTAACTTCAGAATTCAAGCTATCAACAACAAGATCATGTTTCTTCACTTTCTTTTTGTATTTTTTAAGCTCATTTGTCAATTTAAGCACAGCACGTGATAAATCAGTATAAGAGGGCTTTACCTCACCAGGGTCACTGTAGAGATCATTATCATCAATAAGTTCTTCACTGCTTGCCATAAAGCACATCCCTGTGAAGTCCACCTCTTTTGCCTTCTTGTTATCATCCTCATTGTCACTTTCAGAGTCAACATCACTTAATCCAATCTCCTCAAGTGCTGAGAGCACCTTGTTGACCGCCTTTCGATAATTTTGCTTCTTTCTTGAATCAAACTTGAATTTTGAACACCGAGCTGGTGCTTTGTCATCTTTGGACTCCTTACCTCTTATCTTAGGACAATTCACCTTTATGTGGTTTGGCTCACCACATTCAAAGCATCTAATTGGACCTCCTCTCCTTCTTGATCTGACATTGTTGATTGCTTTAGTCACCCTGTTTGAGAAGAGTACAAGCTGTTCTTCTGGGATCTCCTCCAACTGTTCATCTGAAATAGCATTCAAGGCAGACAAAGAGAAACTAGAAGAACTTGATGAACTGTCAGTTTGGTTAGTCACTAAACCCAAAGAATTAGACTTGTTTATTCTGGCCAAAATATCAATCTCATGAGTTTTCATCATGGAATAAAGATCATTTAAAGTGAGTGTTTCCATATTAACAGAATGATTGATGGTTGTGACTAGAACCTCCCAAACAAACATATCCAAGGCATTCAAGATTTGACGAGCATTGTCAGAATCAGAATAGATTTCAAGATTTGACGAGCATTGTCAGAATCAGAATAGATAACATCAGCAGATTGCAAATCACTAACAATTTTATTGAAGCGATCAAAAAGAGCATCAACAGATTCTCTTAGTTTCATCTCAAATTTAGAGTACTCCTTTTTAAATTGGTTCTGACGAACACATTTAACAGATTTTGAACCTTCATGATAATCAGCAAGTGTAGTACAAATTTTGTTAGCAGATTTAATGTTGGCAATTCTGACAACTCATTCCTACTTAAACCTTGCAACAAAATGTTTCTAGCTTTAGCATTAGCTTCAACATCAGCAGTATTGTTGTTAGTAATAACAGCAGGTACCTCATAAGGATTTTTAACTTTTTGCCAGATGACATTACCTTGTGCTTGCAGAAATACTTCCATACGTGTCTTCCAGCAGATGTAATCTGATCCAACGAAGTATGGAGGCTTGCCTGAGAACCGATCTCGGTCTGATGCCATTGCAACCTTGCTCTGATACCACTTGTAGGATCGTAATGGCAATCAGAAGGGGGGGTTGAATGATTGCATCCCATTGACCTCCAAATCCAAACTCCTACTTGTGTGCAAGAACTCCAGGAATCTCTTGGATGATTCTTGAAGAACCTCACAGCAAAGACCACCTCAGGCGCACAGCAAGAACACCAAATCAAGAGACAAAGTTGAACGAATCTGAACTTTATTTATCAAACTTGATTTGTGTCTACAAAGTGCTCATCAAGCACCCCTCAAAGCCCCAAATCGAAGGACCTCTCAACCGGAGCAAAACAGCAAAAAGGCTACGGTCAAAACACACCCAAAAGCCCGTAACTCCAAAGCTGCGGCCAGAACTATCTTCAAATGGTTCTCCCCCCTTCTCTATTTATACCCTAGAGTCTTATCCACGTCCAACATGACACCGACACGGACTCTATCTCAAAACACGTCCAGATTTGGAACTCCTTCCAAATCTGTCACCCTTCTCCAAAACTTCACGCCGCAAGCCTCCAAGACTCCTCCCGTAGCTTCAGCGCAAAACACCTTTGATCTCCACGTGCTCCAGCGTGATCCAAACCACTTCGTGACATCCACGACCTCCTAGACCTCAGATCTCCCCATCCTAGTCCGAGTCAACCTCGTCACGAACTGTGATTCGTCCTCACACTCAACCTACACATGCACAGACCAAAGAAACCAAATCTTGGCACAAGTTCTCCAACTTGACCATCCATTAGGTTACTCAAACCCATAAACACTATCATGCATCATGCAACAAGATAAAGCTCACGAATTTAAACTATCCTCAGCCAAATCCTCAACACGACAATATTTCAGAGCATAATCGGAACTACCGCCATATTTGCCCCGGTACTACCGCACACGCGGTCGTACCACTCGAAACACTACGGAACTACCACTCTTTGTGAAATCTCAAAGTCTTCCATAAACACACTCTCTGGAAATTCCATACTGTTATCAAACGGTCATAATGACTAGCGGTATTACCGATGTTCAAAGCACGGTCATACCGTTCTACGGTCATACCGCGCCAAGACTACAGTTCTTCCGATTTTCACTTAACAGTGCTTGTCAGAAACTCTCTCTGTGAAAAACCAGTCGCGGTACTACCGCCAACCATGGCGCGGTCATACCACTCAGCAAGAAATCCAATGTCCAAAAAACAAGTGTTCTGGTATTTCCATACCGCCAAAAACACAACAGTATATCGATAAAGCGGTACTACCCAAGAATCACCAAACGGTACTACCGCACCATCGAATGCGCAAAGAACTCGTAACCAAGCCCCGAGACACGTGGACGCCTAGATGATTTGGGCGATCGACCACGCTTCAAAACCGTCGGATTTAGGAGCATCAGAGAAAGTCCAAACGTTCCCTTGATTTCACCATCGATTTCAAATCAAAGACTCACAATCCTTGAAGAGTTCGGACGGTCCGAACGTTCCTCTCAATATGAGCCGTCGATCGGGATCTAATGGTTCGAGCAAAACACGATTCGGAACCTTGACGAGCGGTACTACGCATTACCGGTACCGCGGTCATACCGCATCTCTAGAGTAATCGCATATTAAAGGCTGGGACTACCGCTCTCAAGAAAACCAGAAACTCCAAAATAGGCCTTCTGGAAATTTCGTACCGCCAACAAAAATGCGGTTGAACCGTCCTGCGGTAATACCGCGCAAGCAACGCCGGTACTACCGTTAAATCTGACAAAAGCTAATTTTCGATAGAATT
This sequence comes from Phyllostachys edulis, assembly GCA_036346405.1. Lineage (NCBI taxonomy): Eukaryota > Viridiplantae > Streptophyta > Magnoliopsida > Poales > Poaceae > Phyllostachys > Phyllostachys edulis. Next base: position 44,473,768 of record CM070550.1, on the reverse strand, counting down.
CAATAGAGCTCAAAAGCAAGTCAGCATCTAAGAACACAAGCATGTTCCAGAGCCAATGTATTCATCTTAAAACACCAAGACTAAGTCTTACTTAATTGTCAATGTGTTCATCATCAAATATCATGACCAAAAACCTCTTGGTCTTACAAGGGTATTATGGTCTTTCATGAGTACAATAGCATTTCTCGGGTCTGTATGCGTGTCTTCTGAGAGGCAGGCCCCGTCAGTGTGATAGATGAATTATTCTTACAATACTAGCCCCCCCTGCCCCTTGGCGTTTTAGGGGAAACGTCGAAAGGGGTAGTCTTGAATTGTGCCTTTTATGCAGAGGTTGATATTCCAAAAAAGTCCTAATGGTTCTGAACGGTAGTTGCATTCCGGCGGGCGAGGCTCCTCCGGTCTTATGGGCGTCACAGGGCGTGCGGTGTCGTCGGGTGCTTGGGAGCGGGGCGCATGCGAGCGGGGCACCGCAGGGCTCGCGGTAGACGCTCCGGAGGCACGGGGAGCTCCGGAGGTTGACGAGGGGCCATGCGAAGCAGTGGAGACGCCGAGGGGTGCCATGCGAGGCGGCGGATGCTCCAGAGGTGCAAAGGCGCCACATGGGCACAAGGGCACGATGCCACGAGGGCACGAGGGCCACGAGGGCATTGTGAGGGCCACGAGGGCGCACCTGCTGTGAGGGCACGATGTCGCGAGGACGTGAGGGCATGAGAGTGCGATGCTGCGATGGAGCGAGGCCTCGACGCCGTGAGACCACGATGTTGCGCGGGGCACCAATGCCATAGGGTGCGGGGCCGTCAGCTAGGCGCTCCATGGCAGGGTCTCTGGGTGCACGTGTGCAAGGCGCTGGCCGGGCGAATGCGAACTAGAAACTTCTTTGCAGGTGTGGATGCGAACTAGAAGCTCCGACACGACTGAACAAGACTTGGTCTTTACTTTCTCTCTTTTTTTACGTGAGGTGCTAGCAGCTTTGTCTTCACGTGAAACAATGTAGCCACAGGCTGTTGTGCCATTGCCATCCTTCGTGAGAATCCAAGGCAGGCAAGCACCTCTCCGTTCTTTTTTATTTTTTCTTCTCTCTCTCGGTTGCTTCTTCCTTCATGGGAATAAACCGTGAAGACAGGCTATAAGTCCCACTGACCATAGCCATCCCTCGTGGGAATCCAAGGCCAGTATTGGCTTTCCTCTCTCTCTCCATTTCCATTAGGGAGCCAATAGCTTCTTGCTTGTCTCTTTCTCCCCCATTTCTTCTCCAACCGAAAGAAGTAGTGGCTCTGGTGGCTCCGGCGGTGGGCCAGTGCAGGGCGGAGCGCTACGGGTGGAGGGAGGAGGCTGGAGGCGGCGCCGTGCCGAGCGGGGCGACGCGGTCCGGCATGGGGCGGAGACGGGTGCCGCTTCATAGGCTCCAGTGGCTCCGGTGGCTACGGTGGCGGGCCGGTGCAGGGTGGTCCGGCTTGGGGCGGAGACGAGCACCACTTCACTGGCTGCAGCCGCAATCCGGTGCAGGGCAGCACGCTACGGGCGGAGGCCAGAGGTGGTGCTTCGGGCGGAGGCTAGAGGTGGCGCCGTGCCGTCCGAGGCGGCGTGGTCCAGCGTGGGGCGGAGATGGGAGCTACTTCAAGCGACGACGCAAGGCCATGGCAGCATGCTCATGGGGATCACGGCGTCGGCGGGCACGTGGGCGGCACGCGGAGGTGTGGCGGGTGAGGCGCGCGCTTCGATGGTGCGTCGCGAGACGACAGCACGCGGCGACCGTGCGTGGCGGTTGTGCACAACGGCGGCCACGCGTAGCGGCCAGTAGGGCTGACGGCCGCTTCGGGTGCTTGGCGTGCTGCTCGGAGGTGCCGGCCTTGGGCGCAGCACGGCCACAACACATTAGCTCGGCCCCGAGCGGCGCACGATAGCGGCTCGGTCCAGGACTCGCGTGGCGAGGCTCCGAACACGGTGGCGCGTCGGCACGGCCTTGGGTGCGCACGGCACATAGCCGGCATGTCCGTGGAGGCGCGGTGACAGTGGTCGGTATTGGGCCGGCTCCAGTGGCATGTTCTCGTTCCTGTTTCGGCGTTGCATGCCACTGCTTGATTTAAATGCCTCGCCTCTGTCAGAGATTTAATTTTCTTGTGTATGAACAGTGATCAGAGATGTGTATACGTGCAGTTTGTTAGCTTGTAGCTGGAGCCTTGGAGGCCTATTATCTAGTCATTTGTATGCAGCTTGTGTTTGTTTGTTGACGGTGAAAAATAAGGTTCGGGTGCGAGGCCCCGAGGGCACAAGGGCACACGAGGGTGCGAGGCTTCGAGGGTCCCGAGGTATTGAGGCCCCGAGATCCCTTGGGCACAAAGGTGCGAGGCCCCGAAGGGACGAGGGTGCGAGGCTTCGAGGGTCCCGAGGCCCTGAGGGCGCACGAGGGTGTGAAGCTTGGAGGGTCCCGAGGCACCGAGGCCCCAAGGCCCCGAGGGCACGAGGGCACGAAGGTGCGAGGCCCCGAGGGCACGAGGGCACGAAGGGTGCGAGGCCCCGACGGCACGAGGGCGCACGAGGGTGTGAGGCCCCGAGGGCACGAGGGCATCACGAGGGTGCGCGACGGTGCGAGGCTTTGAGGGTCCCGAGGCCCCGAGACCCCGAGGGCACGAAGGTGCGAGGCCCTGAGGCCCTGAGGGCACGAGGGTGTGAGGCCCCGAGGCCTCGAGGGTCCCAAGGCATCGAGGCCCCGAGGTCCCAAGGGTACGAAGGTGCGAGGCCTCGAGGCCCCGAGGGCACGAGGGTGCGAGGCTTTGACGGTCCCGAGGCCCCAAGGGCACGAAGGCACGAGGGCACGAGGGTGCGAGGCCCCGAGGGGCACAAGGGCACGAAGGCGTGAGGCCCTGAACGCATGAGGGCGCACGAGGGTGCGAGGCTTCGAGGGCACAAGGCTTCGAGGCTCCAAGGCCCCGAGGCCTCGAGGGCACGAAGGCGCAAGGCCCTGAGGGCACGAGGGTGCGAGGCCCCGAGGCCCAGAGGCCCCAAGGGCACGAGGGTGCGAGGCCCCGAGGCCATGAGAGCACGAGGGCACGAGGGTGCGAGGCCCCGAGGGTCCCGAGAGAACGAAGGTGCGAGGCCCTGAGGGCACGAGGGTGCGAGGCTTCGACGGTCCCGAGGCCCCGAGGGCACAAAGGCACGAGTCCCCGAGGGCACGAGGGTGCGTGGTCCTGAGGGTCCCGAGGCCCCGAGGGCACGAGGGCATGAGGGCGCACGAGGGTGCGAGGCTTCGAGGGCACAAGGCTTCAAGGCCCCGAGGCCCCGAGGACTCGAGGGCATAAAGGCGCAAGGCCCCGAGGGCACGAGGGTGCGAGGCCCTGAGGCCCAGAGGCCCCGAGGGCACGAGGGTGCGAGGCCCTGAGGCCCCGAGGGCACGAGGAGCGCACGAGGGTGCGAGGGCACGACGGTGCGAGGCCCCGAGGGCACAAACACACGAGGCCCCGAGGGCACAAGGGTGCACGAGGATGCGAGGCCCCGAGGACGCACGAGGGGGCGAGGCCTCGAGGGCTCGAGGGCGCGAGGCCCCGAGGGCACGAAGCCACGAGGCTCCGAGGCCCCGAGGACACGAGGGCGCACGAGGGTGTGAGGCCTCGAGGCCCTGAGGGCGCGAGGGCATCACGAAGGCGCGCGAGGCCCTGAGGGCGTGAGGGAACCACAAAGGCGCACACGGCCCCGAGGCCCTGAGGGCACTGCGAGGGCACGAGGCCACTGCAAGGGCGTGAGAGTGCAATGATGAGAGGCCACCGCGGGGGCATGAGGGCACCGAGAGGCTCCGAGTCCACGAGCCCCAAGACTGCGAGGCCCCGAGGCACTAGGGTGCGAGGGCACCGCGAGGGCGCGAGGCCTCCGTGGGGGCGTGAGGGCGCCGTGAGGGCGCAGAGCGCGAGGCCACCGCGGGCGTGAGGGCGCCGCGGGGGCGTGAGGACGCGATCCCGTCGTGGCGGCGTGAGGGCACTACGAGGGCACAGAGGACCCGAGGCCCCAACGCCGCGAGGGCACGAGGCCCTGAGGCCCTGAGGGTGCGAGGGCACCACGAGGGTGCGAGACCACCGCAGGGGCGCGAAGGCGTGCCGAGGCCGGGCGCTCTACCGAGCTGGAGGCAGAGCAGGCGAGGTGGTGGCCCTTCGGCGGCTGCGTGGAGTCGCTCCGGAGGGATTAGAGCCGCGAGCCTCTCTTCGAAGGGTGTCACTCATCCCATACCATGTGGGATGGGCTTCGGCAGGGGTGATTTGATATTGTGTCAAAAAACACATCTCTGTTTTGGGTATTCTTCGAGTGTATGAGTGCTTATGAATAGCGTGTGTGAGTTGTTCTGTTCTTCTGAACTTCTCTGAAGCTGCTCTTCTAAATTGCTTTGACAACTCACTGTAACTTGTGTGAAACGATTTTGAAGTCTGAACTTGTCTCTAGTTCAATAGGGCTTTATTAGTCGCGTGGTTGTCAGGGCTCGGGCGAAGGCGAGGTGGTAGGATTCCTTAACACTACTAGCCCCCCTGTCCATTGGGCGCCTGCAAGAGCGCCCAAGGGACGAAGAAGAGTGCTAAGGTATTTTATCCTGTTGAATATCCTTTTTGATGTGCACTTAGCAGGGCGTTTTTCCAAGGCGCCAAAGACTTGGCCAAATTCTGGCTTTACGGGAATGTAGATGCTCGAGATTTAGCCAAATTCTGGATTGACGCAGCGCGAGGCACGGGCGCTGAGGAATACATCCTAAAGACTTGTGTTCGAATCCCAGCCTTGCAGAGCTTCAGTCTTCAGGACAAGAGGCATAGTGCTATGTCCACTAGGCTATCTTCATTTTGTGCTTCATATAGCATGAGTGCTTCACACGAGGGCGAGTACCGGATTGCCGCTTCTCATTGGCCCTTCGTGTGGGGTGGTTTTTGTTGCTCCAGTCCTGAAGGTGAAGTACTGAATGTAGGGCCATCCCACCAAGGCATAGCCTTCAAGGCGGACGGCGTGTCAGAGCGAAGCCTCTGTAGGCGAAGTCGTGGACGCGAGGCTACCGAGCCAAGGCATAGTCTTCGAGGTGGGCGGTGCATCGGAGTGAAGCCTCTATAGGCGAAGTCGTGGGCGCTGGGCCGTCCTGTCGTGGCATAGCCTTCGAGGCGGACGGCGCGTTGGAGAGAAGCCCGTGTAGGCGAAGTCGTGGATGCGAGACCGCTGAGCCAAGGCATAGCCTTCGAGGCGGGTGGTGCGTCGAAGCGAAGCCTTCATAGGCGAAGTCGTCCTCATGTTGCTCCGCGGCTTGATGAGAGTTGTCGAAGTATAACTCCTCAGAATCATCGCAGTTCGATCTAGAAATGTTGTAGGGATAGGTAGATACACGAGCGTCTCTACGGAAAAGAGAGAATGATCAACACCTATTTTTTGTAGCAAGATAACATTCGTTCAACATGAGCATTGATCGAAGTTGTTGCCGTGGGACAAGTAGAGTCCCGTCACTTTAGATACTAAGATCTCTGAGGTGATAGCCTTATGCGAGTATGATGGTCCTTGATCAATATTCGAGCCAGGTCGATGGTAGATGATTCGAGCTACGAGACCATGGACATATCAGAGGGGTGGCCACGAGGCTAAGTCGTGGGGCACCAAATGGCCCATAGGGGTGGTAGCCCCCAGTGGACTTGGAGGCACCCATAAGGTCGACTCACGCTATTTGAAGGTGTGCCCGCAACACTAAGTCACAGCACACCGAGGGCGTCCACGAGGCTAAGTCGTGGGGCACCGAACGACCACTAGGGGTGGTAGCCCCCAGTGGACTTGGAGGTGCCCATGAGGCTGACTCACGTTTACCTTGAAGGTGTGCCCGCAATACTAGGTCATACGCACACCGGAGGGGCATCCACGAGGCTAAGTCATGGGGCACCGAACGACCACTAGGGGTGGTAGCCCCCCGTGGACTTGGAGGTGTCCACGAGGCTAACTCATGGGCACCTTGGACGCGTGCCCTTGACAGTAAGTTATGGGCACACCGGTGGCGCCCACGAGGCTAAGTCGTGGGGCACCGAACTATGAGGACGATAGAGACCTTTTACCCTGTAGGTGGGTTTTTTGTGGTGATCGGGAATGCATGAGAATGGTTAACCCTTGCGAAGCAATGGAGCTAGGCATGCGGGGACCCGGAGGTCATTCGGCTTGTGGCCTGAAGTCTAAGGGGGACGAGTCCTCAGCACATCCATCAACTTGGTACTGGACCTAAGTTGTCGCTCATGCCCTAGGTCTAGTAGGGCACGAGCCGCTATGGTGGAGGCGACGGACGCCTAAGCCACTATGTACTTTTGCTAGGGGAGACCGTGGAGGTCGTACACCCTACGCACCACGAGGGTGGTTGCTCGTGCCCTAGGTCCAGTAGGACACGAGCTGCCATGGTGGAGGCGACGGACGCCCAAGCCACCATGGACTTTTTTTAGGGGAGACCGCAGAGGTCGTACGCCCTACGCACCACGAGGGTGGTCGCTCGTGCCCTAGTTTCAGTAGGACACGATGGTGGAGGCGACGAACGCCCAAGCCACCATGGACTTTTGTTAGGGGAGACCACGGAGGTCATACGCCCTACGCACCACGAGGGTGGTCGCTCGTGCCCTAGGTCCAGTAGGACACGAGGTGCCATGGTGGAGGCGACGGACGCCCAAGCCACCATGGACTTTTTTTAGGGGAGACCGCGGAAGTCGTACGCCCTACGCACCACGAGGGTGAAATCCCTTGGAGGGAAAGTGTCTTGAGAGCCCATACGAGATTTATATGTTGGGACTGTCCCCTAACAGTAGCGCGTTAGGGAGCAGCCCCCATAGCGAGCCTTCATGGCTCACACCGCATGGACGTCATGCGTCCCAGGGGTGATGGTTGGCCTCAAAATCCTTAGCCTTTTGGCTGTGAGGGTGCCTTGAACTGTTCGCCCTTGGCTGGGCCTCACATCGACCCGCACAAGGGTGGAGGACGCGCATGGGATCCCCAGGGCATGTAGGACATTGCCATCCCGAGGTGGATGGCCCTGATCTCCAACGAGGGTGCTCAGCTAGGGCTCCTTCAAAGAGCGGATGGGTCGTCCACGAGATCATCGCCCTCCGGAGCCAGAGGAGGTTTTGTGGACTTAGAGTATTTTCTTGGTAGGAGACATAGCCTTTCGTCGGTTAGCTACGTCCCCACGGTCGGCACCAATGTTGTAGGTGTAAAAACCAAACACAAGTGAGGGGGTGGATGTCGGCCGTCTAACGGGCCATCGTCCACGAGGGTAAAAAATGACACAAGGATTTATACAGGTTCGGAGGTCCGAGAGGACCGTCTTACTCCTGTTGGTGAGCCAACGGGGGGTTACCTCCAGAGAGGGAGCCCCCGAGGGCTCACCAGTTTGAACATGTTTTTTTATTGCTCAAGAGAGCCCCCCCCCCTGAAAATGAGGGATACATGGGGTATTTATAGGCTTTTTGGCCTGTACAAATGACCAAAATTCCCCTTAGGAGATAGCCACACTATGAGTACAAGCGAAGGGTATTATGGTCTTTCATGAGTACAATAGCATTTCTCGGGTCTGTATGTGTGTCTTCTGAGAGGCAGGCCCCGTCAGTATGATAGATGAATTATTCTTACAACAGATGTAAAGACCCATCAATTCCAGTATGGGCACGTAAGACCCACCATTCCAATGTGGGCAGATTTGGATCCCCGTATGAAACGTTCTTCATACGGGCCTTGGATCCCCGCATTTTGTTAAATACAGGCCTAAGTGAACACTGACAGGTGTGTCACTGGCTATACCGGTATAAGCAGAAGTGGAGTTCATGCATTTCATCCATTCATATGATTTCATCCATTCTACTTTCGCATTCTATTTCGTAATTGATATGTTCATATTCAGTATGGTTCGCTTTATTCTGTTGTACTTGCTGAGTCGTGGACTCATTCTTGCCGTGTTTATTTGTTTTAGGTAACCATTGAAGATGGCATGCATGGGAGGGCTTAATCACGTGGATCACATCATTCACTTCACATTCTTTCTTTCACTTCACATTGTTCACTATTAACCACATGAACTTGTTCTTTCCAATCATTCGTTAAGTATTGGATTGTAATAAATGGAGTATGTTATCCTTCATTATGTTTATGATTGATTCAATAACTGCATGTGATCCTTGATTAGATTATTGATAGGAATAACTTAATTGACTCAATATACTTGGATATTTAGAGAATGTGATTTGTCGATGAATTCAGATTAAATTCCTACATTTGTTCCATTAGATGTTGGTCTTTATTCGAGATTAATTGTTATATTGTTGAAATTATTCCGCATTGTTGTTGTATGTTAGTCCTTTAGGTAACATCTTGACTTTCGAATAGCCAGGGTGTTACACAAGCAAAGAGAGAGAATCAACAGAGAAGACATAAGGCTTGGATTGGTTGGCTGACAAGTGGGGACCACACCTCAAAGAGATGCCATCCTCACTGTCAGCAGGTATGCTTGGACATAATATCCATTTCCCCTCAACTTATTCCCTCAATTCGTGACAGGAGTTTTGCAATTTGGAATTTCCCTCTTTTCGGCCGAAGTTACTGTTCATCTGTCATTTGTCGAAACCGGTAAGCCATCCTCCAATAGCTTATGATGACACCATCTCTATGACATTTCTTAGCTATCACGATAATCCTTTGTCTTCCATTTTGCTCAGGTCACCTTCTCCTCGTGAAGCCCTACTGCCGCCGCCACCATTATTGCCGCTAGACCTTCCCCGAGCTCCTTTGGCCTCTCCTACACCTTGGTAAACTTCAGTGGACCTCACATTAGCTCATGCATGCACTAATTTGCACTTTGTCTCGTCGTAATGGCACCTGCACAAGTAGTCATAGGGTAGTTGCGCCGCTTGCTAGTCAGCCGTTCTAAGCCGCCTCACCGCCGCCATCGCCACTGTGAGATCATAAAGCTTCAAGGAGTTCATTCATGCCCTTGGCTGGCACCACCATGGCCGGGAACTCCAGCGAGGCTCGGGTCAAACCCGAGCTCAGCCGAGCTCTGTTGTCAAACGCTCCAACAGTTCCTGTAGCTAGGCCATTAGGGCTAAAGATCAATCATTAGTAATTAATAGCGAGATCTGTGTCATAAAGCATGTTTAGCCACGTTAAGTGTTGGCTTTGTGTGGATGACAGGTGAACCCATGGGTTAACTGAGTTAATGAATGGCTAGGAGAGTATGGCCGTTGGGCCCCACGTGTCATGTAACAGCCTCAGCCCTAATAAACAGTGATAAGATGTTGTTCATAGCATCATTGTTCATTTTGGGCGAATTAGGCAACCTGTTACAATCTATTTTCCCCAAATTTCTAATTACAAACTTCAACCTGATCAAAATTTCAAAAGGAAATGCCACCCAATGTTGGTATGAAGACTGGGAAGTATTTTATTTAAAAACCAGATGGATTATTATGGCCAAGAATAAATTTTGTTGGATTTCTAGAAATTATTTTGATTTTTAGAAAAATATTTGTCTTTAAATAAAACCTATTCGGCCTAAATGATTTATTTGTATTTCAAAATAAGAAACAGTGATTTCAAAATTTATTTGGGGAATATATCGTCCTAGTAGCAATTCTGCAAAATTTTATAATTTTATAAATTTATTTGTTATTTTTGAAGTCCCAGTCAAAGTTCTTGAAATTTTGAAATATTTTGGTCAAATCTCTCGGCCTAAACCACCTTGGTCCTGTAGCGGCGCAACCCAATGCGGTGGAGTCCAACCAGTGCACCAAGTCGCCCGATCACGCTAAGACGCACGCCCTAACTTCCGCTAATCCAAGCCGCCCATTTTCTCATTTAACGGCCAGATCCAATGGGTCGTTCGGACCACTCCAAACCATCCTCCAATTTTGACCGTTGGATCAAGAACGTGCGGCGCGCGATATCCAGGCAAAGCCATTCTTAAATGGCAGAAATTGAAAAGCGCGTGGGCCGTTGGATCCTCAACATGCGGGCCAGATCTAATGGGCTGTTCGGACCATCCTAACGCCCATGTGATTTCCACCGTTGGATCGTAATCCTACGGCATCGCATCTTATTTCAATCTTTGAAATCCTCTTCAAAATCGGCCACCGTTGGATCTTCATTGAACCGCCCTGATCCATTGGGCCATTCGGACCAGCCGGAAGTGCCAGTCCAGATCCACCGTTGAAATTAGATCGACGCACTACGACCATTGGGCCGCTCGACCGCCGGACCTCCTGTCAATCCTGACCGTTGAATCTTAATCCAATGGTGACTTCCTTTTGGGCCGGAGCTCACTAGCGCGCCTCAGATCTAGGGCCGTTGAAGTAAAATCGAACGGCTCTGGTGGGTTAGGATGTTCGGACCACCCCGGACGTCCCTTAAATCTGAGCCGCCCATTGGAAATCGCACGGCCCACATTGCGAGGTACCGTTTCAGTGTGTTTTGGCCACCCCATCGCAGCCGCCCAGTTGAAATCGAACGACTGTTGTTCTTTGGAGCTGGCTGCGTGCTGTGCATGGCTATAACGGCTCTGGGACCCGCGTGTTAGTGGCAATTCTTTGCTCCCTCTCTTGCTGTAACCGTCGACGCTATCCTCGCTGGAGCGGTGGTTAAGCACAGTGAAAATAAGGATATTCTCTTGATATTTATCCTTAGTGCCACCTCATTAGCTCTAGAGAGTTCTCGGTTGATCTGGGAAGCTCTACCACTATATAAACCCTAACTTTCTACTCTCTGCCATTGTTGACCAGGGAGAACTCCACAAGTTGCCTTCCTTCTCAGTGAAGACTCCTTGTTCTTCCTCTTGTTCAACTTTAGAGCATGCCTAAGTCTCATACTAATGTGGTTTCGGGCATCTCTTGTAGGGTTGGAATTAGGATTTTCCTCTCTGTCACCTTGAACCAGTGAAGCACCATCTTGAGGAAACCTCATCTTGGTGAGTTGGAGTCCATCTTTTCTCATCAAGAATGTGCCTAATGGTCTTTATATCTTAGATCCATCATTCTTGTTTTGGACAGACCAAAGAATGGAGTTTGGACCTTTACTGTCTGGACCAAAACCTTGACTCTTCTCCAACCCTAGCTGGTAAGCTTAGATCTTGCTTTCTGCTATCTTAAGCTCTCTAAGAACATCCTTAGCTCACATGAATCACTCACATGTTCATGTGATGCTTCCAACTTCTTTTAACTGAAAAGTTGTTTTTATAACTTTTCGGTCTTTCATATCGTTTTCAAAACTTAAAGATTCTCTTACCAGTGTATTAGCTTATTTAGGTCCTAGGTAAACCCTAGTATCATTAATAGACCTCCTTTTGGTTATTAAGATCACTGGAATATTTATTACTGCAAACCTCTCTTTCTGTTAGTATTGTCGGTTCAATTGACAAAAGCCCACCTTTTCTTTTTCTTTCTGTAACTGGGCAGTTAAGGTTAGCATTAATGAGTTGTAGTATTAAGTACTCTCCAGATGGCTATAACTTCACTTAAAGTCTTTGTCTTATGCGGTTTTCCAAGCCAACCGAAACTGGTAAAAGAAGTCTTGTTGTTTATTGCTGTTGATCCAACCGACAAAATAGACAGCAATGAGTCCAAAGTCTTAAATTGCTATTAGTAGATATTAAATGATCAGTTAGGTCAACACTAGCTTTAGTATACTTAGTAACAGCACAGTATTTCATTTATATGGGGTTTAGCTAGATAAATAATTTAATTATATGTTGTCCTGTTCTAGTTTCTAAAACCTGATACTGTAGCTCAATCTAAAATGCAAACTGTAGTAGATAGGATTAGCAAGAGTAGTTGTCGATTACTATTCTTAATTAAATTATTGTACCTTAAGCATGTTGCTAAGGATGCAATAATCCTTTGACCATACATTCTTTCTATGCATATTGTTCTCTGTTTCTTTTTCCTGGATTCATTGGATTTTATTTTCTTTTAGATACTGGTTCTTCTGAGATTGTTGAGTCTTTTGTTGAGCCACAAGAACCTGAGCAAGAGGTTATATATTACTACCAAGGCAAGCATCCTCTCTGCACCATATTGATCCTACTCTTTTGAACTGTAGATTTATAAAATACAGTGATACTGATTGCATGCAATGTTCTAAAAATTATTTATGATCTGTTCCTAGTTAGTTACAACCTGAACTTGATGGTTTACCCTGAATCTGATCATACACTCAACCTAAGGTAGTATGTGATATGACAATATTTAGTTTTAAACTTGGCTTAGCCCTACAGTCCATAGAACGGTAGTGTTTGGCAAGCTTAACTTGTCAAACCTGGGAATAACAAATAAATTTTATTTATTCTTGATTCTTGTTCAGTTTATTTGAATCTGGAATTATCCTTAATCTTGTTTATAAATTGATTCAAATCTGGACAAGTGGATGCTAGTGATGGTGCCTTTGTGCACGAGAATTGGGAAATGTGGATGTCTTGTCTGGATTGATTAAGGACTGAACTCTGACTACCCAATTCAAGCCCCAACGTACTTCCACACACGATGTATGGGCACTGTTTGGTTAAGTAAAGGGTTAATACTATTGAGTTGGAAACAGGAGAGTAAGGACATGTGTGTTGATTTCATATGGCATAGATGCTTAAGTCTTCGGGCCGTGTCGTATGCCATGTGGATTTTATATCGATATCAGATGTTCTTAGAAGGGTGAGACGTAGATGTGTTCCATCGCATGTACGTACCTTCAGGGCCCCGACTACGGTCTAATATGTGTAGTGAGCACAGTTCGCATTTAATTGATTGGGTCAGTATTCCCGGCACAACATGTGGGCCCCGGTTGAATAGATGCTATCAGTCGCTGTTTAAGCGGGATTAGTCACACATGGGTATGCCAACTCGATAGTATCAGCTTGTTGAAACATACCAAATCTTAGTTTCCCCGGCTGGCATACCAAAGGCAGTGTGCTATTATTCCGGAGGCTTACGGGCTAACTAAGTCGTGTGGGTAAAGATGTACACCCTTGCAAGGTTTAAAGCTATTCGAATAACCGTGTCCACGGTTATGGACGATACTTGAATTGATGTCACTTGTATAGAGTTTGCTCTAAGTTGGTATTGGGAACAATTTCGGCATGAGGGTGTTATGCACGGTTGATAGTGAATTGTGTCTTATTATTGTTACTATTCATGCTTATGCTTTCAATTACTTACTGTTTTAGTCCAAAATCGATTTATTAAAAATTGCTTTGTCAAAACTTAGCACTGTAGGTTAAGGTGTATCGCTTTCTGCAAATTGAACCATTATAACCCTTCTTTTGTAACCTTATGCATGTAAAATTTCTATTCCTTTGTATAGGTTCTATCAAACACTTTCTTTTATTAGTTTGTGTAAGTCTTGCTGAGTACCTTTCGTACTCAGGGTTTATGACCTCTTGTGCAGGTGAGGATGGATATCTTTATGAGATGCCCGTTAGCGCCGATCTGGGTGACGCTAACGAGTGATGCTAGTTCTAGTCTCCACGCAATAGCCTGCGGGATGGGGCCATTGGTGGTTTATGTTTATTTTGCTTCCGTTGTTTCTCTTTTGTGATGACCCAAGGTCATCTGTTCCTGTAGCAAACCTGTTACTGTAGCAACCGAAATATGATGTAACCAGTGATGTATAATTATGTAAATGAATGACTTGTATGTGTATGATGCAATGTTGTTTAAGGATATATGCGCAATAGTCACTAATCCCGGGAACTATTGCATGACATATATCTGGGAACCTGAATGTTCGAATTGTTACTTATTATGATTATACTTCTAGTATGATTTTTAATAAGGGAATTATACTGTTCTTTAATTAAGAATTATGCTACCAGTATAATTTTAATTCGGCATATTCCAATATTTGAGGGTCTTACATGTCAATTGGTTTTATTCTAGAAATAAAATAAGAAACAGTACTATGCAGAGGACCCCACTGTCAGTGACCGTGGCTAGATAGGCATCATTATAAAAAGTATTTAATACTTAAGAAAATCTGAAATCAATAATTTGCACACTAAAAATTAGAATAACTTCAAAAATGCATAACTAATTCTTGTTAACTCCAAATCCAGTGAAACCACTTTTGTTAATTTTAATTTTAAATTAAATTTGATTTAAAATAGGTTTAAAACACCTCACTATCATAGAAAATATAGTTTTTGGAGATTGATCCAAAACCCTTTTTATTTTCGCACTAGAAAATGTTGTTAACTTTGAAAATTCATAAAAAATGTTTCTAAACTCCAAATGAGATAAACCAAGTTATTTTGGTCTTATAATTTTATTCTCTATTTATCTATGTAATCCTTTTTCCCACCACCATTCTACAAATTTTCACCAAATAATTAAATTAAGATGAATAGTGACCGAAGTGCAATTTTCTGGATTTTCCATAAAACTGATTTTCAAACCACTATAACTTTCGTATACTAACTCCAAATGGAATAATTATTTCACCTAAATTCATCTAAAATCATAATGTACCTACTGTATAAATTTCATGCATTTTGGATGGTATTGGATTTTTTGGATGTTTTCGGTGTTATTGTTTCTCATTCGATGTTTTCTTGCGTTCGATAGTTTTGAAAGTTACGAGTGTGACCGAGAGTGCTATTCAGCAGCACATGGACCATACACAGCAAATGCAAGTATTACTTTCCTTTGATGCATGTTGCTCCTATTAATTTTGAAAACTATCTATGTTGATTTTCAAGTATTCTATGCATTGCTTAATTTCAAATACTTCTATGTCAATTGGGAAGAATTAGTTATATCCACCTGTTGCATTGGCCTTTCTTTGAATGTTGATTACTCTTCTTTTTCCTTGAATGATTAAGGTTATATGTTATATGGGTTTGTTTGCTAATTTGTAGAACGATGCCTAGCCGAGCAAGTAGTTGTAGTCGAAAGCGGTTGATGGAGCTAGTCCATTGGCCGATGGATTGAATTGAATCTTGATGAAATTTGAGGAATATATGGATTAAATTATGTTGATTTTGAGGAATATGTCCAGATCTTTGAATCTATTTTTGTGGACTTGTTGGGTGGGGGTTGTTGTGTATTGGACTTGGACGGGTGATAGATTGATGAAGGGAGGTTTTCCTGGATTCATGTAGCCCCGTCTGGGTATTTGAGGATCGGTCTGTGGTGTGATGAACCAAGTCTTACGTGCAACCACACGCTGGGATAATGGCGAAGGCTTGGCTAACTAATTTGTTATGTGTTAGCTATCAAAACACAATTAGATTGACAATTGTTGTTGTTACTGTTTAATTGTTGTCTTGTCAATCTAGTGGGGGCATATTAAGTTTCGCCTTACTTGCCCTTAAGGGTCTCTTGTGCGCAAGGGACTTACTTACACAACGAGGTTCACCTGTGGTTCAGGCGACTGTTTAGTCTGCCATGGGATTCTGCTCCTCGGGTGGTTTGATAGTTAGGACATGGCATTGTAACGGCCTTGTTATGCTATCTCAGTCACACTCCTAAGGAAGAGTGCATTAGCCAACATTGAGTGGTATGTATATCATGTGGGTAAAGCTATACAACTCTGCAGAGAACTAAATCTATTTGAATAGCCGTATCCCTAGTTATGGACATCACTTGTGGGGAAGCATGCACAGTTTGCTTATGGGAAATTGGGGTTTGGGTTATGGTTGGAAATGTTATGCCATGGTGATGGTTTGTCCAGATATTGTATGTTATCACGAATGGAAAATTCGCGTGTTGATTTGTTAAGGATTGTATTGTATCACAAATGGGAAGTTTGTCTGGATTATATTTGGAGTATCTACTATTGTTGATCATGAATTTGGGATTACCTACTGATATATAAAGTTTCTAAATGTTTTACAAATGGCAATTTGAATCTATATCGGTTATCTCAATGAAAAACTTGCTTTATGCTGAAAATAAACTATGTAAGCCTATCCTTTGATACTTGAATACATTTATTATATGTTGCTATTCGTAAGTCTTGCGAGTACATTTTTCTACTCAGTTGGATTGTCCATGTTGCAGGTGAGAAGTCGTTCGAATTGGGTTAAGTATCACAGACGCTTCAGCTTTAACTCTAGTTGGTTGCTTGTGAGTTTGAGCATGCCAATCTGATTATTTTCTTTTTTATTCTAAGTTTATCTTCCGCTGCGATTGATTTGTGTTATGATTAAATTTGGTCGGTCGGCCTGCTTATGAAAAATTGGACCATAAGGTTCTATTTGTTGAAGTTGTATTAATGATTATCTTCTCTTATATATTCGTGTATGGATGTGATTGCAATGTTGTGTTTGGATATGTACATGTTAGCCACTGATTCTTGGGAGCTAACATGAGACACATATATGGGCACTCGAAATCGTTTTCGTCTCTTGTTAAGTGTTGCGCTTTTGGCATAATCACTTCGCTTGGAATGAATCTGATCCTGGGGGCTTACATCAGGCATTAATTGTAAGCTTTGACCTTAAGGTCGTTACTATGATATTTATTGTTATTTGTTTATTTATTAGTCATCTCTGTATATGGAAATGATATTTCAACGATGTTGCCACTGTGTACACTAGCGTGATCCTGGACTAGTGCAGTATACACAGAGGGTCCAGAATTACATTTTTGGGTAGATTAACGACAATGCATACAAGATCGACCTGCCTTGAGATGACTATGGTGTGAGCTCTAAGTTCAATGTCACTGATTTATCACCTTTCTTTGGTAGTGATGATCCAGCATCGAGGACGATGCCTTTTCAAAAGAGGGAGGATGATGAGGGCATCCCTAGCTCTCTACCATCTTCTGCTACTACAGATCAAACTACAAGTGTTCAAGCTCCAAATCTGCCATCTGGACCTATTACAGGAGCACGGCCCAAATTATTAAAAGAACAGGTGAATTTGTTTCTAGCTGAATCACATAATATTATTGATGAGAATATTATACTACCTAAAGCTTGTATTTTATGTGTGCTCATATTTGAAGAACATACAATGATGGATCGCAAGGGGGAGGCGTGGGAGCAACGGGGTCCATCAAAAGAGGAGGCCAAGGCGCTGGCCCATGGCCCATGCAGTCAAGGAGGTGAGGCTATGCCGCTAGCCCAAGGAGATGAAGTCAACCAAGGGGCTGGTCCATGTAATTCTGCATAAGCCCAACGCGTGAATAGTAATTCTGAATAGTACCCCCCGTGAACAGTGGTTCTAAATAGTCCCTAGGTTGAGACTATATATTAAGGGTTAGACCCCATTGTAACCAGGGACCACGTTTAATATATTTTTCAAACAACATATGCTTGTTTCTCCTATTGTGCTCATAGCCAAAACATTGGGGAATTGGGTGTTCAGAACAAGGGGTCGTTCTTGCTTTTCCATTGAATATTGAGGGTTCGATGATCTTCGCTTCGTCGTCAGCGAGGATCCAATCAAGTGTGTGTTTAGGCGAATTTTGCAAAGAGCTACAAGTCCGTGCATTGGTGTGGGGGATCAGCTAGCGGTTTGTCAGGATACACAAGTTATCGAGAGGTTCTACGTCGAGAAGATCAGGCACCCCATATCAGGACATCCACTTCACGGTCTACCTCTGTGTGAGGTTTCAAACGTCTCCGAGGACTTCCCATCGCCAAGCCATCAAGCGCATCATCTAGTACCTCCAATCTACCCTCCAGTATAGCATTTGGTATTCCTGTTCACCTTCCTAGTCCATTCAGGGATTTCTGAATTATGATTTTGCAGGTTGTAGGCTAGATAGGACAAGCACCTCATGCACTTGTCACTTGTTAGGCACTTCTTTCATCTCTTGGTCTTCTAGGAAGCAGTCTTCTATTGGATAGTCCAAGGCCGAGGCTAAGTGATATAAGTTAAGTGTCGTCGTCTCCTCCTTTTGGACCCTCTCTTGGTGTGTCGGCCTCCCTCTCCTCCCGCTTGGTAGCACCAAGTTCTTGCTCACTTAATAACCTGGGAATACACAAAGTGGAAGCATTAGATAGCAAACTGTCCTTATCAGTGAAATCAAAGGAACTTAGGATCAGATTCACCTATTTAGTGAGTTCCCTTGCTCTAGCTCGAGTGATTGGTCCCTTGTACAATTCTCGCAAAGTTTCTGCCGTAGGACCAACACTTGTCTTGTCATTGTCATTGTTGCTTGAATCTGATGATGGAGGTGATGATGATGTAGATGAAACCTTCATGATAGTGATGCCCTCATCACTGAGTATGTAGCTGCTGCTAGCCACTGTAGTCAGATTTTGTGGATGGTGTCCACTCATAGGGACTACGAGTTATCCTTCAATAGTGTGCCACTTCTGTGTGATAAAACTAGCACCATTAAAATAGCCAACAACCTAGTGTAGCATTCGAGGACCAAGCACATTGACATTTGCTATTACTTCCTTAGAGATCATGTAGAGAAGGCTAACATTGTGCTAGAATTTGTGGAGTCCGACGCTCGGTTAGCCAACATTCTCATCAAGCCTTTAGACCCAACTAGGTTTGCCATCTTGAGGAGTGAGTTAGGGGTAATTTATCCCTATTGGTTGGTTTGAGGGGGAGTTTGCTCTCTTCTGAACTTACCTTGTTCATTTGATCTTTTCTTTCATCTTCTTATGAGCTTTTTCATCCTGACAATCTTTTTAGGCTTTTGAGTTTCTCTTATATCTCATTGTATCATATTGCATTCATACGAAAATTACAAAAAAAAATGCATTGTATTATAAGCTTTATGCTTCTGTCTTTAAATTAATGAAGCTTTGTTTATTATCCCCTTGAGCTTTAGTATCTCAATTCTTGCTCAATGTCATGTCTTGTTCATTGACTAGCTTGAACTATCATGCCCCCTCATGTTTAGTTTAGTTTAGTATTTGCTAGATAAGCTAGAACTTTAAGACAATCTGAACTCAAAACTGCAATTTGTGGATCTTTTAATTAGTTGCAACATTAGTGATCCTTTTATGATATTTGTCATATCAAAATTGCTTTGTTAGCTCTTGAGTCTAGGATTGAACATTAGTAGAACTTCTAGTTCTTTTGTGAATCTTAAAGTTTCTCTTAATCTTGTGCAAAAAAAAATCAAGTAGAACAAGCCTTATGATCCTATTGTGCTTAAATTTGTGCCAAACTAATATCACGAGACTGCATGTCCCTAGACATGATCTTGGAGCTAGTTTAATGATCTAGACGATGCCATGGGGATTGCTTGTCAAACTTGACGTGAACCACAAGATTTGTCACCTTGGTTGAAGCTTAGGAAGAGATTGTGGATGGCACCTATTCTAGGATCTTCTTCACTAAGATAGACTCTTTAATCAACTTCAACATGTGGTATTCATTGCAAACGAAAATTGTTGTAGAAGATTAAGTGATTAAGGTATTTTGAGCAAAATGATTCACTTTCGAACTCTTAGTCACTAGAATGATTAATTTTAGTTTCTTGATCTCACATTGACATTTTTGACATGGCTATTATCATTCTAGGATCTCTTTTGATGAACTGGCTAAAAATGAAGCATTGCTTAATATGTAATCACTTGAATGCTTCATCTTAAGCTTTCTAGCTTAGACTTGCTCAATATGTCTAGATATGATTTTGATAGTTTGTCTTGCTTGATATGACTTGGGCAAATTAGAAATGCTTGCTTGTTCTTTTGGGTAATCTCCAAAGCTTCATGTAACCAAAAATTGAAAAATCCAAAAATGAACCCACTCCATTGCACTTCATGCATGCTCCTTTTCATGCTTCTTCCTCATCTTTGCATTGATATCTTTGGATGAGAGGAGTGTAATTCCTTGATGACTCCATTGTCAAAAGAGGAGAAGATATAGCAAAAATATTGAAATGGAGAGCTATTGGGAGAAAAAGAAGAGAAAATGAATTTTTTAAAAATTTGGTGATCATAGTGAGGGGGGCATATCATGTGCATTCTTGTGGTCACGTTGCTATTTCTGAACTTGAATTGCAATTCTTTATCCCTCACAATGATCAAAGGTCAAATTGAATAATTGTTCTTTCATATAGAACATAAGTGAGATGTTTCGCCTTTCTTCGAAAATTGAATTTTTCTTGCTCTACATTTCCTCACCTGTCACAGCCCCAAACTTAGTAATGATAATTAGTGTACATCTCATGAGCATGCATCATTGTTTTCAAGCATTGCATTAGATATTGCACTTGGAAAATCTTGTGCAAGTAGTGAACCTACACTTAAAAGTCTAACTCCAAAAGAAAACTAAAACAATACTACTAAAGTTCCCCTGGAAATAATTTATACAAATACTATTATAATTATTTTGAATTAAAATAATTTTCCCAAATTTTTGGGATTATTTTCAAACCTTAGAAAATTCAAACTTAATCCAATAACCCATTTCGGTTGTGGATTTATTTTTGTAAAAAATATTTTTTGAAAAGTGAGGTTTTATAATTTTTAGGGACACTAGACCTTCCCAGGAAACCCTCTGAATTATTTCAGATTTTATAGAATTTTATTTCTATTTCTTAAGCCTCAGTCAAACCTGTTGTTTGTGGTCAAATCTGATTTCCAAACTTGGGCTCAGCACTGTTGCTTTGGCTCAAGCCAGCCAACTGACTCGACCTAGCCGCCTAGCCACACCAACGGAACCAAATGCCATCAACCGTCGGTTTAAGATCGTGTGGCCCACGTGAATCGCCCGATCGGACAGTCCGAATGGCCCAACAAATCTAAGCCGTTCATTTGTGATCGAAGGGTTCCGATCAAACCCACTTAACGCATCGGCCCGCGCCCAACTCGAGCCAACTAGCTTGACCAAACCACTTAGCTACACTGCGCTAGCCTCAACCCTTTTGAACCGTCCGATTGAATTTCAACAGGCCAGATCTCGCATCTTTTCGGACGGTCCGAACGAACCATTTGATCTGAGCCGTCCATTCGAGATTGTGTGGTGTAGACGAAACCCACTCGAGCTGATCCAACCGAGCCACTTGGTTGCACCGCACCAGTCCCTGGCTCGCCCTGCTTCGCGCCACTTTTGAGCAACTGACCAGTGGGGCCCGCTAGTCAGGTCTTTCTTCCCCGCGCGCGCAGGCACGCTTAGGCCACGCTCGCCACGCGCCCGCCATGCTCTGAGCACCTCCGTCACCCCCATGACCGCACCACCCTTCCAGGCCAATCCTAGGGCATCGCCAGTTAACGCCGTGTCCATTCCCCTCTTCATCTCGGGTTAAAACCCACTCCAAGCCCATTGTCTCCCTTTACCTCTCCTCCGGCTGCCAAGGAGAGGGAAGCTCCTTTGAGCTCGTTCCTTCGGTAAAGTCCGTGCAATCAAATCTTTGAGCTCCTACTTTGCATGCCATTTTCGTTTTTGGTAATGCCGACTCTTGCTTTTGTGTGTAGATCTCGGGACAAGGACATGTCAGTTTGAGCTCTAGAGTGTGCTCGGGAATAACCCTTTTTGGCCATCTTCGTCTCCGGTCATATCCTCTCCATCTCTTCCACGTCACAATGTGCCTTAGGGTCTAACTAAGTGTTCCCCTCAACTTGTTGCTTGCTTGCCTCTCAGGAGCTTGTGCATTTGGTGTTCTTTCCTTTTTGTCGGACAAGAACCTTATTCATCCTCCTTTGTCATTGGGTAAGCCTCTTGTCGATTCCTTGCAATGGCATCGTCTTTTTAGCTTACTTAATCATTTCAGCACCTTCGTTGTATTTCATTTTGCCCCTAGAGTCTTCTCCTCGTGAGCCGCACCGCCGCCGTCGCCATTGCTAGGGATAAACCATCACCAAGCTCCTCTGGCCTTTCCATGTTTCTAGCAAGGTTCGTTGAACCTCTAGGTAGCTTATGCTTGCATTATCTAGCCCAATGCATTGTCGAGTTGTCTAATGCACTTTCACGGTGGTGTTAGCGCCGCCCAACTCAAGCGAGCCACCGCTACAGGCCACCAGGGAACTCACCACCGGCACCTTATGCTGCGCAAGGGTCTAAGGAACCCATTCCAGCCCTTGGATTGCACCGTCGTGGACTCCAGCTCCAGCAATGCTCTAGGCAATGTCGCACGCGAGGAGCTCCCCTATGTCGGAACTTCCGACCATTACTGTAGCTCGAGATTAGAACCGAATCTTGGTTGTTTAGGTTTAATCCAGGTATAACTGCGCTAATGATTGAGCCTTGTTTAGTCTTCAGTCTCTTCCAAGTGGGCCCTTACACAGAAACTAAGGAGTTAAAAGCACCTGGTTTAACTTTGAGCGGATGACTTGTGGCCTCATGTTTGGTTTAGGTGGTAGTGTAGATCTGTGTGATGCATTTTCCTTTAAGCTTATTTAGAAAGTACACTTTCAGTACTAGAAGACATATTGCAAGAATACGTCTTCGACGTCTTCCTCAGCTGGGCTAGGTCAATGTTGAAAAAGTCCACCCTTGACCCGGGTCCCGCCTGTAAGCGACTAAGGCTAGGATAGATCTCGGTGAGAAAAGAACAAAATGAGTATAGGATTTCTGATTTGAATTTTTTTTTTTACGAACAAAAAATGTAATTAACTTCAAAAGTACATAACTAATTCTCCTCAACTCCAAGATGGATGAAACCAGTTCTGATAATTCTCATTTTTAATGAAATTTATTATGAATTTGGTTTCAAACATTTCTCTGTAGCAGAAACTATTATTTTAGAGAATGATCTTTAAACCTATTATTTTGTTTACAATAGGAAAAGGTTGTTAACATGGAAAATGCATAACTAATTCTTAAAAACTCCAAATGAGTTAAACCCAAATGTTTTGAACTTATAAAAATATTCCCTATTTATCTATATAATCCTTGTATCCCCTATTGTTCTCCAAATTTTGGCCAAATAATTAAATTACTTGAATTTGAACGTATTGAAATCTGATTTTCAAATAGCCATAACTCTCACACACTAACTCCAAATGGAATAAATATTTCACCTATTTTCATCTAAAATCATGCACTTGCCATTGTTGAAAAATCATGTATTTTTTAGTATTTTGATTTTTGATGTATTTCTCGGTGTTTATCGATATCGTTATTTCTCTAGATTCCGGAGAAATTGATATTGATTCTTACACTACTGAGAGTGAACAACTAAACTACCAGCAAGGCAAGCATCATTTGAACTTTCTTTTACATCATATTTGATCCTAGTTTTGTTAAGTTAGTGCAATGATATTGCTTGCATGTTATTTTGATAATGTCGCTATTTTTGTGATGCGTAGATTAGTTATATCCTAAATCATGGCGTTATCCTTGAATTATTCAAGTACCACATGCTTAAGTTAGGATTGTGCGAAATATGGTATTCGAGTTTGCTTAGCCATGCAAGTCTAGAACGGTAGTTTGATTGTCGGGGTTAACCCGACAATTTTTGGAAACATACACTTTCCTATATTCTTTTTATTCCAGATCTTCATATCTGTTTTGTGAGTTAAATTTTGTCATTTTAAATGAGTTTTGGGGTCTGGACAAGTGTTGGCTAGTGAGGGTGCCTTCGTGCACAAATTGGGTATATAGTTGTCTTGTCCAGACCATTAAGGACCGAACTTTGGTAACGTCGTTGATTCAAGTAACACTCGTGCTACCACATGCGGAATATGGGTACTGTACTATTAAGTAGGGGGAAGGTTTTATTGTGTTAAGTCCCATGGTGGTGTAAGGACATAGAGACCGTGAAATCCTATGTTCTTTAGGAGCCGATGTAATTTTCTATAGTGTGCTCAAGTGTCGAGCTTTTTTCCTCTATGGTGGAATGGTTGTAAACCAACATTCTTCTCAAATCAATCCAAGCAATATTTCCTCAAGTTGAGTCTCATCTTGTTCTTTCTCTCTCTTTGATGACTTTTGATATTTTGGTGTTCCTATGGTTTCGTTTTGGTTCCTTACTGTGATCTTGCATGTTAGGATATGTGGGAATCTATATACGGTCATTTTGATCATCATTCACTCACGAGCAAGTTCTTGGATCAAAGTTTGAATTTCCTCGATTCTTCTGCCCTATTGTTCTCATCGAAGAAATTCATGGAACCTTGGGCTCGATCTTTTCGATCATCGATTGGAATAGGTTTCTGACCTTCTTGATGAGCTATGGTTGAAATTTGAGAGGATTTGGATGACAGATCAAAAGTTGAGTCAATTTGTGATTTTCAAATCATGATAATTTTACTATTCATCCCGATGAGAGGTCAGACCAGATGACCAGAGGTCAGACCATCCAAGGTCCGGAGAGATTGGCCATAGTTGTGGTCAGACCAGCCTGTGTGAGGTTCTTGGTGCTTTTGGTTGCTTTCTTGGGGTTCGTTGCTTTCAACGCAAGTTTTCTGTTGTGCTTGTGATCTCTGATCTTCATACCTTCCATAGCTATTAAGGTGAAGAAGAGTATAGCTCCTATTCACCCCTCTGCCCTCTAGTCACTATTTCAGTCCAACACCTTCTCATAGCTGGAATGCATCTTTACATCGGCTGTCTTCCCCAAGAAGATATCGCTCGTCTTTTAGAAGCCTTCGCTGGACTATGACCAAGTGAAGATTTCTCCTCCAATGATCATTACGTGTCTTCACCATGAATGCACATGTGTCGAAGTGCTCATTGATCCAACCACAAGTCTCTTGTGTTCCGGATACCGTCACACCGCCTCCACACTTGCACCAATTCAGGTCACACGACACACCACCTTGTACCGTGATGACCTCAACTTCCTTGGTTGTTCTATACCTCAACTCATCCCTAAGATTAGTCTCGATCCACCTCACCATTGCCCATCATCTCCATCAATGGTAGCTCCCACTCAAGTTCCTTGTCTTCACGGCTTGTAAGCACTCCGCTAGCCCAAGTCATCTTTTGGTGGAACCTTAATCGTTTTGGACCTAAGCTCTCCTAGTTTAGTCCCTATATCGCTCATCTCACCATGAAGTAACTCTGAAATCCTACAGCCATCATCAACAAGCAAACTCGTCTCCTAGCACCACACCACACACATAACCATCAATTAACACAAATGATGAGCAAATGAAACATACCTTAATGCTTCGCTCCCAAAAGCATGTCCCAATCAAGATTTGGTCCTCCTCACTATTGACAATAGTTTACTCCAAGCCACCTGCACACAAATAGACCAAGCAACCATGTCCAAGAATAGGTTCTTCACAACCTGGCCCATATTAGTCCAAACATGCAACATGCAACTTATATGCAAAGACCCCAAAGGACCCAAGCCATGCCGACACGTCAAACCAACTCAGGTCACACACCCTAAAAACGACCACTGGTCAGAGCGTGAAACCATGCCGGTCAAACCATGACCAGTTAGACCTCCAACCAAAGGTCGGTCAGATCACGCCCAAAACAGTAGAACCCACTCAGACCAATCATCGGTAATAGGACACTGGTCTGACCACATGTCCAATACTGGTCAGACCACGATTCTCAAGACCAGCCTGATCGCTAACCATAGGCCGGCCAGACATCTCTTGACTCGGCACTTACACCTATTCTAGGAAAATTTGACCGCCATCCTTCCACCAGTTAGACCGCACTTGCTCCATCCCCAAAACAATCTCTTTGGAAAAATTCAACCGTCATAAAAAAGGTCGGTTGAACTACGCCTAGCGAGTCTGATCGTGCCCACAATGCCGGTCAGACCGCACCCTGCGGTCAAAATGCGCTCCATGTAGTAGTCAGATTGCTCACCCTGAACAATCCAGAAATGAGAAAACCCATGTGGTGAGACCGCACCCCCATTATCGGTCAGACCACAAGACATGACAAAGACTAAATTTTTAGGAACTTGCAACTCACTGCAATTTGCAATCTCCACAAAGCAAACTCCAACCAAAATAACCAGGATGACAATTACTCAACACAACAATTTGTCAGCGAGTACTGGCCGATGCCACCTAGCCCCTCCTCCTCTGCCCTACCACCCCCACCACTGCTTGCGTCCCTCCCTCCCAGGCTCCGGCGGCGACACCATAGTAGGATCTGCCAACGACGGCCACCTCCCCCACCTAACCACTCCCCGAATCTCATCGCCACCGCCCGCTACCCTCCTCCGCTCCGTGGCTGAGGAGGTGCTGCTGCCACCTCTGCAGTGCTGCCCCCTCCTCACTCTAAACTCGGGGCTTCGGTGAACCCTAAACCTAACTCGTTACCTCCATTGAGGACACCGCCGTCAGCGGTAGCTAGAGAAGTAGACGAGGAGAGCCTGGACGGAGCTTCACCATAGACGAAGATGGAGGTGGGCCACAGCATGAATCTTGGCGCAAATTGGCCATTTTGAAATTTGACTGATTTCCACCTAAAAAAACAGTAGAATGTTGTATAGCACTTCCCCTCGTGATATCAAGCAAGGTGCTTGTAGTATAGTGGTGAGTATCCCCGCCTGTCACGCGGGAGACCCGTTCGATCCCGGCAACGCCCGATGTTTTGTCTTATTTTCTCTTTCTCACGTATGCAACTCACGTTCTATTGAACATTTTTGTTGCTTAATATTTGTATTTCACCGCTTTCTTAGGTCGTATTCACATGTTGCTTCGATTCTGAAGCTAATATATACGTGCGCAGAGCTCGAAACGTCAATCAAGCAAGGACGTCGCTTCGTAGAGTCCTCATCAGAAAACGTCTGCACAGGATCATTTCATTCCTTGTATATATACGTGGCCATCATCATATAAGCCATAGTTTAGATTAAGTTGCACAAGCTCTTCCATTTGTCTCTCACGCATCCTCCGCTGTCCTGCCCGGCGGAAAACCTAGCGGACTCGTTCGCATCGATCGATCGCAGACTCCGCCGGCCGGCCTCACTCTCGATCGATCTCACGCTGCCGGCCGTCACCACGCTAATATTGTGCGCGTGCCTACGTACAACACGCACATACGTGAGCTATCCAACACGTACCCGTACGCGCGTGCTGGGCTGGGCGCCATCGGCACGTAGCTGAGCCATTACGCAGCACTGCAGCAGGCGCGCGCGCGGCATGTCGTCGTCGAGACGGTGGGCGTCCGCATCCGGCACGGACCTGCCGGCCCGGTCGCCGCTCCCCGCTGCGGCCCTGTCCCCAGTGCGCCAGAGCGCCCGCCGCTCCGTCTCCCGCTCCGACCCTGCCTCCGGGGCCGCCTCCCTCGCCCGCGCCCTCTGGCCTTCCTCCTCCAACGGCAAGAACAGCAGGAAGGCGTCGCCGTCACCCCTGTCCTCCGCGCCGCCGTTAGCGTCGTCGGCGTCAGCGTCAACAGTAGCCACCCTCTCCGACCACCTCATCAACGATGCCCTGGACAGCGCGCCCGCCGTGCCACAGTCGCTCTCCCGCCAACGCAGCTGTACCGAGCTCTCGCGCTTTTCGGACGCCGAGGCCGAGGCCAGGAAGATAGGCAGGTCAGCCGGCAAGGGCGGCCACGCGTTTGGTCGCTCCATGCGCTTCCTCCCGTCCACCAAGCCAGCTGGCGTCACGCTCACACCGGGACGCTTCGCGCCGTCCGACCTTCGAAGGCTCGCCGGCTCCCTGGACGCCGGCGCCGACGTCGCCAGCTCCGAGTCGGAGTGCAGCGACGCTTCCAGGGGCTCCACCCCGAGGAAGATCCCCAAACCACACTCGCCGTTGATAGCACGTATGAGCTCAGTCCGTCTGCTCGGGTCGAGCAACACGCAGTGGGCGCTCTCGCCGGGGCGGCGTAGCGGCTCACCGCTCAAAACGCTGGCGACGGTGCCGGAGCCGGAGACCAAAGGCAAGAAGAGCCTGATAAGCCTAGGGTGGGGCCATCTCTTTAACCGGAGAAAGGCCGCCGCGGACACGTCCGTGGCCACGGCGGCGACCACCGTACTGTCCTTGCCGGTCTCACGGACCAGCGGAGGAGGGGAGGTCTGCCATCAGATGAGAATGATGCATTGCCGGCTCTTGCAGTGGCGCTACGCGAACGCCAAGGCAGGCGCTGCTGGAAAGAGCAAGCTGACCATCGCTGAGGTATGTATATGTATGGATAGTTCAATGCAAAGTTGGTTAAATTCATCAATGATTTTATATGTATATGCAATAGCAAATGGTATGCACATGTCTTGATTTGCTTAAATGTGCGTAGGTTGAATTGATGGGTACATGGGCCAGGATGTCAGAGTTGAGAGGGAAGGTTGCGAGGAAGCGAGTGCAGCTCGAGAAGGAGAGGCTGAAAATTAAGCTGAACACCATACTCTCTTCTCAGGTTCATACATATATGTTGGTTTGATCTGATACCTGTTTGTTTTCCATCTCACAAAATTTGCACCTCAATGCTTAATTTTCTGAGGAGATGATGCAACCATGATGGATACAATTCTACAGATGAGAAGTCTGGAGAGCTGGGTGCAACTGGAGAGCAAGCATGCCTCTGCTCTGGCGTCTACCGTAGGTTGCGCTCGGGCAGCCGTTTGCAGGCTTCCTCTTACTAATGGCGCAAAGGTATGTGTTTTTGGGATGCAGTGTTTGTGATTTCTGTTAAATAAGGAGATGGGTGTGTTTAGAAAGTGATCTTGAAATGAACGCTTCCATAGAAACTGTACATATATTTTAGCAATGAATGAATTTGTTGTTTGTTCCTTCAGTCTATCCAATAAAATGGGACATTGCCAAATGAAACGCATGTTAAAGAACTGTCGCTGGCGAGTCCAGTCTGAACGATCACCTCGTAGGCAAACGTGAAATCACATCAATGAATGCAAGAACAAACAATAGATTGAACACACAGAGAGACAAAGGTATACGGGGTATTCTTCTTCTCTTTATTTCTTCTTCAAGTGATCAGTCTTTTACAATGACTAGCACCCTATTTATAATCTAGAGACCCTGCTAGGGTTTGGATGGGGTGCCCACCAATGGGCTAGCTGCTGGGCCAAACCTATGGTTTCCCAACACTCCCCCTTGGGCACCCATCCTTACATATACATGTCTCATCAAAATTTCATAAAAACTCAGTGGAAAAATTTTGGAGAAAGAGTACATTATACACATTCTGCTGTACTACATGAATTACCTCATTAAAAACCTTAGTCGAGAAACTTCAGGAAAACTCGTCAAAGGAAAAAAGAGTACAATCCACCCAATTTCATTTAATCTTCAGGATTTATTCTTTAGGTACTCAATCTTCGTGATCAAGTTTCAATAATGAGTTCATAAAGATTCTCCCCCTGAATTCTGTACTTCTCTAAGTCTCATCATTCCAATTCCACGTATGCACCTTTCAAAACTAGATGCTGGAAGTGACTTAGTAAATAGATCTGCAAGATTTTCACATGACTTAGTATGCAGTACTTTAATTTTGTCCATCTTTTACAATTCATGAGCATAAAAGAACTTGGGTTGATATACTTTGTGAGATGACTCTTCATATAACTCATTTGCACTTGTGTAACACAAGCTGCATTATATTCATAGATAATAGTAGGAGTTTGTGCAGTATTAAATCTACATGACTGCTTGATGTGATGAATCATCCGTCGAAACCAAACACATTCTCGTGAGGCCTCGTACGGTGCTATGATTTCCGAGTGGCTCATCGAAATTGATAGAAGACTTTGCTTAGACGATTTCCATGAAATTGTAGTTCCACCACATAGGAATACATAGCATGTTTGCAACTTGGTTGTATACGGGTCTAACAGGTACCCATCATCTGCATAGCCATTCATAGACAGATCTTGGTTCTTTCTGTAGAACAGACCAAGGTCTTTGCTTCCTAGGAGATATCGAAAGATGTCCTTTATTCCATGTCAATACCTTCTGGTAGGTTCTGCACTATAACTTGCTAATAGGTTCACGGCAAATGCAATGTCCGGTCTAGTACAGTTTGCTAAATACATGAGTGCTCCTATTGCACTTAAGTATGGAAATTCTAGTCCCAGGACTTCCTCCCCCTCTTCTCTAGGTCTGTACAAATCCTTATCTTACTGCAAAGATCTTTCGACCATTGGCATTTTACCAGTGTATGTCTTTTCAAATCCAAACATTTTTAATATGTTTTGAGTGTAGGTTGACTAATGTACTAATGTCCCTTCAGGGGCATGCTCAAGCTGCAAGTCTAAGCAATATTTGGTTTTACCTAAATTTTTCATTTCGAACTCCGACTCCAGGTAAGCGTTTGTTTTCTTAATACCTTCTAGGGTTTCGATGATATTCAGATCATCTTCATACTCTAAGATTATACAAAATCTATCCTGAGATCATCATATAAATACACAGGGATAATTCTTATTGTTCGTGTAGCCTTTCTTGCATAGAAAGTCGTTTCAAGCGATTATACCACATCCTGCCTGATTGCTACAGTCCGTACAATGAATTTCTAAGTTTCACACTGTACATATTTTCTATTTGCTCTGTCTTGGTTTGGGATAGGGATACATTCAGGTACTTCATATAAATGTCCAAATCCAAATTTTCATAAAAGTATGCAATTACCACATCCATCATTTCTAAATTCAAGCTTACTACCATTGAGATTAAATATCTAAAGGTAATTCCGCCTATGACCGGGAAATAGGTTTCTTCATAATCAACTCCTAGACGTTGAGTGAAACCTTGGGAAACGAGTCTTGCTTATTTTCATTTATCTTTCGAACAAATACCCACTTATGCCCTACAGGGTGCACATGGGGAGGTATGCGGTTTACATGCCCAAACACATCTCTTTTATTCAGAGACAATAATTATGTTTCTATTGCCTTCTTCCAATCTTCTCAATCTGATATTTTCTTACATTCAGCGAGCAATGCAAGTTCTAGATCAAGATCGATGATTGTGACAATTTTCTTTACAAAGTAAATATTGACATTGGTTGTTGTGTTATTCATAGATTCTCCTGTGGTCACAAAGTTTATAGCAATTTTTTCAAGGGGCGATTCTTCGAATGCTTCTACTTGTTCACCACTACTTCCAATTACGGGGGCAAGTCCCTTTAGTTTTCTAGCTCCGATGTGTGCACGCACATCCATGCTGGTATCTTCCTCTATGGGAATATTCAAATCCGGTATGCCTTTTACGAAAGGTTTCATACTGGTGCTAGGTCCCAACTAGCTCCCCTTCTAGTTTTAGGGAACTTCAGTGATCGGCTGTGTTAAGTCCTTCTTATCTTTTTTCACCAAGCGTCCCTGGTTACTTGGGATTCGAGCGGCCAAAGTTCTCATCCTTTTCTGAGGCCTTACGACAGGATTAGGGATAACTTCATCGGTATTTCAACCCTCTCCATTGCATTACGTGTAGGCACATGCGACTTGGTCACGCTCTTCAAATCACGAAAGTGATCAGACAGTTGATTCACTAATGCTTGCAAATCAATTATCTTCTGGACTTCAATTACCTTCTGGACTTATTTATTTGCTTCACTAGTGCACGGGTCATGTGCATAGACTCTCTTGGCTTGCCACGTTATTTCCTGACATTTTTTCATTAAGGGGTTCATTTCCTCCCCCTAATGATGGGAAACTATCTTAATCAAATATGCTATCAGCGAAGCGGACGGTATTCAAATATCTAGTCATAGGGTCTAAACACTTGATTATGGATGCTGTCTCACATATATCTCAGACTTTCGGAGAGAGCCCATTACAGTCCGCTATGGTGCTGACCCTTGCAACCAAATCTGCGAAGATAAGAAATTTTTAGTGCTAACTCTTGCGCTAGTTGCATAGGTGGATGGATGTTATATGCCGGTGGTCTAAAATTGATAAGAGTTACTGCGTGCAAGACTACTTCTCCCAAACATGTAGTTGATAAATTACAATTCTGAAAAATCCATTAGTCCATTCTGGGTGTGGACATGCGGTACGGAATGCTTAACTTTAATTCTCATTTCTATGCAATAATCATCAAATGTCTTTGAAGTAAATTCTCTAGTGTTGTTCATTCTGATGGACTTCACAAGATGATCTGGGAAATTATTTTTCAATTTTAATTATCTATGAGACTAGTTTTGCAAAAGCATAGTTTCTCGTAGACAATAAACATACGTGCCACCATTTCGAGGAAGCATCGATTAGCAAAATAAAATACCTAAATGACCCTGACAGGGGCTATATAGGACCGCAAATGCCTCCCTGGATACGGTCCAGGAATGCAAGGACTTCATCATTCGCTTTCAGAGCAGAATGTCTAATAATTAATTTTCTAGTGGTATATGCGGGGCACACAAAATCTTCCTGATTTGGAAAATGCTTTACATCGATATTATGTCCCTGTGAATTGTTAATTATAATTCTCATCATTCTAAGACCTGGATGGCCTAATCTATCATGCTAGAGACAGAAAAGTTCATAGCTTCTAAATATGGTTTTCAAGGGCAGTATAGGCTGCGGATACCTTAATATTAGTGTAGTATCTCCTAGTTTCATATGAAGGAAGTCGTTCTAATACCTTTTTTCCACTTTCTTCATGCTTTGTAATGAGCAGGTATTCCTTATCATACTCTTCTTCAGTCTCTACGTGGAAACTGTTAACGCGAATATCCTTGAGAGTTCTAGTCGATTCTAGGTACAACAAGGCTTCTTTAATGACCAAAGTTGTGCCCATCGGGAGTATAATTCTGGCCCTTCCTAAGCCTATTATGCAACTATTGTTGTCTGCGATTGTCGTAAGACTACCAGCATTCTTGTTGATCGACTGAAAAGAAAACCGTCTCTCTCAAGATGGTATTCATTGTGCCGCTATTTGCTAAGCACACTTCCTCCATAGGGCGCCACACGCGTTCTAATACTTCAAATATCATAACATAACTTGCTATTATAAATACAGGAAAACTAAGCCTTGCAGGACTCATCATAAGAATTTAATGTTTTGCTCTCATAAAGATTACAACCATTATTTAAAGTTCCATCACAATTGCAAACTGCAAGTGACTGTAAAAAGATCTAACTGCATTGCGTGCACTAGATCGAATCAACGAAGTATGTAGAAACTTCTGCCTGAATCTGCTCCATGGCGATCTTCTCCTCTTGGGCAACTACGGCTGCTGCCGCTACGATGTCCAAAAGAGGGGTGATGGATGCTACTACTGGGCTATCCACATCCATGAGTGCAACTAATGGCTGTGGATCATCTGTGCCTATAATGGTGAGGTGTGCCTCATGCTGTCCTTTACCCTTCTTCTTAGACCGGAAAGCATCAATAATGTACGACCCACGACCTTACCCTTTTTGCCCCTCTCCTTTATGAGAGGCTTCCTCACCTTGTAGCTGCTAGCATTGGCTTCATGGCCAAAATTGCTACTCAGCGGCTGTGAGATGTAGTTCTTCTTTAGAATATCATCTTGAGCTTCCACAACTTGCATGATGTCAATCAATTTGGCATACTCCTTGTAGCCGTTTTGATGATAATTGCGTGCGGGTTGCACCACATTCGGGTGAAAGGTAGAAAGAGGCTTCTCAATCTTCTGCTAATCCGTAATTACCTTACTACAGAGTTAAAGACTAGTGCAAATTTTGTACAATTCTGGCCATGCTGGACCAGTTTTCGAACTCTCGGTTTGTGATGCCAGTCATCTACATATTTCATGCAAAGAGTTCATAAGATTACTGTTGGTAATTTGCATAAAATAGTTACAAAATTCTCATATTGCTCTTCGAACTTCTGGTTCGTTATACCATAATTTTCTATGCATTTTTCATGATTCACTGCTATTTTCAGTGATTAAAAGTAATATAAACAATCACAGATAATCAAAATAGCAAATACAATAAATAAATTGCATAGAAATAATAATAACAGAGTTAAACATACTTCAAATGCTCAAAATGATTCAAAATTTGAATTCCTGAGGACCATTTCTGCTGGAATATGAATTTTTTGTGAATTCAGCAATTTTCAGGGGCTAAACCGCTAAATTTCAATTCTGAGAAATTTTCACGCAATTTTTCAATTTCTGAGGGCTTATTCTGCAAGAATTTATTTCCCAAAATATTTTCTCATAATTTTCAGAACTTTGAGAGTTTATTTGCAAATTTTCAATTTTGAGAAAAAAAAATTGCGTAATTTCAGAAAACCTGATGGCCTTTTTGCAAAAATCCAGGATTTTCTTTTCTCCTTTTTTTTACTTTCCAAAAAAATTGGGCCAGCCTTCTTAGTCCGGCTGTTTTGGCCCATTCTGGTCCACTGGCCCATAAGGCCGGTTCTAAAAACATTTACCTGAATATTGAGATTTTGTCCCAGTGCTTGGAAGGTACATAAGCTGTTCATTAGTTGTAATCTGATAATCCATAATTAAAGGTACCTAAAGTTTGGGCTAGGTATTAACTTAAAGATTAGGTGGAAGCTTAGATAAGTAATTCTATATCATTGTCAAATCAAAAGGTGAAGGGTAATTTGGTAAAAACACATGTCACTGTAATTGGGCGTAATCGTTTACAAATTGAAATATTCCTTTGCATGGCTGTGAGATGGAATGGAAGAGGGAGAGGTCACACGAGCAGGCAAGGTTCAGCCGTGTGGCCGAAGGCAAGAAGCGTTGCGACTGTGCCCGTCATTGGAGGGGGTGCAGCTGTGCAAGTGAGCCGACGGGTAGGGAGCCAATGATGCGTGAGCCAACGAACATGGACGCGACGAGGCATGGCAGCAGATTGCTGATTGAGTAACTAAAAGAAATTTACACGTTGTATGAGTAATTTCCGTGGTTTTTTTTCACTAGGTTCATTTAATTGATTATGGCAATCTATGGCACAAAGGGCTTGGCAAGGGAAGACATGAATCGGAGTGAGTAATTGACTATGGACTAAGTAACCAAACATGGATTACATAGCTTTCCCACAACTTACTGATTATCATAGAGGTAGATCGAAATTTCACAGAGAGGTAGATCCACAACGGCTCCACAGATCGGATCTGAATGAGTGCAAAGGGGTATAGGAGGCAAAGGGGAGGATCGGAGAAGTCATGGATATGGGAAGGGGAGAGTGCGGCTGGCAGTTAGTTTGGAGATGCACCTTGGCAGCAGAAGGAAGACGGCAACGGGCGCAAAAGATGAGGGTTAGGTCGAATGTACAGGGTTCAGTCCAAGAACAATTACTTAATTACCCATGTTTACAAATTTCTCCTTCCTAAGTTGCCCTTTACAAATCAACGGTTGATCTTTTTTTGAGACAAGGTACCTGAGGTACCTTGCAAGCAGTAGCACCAGTGTCTCCTGATTATTTGGGTCACAAGATTACAGTTTTTAGCACAAGAAAGGATTTCACTATCTTCATTTTCATAGTTGTAATGTTTCAAATACATTTCCAAACATATACAACTATTTTGTTCAGAGCAACACCATAGACACCTATGTTACAACCCTGAATTGTTCATTCATATATAGGTCTCCCTGCCATCAATGGCATCCATTCTACAACAAGTGCTTGAGCTCACAGTGACTACCAAGGCAACAGTGAGCTCATTTAATCCCATGGTAAGCAAATACGCAAAAATAAGCTCAAGGTTCATGTTATCGTTTCTAAAGGGTTTACTGATTGGAAATTTGTCTTTACTACTAGTCTCAGGATACAGCATTGCTTACCTCGGAGCTAGTGCGCGTGGCAACTG
Organism: Phyllostachys edulis; assembly: GCA_036346405.1. Lineage (NCBI taxonomy): Eukaryota > Viridiplantae > Streptophyta > Magnoliopsida > Poales > Poaceae > Phyllostachys > Phyllostachys edulis. Next base: position 44,438,290 of record CM070550.1, on the reverse strand, counting down.
AAGAGCATGCTCTCTTACAAGAGTTTATCGAGTTGCTTGGTCGCGCCTCTGCGCTGCAGGTTGCTTCGATATTTCTTTCATGGAAAAAAATTCTCGCGAATGTCTTTTCGGTTATTTTATTAGAACCAATTCTTATTCACATCTTCGATTGTTTGTGCTAAATCTGCAGGTTGAAGAACAGAGCTTGTCTTGCCATTTGGTGCAGTCGTCGTCACTAAATATTGTGACTTGTGAGCGTGGATTAGTATGATCATGGCGCACATGCATTTTTGTCGCATGACCAACTCGAAATGTGTTGTACACTTTTGTAACACCAGATACACTGATCAGAACCGGAGTCCTGCTGATCCTAGAAGAACATGATCAGGTCAAAAAAAAGGTTAGCACTCTGCGAAGAAAGGAAGAAAGAAATACTACATGCTCACTATCTTATGAGCTATTGCTAGCTACATCTAATAAAAGTTTGTGTATTGCAACGGTGATTCGGATGCAGCTCCTTAGCAGGCAAAAGGAAAAGGCTGAGTTGAACTCTAAAACCTTGTTGGTTATTTCGAAACTTAGAACTCAAACCATAGTCTTATACTACATCCGTCCAAAAATACTGGACGCTCATTAGTTCATATTCAGTGAAACCAACGACATGCATTAAAAAAACGGAGGGAGTATATTGTTCACATTATTTTAATAGTTCTGAATCCCGGAATTTTGTCGTGGCAACCTGTCGAACCCAGGAGTAAGATTCCTGGATTATCTGTATATTTTATGCTAGTCCAAGAATAGCTAGTGTACACAGCGTAAACAAAGATGATAACATTTATATTACGCATAATTTTATTGATATAAGTACCATAGTTTAACACGTACGGCTCACAAGCCAATATTAAAGTAAATAGCAGAAGATGAAGTAAAGGTAGTAGTAGAGCCCAGCAGATTTATCACAGGTAATCAACTGGGGCAGGTACCTAGTCATCGAAATCCTCACTGGTTGCAAAGTCCTACTCTAAATAACAATTTATTAAACAAGTGTGAGTACAAAATGTACTCGTAAATTACACCCATAACAGAGGTGATGTATGCATTGATATTAACAAAGGAAGGCTTACTATGGTTCTTTGTACATTAAAACAATATTTAGCATTTTTTTAATACACTAAGCAAGTTTGAAGGCAAGGCTTATACAATATTGTAAAAATATTTGTTGAGTGAAAAACTGGAGCAGGATAAACCTCCTAACACCAACTACACTTTTGGTGAAATATAAACCTCCTAACACCATTTTATACAAGGCTAACTGCCAAGTTTTCCCACATGGATTACACCATCCATAAAATCATTTTTTGACAAAACATTTTTAAAATCTAAAGTTTAATCCACCAAAGGCTTTGCTCAGCATACTCATGGCCGTGGGTACAACTATTTGAATAGTTTTTACACTCTGCAGAGATTGTACAACTTTACCAATAAGAGATAATCAACTTATATTGTCGACCATGGCATGCTTCCCTAGACGTGTGACAAAGTGATTATCACAAGTCCTTCACAATGCGTAATCAAAAAGTGGTCCCGTCGCTAAGGTTTCACTGTCGAAGGGTTAAACCACCTAGTTGGAAGACCCCTCTTGCACCTTGTGGGAATAAATGTCTATCTGACACCCACATTCAACCGAACGGTGCAACTGTTAGTGGGACGTTGTAAATTAGTTGGCTAGGTCTGTTCCATACCAAACTTGTAATATCCTGTTTAACTAAATGAGAAATTGAGGAAGCAAAGGATGTAATTAAGGTTGAATTTTAGGTTTTAGAAGGGGGATTAGAATCTGGGCCGATAGCATGGTGGTAAGACCTCCAGGTGGTGGTAAGACCTCCAGGTGTGAGGCTACCAACCAGGGCTCGAACCCTGGTTCTCACAAAAAAAAGCCTCTCGCTGTGTGTTCCCCGTGGTTGTTACACAGTCGCTAAGCGGTCGCGTACGGGTAAGAGCCGGCTTTTAGGGCTTTTTCTAGACCTTAATGAAATGCCTTTGGGATGTCTCTCCCCTTAGGTCTAGTTTTTTTAGAATCTGGGCCGAAGGCCCACGTAGTGCTTTGGCCAAGGGGAGATGGGTCGGCCTTTTATGTGGAGCCAGGGGGTGGCATCCCCCAAAACCCTAGCCTGTTCATTTATTTTCTCTGCCCCCTTGTGCAGCCGCCTTTCCATTTCTTTTCCCTGTTTCTCCAACGCCGCCGCCGACTGCCATGGCCACTCGTTTTCTCCTTCCCCTAGCTATACACCATCATGGGCATGGCCGATGTTGCCGCAGCGGTTTCTCTCCACCTCCTCCGCTGCCTTTGGCGGCGACGGCATCGTGATCGGCGCCGACGAGATGGACGCATCATGGGCGATCGTGGACCTCCCGTGGACGATCCTTCACCCGGCTCCTCCGTGCCCACCTCGGTGACGGCCTCGCCCACACAGGCCGGCCGCCGAGGAGGTGAAGGCCAACCCGCCCACCGCCGGAGGCGGCGTGATCCGGTTCGAGAGGAGGCGACTCGAGGAGGAGCTTGCAGCCAGCATGGATTCCGACCTCTGGGTCTTGCGCCTAATGGCCGCCAAGCGCCAGCACGTGCAGCATCACCATGCTACCACCGCGTCCCACCACGATCGTTTTGGGTATGATGATATTGAACCAGAGGACGAGCTTGCTCAGCTCTGCTCCACCCGGCCCGACTGCCTCCGCCGCCGTCGCCGGTCTCCCCAACTTCGGTTGCTCCTTCCTCCCCACCGACTACATCTCACTGCAGCAGCCTAGTCCTGTTGGTGTTTGATGAAATGCCCACAAGGGAGTGTCCTGTTGGTGTTTGATGAAATGCTCATGTGGCACAGCATAGATGGAGGTGGCTACTTGGAGGTGATTGTTTCATGGTCTGATGGTAGTGGGGTTGCACAAGCTACCGTTGAAGGCCACGTCCTGGTTAGTGTCCTGTATTAGATTATTAGGTAAGACATACGATGACAGCATATATGATCTTTTGTATGCTCGCCTTTGATAATTTGATGCTTAGTTGATGCACATGTTTGATGGTGGTGTTTCGGCTGTGGCTAACACTGAGGTGGTGGTGAACTGTCAAACCCAGGAGCGAAAGATCCCGAACCCTCTGTGTTCATACACCAGTCCAGGATTTCCGGTGTACATAGTTACAAAAGTGATAACATAAACATATCTCGCATTGCATTAATAGTAAATCAGAGTTTATTACAAAAGAGGCTTACAAGCCAACAATAAAGAACACAATGAAGACGAAGAAGATGTAGTAGAGTCCAGCTTAATCCGCCACGTGCAATCGATCAGTAGCGGCCTAGTCGCCGAGATCCACACCGATGGTGAAGTTCTTCTCCTCTCAAATTTGTTTGCATAAAGCAAGTATGAGCACAACCATCGTGCTCGCAAGTTACACCCACAAATAATGTAATGACATGCATACATAAGATAAACAAGGGATATTGGGTGGTTTATTTGCATAAAGCAAGATTTTCAATTTTAAATAATCATATTAATTTCCAAGGCCATTTTTATACTATATCTAAAATCAGATTTTAAACAACAAGTTTATAGTGTGGATAACCTCCATATTTGAATGGTGAAGGATACCCTCCTATCACAATGGCTAACCGCCCAAATTTTTCCCACAGGACTAACCATCCTGGAAACATCTGTTGAAATCACTTTTTAAAAACCAAAAACAAGTCTAACTCGGAGTGGCTTTGCTAGCATGTCCATGACCGCGGACACGGCTATTCGAATAGTTTTCTACTCTGCAGAGGTTGTACACTTTACCCACATGACATGATTCCTCTAGTTTGTTTGGCATCCGTCAATGCCACCTCTCACTGTCGAAGGTAAGAAGTCTAGAGTTCATGACAAGGCCTTTACAATGCATCATCCCACCGCAGCCCACTCGCTAAGGTTTCGCCCCTTTGGACTAACCATCCGCAGTTCGTGGCCCCTCTTGCGCCTGTGGGAATAAAATAGTCATGAAAGACAGGCCATGAAAGACCACCCACGCATGCATGTGATAAACTACGATGGAACTCTACAAATTAATCAGCCAGATCCCACGCCTCATTCTGGAGACATGTGGTTGTACGGTAAGGCATAGCAAGGTGCGGCTCAAAGACCGGTCCTTAATCGACTTGGGCATCTTTCAAATCAAACCCTGGGCTTTAATCCTAACCAAATTAAACCCGTGCATAAACCTGCACCCACCATTCAACCATTTCACCCAAGTCCAAACCATTTTGATTTTATTTAAGTAAAAACCATCTTTACAAATTCTCTATGGTAAAACAATACCATAGATTTAATTTTAAACAATTTTGTAATGGTTTGGCTAAATCCTCCCAAAAATCAAAATCATGGTCTAAGCATTTGCTAAGCATTTCCAAACAATTTATCTATGGTGACAAAGGGATGACATTTCAATATTCAAAATTGGCCATACAATAACAATTGGAATAACTAAGCATTTAAACAGGGCATTAAAATAATTGACTAAAAATATGCATTCAATAATAATTTTAAAAATTGAATTAAATAACTTTAAAATACTAGGAGCAATATGGTCAAGGGTGTAACTTGCCTTCATTGAAGTCTTGACTCTCTAAATCCTCCGAAGGATCTAACTCTCCGGAATCGTCGAAGTCTATACGCGAAAGTATGACAAATTCAAATGAAACTCAAATAAATTCAAAAAGACAAATTAAAATAATTCCAAATGAAATAATTTTATTTTGTTTAGCTAGATAATAATTTTCTAATATTTTATCAATTTGAATCACCCAATTTGGAATTAGGGTTCAAAAGATATGAATTTTACAAATTTAAAATCTAAATTTGTAGTTTAAATCATTTCAAATTCAAACAGATAGTTTAAACTTACTCCAAATCAAATAATTATATTTTATTTAGCTAGATATTAATTTTATAAGATTTTAGAATTTGGAATCATTCAATTTGGAGTTAGGAATCAAAAGATATGAATTTTACCGGTTTGAAACTTAAATCTGCCATTTAAACCTTTTTCTGATTTATTTTCCTAAAGGAAATCTATTTACTGCGCAATGCTGACATCAGTCCTAAGGTTTTAGGATTCAAAAATAAATAAACCTGACTGGTGGGCCCCACGTGTCATAGACACAATCTATATCGACCAAGTCCATGGAGTTTTGGGGGGTTTGATGTGGCACGGGTTTGATGCCATGTCGCCAGGATCGGCAACGTGGCACCCACGTGGCGTGAGGTGGCGTCCACGGCGGCGCGCCACGCCGGCAAGGGCGGCGGCGGCTTTTCGGCGTCGAAGCTCGCCGGCGCTTACGCCGCCACGGCGAGCTCCGCCGAGGCTCAACGCGAAGAGGGACGACGTGGAAGCTAGGGCTCACCTTGGACGCGAGCGGGCACGACGGAGTGACCGGCGGCGAGGTAGAATGCGGCGGCGGCGGCCTTGTAGCGACGGCGGCGTTCCGGTGGCTCCCAATACAAACGGTTGAGCGCACGGGGACGGCGAGGATGCGGCCGTTCCGAAGGTACAGGCGGCGGCGGCGAGGAGGCGACGCCAAGACGGAATCGAGAAGAAGAAGCGCATGGGCAAGACAAGAAAACTCAACCGGTGAAAATAGGAGGGAGAGGAGGAATGAGTGGCGGACCGAGTTGAGGAGTTTGCCGCACCCGTGCTCCTTTTATAGGGCCAGGAGGAGAGGAGGAGATCGTGGGTGGGGCGTCATGGCGTGGTTGTGGCAGGCGCTGCAAGCAATCCCAAGATTTGGGAGAGGGAACGGGGGAGTGGAGGCGAGGGGCGAGGGCGCGGTCGTGCGTGTCTGGGGCCGTGAAGGTCGGGTGGTTGAAGACGCTGGTTTGGACGGCTCTGAGTGGCGGCAATGGCGCCGCCGCTTGGAGAAGAAAGGGAGAAGACACGCACTGCCCCACTTGGCGCGAGGGAGGAGGATGCCGGGTGGGGCCGGCTCGGGTGAGAGAGAGGAGTGGAGCGATTGAGGCTTGGGCCGAAACAGAGAGGAAGTGGGCCGGTCCGAAGTGAAATCGGCCCAAAATGATTTTAAGATTTTTTTAAATGGGTTTGTAAATTTAATTAATCCGATTAATTCGAAAAGGCTTTAGAAAATAGCAAATAAAATCCAAAATTTCTAGAAAAATTCACAGAAATTCCTAGAGTTATTTTGGACTTAATAAAATTATTCCCAACTTAAAGTTGGCTTTTAATTTTGCAAATAAATTATTTTGGTTTTAAAATAATTAGGAAAAAGCATTTAAAATTTTAGAAAATTCTCAAAATTAATTTAATTTTTATTTTTCAACTTTAACTCAAATAAAACTTTAAAAACTTTAATAAATTTTATTTTTGACTTTTAAAACTTTAGAAATTCAAATAAAGCAATCACACTCTTTCAAATTTCGAAAGTCCAACAAAATAATAACTTTAATTGATTTAAATTGGTAATGTAACTTTGGTCGTTACATGAACCCCGATGCTAGAGCGTTCTACCTTTGGTCTTCTATCTCGCGGTTGAGGCAAGTGCAAGTATTATTAATGAGTTGTTATATTGAATACTTGATGAATGCCATAGTTTAATGATGATGCTTACTACTTAGTAATGTTGACGAGCCTGAGTGCTATAGTTTAATGATAATGTTTTATGACGATGCTTATGTGGTGAAGCTTACATGGAAATGTTTACATGACGACACATGCTAATGTTTATGTGATGACGCTTACATGGTGGTGTTTACATGAGAATGCTTATATGTCAATGTTTAAATGATGATGTTTACATGGTAATAGTTTCATGATTGATGGCAATATTGATGGGCCAAGGTGAGCAATGAGACCACTTTGTTAATGATGACAATGATGAGTTGGTATCGTGCTTTAAATCTTGCATCATGCCATTCATTTCTGAACCTTGGACTACGTGGTAGCCAAGGGGTTGTTTCCTTGAGGTCCTCGTCAAGCATTGGATGGACGTTAGGTCTCCATCATGCATTGGACGGGCTTTGTTCCCCACACCCGTGGAAAAGTCATGTAACTAATCCGGTGAGGTCGATGAGAACTATTACATAACTTGGAGTGTGGGCTTGGATCCCTGTGCCTAGAGGGCACAGGCCGTGAGTAGGTATCGACGGATATCCTACTCGGCATTACTGGTAATTGGTAAGATGTGAAGAAGGTGTATTCATGATATGCCATTGCATTTTTGCATAAGATATGGATTTGTCAGTTTGGCTTATAATGTTATTGTTCATGATGGGATTGTTGTTCCCTTTGACTGCTTATGATGCTATCATAAGAGATGGGTTTGTGGTATATAATGTTGTGTTCTTAATGGAATTGTTTAATCCCTTTACCTACTTATGATGCTATGTATGATTTGCTATTGCATGTTGCTGAGTCGTGGACTCACACTTGCTGTGTTGTGCTTGCTAGGTACCTCTCAAGGCAGCAACATGCATGGGAAGGGTGTTTTGATTGTGATCTTGGACAGCCCAGTTAAGCTCTTAATTCCTCGTTGTTTAAGTTCATTCGATGGATTAGACGGTTTGATTTCGATTATTTTATCACTCTCGCGGCTTGATTGGTTGATGATGCTTTAGATGTAGCTATTCAGTCATTATCAGCTTGAGCTTAGTAAGGTAGGACTGCTTTAACTTAGTTGCTAAAGAGAAGGCTTCATGAATTGATTTATGTCCAATTGATAGATGTTATGCCCCTATTGAGTAACTTATAGATTGCGCTAGTGTTGAATAATAACTTTATGCCATTCATGAATGAATGTTGGTTGAAGGTTTTAAATAGACGTTGATGGTTGATATTATCATTCTTCATGATATGGTTGAAATAGTAATGACTTAATGACCTTCGTATAGACTCTTGATAGTGTTATCATAATTGATTCAATATGATTGGATGATTGAGATTGACTTGTTGACGAATTCTGATTCAATTCTTATATTCATCCTACTAGATATTGATCCTTTTATGTTATTATTTGAAAGATGGATGAAATTATTCCGTATTGTTGCTGTATGTTAGTCTTTTAGGTAACATCTCGGCTTCCGCATAGCTAGGGTGTTATAGTTGGTATTAGAGCGGGCTTTAGGTCCGTGATAGTTGAAATATTATATAGTCTTGCTAGTTTTAAGTCATTTGAAAGTTTCTTAAGTTTAAGTCACTTGTTGTGACCATTGGATTTGTGTAGAGATTGGTGTGCCCGATGATTGGATATTGATCTAACGGATAAAAGAGGTGACTTGTTGAAGGACCGGAAAGGCGACTAGAGGGGGGGTGAATAGGAGCACTATCTATTTTTCGCTTTGCTGATCGGATTCAAACATGATATTGACCCCAATAGCTATGAGAACTATGAAGATCAATATATATAAGCGTAGCGGAAGACTTGTACTTAAACCCCTTCAAATCCCCAAAAGAAACGACCAAAAACACAAAAATCAGCTTATGAACAGTGCTGATGAACAGTAACGGTCGAACCGGATGAACAGTGGCGGTTGCACCGCAGTCCGGTTGAACCGGATGAACAGTGCCGGTCGTTCACGTGAACAAGAAAATCAAAGCGAATGAACAAGAAACACCAAAAACGAAATCAAAAATCGACGTAACTTTTGATCCGCTTGGCCAAACTCCACCAAATTTGAAACACAACTTTCTAATGATGTCAGGAACCTATTCCAAGCAACCATTGCAAAGATCCATGCCAAAGTTCCTATCTTTTTCAATTTTACCGAAGGAGGGTTCAAAACCGAGCAAAAATGAAAAACTTGATCCAAAACTTGCTCGTGGGTGGATGATGATCAAGATGACCTTAGATGGATTCTCACATATCCCAGCAAGCAAGATCAAGAAGAAAAACCAAGCAAAAACTCGCGGATCAAAGAAAGCCCCAAAATCATCAATTAAAGAGGATGAACACATAAACGAAATAGAGACTCATCTCAAGAAATTTGGATGGATTGATTTGAGATGAATGATTGTTGCTTACAGCCACTCCACATGGAGGGCAAAGCTCACCACGTGAGCACACACTCTCAATCCAAACCCTAGAACCTAGCTCTCATCTTTCTCCTCAAAACCCTAAACCAAAATAGGGCAACCACAAGGGTTTTGGGCTGGCTATCTCCTTGGTTTCCAGCAGCCCCCAAGCAGCCACCAACACCCCTATTTATATGGAGACTAAGCATCTAGGGTATATTCCATTAGGGCACCCATTAAACCCTAACACACAATGGGTTAACACAACGCACGCATCTCAAAGCGCCGTCTTCATCATCGAATGACCTAAACCGCTTCACCATGCGCCGACCCGCGCCGCGGTTTAGCCAAAAGGTCACCAAGGTGGTATTTGGTGAAATTACCAAAATACCCCTTCTCGATCCTTCTCCAAAAGACCGAGTCCACAGATCGTGAAGCAATCCCATGCTTCGCCATGTGTAGGTTGATCAACGGCTCCATGTCGTCAAGTCTCTCCCGTCCGGATCCCACCGCACCATCGAGCACTTGCAACGACTCCGCCACTTGATCCAACCAATCGACCAACCGCCTGCTCGGTCACCCTTGTCCATCTGCGCTTCGCTTGAGTCCTCGACTCACCCTAAGATCCTTGATCGTTTCGACCTCGGCTCTCCAAGCTTAGTCCCGATCCACCTCGCCACGATCGTCATAGACCGCAAGCCACCGCACAAAGAATAGACCAAGAAACCATTTCCGGAACAAGTTCTTCACAACTTGACCCACGTTAGCTAAAACATGCATCATGCAACACATATGCACCGATGAACAAGAACAAGACCTAATCCAAAATCAAATCTCCAAGAAAATTGACAATCGAACAACTCAATCCACAAACGGTACTATCGCACATACCCACCCCAGATATCGCAACCCGGTCATACCGCTCAAGCAATCAAGCGGTCGTATCGCAAACTGGAGAAATCCCAAAATCTCCAAAACACCTCCTCTCGAAAATCCATACCGCACACATGCGGTCATTCCGCCTCTACGGTACTACAAGCAACCAAAGCACGCAGACTACCGCTCTAGGAGAAAAACCATACTCCAAAGACACCTTCTCTCGAAAATCACAACCGCCAATTACCTTGCGGTATAACTGCTCAGCAGTATTACCGCCACTTCCTAGCGGTACTACCGCTCCACTTAAACGCCAAAAGCCTCGTAACAAAGCCCTTTCAATCGGGCCGTCCGATCTCGACGGACGCCACAAGAAAACCAACGAGGTTAAGGACTCGCAGTAATACCAAGAACTCACAAGTGGTCATATCAAGACACCGGTAGTACCGCAGCTTCAACGCCGCAGACTACCGATTTTCCGACACTTGTCAAAACTCCAGATTTCAACAAACTTTCAAAGCAATTGCCAATTGTCTCATCACCTAAGATCATGAGCATGTCCATATGACATCCACAATGTCCTCATGACATCCACAATCTCCCTTTGATGAACACATTGGCAATTTCCCAAAATGTAAGTTTGATGGTTTGAAAAGGAAAATACTTGACAATTTCGCGCAAAGGCTCAACTTGGCTCAAATACAAGAGAAAGCAATGAGAAAGACCAAGTTGGCTTCAAAATAGTTTCAGCAAGTGAGACACGGTAGAAGAAGCAGAAAAAGCTTCAAAATCCAGAGAAGTGACAAAATCTCACTTATGGTCCATATGAAAGAACAATTGTTCTATTTGACCATTGATCATTGTGAGTCTACAAGAATTGCAATTCAGATTCAGAAAAGGTAATAAGATCAAAAGAAAACAATTTAAATGCTCCCCCTCACTATGATCACCATTTTACAAGAGAAATTTTCAAAATTTTCGCCATCTCCCAATTTCTCCATAAAGCTCCTAACTTCTCATTCTTACAAAACTTCTCCCCTTAACATCCTCGAACTTCTCCCACTTAACTTTGAAAAGCTCTTTTTCACATTTTGCCAAAACTTCTCCCCTTTGACAATGGATTCATCAAGGAGTCAAGCCTTCCTCTCATCCAGAGATAACAAGTGCAATGAAAGGAAGAAGCAAAAGAAAGAGCATGCATGAAGTGCAATGGGGTGGCTTCATTTTTGTTTTGATTTTCAATTTTAAGTAAAAGAAGCTTTGGAGATTACTCAATTGAACAAAGCTAGCATTTCTACCATTACTCAAGATACAACAAGCCCGACAAAGCTAGCAAGATCATGATAAGACATATATAGCAAAGCTAGGCTAATGAGCTCAATATATCACATGTTGTTGAATTAAATTAAGCAATGCATCAAAATTAGCAAGTTCAACAACAGTTATACTAAAGTGATAATGGCCATATCAGAATGTCATTGTGAGATCCAGAAGCTAGCAAAGACCATCTTAGAGACAAAAATCCTGAATTGAATCATTTAGCTCAATTTTTGTCAAAAGCCCAAATTTTCAACTATTTTTCATTTACAATGAATATTCAAGTTGATAAAAGGTCTATCTTAGTAAAGAAGATCCTGGACTAGGAGCCATCCACAATCTCTTCCTAAGCTTCAACCAATTTGACAATTTGCATTTTTAGCCATGTGCTAGATCTCAAGCCTCACTACGACCATCCCAAGCAACAAAAGCTTAAAAGAGTGGTCTAGGTCATCCAAAACTCCCCCTGAGTTCAAGCCTAGTACAATGGCAAGCCGCCTCATGAGAAAGAATTGGTGAGATCAGTTTTTTCGCACAAAAGAGATCATTTTTCATTTTGCACAAAGGTCGTTTTAAATTCTTTAAAGAACCGAAAGCTCAAAGACGTTCAATTCTAGATTCCAGAGCTAACAAAGCAATTTTGACAGGCCAATGTCACAAAAGGATCACTAATTGTGCAACTAGCTAAAAGATCCACAAATTGCAATTTTCGTTCAAGTTATATTAAAGTTCTAACTCAATTAGCAAAGACATTGTCGCACATGTTAAAGCATGATAATTCTAGCAAGTCAAAGAGCTAAACATGATCTTGAGCAAGAATTGAAATACTAAAGCTCAATAGGGTAATAAGCAAAGCTTCATCAATTTTAAAAGATAAGCAGAAAAACTTATATTACAATGCATCTTTTTGGATTTTTCATTTGTATGCAATATGATACAATGAGATGCACAAAAGACTTAAAAGCCTAAAAGATCACAAGGATCAAAAAGATCCAAAAAGATACCACTTGAAGAAAGTATCAGAAAAGATCTACAAAAGCTCAAATGAACAAGAAAAGTTCAGATGAACAAGAAAAGGTTCAGAAAAGAACTAAGAACGTTCCGAAAAGAACCAACTCCCCCTCAAACCAACCCATAGGGATAAATTATCCCTTACTCGCATCTCAAGGTGGCAAACCTTGTTGGGTCAAAAGCTTTGAGGGGAGAAACCCGCCAAAAATGCCGAAACTCCACAAGATAGCACAAAGACTTCCTACTCCACAAGATCTCTAGGAAAGCAACCCAAAAAGCTAGGGAGCGAAACACCAACACTAAAAAGCTTACAGGCAACTCAAAAACCTGCTAACATTAGTGATTGGGAGACAAGCTCGACCTAGGTCAGTGAGAAGAATGCATCCTAGCAAATCATGGGATAAGAAGAGTGCCTAGAAAAGACATGTGCTAGAACAGAGCCTCCTATCTACCTTGAATGTAACAAACCCAAATGCTATGCAAGGTAGACTAGGGATACCATACACAAAAGTAAGGTATAGAAGCTCGAACTCGAGTCGACCTTTGCTTGGCGGTGAGATGTAGTCATGATGGATGAAGATCCATTCCTTGAAGCTCCGTAAAGTAGTCGCACTCACCCATCATCCTCATCTCAAAATCCTTCGCTCCGAGAAGTGATAGTCATCATTGAGGGCACAAATGAAGAAGAATCAACAATGAAGTCTTTGACCACTTGTTGGACCACATGTTCTTCTTCTCAACCTGAAAAGACTATACCAAAGAGACAGAAAAGTCTATGCCTTGGTATTGGGTTAGTGAAACAATATCTAGGAAACAAGACCAAGACACATGACGGCAAGGATAGCAAAGAAATGATCCAAAACTCATAAAAGCATATAATCAATAATTTAAGACATGAGCATGGAGATAGACAAGACAATTTCAACATATGCTATCCAAGATATGATAAAGCTCTAAAAGTCCTTAATCCACAATAAAGCAAAGGAGCAAGCAAAAAAGCACATAGCATATCACCCATCATATATACAATGAAAGTAATGCATGCTAGTGAAAGTTATGGCAAGACTCATGCATCCACAATTAACAAGAAGGCACAAAAACCATGTAAGCATAAAGCAAGTTATAGAACAAATCATGGATAAAGTATGCTAACATGGATATCAAGTGAACAAGTGGATACATAAGACAAAAATCAACAAGAGCAATATGATAAATGTATGAAATCAGTACAAGCTCTTGAAGACAAAACCAAGCTTATACACCCATGGAAATAATGAATAACAATCTGGCCCATGGATACATAAGCAAGGTAAAGGCATGATAAAGGATATCAAAGAAGTAACACATGCCAATATGGTACAAGTGAGCACAAAGACAAGCACAACATGCCAAGTATGAATAATCATGAAGATAAGGGCATGAAGGTATAAGATAGCTCACCAAACAGGTGTAGATGCCAATCATTAAAGCACATGCCTCTTGGAGGCCATCGTTGAGGTGGAGAACCATCAAGTGTCCCGATCATGTGATGAAGCAAAAGATCAGAATCTTTAAGTCCATGTTCTCCAACCCGTGTTCTCGGTACCTACACATGAGAAAGGCAAGGTGTCCGAGTCTTGGGTCCCGAAGGGTTAGAGAGCAAATGCTTGGGAACCCAAACCTTGGACACACCACCACCAGAGGCAGTCGAACCATTATGTGAGTTAGCATGATGCAAATGATGGTCCATGCAAGAAGATCCAATCTCATCCTTGAAGGCACGCCGCGAGTGGACAGCTCGATGAGGAAAACGAGGTCCAACTCTAGAAAAGCGGTGATGGCCTTGCTTGAAAGCACCATGATGAGAACCAACAGAAGCATCAAAGAAACTCACACAACCTCGCCGTGGGTGTGTACCTCGATGAACAAAACGAGGTCTACCTCTTGGAAAACGGCGGAAATCTTGCCTCGGGGCAGCTCGTGGACCAAAACCAAGACTATGCAAACCATGTCCACGGTGCTGTCCGACACCACTAGAAAAGGTGTCAAAGAAGCCATCAACAAATCGAGTCTTCGTGCTTGGCTCTTTAGTATGCATGTCATGAGAAAGACTATGCCCACTAGGAGACTTAGAAGCATGAGCTCGACGCAAATATTTTGCACGCCGGAAACAAAAGTCTACATGATGTCCATTCTTCCCACAAAATGAGCAATGGTGTAAAGGTCTACTAGTAGACACGGTCCAAGAGGACGAAACACCATTGTCGCCAAAGAAGAAGTCCCGAAGAACTAGCATCATGACTCGCCCTCAGATCGACACTAGACCCACACATGCCATGAGAAAGGTTATGTGTGTTCCTAGAGGTACGATGACGACTCGACGCTCATGTTTCAAACGGCGAAAGCAAAACCCAATAGTGTGTCCATTCTTCTTACAAAATGTGCAATGGTACTTGTCTTTTGAAGATTTAGTACCATTTGAGAAAGAAGCACATTTGTCTTTTGAAACTGCTGGACAACACAAGAAGAGTCCGAAAGAGTCGAACTCACCAAAGAAGAGCTATCCAAAGCGATGCCACAAAAACCAACACCAAATGACTCACGTTTAGCACAAAAGGACTCCAACTCCGAATGCAAAGATGCAAGAGAAATCTTAAAAACATCAATCTCGGAGTGAAGGCAAATACAAGAGTCACATGATTTGGCGCCATATCATCGCAAAGACTCAACCTCGCTCTTCAATGAAATACAAGATGTGCAAGAAATTAATGATGCATTTGAATTAAGCTTGCGCTCAAAGCATCAATTTCAGTTTCTAAACAAGCACAATTCTTGCAAGAGACTAAACCATTCTTAAGCAATTTTTCATATTCAAAGCACATGCTACAAGGCCTAGCTTCAATTTCAATAATCTCAGCCCTAGCATTTTCTAATTGCTCAAGATGAAAGGTATTAGTCAATTTCAACTTCTCAAAATCAGCAAACATGCCTACACAAGATTCACAATCATTTCTAGCCATAGATCTAAAATTGCCTATTTCTAACTTAGCATTATCAAGCTCATGATGTAAGGCAACACAAGAATCACATGGCATAGAAGCATTTAATTTCAACAATTTATTTTCAGATTTTAGGCATGCAAGACAGCTTATTCAAGTTCTCCATGTCTACAAGCAATGAATCATAAGCATTCATGGAGGTTTTCAATTCGGAGAGCTCATGAGACAAATCATTCTTTTCTCTTTTCAGCAATTTCATTTTCTCCTAAGAGCATGTAATTTGTATTCATATGAAATCAAGTCATCAATGAGTTTTTCTTTGCTCACCATGCTTAGCTTGAGCAGGGATCGCCCTCGAAAGACTCATCATTATCATCCTCAATCGCCGCACATACGCCATCGGGCTTCTTCTTCGGGCTCTAAAAGTGACTTATCCTCAAACTAGGACAATCAAAACAAAAAGATTTGCCACAGATATCACAGAGACTTCCTCCTCCATCGCCATTACACTTATCATATATTCAAATATCTTGTTACGACCAACACCATGGGTAAAAGAACCACGACAAGATGCAAAGAAGCGCCACAAGTCCTCATATTTGTCGCCATGCTCAAAGATCGGTTAAGATCACAAAAGAGCAAACTTGGCTCTGATACCAATTGAAGGACCGGAAAGGCGACTAGAGGGGGGGTGAATAGGAGCACTATCTATTTTTCGCTTTGCTGATCGGATTCAAACATGATATTGACCCCAATAGCTATGAGAACTATGAAGATCAATATATATAAGCGTAGCGGAAGACTTGTACTTAAACCCCTTCAAATCCCCAAAAGAAACGACCAAAAACACAAAAATCAGCCTTATGAACAGTGCTGATGAACAGTAACGGTCGAACCGGATGAACAGTGGCGGTTGCACCGCAGTCCGGTTGAACCGGATGAACAGTGCCGGTCGTTCGCGTGAACAAGAAAATCAAAGCGAATGAACAGAAATGTACCTGAAAAACGAAATCAAAATCGACGTAACTTTTGATCCGCTTGGCCAAACTCCACCAAATTTGAAACACAACTTTCTAATGATGTCAGAACCTATTCCAAGCAACCATTGCAAAGATCCATGCCAAAGTTCCTATCTTTTTCAATTTTACCGAAGGAGGGTTCAAAACCGAGCAAAATGAAAAACTTGATCCAAAACTTGCTCGTGGGTGGATGATGATCAAGATGACCTTAGATGGATTCCCACATATCCCAGCAAGCAAGATCAAGAAGAAAACCAAGCAAAAACTCATGGATCAAAGAAAGCCCCAAAATCATCAATTAAAGAGGATGAACACATAAACGAAATAGAGACTCATCTCAAGAAATTTGGATGGATTGATTTGAGATGAATGATTGTTGCTTACAGCCACTCCACATGGAGGGCAAAGCTCACCACGTGAGCACACACTCTCAATCCAAACCCTAGAACCTAGCTCTCATCTTTCTCCTCAAAACCCTAAACCAAAATAGGGCAACCACAAGGGTTTTGGGCTGGCTATCTCCTTGGTTTCCAGCAGCCCCCAAGCAGCCACCAACACCCCTATTTATATGGAGACTAAGCATCTAGGGTATATTCCATTAGGGCACCCATTAAACCCTAACACACAATGGGTTAACACAACGCACGCATCTCAAAGCGCCGTCTTCATCATCGAATGACCTAAACCGCTTCACCATGCGCCGACCCGCGCCGCGGTTTAGCCAAAAGGTCACCAAGGTGGTATTTGGTGAAATTACCAAAATACCCCTTCTCGATCCTTCTCCAAAAGACCGAGTCCACAGATCGTGAAGCAATCCCATGCTTCGCCACGTAGGTTGATCAACGGCTCCATGTCGCCAAGTCTCTCCCGTCCGGATCCCACCGCACCATCGAGCACTTGCAACGACTCCCGCCACTTGATCCAACCAACAGACCGAACCGCCTGCTCGGTCACCCTTGTCCATCTCTGCGCTTCGCTTGAGTCCTCGACCACCCAAGCATCCTTGATCGTTTCGACCTCGGCTCTCCAAGCTTAGTCCCGATCCACCTCGCCACGATCGTCATAGACCGCAAGCCACCGCACAAAGAATAGACCAAGAAACCATTTCCGGAACAAGTTCTTCACAACTTGACCCACGTTAGCCAAAACATGCATCATGCAACACATATGCACCGATGAACAAGAACAAGACCTAATCCAAAATCAAATCTCCAAGAAAATTGACAATCGTAACAACTCAATCCACAAACGGTACTATCACCACATACCCCCAGTATTACCGCAACCCGGTCATACCGCTCAAGCAATCTAGCGGTCGCATCAAGCAACTCGGAGAAATCCCAAAATCTCCAAAACACCTCCTCTCGAAAATCCATACCGCACACATGCGGTCATTCCGCCTCTACGGTACTACCGGCAACCAAAGCACGGTACTACCGCTCTAGGAGAAAAACCATACTCCAAAGACACCTTCTCTCGAAAATCACAACCGCCAATTACCTTGCGGTACAACCGGCTCGCGGTACTACCGCCACTTCCCTAGCGGTACTACCGCTCCACTTAAACGCCAAAAGCCTCGTAACAAAGCCCTTTCATCGGGCCGTCCGATCTCGACGGACGCCACAAGAAAACCAACGAGGCTAAGGACTCATGGTAATACCGCAACTCACAAGTGGTCATATCAAGACACCGGTAGTACCGCAGCTTCAACGCCGGTACTACCGATTTTCCGACACTTCTTTGAAAACTCCAGATTTCAACAAACTTTCAAAGCAATTGCCAATTGTCTCATCACCTAAGATCATGAGCATGTCCATATGACATCCACAATGTCCTCATGACATCCACACTTGTGCTTAAGA
This sequence comes from Phyllostachys edulis, assembly GCA_036346405.1. NCBI lineage: Eukaryota > Viridiplantae > Streptophyta > Magnoliopsida > Poales > Poaceae > Phyllostachys > Phyllostachys edulis. The sequence continues at coordinate 44,420,196 of CM070550.1, read as the reverse complement.
AAATTTCAGTCACCTTATGAATAGACAGTTCCAATATTAAATTGACACTGTGCACAGTAAGATGGGAATGGGTCAAGCATTGCATTTACGCTTTTGTTATGTCGCTTTGAGTTTTGCTGTTACGAAATGATTATGAAGGCTTATGATATGCCTATATGATTATTATATGTTATATTAGTAGATGACGAGAGATTTAGGTCATGGTTGTAGCCTTGGGTTGCGAGGTTGCACCACCGTTTGGGGCTTGAGATTAATGGAGTGGTTACCTCGAGTCAACTAGTTCCAGGTGTTGAGTGTAAGTTTCTTTGGGAGAATTATTGTCTTCTTTGAGTTTGGAATGGTTAATTTTCTTCAGATGCGGTGGATGAGTTTTCTTGGATTAGTGGTTCATTGCAGTTGAGAGGAGTTCTTTGGTCTTTATTGGCTTTCTTAAAGCAAACATTTGATCTATTGATTGACGAGTTGTTTTGCTGATTAAAAACGTAGTTGATTTATGATATTGATCTTTTATTTGGAAGTTCTATCCTTTTTGTTGGGAAGTGCAACTCGTTTAATCGCTTGGTACTTCGGTTATTGGAAGCTTTAAATTACATGTTCTTAAATGTGTGGAAGTTTTGGGCCCCAATGTATTCTTCTCAGGGTACTTTGAGTATGAAGTTTAATGCTTCTCTTTTGAGAGACAGCGTCAAGCTCTTTTGCATTGTCTTGCCTTGGTTAAGACGGAGCAAGTGTTGTCTCTCCGACTGATGAGCTATCTTTACTACTTGTAAACGCTATTATCGATGAGATTGTTCTTTTTCATGGAGGTTCTACCATTCTTGTTGAAAAATGTGATCCGGTGATTCGTTTGGTATTTCAGATAATGGAGACTATCTTTTACAAACTTCATTGAAGAAAGTTTTGACTATACTCATTTCTTTTGGAGTAGCTGGAGTGTTGGAGTTTAGAACATTTTCTTTGAATCAGAAAGTGCCAAAACCCTTTGCAAAGTTTTGTGGTGTTAAGTAAGAAATTGTAAGTAAAGAAGATAATTGTTAATGTTTATGACCTCAAGTTGGGTCTTTGGCATGATGCATAATTAACCTTAACTGATGTCCTCGGTAGAGTAGCTGGTTAATTTATTGCTGTCTTGTAATGATTGCTTGACGAGATGTGACTTAGAATAAATTTATACCTGATTAGAATCAACAGGGTTACTAATGAGTGCAAATATCGATATGAAACTATCTTGTAAATATCTATTTGATGATCTTACATAAATGCTAGGTTTACCTAATTCCTGACATGCTAAAATTGTTGAAACCCGTATGAAGGACTAGATGGTTGTTGGTGTATCAAATTGTGAAACCTTGTTTTATAGAAATTATGTTAATAAATCCTTAATCATTGGCGAGCGCAAAGCTCGAGCGCCACGCCCCGAACTAGCCCTGTCGCTCCTCTGTCGACGCCATCACTCACCGCCCACCGTGACCTATCCCCGAGCATCGTCAGCTCACACTGTTTCTTTCTCCATCCTCAGTCTCACACAAAAACCGATTCTGCCCCGTCCTCTCCCCTCACTTCTCTCTTCGGCCGTGGGAGAGGAGGTAGAGCTCCCCTCTCCGTCTCGGTGAGCTACGCTGCGACAGCGTCTCTCTCTCTCTCTCTCTCTCTCTCTCTCTCCACCGTCCCCATTTTCACTAACTCGAGCTCCTCTTTCGCGTTGTAGCTCTCAGAACACGACTGCACCATCGCCACCTTTGGAGCGTGCCCGAACGACATCACCGTGCTCCGTCGCGCCAAAGGCAAGCTCACCCTGCACCACCTTGTCCCTCATGCGCTCACCGTCGCATTGAGCTTACCCATGCATTTAATTGTGTTTTGGTGCAGGCACCACCGTCGTCTTCCTCATCTTTGGTGAACCGCCACTGCCAAGCAATTCGTCTGCTTCGGTGAGCCTCCTCCCTTAGTGATGCGTTCATTGGGTTCCTGAGGGTCATGTCTCTCAACCCTAAGCTTGTTGCCCCCTCTTGTTGTCAAGAAGTCGCCGTCAACGTAAAGCTCTGTTGCCGCACTACCGTCGTCCATGTTTTGGCCATGACCGTGCTGCTCCATCTTCAATGACCCCTGCTTCTTGTTCCTGGTGACGAGGAGACCTCAGCGCACCCTTACCCCGAACCTCCTCGACCCCCTAGCAGCCGATCCATGAGTGCCGCCGATTCGTCTCCGCCTCCGGCCGCTATGAGCTCGACACCGGCAACCTTTGGTCCCCGCGCCACCCAAGGCGAGTTCATGGTAAGCCCCCGAACACTACGCACCCCTCCGTGGGCCTTACCGTGATCCCTAGCACTGGATCCTTATGTGTCGAGCCTTCTCCACCGCTCGCCACCGTCGCGTTTCCTCCGACGACGACCGTTGGGCCTTGCGCTTGTGCCGTTGGATTCGCCAAGGGCCTGACTACCTGATGGGGAGCCTCCTGGTCCCAGAGCGTCACCGCTGTGCCGACAGCCTCACCGCCATGCGCGCACGCTCACGACCAGCTTTGAGCCAAGTCGTTGGCTCGCTGACATGCGGGCCCTGCGTTTTAGGTTTTCAATTATCGCGTTAATCCGTCATTAGTTTTTATAGTTTGTTAAGCAGTATATGGCATGTGAGCCCTCGGACTAGATTAAAAATTAAGTTAATTGGCGAAAGACACTTTCGGTTTAACGAGACGCATTTCTCAAAATGCGCCTTCGACGTCACCGTTCAACCGGACCCTCGGCATTGACCGGGTCAACGTTGACCTCGGGCCTCACCTGTCATTCACCATGGCTAGCTGAGACTGAGTAGAAAAAGTATTTAATGCGATTAAAATTTCTGAAACGAATTATTTTTGCACTGTAAATTCAAATAATTTCAAAAATCCATAACTATTTCAAATTAACTCCAAATTGAGTGAAACCAATTTTGTTGGTTTTAATTTTTATTGTACTTTAACTTGGAATAGTTTTGAAAAATGTTACTTCCACAGAAAATTTCAGAGTTGGAATTAAATTCGGTAAAGAATTATTTTTACACTAGAAATTGAATTAGCTTCAAAACTTTTTAGAAAATTCAATTGAACTCCAAATGGCGTGATTCAATTTTTATTGATCATAAATTTTTATTCTATTTCATGCCATGTAAAGCTTATCTCCACCAATGTTTCACAATTTTTTTTGCGAAAATAGTAATTTTCGGATAGAAGCTGCAGAACTATGTTTTTTTCTAGATTTTCTTCTAATTTGATTTTCAAACAGCTATAACTCTCACATGTAAACTCCAAATGAAAGAAAATTCTTTCACCTAACTTCATCTAAAATCATAATCTACCCACTGTATAAATTTCATGCATTTTTTTGAATATTTTGAATTTTTCGGCGTCATTTGGTATTTATTGCAATATCGTTCTTTTGCCAATGATCCTGACGAATTCATGAGTTTGACCTGAGGGTAATTGAGAGTGTACCAACAAAGGCAAGCAATCCCCTCCTTTGACCATGTTGCTCCTATTAGTTTCAAAAGTATTTATGTTGATTTTCAAGTATTCTATGCATTGCTTTAATTTCGAATACTTGTATGTCAAATAGGTAGATTTGGTTATATCATCCTTGCTGCATTACCTTCCTTGAATGTTGATGTCCCATTGTTCAGTTGATTTCCTAGGTTATATGTTATATGGGATTGTTTGTGATTTTTGTATAGAACCATACTTAGTCATGTTATTAGTTGTAGTCGAAAGCGGTTGATGGAGCTAGTCCATCAGTCGGTGGATTGAACTGAATTTTGATGGAATTTGATGAATGTGTCCAGATCTTCGAATCTGGTTTAGTGGACTTCTTGGGACGGGGTTGTTGTGTGTTGGACTTGGACGAGTGATAGGGTGATGAAGGGAGGTTATCCCGGATTCGTGTAGCCCCATCTGGGCGATAAAGGACTGGTCTGTGGTGTGTCGAACCAAGTCTCACGTGCAACCACGCACCGGGTTTATGAGCGATGGCTTGGCTAAATAATTTGTCATGTGTTGGCTATCAAAACACAATTAGATTGACAAGTGTTGCAAGGTGGGATTCGGGTAGGTTCCCTCGCATGAGGAGCATCAATAGTTGTTGTGGCTTTACCAGTGGCTTGTGATATTGTTGTCTTGTCAATCTAGTGGGGCATGTGACTTGCCCTTAAGGATCTTTTGCGTTTGCGGGTAGCTGCGCAAGGGACTTACTTACCCAACAAGGTGTAACCGTGGTTCAGGTGACTGATAGTCTGCCATGGGGTGTATCACCGGGTGGTTTGACAGTTAGGACATGGCTTTGTAACGTCCTCCTTATGGTATCTCAGTCACACTCCTACGGAAGAGTGCAATGGCCGACATTGTGAGATATTCATATCGTGTGGGTAAAGCTGTACACCTCTGCAGAGTTTATAGATCTATTCGAATAGCCGTGTCTCCGGTCATGGACATCGCTTGGAAAAACCATGCATAGTTAGCCTCTGAAATTATGGGAATTGGGTTAGGTTTTGTTTCGGAAATGGTACGGTGCCACGAACAGGGAGTTCATGTGTTGTTTCGACATGTTGTCACGAATGGGAAGTTCGTGTGTTGATTTTAGTTTACCCGGGTGGGGCAGCCACTTTGGGTATGATCTTGTGATTGTGAAAATATGGAAATGTTGATAATGAATTGGAGTACCTACTATTATATAATGTTTCTAAATGTTTTACAAATGGCAATTCAAATCTATACTGTTTATCTCATCGAAAAACCTTGCTTTATGCTGGAAATGAACCTTGTTAGCCTTCCTTTGATACTTGAATGCATCTACTATATTTCTCTTGCTTGTAAGATTTGCGAGTACAACTTTATACTTAACCAAATTGTCCACTTGTTCAGGTGAGAATGTCGTACGGATCGGTTTTAGCTATCGCACCAATTCTGGGCGATATCGGCAGATGCAACGGTTTTAACTCCAGTTGGTTGCTTGTGGGTTTTGGGCATGCTGATCTAGTCATTTCCTTTTAATTCTAAGTTTATCTTTCGCTACGATTTATTTCTTTTATGATTAAATTTGTCCGATTGGGCCACTTATGCAAACTCGAGCCATAAGGTCCTATTTATTGATGTTGTAATAACGTTTATGATATATTTGCATATTTGTGTATGGATGTGAATCAATGTTGTTTGGATATGTGCATGTACCTCAAGCTTCGCTTCAGAAGGCTACCTCATCGGTTCCCGTAGAGAAGACGCAGAAGGAACAAGAAAAGCGTAACTGTTGTATCGGTTCCCGAGTCGTCTCACAGGAAGACGTGTAGTGGGCAAGTCATTAAGGACAAATCAAAATTGAAGAACATTAAGGCGCCTCCCAAGGCTGGGAAATACTCCCTCAGAAGCCCGTTGGCCCCCGACACAGTAATAGCCCACGCTAGAGTAGGTTGTCAGGCTTTGCATGTCTGGTACATGCGAAAGACCAAAGAGAAGAGGTGCGATACTGGAATCATCGTTAGATACACGAAAGAGAAGAGGTTGTCGTGGGCTTCAACGACTTATTCAACCTATTCAACCTCGATGCCCTCGACGCCTCGCTTCTACGATGCTGGACACTGTAAGTGTGTACAATCAAGTTCTACATTCATGTAATACCGATAAATATCAGAACTCATTGCTTATGTATAGATACATGATGAAAAATGCCCGGGGATGGCGAGAACCGATGGGTTTCCTCGACCCACACGTGGTCTCTAAGCAAACCATCACCCAAGACGCATCTTGTATCGTGAAATACATAACGACGGGATTGCTTGCTGAGGGCGACAAGGACTACATACTAGTGCCCTACAACCAGAACTAAGTGCTTCACTACTTACTATACAAATTTTATTTGTACTTTATACGCAACACGAACTTAGGTTTAATGACTATAGCGACATACATGAGTAGGTTCCACTGGATCTTTTTAGTCATTGTACCAAAGAGGAACAAGGTAATATACCTTGATTCCCTACTCAACAAAACCCCTGACTTCACCCCTGTGAAAGGAATACTCGATAGGTATGCTTATTTCCTCCATACATAACTCTATTGTAGTCTTCCTTCGTTTGAAATGGTCAAGGATAACTTTGTGGAATCATGTAGGTCGTTCAGCACCTATGTTACCGAGAGAGGGCCATACAAGGGATCGAGCGCCACACTATAACACAAGAAGCGATTTCTGGTACGAACTACAACACAATAATCCTATATCACACTTCGTAATATTGTCTCTTGAACTGACTATACCTATATATGTAATTTTATTTTTTGCAGTGCCACCAGAAAAGCAAGATCACCTATGCGCATTCTACGTTTGTCGTTATATGCAACAAATCATGGCTGCTAAGACGAATGATCCAGGGGTTTATCAATCTCGTAATAATCATTTCCTAATTATAAATGTAACTATATATGCTTACTACTTTACTCCTGCTAGCGAGAGGGCATGATACTCGATTTAGATTCATTCTCTATGACCGAGATCTCAGAGGTTCGAGGAGCGCTCTGCGACTTCATCAAGATGGAGATCGTTAACGCCGACGAAGAGTTTCACTACGTTGACACCGTTAAACGACCTTCAAACAATTGATTCAATTGTAATTCACTTTGAGTAGTTGTAATTGTAACTCTAGCGACAATACTTAAACATATTCTTTTGTAACTGATTTTGAGTTTTGAATGATCACTTTGAGTTGTCAACAATTGATTCATCTGTGATCTATCTGTTTTCTACTTGCTTATTTTCAGAGGGCATGGCTAGCAATTCCTGAGGCTAGCCAAAAATCAGAAAAAATTTAGTTTGGTTTGACGAACTATCACGGACGGTTTTTTGTATAAACCGTCTGTGAAGGCCTACTATCATAGTATCACAGACGGTTAGTAAATAGAACCGTCTGTGATATCTTACATATCACAAATGGTTCTTGGTGAAAACCATCTATGATATTATCCCTTCACAGAAGGTTTCAACTAAAAACCTTCTGTGTTGTGCATTATCACAGACGGTTCAAAAACCGTCTGTGATAACCGCCTGTTATCATAGACATACAAATTCAAATGGTTCAAAAACTGTCTATGATGATGGTTCCGAACTGTCTATGATGAACTTTTGTGCAGTAGTGGATATTCAAAGTGGTGACGAAGAAACCACCAACTCTGATTCTTCTTCACTAGAGAATCACTCAAACTCACCTCCTTACCGAGAGTTTGATCCATTCCATCAGATGGAGAAGATCACTCGGACGATGTCAACACCGCAACAATGCGTATGACCATTGATGAATGAAATAAAGGTATCCAAATTAATGAAAACACCATCCCTCCAACAAATGTTGTTGTTGCATCTAGTGTAGGAACATCATGGTTTCATGAAGCGAGCCTAGAAGAACAAGTACGTGAGCAAAGGTTAATGGTAGAGTAGCTATCCACTAAGATTGACAGTTTCCTGGAAGCCATGACAAATTTCGGTGAAGGAATTCCACAACGAAGTGCACCTCAGGTGGCCGAAGATCCACCGTATCCACTTTAACATCCTAAAGTTCTGTTACCAAAATTAAAATTAAGAGTTAATTCCTTATTTGCCATTAGAAGTTGGCGAGCTCCCTAAAATGCCATCGAAAAATTGCTCATCCCTTGTATGCCACTCATTCTCAACTTTAATCCCTTCTTTGCCACTCCGGTCAGTTGACCGTGGATTCGATCGTTGACTTGGACGCGAAAAGACGATTTTGCCCCTAAGTATGCTGAGATCTTTAACGAATTGTTTGACATAGTAGTATAGTTTCAAAAATTATGAAATTTTTAGAAGAAGTTCCCAACATAGTGTAGATTATTCTATAATTTTTATAGGGTTTTATTTGCAACATGTTTTTCTCTAAAAATCTTTCAAGTTACAACCAAAAATTTAAAGATTTTTAGAGAAAAACATGTTGCAAATAAAAGCCTATAAAAATTAAAGAATAATCTACACTATGTCAGAAACTTTCTATAAAAATTTCACAATTTTTGGAACTATAGTACTATGTCAAATAATTCTCTAAAGATCTCAGCCCTAAAAAATGCACTTAGGGGCAAAATCATCTTTTCAAGGCCCAAGTCAATCTGTTAAATCCACTATCAACCTAATCGAGTGGCAAAGAAGGGATTACAGTTGAGAAAGAATGGCATACAAGGGATGAGCAATTTTTCGATGGCATTTTAGGGAGCTCGCCAACTTCCAATGGCAAATAAGGAATTAACTCTAAAATTAATAAAGTTATTATTTATTGGATTTTTTGAGTTTTAAAAGAGTTTTCTTGCTTTTCTTGAATTTCCTAGTTTTTAAAAGTGAAAAAGAAAATTTATTGAGTTTTTTTGGGTTTTTCTTGGATTTAAAGTTAAAAAGAAAATTTTAATTAATTTCTTGAATTTTTTGGATTTTAACAAGATTTTTCCTATTTTCCTAAATTAAAAATAATTTATCTGCAAATATAAAAAGCCAACTTTAAGTTGGAAATAATTTTTTAAAGTTCAAAAAAAATTCAAGGAATTTCTATGAATTTTTCTAGAATTTTTTAACTCTATTTGCTAATATCTAAAAGCCTTTTGGATTTCTTGTCATTTCTGTAATTCAAAAAGTATTAAAAATCTGGTTTTCTCTCTCGGGCCGAATTCCTTTTTCCCCGGCCTGTTCCTTTTTCTTTCAGCCCACAGCCCATTCCTCTTTCTTCCTTTCTTTTACTTCTCCTGATAGCCCACTCGGCCCATCCCTCCCGCGCCATTGACGCCCCTCGAAGCTCCATAGTCCCGTGCGTTTCTTTCTCCCATTTCTCACGCCATCGTGAGCATTGAAATCCCTTACTTCGCTGCTCCCATTTTCGGCCATTTCCCCCTCATTCAAATGCCTGTTTCGCTAGATTCTGTAACGGCCACCGCAGACCCCGCATGCCCGATCCCCTCCTCCAGTGCCCCTCCGCCCCTATAACTGAGAGCCCCGGGAGCCCCTCCTCTCCCTCATCCATCTCCGAAGGTTTCATCCCTTCCCCCTCGGCGAAATCTACGTTTTCCCTGCCGCCAGCCGAACACCTTTTCGCCGCCGATTGCGCTACCGTTGAAGGACTCCGCTGACGTCGTCTTCACCTTCGGCTTCGCTTTGATGTGTTCTACACTGTGTTTGCGCTATCTACGCCGGAGCGTCACCAGAGCACCCGCGCCACCGCAAGCCACATCGCGCCATCGCCGCCACCCTCGCCACCGGCGTTTCCTACGCGCCAAGCCACATAGAGGTGAGCATCGTGCTCACCGTCCCTCCCTCTCTCCATTCTGCCCCTCGCCGCCGGTCATCGTTCGCCGGAACCCTAGGTTCTCGAGCCGCCGCTGTCATCATGCTGACGTGGCTGCCACATGCGCGCCACCTCACCCCATCGTCCCCGTGGCCACCAACGTGTCAAGCTTGTGTGGCAAAGCCACTATTCCATGCCCCTGGTGCACTGTGGACAGGCACCATTTCGTGGGCCTGGACCACAGACCTGTGCCCATATGTAAGAGGCACAAATCATTTTCTTTTGACGTCGTGCTAACGCAATAGTTGTTTTTCCTTTAGAAAAGCAATTTCACAAATTATGAAAATCCAATTGTATCATTTCATGTCAAATTCAATCTTCCGAGATCCCGTTCTCCTTCGTTCGAGCTCTGATTCTAGCGATTTATATTTATAAATTCATTTAAATTAAATATCTATCTCTCAAAACCTAAATTATTTAATTTAGAGTTTATTTTATTTTTATTTGATTTTTTTTGAATTCGATGCCGTTTCAACAAACAATTAATTGAGCAAGGAAAGTTACATCCTTTGATCCGATAATTCAAATTATTTAAATTATTATTGCATTCTTATTTGTATTCAATTTAATTTAAATTCCTGTTTTAAAATTATAGTTAGTCCCATTACCATTGTATAGCCAACTTTGATATTGAATTAAACATACGTTGACACCTTAGATGAAAATTTAGTTTATGCAATAGTATGAACTATAATACTTTTGGAAAAATATATACCTAGTCATGCTTAGATAAAAAATATTCAATTTGAGAAATTTTAGCCAAAGATTCAACTATGGATTTAAAATAAGTCTACGTCATTATTATGTCATAGAAATTTACAAATGATTTAAAAAGAAAAATAAAATCTAGTTTAGACATGGGCGAAATAGATAGTTGGGGGGTACAAGTTTATGCATAGGCTCGTCTCAATAAATGGCCGAGCCCCAAGGGTTACTTTTGGAAGTCGCCTAGTCAAATAAAGACTGGTCTACGAGCTGCGGATTATAAAGCCCTTTCGTACTACCACAAGTATGGTATGAGACAGACCTGGCTAACTAATATGTAAAATTTCACTATGGTTGTACCATCCGGTTATGTGTATCAGAATGGCCTACTTTTTATTGTCCTACATGGCGCAAGTGGGGGCTTCCATTTGGTGTGAAACCTTCGGGCACGACTGCTTTAGGATAGCGTATTGTAAAAGCCTTGTGATAATCACTTAGTTGCACACCTACGAAAGTGTGTCAGATGGACATCATAAGTTGATTATCCCTTGTGGGTAAAGTTGTACAACTTCTGCAGAGTGTAAAACTATTCGAATAGCCGTGTCCATGGTCATAGATATGCTGAGTAAAGCCTTTCGCGGATTAGACTATGGTTTTGTTTTCAAAATTGTTTGACAAAAATGATTTGATGGATGTTTATTCCATATGGAAAATTGGGCAGAAAGCTTTGGTGTAAAGAGGTTAGTCTTTCACTAGAAGTGTATTTTGCACTAACTTGACAGTTTAAAAGGAAAGAATTTTAGATATAGTATAACTACTTTAGAACTTAATTAATGTATTTAAAAATGTCAAACATTGCTTTTGCACAAATAACCATATAAGTCTTACTTTGATATATCCATACATGCATTATAATCTGTTATTGGGTGTAACTTGCGGAGTACATTTTTGTACTCACCCTTACTTAATAAAATATTGTTAAGAAGATAAAGACTTCACCACCGGTGTGGATCTCAATGACTAGGCCGATACCTCAATCGATTGCGTCTAATATTTATTAATAAAGTTATATGAGATGTGTTTGTTACCTTATTTGTTTACTGTGTATATTAGCTATTGTTTCTCTGACTAGTATAGAATACACAGAGAATTTGAAAGTGTTACTCTCGGATCCGACATCTGCAGACCGAAGAACTAGAGGCTGTTACCTGTGGCAACATTCTAGTCCGCCCCGAGCAAGCACGTGCGGCTTCTAGTGCTTATCCTCGACTGTTGGCCGTCCCTGTCGCTTCCACAAATATGGTGCCATCTCCGAGCACACTGAAAGGCTACCATGCATCGTTGAAGACACGGTGAACAAGAGACTCAAGCAAATCGCCACCGTGCAAGCACCTCAATCATCAGAAAGCAGACTTGAGAAGCCTTATGAAGCATGGCATGACATGGTGCCCTTCCCAGCTGTTGGCATCCACCAAACTTTCGTCGGTTTGATGGGACCGGTGATGCGAGGGAGCACTTATCCTACTTTGAGGCAGCTTGTGGTGAGAATTTTTTTTAAATCATTCATTTTTTATTCGAAATTACAAAATTATATCTGCGAAATTTTTTTACAAAATTACACGTATGTCACCGAACCGTTGGACGACTAACTCCAGTCGCCCAACAGACAAGCGACACTAATGCGGTCACCGAACTGTTCGACAACATTAGTGCAGACGTCCAACCGTTCGACAATATTAATGCAGTCACCCAATTGTTAGGCGATAAGTTCTATCGCTGAACCTTTATGTGTTCTATCACTGAACCTTTAGGCGACAGCAGCCTCCCCTCGTGAGCAATTTGCGCCCTTTGGCTCCTGCGACACTCTCAATAGTTAAAAGATCATTCTCCAAAGGCTTTATGATGGATAAAGGCTCAATCAATGAAGAAGTTGAGAGCTTTATTGGAGGTTTCATGGTTGACCTCAATGTAATCGGAGTTGACGTAGAAGTCCTTGCTTTCAACATTAACGGGGTACTTGTTGACGCAGGGGCAAGGGAACTCTGCCCTGTGGAGCTTCCTGACCTAGTGGAGGATGAAGGCTTATCGTCAGGATTAGTAGCCCAAGATAACCAGCCATGACTACTGTTCTTGCGACTTCGCATGGAGGAGCAATTTAGTCCGGAAGGAGAACATGGTGTGAGTTGTTTCATCTCAAATGTTGACAATGAGCCCGGCGCGATCAAGACGTCAGCTACCGGCGTAGCTCGACCTAGTTGTTGGTCGAAATCTTCAACTGGGAAATAGTATTTTGCATCAGCATGGTGCGACTCTTGAATAGTGTATGGAGCAACATTTCCAACAATGCGTTGTTTCGTTCCATTTCTATCTATGAACTTTAGGCATTGATGCAAAGTAGTGGGCGCAATCTTTCCATCTAAGAACTTTAAGCATTGATGCAAAGTAGAGGGCACCAAACGATACTTGTGGATCCATGGTCTACCCAAAAGAGCTGAGTATGAGGTGTTCGCTTCAATGACGAAAAATCGTACCTTGATGCTAAACATGGACATTTGGATCTTCACCGTAATAGCTCCGAGTGTAGATTTTAATTGGTTATCAAACCCATAGATCATCACATCCGCAGACTCCAGGTCATCTACTGTAAAACCTGCACGAGTCAAGCTCCGCACAAGTAAGAGCATCTCCAATAATTTGTCTCTTAGTTTGTCTCTAATACTCTTCATGTCATCTTGAGACAATATTAGAGACAACTATTCCAATAATTTGTCTCTAACACCTTCATAAGCATTTAAGTTTTGTATGAATCAAATAACCATACTAATCAACACTAACTTCAATCTTTGTGACCTATATGTGTTGTTTGGTTACATCTATATATATAAACAAGCAGCAATTCTAACACCAAGCCTCACAAGCATTGAAACTTTGTATGATTCTAACCCTAGAACTAAACAACAAATCGACATATCATGTCATACATCATCCAAGAAACAACAAATCATACAAAGTACAGATCAATGGCTCATCATATAGCATATCAATGTATGCAATAAACCGAAACAAATACTGTAAAGTACAACCAAATAAAGTCTCCAACAGCTGAAAGTAGAATTTACCTTTTGGCTGTTTCTATCACTGAACTGATAATAATTTGCAAGCGTGCAACCAAGTTACAACAAAGAACGTCGCAAACAAAAAAAAGTTACAGAAAAGAAGACAACCCTCCACAGAAAAGAAGACAACCCTCCCTAAATACAGTAATATACCCTAAATAGTAGCACTACAAAGGAAAGATAATACATTGAGACAAAGGGGCAAACTTCAGATAAAATGATCAATAAATTAGAACAAAATAAACAATGTCTGTCTTTGCTTCAAAATTCGTATACAACGATTGCATCCTAGCTGAGCAATGTACAAGGGAACTACCGCTACACCAAGCGGACTGGCACTACATTGTCAAGGAATAGCCCTAGAAATGGTTTAAGATCAGCGTATTGTTAGCCCCACGATTAGCTTAGATGAAAAGAACCTGGTATATCTCTGCAAAAGCCACCATGGGGAGAATGGGATAGATGAGCAACGCTACAGCAGGGGTGCTTGAAGACAGAACTTCACACCACCAGACGGCACGCAAAGAATGAGCATACTATACTATGATGCCAAAAAGAATCAGGGTCAGTCAAACAAGTCAAGAGTACTAGATGCTATCTAGCCTGAATGGATTTGGAGGGTTTTGATTTATTCGAACGGAACATGCAGTCAAGGCATGGGAAGGTGTATATAGATTCATTTGCTCTTTTCATTTCAATGCCCTTGGCATCACTGTGTGCCCTCATATTGAGCAACTAACGTTTCAATGACTTCTATCTGCACAAAGGAAAGTACAATTTTAACAAAATGAAAATCCATGATTTTAAAAATGAAGAATAAAAGAGTATCAAAGCCAAAAGGTAATTAAACACCACAGTAATGGCATACCTGATACGTGGACTATCAAAAAGTATGGCAAATCTTCTTTTATCAGGCTTAATTGTCTTCGAATGCCCACCATACAAGTATCTCCTATGACCAGCAAGGAAATGAGGAAAATTTCCACCTTGAGTTGTCACAAAAACCTCACTGTGAACACAGGCACTGTAGTCAATAGCTACCACCCTTGAGGAGAAATTCTGGTAGACATGCATTATGTTAGAGCAATATACTTCAAAATTCAGTGAAAAAAAATGACGCCATCATTCATATATACCTTGAATGGAGCAAGTTCTTCATCTGATGCCAATGTTTCTTTTGTCTATAAGAGAGGGAACATTTCAAGGAGAGGAGCCATGTTCTTTTCTGCTTTATATATCCTTCCAGAAGCCAAATAGATTGCAGTGTTATTGCTGAAACCCATTCTGCGAAGCATTAATCCAACCTAAAAACCATATAACATAAACATGTAAATCTCTGGGACAAAATTCTTCTGCAATGCCTATTGATGAGATCAGTGTAAACTTGCTAGGAATATAATTTGTATTCACTTGAGAATAAAATTTCTGAAGCTTCTTTGAAAGTAGTAACACCAATATTTAGGTATTGGAATACCTCCAAAGGTGTAAGTGGACATTTCCCATTCATCCTTATTGCTCTAGGCCTTATTACACGTCCTGGCCTAGTAAACTTCCCTCTCCAACCTCTTTCCCTGGCCTCATCCAATTCCTTTTTCTCTGCATCACCACCGTCAAAGACACAACAAGAGAAGGCAACCATATCCTGCAAAATAATAGTTCTCTTGTCTGATAACCATGGGTGTGCCCATATTTTAGAAGTGGAATACAAATAGAAGAATGGACCGGTTTCCCATTATTTTGATAACAACCAGGGCCCAGTAGTATCCTAGTAGTTCCTATACACCCTTTGGAAGTTTTGTCAACAGGTGATTTGCTAACTAAAGCACTTGGTCGCATAAAGTTTTTAGAGATGAGACGTAAGATAGGTATTACGGATGTGAAGTTAGGATAACAAGTTTAGGGGGTGATTTGTTAGATTAAACTTGTTATCTATTTGTTTTAGTTTTATGTTTTGGTCTTTCGTAATTTGAGAACTTGCCTTCGGTTTGAGTTGGTTCTGCTGCTTTTGAGTTTGTCTCCTTTTCGGTTTTGGTGCATGCTTTCGCCTAGTTTTACCTCTCGTGTTCAAACTCTGATTCGTTTCACAAATCAAGAAACCGAAGTTTCGAAGAAGTGCAGAATCAGCTTGACTGCAAGGTTCAAGAGGTTGATCCTTACAAATAACAGACACTAAGAAATATGAAGCACAAATATTTTATAGAAGAAAACCAACCTCTTCAAAATGGAGATGCACCACTACATATTTCCCATTGTTTTCGGCACTTTTTTCTCTCATTCGAGAAATTAAAGTGTGAGATAGAGTTGTGATTGGTTTAGAAAATTTTAAGGCTTCAAAATTAGCCAGACATCTCAGTCGTTGAACAGCAGGTGGAGCATCAAATGACAGTCTGTCTGCAAAAGGTGATATCCTTATGAGCCTATAATTTACAGACAATAGTATACAAAAGATCAGATAACAATTGAACTTAATAATATTTTCTAAACCAAATTGGCTTTAACCTACCTTTCTTCGACCAACTTAGGAAGGACAACATCTTTGTAGTATTGGATAGGAGACCAAGCCTTTATCTTCAACATAAATTTATTGTTACATACACTTCCATACCGATTTCTACAAACATAAAGCTAATGACCATGCTCAAAGACAAATCAAACATTTGCATTTGTTTTCTGGAGTCTTTCCAACTATATCCTTATGTGCATCGTCTAGTAGGTAGCAACAAACTATAGTTATCGATGAATTTTGCAAACCCCATGTCATGATTAATACAACAATCTCTTTTTTAACACTACACCATCAAATGAGGCTGAATAACAACTTTATCTGTGTTTACTGTTTAGCTAGAGCCTAGAGATTAGCAATTTAAGAAAGTATAGCATTAGGCTCCAAAAGAGTATGAAACCTTTAGTGCAAGCAACTAGCATCAGTTAATTTTTGTAAATATATCAATTCTAGCGCACCAACAACAAGATCGAACTAGCAGCCCCAAAACTAACTTTGGTAAATCAAAGTTCGAGCACATACTGATGGCAGATCTGCATCACCGCTGCCGTCCCAATCACCACCGCCTCGCTCTGAGCTAATGAAGCCTC
This sequence comes from Phyllostachys edulis, assembly GCA_036346405.1. Lineage (NCBI taxonomy): Eukaryota > Viridiplantae > Streptophyta > Magnoliopsida > Poales > Poaceae > Phyllostachys > Phyllostachys edulis. Next base: position 44,403,934 of record CM070550.1, on the reverse strand, counting down.
TTCGCTTCGCTTCCATCCCTCCATCCTCTCCTTCCAGATCACGCTCCGTATCAGAGGTGACCAGATCCTGGACGGGTCCATGGATCTTGGTTGCATTGCAAAGACCAACACTACCATCAAGACACATGCCACCAAAGACAAGTAATTCAACACTACCAGATTTCGACCCAAATAACCCACCCGGAAGGCTCGGATCTGCGAACGGAGCGGTGGATCCTCTTTCCCCACCACGCCTCCGCCCATGTACAAAGGCACCGGTAGCGTGCTACTCCGTGGATGTCGTCAACTTTGCAAGATTCACTGACCCATAATTGAATTCAACTCGTGGCAATGCAAGAAGCAAGAAGACAAGAAGGGCAAGAAGAGGAGGAATCTGCACCATCCGCCGTTGGTGAGGAGCGCACATTGGGGATGGAAATTTGGAATGGTGTGGGTCGCCGCCATGAGGAAGGAAAAGCTTTGCGCGCACGGATGGGGAAGGAAAAGGCTTCATGGTAGCGAGGGAAGGAAATGGCTCATGTATTTGTGGATCCGTCGAGAAGAAAAAAATGCGTGAGCAGAAACGACGACGCGCTCGAACAGAGAAACCTTCGTCGCTTCGCCTCGTTTCGCGTTTATGCGACGGTCGTTTCATGAGACGACGATTTGGTTCTCTCTCCTCCTTTACTCTCCGCCATGTCATCAAAAAGTCTACGTGACATCTCTTAGAGACAAGTGAAATAGACTATTGGAGATGCCCTAATATGTTTACCGCAGATCCGGGATCAATGATGATCTGTCGAAGATGCGAATTTCCAATGTTTCCATCAATGTAGAGCGGGCAGCTGTTGTCGAACCCGAATTTTCACAAATCCAGATCCTCTATGAAAACACTGTGTTATTCCCTGGATTAGTAGATAGCACTCACAGAATACATCACTGGATCAATTCATACATGATGAAAGCTAAAACCATCCATTAATTTAACACATCAGATTTTACACAGACCACATCGGATCGGGTTTTACAATAAGGGTCGAGCAGGCCAAATGATTACATCACAAAACGACGAAGACAAGCAGGTTTTGACCACCTAGCGCGGAAACTACAGCGGAAGCAAAAAGGGCCAGAGCACATCTCTCCACAGGTAGCGACTGGGGCAACTCGTGTACGACTGGTAGGACTTGGACAATACCGGTCGTACGTAAGTACCGACGAGCCAGCTAGACTAAGGCGAGACCAAGACTACTCGAAACTAAAATACTCTTCGCCATTGCCTTGCCCTTCAACTTCGGGGTCCTCGTAGGTGTCGTAGTCTCCATGATCCGCATGATCTAAAGGATTGGGTGAGTGAGAATGGGCACAACTTCCGTGCTCATGAGCCAACACACAAGATGCAATAGTATACATGCATGGCTTCACAAGGGTGGCTCGAGTTCTTTTATTTACCAAAGCAGAATTTTCAAATAGGCATAATAGTAAAAACCTATCACTTAGTATTTTAACAAAAATGCATTTTATTGAAGAGAATAAATGTGCAATATTAATAACAGTAGAGATTACCTCCACCTATGCTTATTTTGATTATGGTTACCTCCACCACTTAACAACATTGGGTACGACTACCTAGGAAAAATCCAAATGCCAGGTTACATCCACCCGACCAGTTTTCATCCCATCCACGAAGGTTTTTAAAATAGAGCTAACTCTAGTAAAGTTCCCATGTCTGTCTTTGACTGTAAGTACAGCTGTTAAACAGTTTATACTCTACAGAGATTGTACACTTTACCCACAAGAGATAATCAACTTGTAGCCTCACACGATTCCTTAGTCATGTGGTTGAGAGACCATCACAGTAACTTTTCAAATCATCTTGCCCTTTCCGTCATCTCACCCATATGTGTTTGCACCCATATGTTGTGCAGGATATTCACCACAACGACTAGCGTAGCTGGCCTCCACTCGCCACAACGACTAGTGCAGCTGGCAACTTCACCTTATCACGGTGTCCCATTTAAGCCGAAGCGCATCCGCCGCTTGCACTACTCCGATCCTCTCTGACGAGATGACTTTCAGGGTTCGATAGCTTTACTAAGTCAAGTTGCACTTTGTAGACTTGTGGTTGCACATGTTTTATAATAGGAGGTCATCACCGAATTAAGTCATTAATGTCATCTGGACGGTTCATTCTACATACCTACCATTCTCATGCTACATCCGCACCCACCACCATACCATCCGCCGAGATGTAGACATCAATTAATAGGGTTTTGAGGAGGAAAACCAATTTATCTCAAATACTGCAGTCATGTACCTCCCACGACTGCCCCCAAATCATTTTCATGTTTTAAGAGATGATGGTTGGGACATTTTAATGCCTCAATACTCAAGCAAGACTAGCATGTCGCTTAAGTACAACCTATAGCTAGTAATTTACCATATAGTTACTAGGGTGACATGGAATAATAGATTCAATTGTCAAAGGATGGGGTAATAATTAATTAACCCACAAGTGGGCATTTAACTACCCTAGGAGTTAACATACATTTGCTTATAGAATTAAAGCATGCAATTTTTGGTAATTTAAAGGAATATAATTTTATGGATATCATGGGGATATGCCCATGATATTAGGAAGATGAGACAATTGGCAATGGCGTTGAGGGTTTGCGGAATCACCCTTTTTCGGCGTTGCTCCAATTCTGTGAGGCCTCTGGCGGTCTGACCGGCCATGGTGGCGGTCAGACCAGCCATGCCTTGTGTGGTTCTTCTAGAATGGTGGCTGGTGGTCGGCCGGCCAGGTGGCGATCGAGGCCCAAGGAAGCGATCTGCCGGCTTTGCTCGAGCGGTCGACCGCCACTTTATGACTTTGGATTTTAGAGCTGGGCCAAAAATAGAGGGTGTAAGCAAGTGAGAGGGTTCTTCTGCACTTGGTCCCATAATTTTTGGAGCCTCTAAGCAAAAGTTCTGTTCGTTTGAAATTTCTAGAGAGGTTCGGATTTCCAGGAGTGGAATTTTGGCTAAGTCCTAGGGGGCGGTCAGACCGGCCTTGTGCTGGCGGTCAGACCGGCCAGTGGGTAATCAGACCAGCCAAGGGTGGCGGTCTGACCGGTTTTGGCTTGTTCGTCGGCCCGTGTGGCGGCGATTTGTGGTTGTTAGGTCAAGTTCATGGTTATCATTGCATATGTGTTGCATGATGCATGTTTTGGCTAACGTGGGTCAAGTTATAAAGAACTTATTCCCGGAAATAGTTTTTTGGTCTATTGCTGTGCAGGTGGCTTGCAGGTCAATGACGGTCAACAGTGAGGTGGATCGGGACTCAGCTTGGAGAGTTGAGGTCCAGAACGATCAAGGATGCCGGGTGAGGTCAGAGGACTCAAGCGGGGCGCAGGATGGACGGGCAGTTCGGTGTGACTAGTTGGATCAAGCGGCGCGGGAGTCATTGCAAGTGCTCAGTGGTGCCGGTGGGATCCGGACGGGAGAGACTTGACGACATGGAGCCGTTGATCAACCTACACGTGGCGAAGCAGGCGAGTGCTTCGCGCAGATGGACTCGGTCTTTTAGAGAAGGATCGAGAAGGGGTATTTTGGTAATTTCACCAAATACTGCCTTGGTGACCTTTTGGCTAAACCGCGGCGCGGGTCGGCGCATGGTGAAGCGGTTTAGGTCAATCGATGATGAAAACGGCGCTTTGAGATGCGTGCGTGTGTTAACCCATTGTGTGTTAGGGTTTAATGGGTACCCTAATAGAATATACCCTAGATGCTAGCCTCCACTATAAATAGGGGGAGTTGTGGGCTGTTATTGCTTACTGAAGCCAAGGGAGAAGCCAGCCAAAACCCCCATTGGGAGATGCCCTATTTTGTCTTAGGGTTTTAAAGAGAAAGGGGAGAGCTAGGTTCTAGGGTTTGGATTGAGAGTGTGTGCTCACGTAGTGAACTTTGTCGTCCATGTGGAGTGGCTGTAAACAACATTCATCTTCTCAAATCAATCCAAGGAAGATTGCAACAAGATGAGTTCTTATTTGTTCTTCCTCTCTATTTTGTGATTTTGGGGCTTTCTTCGATCCGCGGGTTTTTGATTGGTTTCTTGCGTAGATCTAGCTTACTGTGACATGTGGGAACCTATCTAGGATTATCTAGATCATCAATCAACCACGAGCAAGTTTTTGGATCTAAGTTTCGTTTTTGCTCGGTTTTGAACCCACCTTCGGTAAAACTGAAAAAGATAGGAACGTTGGCATGGATCTCTACAATCTTTGATTGGAATAGGTCCTAATATCTTTAAGAAGGTGTGTCTCAAATTTCATGGAGTTTGACCTTACGGATCAAAAGTTAGACCGATTTGAGTTTCGGTTTTTCGGGCTGTCTGTGCTGATTTTGCTGTTCATCGTCAGCGGCGGTCAGACAGCCAATATCAGAGGTCTGACCGCTAGGCAAAATATTTGACTCGCCAATTTGAGAGGTCTGACCGCCCAACTATTTGCAAATTGAGTTCTTGGTTATTTTGGGTGTTTTGCGTCGGGGTTTTGATTGGATTCAATACAAGTCTTCCACTGTGCTTGTACTTTGATCTTCATAGCTTCCATAGCTATTGGAGTGAATTGGTGTTGAATTCGATCTTTGTGAAAAAGTGAGCGTGCTCCTATTCACCCCCCCCCCTAGTCGCCTTTCCGGTCCTACAAATTTGCATAAAATGTAGGCTCAAGATGATCCAAGTATTGACTCACCTAAACTAAAGGCAAGAGAGTCTTAGTAGTCTTGTGCTTGATCGAAAAGGGGATCTCCTGCTTCCTCGAACTCTACTAAGACGAATGAACCAGAAAAAGGAACAACAAGCAAGGAGAAAAAATAAATACTAAAGAAGTAATAAATGAACTCCAAATTAAATAATACCGGTGCCAAAAGCAAGATCTTGAATTTAAACAAATTTAGAAATAAAGAACACTAAAATTAGAGTTAAAACGGAGGAGAACGGAGTCCACGAACTTTTGGTTTCGAACACTGCTCATCCGACTTCACGAGGTCAGAGGGAGGAGAGGTTCGACTACACGAGTGGTCGGAAGGGATTTGACTACCCAAGTGGTCGAAAGGACTACCCGAGTGGTCGGAAGGAGGATACGACTACTCAACGTGGTTGCAAGAAAGAAAGGTTCGACTACCCAACGTGGCCGAAAGAGGGAATGATTCGACTACTCAACGTGGTCAAAAGAGGGAAAGATTCGACTACTCAACGTGGTTGAAAGAGGGAAAGGTTCGACTACTCGGAGTGGTCGAAAGAAAAAGAAGAACTCAAAAAAAAGACTCGACTGCTCGACGCGGTCGAAAGAAAAGAAGGACTCGACTACTCGGAGTGGTCGAAAGAAAAGAAGAACTCGAAAGAAAGACTCGACTGCTCGGCGTGGTCGAAAGAAAAGAAGAACTTGAAAGAAAGGCTCGACTACTCAACGCGGTCAAAAGAACATGTTAGAAAACAAGGCACAGGAAACTCACCAAGACTAAGAGAGACGCCAGAGGGGGTCAACAGACGGCGAACGATAGCGAGGAAGCTCGCGATCGAAGGCGAAGGAGGACGGTGATGAAGGGGTCAACCGGGACCGAAGCAGAAGAGGAAATGTGGCGGCTCCTGTGAAACACAACTAAAAAGAGAGTGAGGGGATTGCTTCAAGGAGCTCTAGGACACAAAATGATGCAGGGTAGAAGAGGGGGCTGCACTGGTGCGGCGAGAACCGAGAGAAGGTGTGTGGCGGCTTGTACTCGGAGCTCGGAGCTTCAGGCAAACCACAACAACAAGAGTGAGATAGGGAGAGTTGGGTGGAGGAAGGAGATGAAGGGGGCTGCTCGGGCTCTTTATAGCCCAGAGGAGAGGACGAGAGAGCCACTGAGGGGCTTAGAGGTGCGCGGTCCCGAGGCACGGTAGGGGGCAGGTGCAGGACATGACAAGGCGTTGACGAGCAGGTGAACGCATAGGGGTGCAGCAGAGCAAGCATGAGCATGCAAGGGTGGCTCAGTGATGGCCCTAGGAAAAGAATTGGGCCAAGCCCAAAGAGGGGAGTTGAATTGAAACCAAGATTCAAGCTGAAATTCAAAACTCGACTTTTGAAATGAGGCAGAAAGTAGAGAATATTGCAAATACGCAATAATTTGAATTAGGTTTTGAAAACGAAGAAGACAAATGAAAGGTATTACTCAACATCCAAAAACGGGATGTTACAGTTGTGATCCCCGTCCTCCACGACCTTATCTTCTTCATCGAAGGTGGTCACGTTTACGTACAACGGGTTGGAGAAGAGGCGATGCTTCTTCATGGCCACTTCATAGATCTCTGGGTCCTATAGTGCTTTCACGAGTGCTTCTCGCAAATATAGCACTAACATGAGAGCGTCATAAACACTCAATATAATAGGTACTCGCTTGAGGTGAGCAAGGACATTATAGTCAATATCAAGTGTCTTTGTCTTTCCCTCACCTAGGGTCTTATTTGTGAAGGGATAGGGTAGGCTATACTAGCTGACAATTCTAAAATTCTACCATGTAAACTAGGAAGCTATGAAAGCAAGAGATCATAGATCATTACTAATAGATGCACAGTGCAGTGGAAGAAGAGTTGGAGCAGCTTGATCCAACGTCGAGTGTGTCGATATAGTAGTCGTAGTCGATCGTCCAACGTCCTCAACACCGATCGTCTCCTCCAGCAAACTACCATGTTCCTTACGCAAGTCGTGGATCGTCCTCGATTAGCACAGCAGCAACCGCAGTAGTACCTCTACGGTATCCACACGTTTAGGGGTGGAACCGTAATATCCCATTTAGACTTCAGAGGATTTAAAGTATGAATTCAGATTTTGAGTAAAACTGAAAAGGGAAAATCCGTTTTTTAGGGGGGTTAGTGCCTTGGGCTTTTGGCCCATGGTTTGGCCCATTTAGGGGATCTAGCTAAGAGGGGCAGTAGGCCCTAACCCTAGCCCACCCCTTCCCACTTGCACCACCCCTCCCCTTTTTTCCTAGCCGCCACCCACACTCCTCCCCTCTTGCAGCCGCCAACTCCTCCAGGCCTTGTGCGCCATATCCCCCACCTGTTGTTGGTGCAAGGGGCTACTGCTGCTGGTGGAGAGTGCTAGAGGAAGATCAAGGGAAGCAGAAGAGAGGAGAAGGAAAGAGAGGAAAATCTCGCAAGAAAAATTATGGTCTGGCTTCGTGTCTCCGTGGGTAACGATCTGGAACCTTTAGAAGTGCCCTTGGATAATTGCTTTGCATTTTTGTAGATCGTTTTGTCTTTGGGAAAGGCAGGTGAACTTTCTGTCCAGTTCATCAATATTAGGGCAGAGCGTTGCGAGGGTGATGTGGGGTAGTTAGACTCGGAATTACAATTTATTCTAGTTAGATAAAATTTAATAAATTTTGTTAGCTTTCTATAGAGTACTACATTGCGAATTTGGTTGGGTAGAATAGAAGTTATGTTTTTTGCAATATTGTTGTCCTGGAAGTTTGTCGGGTTCTGGTACCGTGCATAAACCTGTAGATTAAAAATAGAAGATGGATTATTTTGTGGTTTCAATATCCATGAAAAAGGTAGCTAAGTTCTTAAGGATTCCAAATAGTCCAAGAACACGATTTTTGGACGGGTAGAAAATAAGTTATGATTTTAGAAATTTAGCTGCTCTGTTTTGGACAGAACAGTGTTCAGGGAGGAAAACAGGGTTGTAGATGCCAGAATCTCAAAAAGAAGATATTGAAGAAAAGGTTGGAATTTTTTTGTAGATCCTGAAAAAAAAAATATCTTTTATTTTGTTTCGGTTCCTGAGCCTAGAGAATCGGCTATTTGAGCACCAGTGCTGCGGGGAAAGGTTGTGTGGAGGAGGGTTGTTTTGGGTTGCGATTAGGAGCGGTGTTATTTATTTCTTTGGTAATGTCGTATTTCTATTGGATTGTTTTTTAGTGTGTTTTATGAATGCTCAGGTGATGGTGTGAATCAGGGGGTAGGGCCCTCTACTCGTCATCCTTCGTCACACGGTTGAGGCAACTGCAAAATAGTTGGTAACCAATGCGGAAAATATTTATGCCATGTTAATGTCTTATGCATATAAGTATTTATTCATGTTTTGCTGTTGGTTATGCTATATGCTTATGTTGATTAAGTAAAGAGATAAAGATTAAAGGTTGACAACAATCACTTGCACCATTTCATTGATCCTTGATACTTGGTCTACGTGGTAGCCAAGTAATGATATTTTTGAGGTCCTCGTCATGTTTTAGATGGGCATGAGGTCTCCACACTTGTGGAGTGTGGGCTTGAGGTTCCTGTGCTAGAAGGCACAGGCTTGAGTATGCATTGACGGATGCATACTCCGCATTACCGGTAATTGCAATGAGAAGAGAAGTACATTTGTGGCATTTGCATCGCATGAAATTAAGAGTTGAAAATTTATGCAACCAATGTGGATGGTTGTATGTGAACAATGTTTATGTTCAATATGCTTATGTGGTTTTGTTTATCGATTGGATTGTACTTTGCTGAGTTGAGGACTCACACTTGTTGTTTATGTTTTTTTTTTGTTTTTGGTTCTTCCTATGAGGCGGCATGCATGGGAATGAGATAGAAATATTGGTGAACTACACCTTGATATTCACCATGTCTAATAATTCAGCACTTCTAGTTTTATTTGGAGAACCTTTACTAGTGAATTGGTTTTACAGTTGTGTTCACCCTTCGAGGTGAAATTGTTTCCCTTGTAGTTGAGATGGTCAGTTCTTTTATGTGGTTTTGTTTATGGTTATGTTTTAAATTTCTCAGTATGATTATCATGCTCATATATTTGTTAGTTGTTTTGAACTCCTTCAATGGTCAATGTTTCAAAGGGAATGCTGTCGAAATTTAGAGAAAAAAAATTATAGTTTAGTTTTCTGTTCTATTGGTTTAGTAGCATTCTAGGGTCATGTTGGCCTAGGATGTTATAGGAACGCCGTACGCGGGTGTGCTAGCACCAACGTGCACAGTAGGGCCTTCAGGAAGATGGCAGCTACGGTTTTGGTGGTCCAACTCTCTTACTTACCAACAGCCCTATGTATCCCCTTATAAAGAGTCCATAACGGATCCTATCCGAACTCGTTTGTTCTAACCCGTTAAGTGTGTGACCCTATACGTTCATACGTAATCGGTTGCGGCTCGGAAACTTCTTTCTGACCGCGAATCGTTAGTGGTTCCTAGCAGGACATAACGATTCCCGAAACATACATAAATATTATATTGGACGAACCTTATATAATATGATCTATGACTAGGTTCTTATCACTTACGACTAGTTCGTATCTCCATACGACCAGTTCATATTTAGTCACGACCGGTTCGTAACTCCATACGACCAGTTCTCTGACCAATTAGTGATCATGTTCGACTAGTTTACGACCAATCTGTATCTCCATATGACTAGTTCGTATCTGGTCGGACTGAACAACCTGCTTGTGTATTCTCCTTTTGCCCCGTGATATCTGGTTGAACTCTAGTGAGATAATTGTCATCCATGGGCTATTCAATACTTTCTCGATTAAGTGACGGATAACTTCATGTGGTCGACTCTTCGACCACTAGTGACACGGCCATGCACTTTCTTTACCCAACCACATCGAGGGGCCCAGAGATGTCTCTCCAGTTATGTTAGAATGCACAAATCCTATATCCGACCAGTCACATCCCTACATATGTTTCATAGCATACCCAAAAGCTACATTTATAACTACCCAGTTACGGAGTAGCGTTTGGCAACACCTAAGTATACTATTACACATGTAGAAAACCATGCTGATCTCATGTCTAAGGGTTATACATCACCATTGCTTGAGATCAACTGATAACATATAAAATCATAATAATCTCAATAGTGTCTCAAGATGGGTTAATCCAACACCATGTTCTCTAACATATGTTCACATTATTGATTCAATATCCCCATATCCATCACTGGTGAAACATGATCATCAATCAATACATGTGTTGATCGATTAGTCACTAGTGTTCTGATCGGTGACATCCGATCATAGATACATTTAGAATGACATCATATAACTTAAAAAGGTTCACCAACAAGTCACATACCTGTTAATCTTTATAAATGATAATTCATCTGGGGAACATAATAACATTTATTCTATAACTCATAAACAAGATGTGATATAATCATCTCTATGATTACTTCTAGGATATGTCAGCAATAGTTTGATCCTCCCGGTGGGGGCATTTGTTTTGCAGCAGTAGCTTTATCTGCTTTTAATGGCTTGGGCTTTGGTGGTTCAGGCAGAACCTTGCCTCCCCTTAAGTTCATGTCAACTTCTTCCTTCGCACCTCTTTTGTCATGGCATCAGTACGGAATACCTCGTGTCTGTGGGAAGTGAATAATTACCCAGAACTAGAGTTTGAAGAGTTGGAGATGACGTTACAGACGGCGATATTACTTGATGAAGTAGATGTAGTTGATGAAGTAGATGTAGTCTCTTCTTGCATTTCTTCAGTTGACTCCGAGAGCATGCTTGCTCCCAGCTTTTTGGCATGAATTGTGCCAAAATTGGTAACACATGCTTGGGGTGCGGAAAAGGTTCATTTCCTTTTGATTTCGGGATGAACCTGGGTAGCATTCATGAACCTGGGTGGCATTCGTCGTCGGCTTGGATCGGGCCCCGTCGTTATCATTGAGACGTCAAATGTTGATGCCGCTGATCTGCGGTGTCATGAAGGCAGGCTCTTTAGAGGCAACCGACGATGCACGACCTCCCACGGCTCCCCTTCATAGATAGCACGAGGTGCCTCCCTGTGGGCGATGGGACTTGGCTTTGATGTAGCATCCTATGGACACACATTTCAATGGCATCTTCTAAGGGCATCTCTAATAATATATTTATTGTCATCTCTTAACTATACTAAATGAATAAAATTCTACGTGGAGAAGAGAAAGGGAGGAGAGAGAGCACAGGTCGTCTCTTTCTGAAGAGACGGCCGTACACGTGAAATAAGATATGATACATTAATCTACTCTAGTTGATATGTAGGTCCGTTTCAAAAGAAAATTATAAAATATAAATGTTAGAGAGTATACTAGAGACTATCTATTGAAGATATTGTCTCTAAAGATGATGTAACATATGTTAAAGATAATGTTATCTCTAACTATTGGAGATGCTCTAAGTGCATCTCCCTAGCGAGGCACATGTAACTGTTACATAAGTGAATTATGTAATCATCAATGGCCTCATCACATCTCTATCGAACTTCTGCTAGTTCAACGATGGAGAAGTCCTTCGTAGCAACGAAGTGTTTCTTGAAAAATTCCTTCACGCTTGCCCAGCTACTAATCAATCTGACTGGTAAGTGACTGTGTTAGAAAAATAGGGACAAAGGAGATACAAATTTTTATGTGAAAAACTCTTGCAGGAAAAAACCATGGGCGCTAGTCGGCAATGATCACTATATAAGGAGCAATTACAAAACACAGGGGGGATTACAATGAGGTGTCTCTCTCCCCATGTGGCTTACAAGAGGTATATAAAGGGGTAAAAGGCCTTAGGGTCTAAGTAGGACACTAATCCGCTAATATGGTATATTCCAGATACTTCCATATTAGAAATTCGGATCACATACGGATATAAATATCAACAATCTCCACCTTAAGACGAATTTCCTCTTGTAGCAAAATAAATAATCATCAATCACCAAATAATTCCCTAATAAGATAAAAATCACCGTGCGCCAACTAGTCACTAGGACTAAACTGTAATACCAACTAAGATTGAGCAAAGCTCAAACTTAGTAACAGGAACTGACTTTGTCATCATATCAACTAGATTATCATGAGTACTTATCTTGCACACTTTGACATCACCTTGAGCAATAACATCTTGAATAAAGTGATATCTCACATCAATGTGCTTTGTTCTCTTATAGAACATCTGATCCTTTGTAAGGCATATAGCACTATGACTATCACAAAATATAGTAGTGTAAGAATTATCTCCACAAAGCTCAATATACAAACCTCTCAATCAAATAGCTTCTTTACAAGCTTCAAAAATAGCCATATATTCTGCTTCAGTGATAAATAAGGCAACAGTAGCTTGCAAACTTGCCTTCCAACTAACAGCACACAATGCATGAGATAAATCAGGACGAGAACAAACCATGGCATACATAAGAGAACCAATTGCCCTGGAATATGGAACTCTAGACATGTACTCAATATCATAATCTAACTCAGGACATAAGGCTGAAGATAATCTGAAATGCGAAGCTAATGGAGTACTCACTAGTTTTGCATCATGCATGTTAAAACGACGAAGGACTTTCTCAATATAACATTTTTGACTAAGGTATAACTTGCCAGATTGCCTCTCTCTAATAATCTCCATGCCAAGAATTTTCTTTGCTGCACCTAAGTCCTTCATCTCAAATTCATTACTCAATCATGCTTTTTATTTTTCTATTTCTGACTTATCTTTTGCAGCAATCAACATATCATCAATATAGAGAAGCAAATAAATAGTTGAACCATTAGCAGTCTTTAAATAAACACAGCTATCATAATCAAACCGTTTAAAATTATGAGAGAGCATAAAGGAGTTAAATTTCTTACACCATTGCCTAGGAGATTGTTTCAAACTATAAATAGATTTCTCTAATCTACAAACAAGGAGTTCTTTTCCAAGAGTAACAAAACTCTGAGGTTGGTCCATATAAATGTCTTCTTCCAACTCCCCATGTAAGAATGAAGTTTTAACATCTAATTGCTCAAGTTCATAATCATGCATAGCAACAATACTGAGTAAAGTGCGAATAGAATTATGCTTCACAACTGGGGAAAAGATATCATTAAAATCAATACCTGGAATCTGACTATAACCTTTAGCAACCAACCTTGCTTTATACCTTACTGGTTCAGTAGGAGAAATACCCTCTTTTCTTTTGAAAATCCACTTGCAACGAACAGGCTTCTTCTCTTTTGGCAATTTCACTAATTCTCAAGTGCCATTCTTTTCAAGTGACTCCATCTCAGCATGCATAGCAACTATCCACTTATTACAATCAGTGGAGTTAATAGCCTCAGAGTATGATGAAGGTTCTGTATTACCTTCAATTTCTTCTGCCACACTCAAAGCATAAGCAACAATATTAGCTTCTTCAATCAACCTTTTGGGTGGATTAATCTCCCTCCTAGGCCTGTCAACTGCAATGAACCGTTATGGTGGCTGCTCAACAATAGGAGCATCCTCAATAATATGTGCATCATGAACAATAATATTTTCCTTATCTAATATGTTATCTGAACAAACAAAATGATCCACCTGAACACTTGAATTCTGCTCACTCTCAACAGGAACATTAGTGGACAATTTATCATGAAGCATAACAGATTCATTAAAGACAACGTTTCTGCTAATCACAACCTTACTTGTTTTAGGATTCCATAACTTATATCCTTTAACACCAGATTTATAACTAAGAAAGATACACTTAACAGCTCTAGGCTCTAATTTTCCATTATCAACATGAGCATAAGCAGTACAGCCAAAAACTCTCAATTCTAAATAATTTGCTGGAGAATCAGACCATACCTCAATTGGAGTTTTCTTTTCAATTGCACTAGAGGGTGACCGATTAATAAGGTAATGTAAGATGAAAGCGGCTTATCAAAAACGCCTATGCAAACCTGCATTTGACAACATGCAACGGGCCTTGGAAATAATGGTCATGTTCATACGCTTAGCTACACCATTTTGTTGAGGAGTACCAGGAACGGTGTAGTGCCTAACAATGCCTTCAGTCTTACAATATGATTCAAATTCATCAGAATAGAATTCCATCCCATTATCAGTACGAAATTTCTTTACCTTCTTTTCAGTTTGCCTTTCAACCATAGTCTTCCACTCTTTAAATGCTGAAAATACTTCTAATTTATGCTTCAAGAAATAAGGCCACACTCTTCTAGAGTAATCATCAATAATTGTTAACATATAATGAGCACCTCCTAGCGATGTCTTCCGAGATGGCACCCATAAATCAGAATGCACATAATCCAAAATACCTTCTGTAGTATGAACTGAAGTATTGAACCTCACCCTCTTGTGTTTGCCAAACACATAATGCTTACAAAATTTCAGCTTGTCGATGCTATGTCCATCAAGAAGTCCTCTCTTGCTCAATTCTGCCAAACCAATTTCACTCATATGCCCAAGGCGCATATGCTAAAGATTAGTAGCATCAGAATTAGATAATGAACTTGAAATTGCAGCAACAACTTGAAATTACAGCAATATTACCTAATATTGTAGTACCTCGCAGATGGTACAGATTGACAGATTTAATATCAGCTTTCATCACAACAAGAGAGCCTTTTAATACCTTTAAAACTTCACCTTCACCAGAATACTTGTACCCTTTACCATCAAGAGTACTCAAAGAGGTGAGTTTTCTTTTCAAATCTGGAATGTGCCTCACATCTGTCAAAGTTCTGACAATGCCATCAAACATCTTGATCTGAATTGAACCAATTCCTACAACCTTACAAGATGAGTTATCACACATCAACGTAGTACCACCTTCAACAGGTTCATAGGTGGCAAACCAGTGCCTATTAGGACACATATGAAAGGTACAGACAAAATCAAGAATCCATTCATCATTGGTCTTAGCACATCCAGCAAAGGCAACAAGAAAGCACATCCAGCAAAGGCAACAAGAACCTCTACATCAGAACTATCATCAGCAGCAAGGAAGGCTTTACCTTCAACATCTGGTTTACCTTTTGGCTTATAATTGCCTATTCTCTTTTCTTTATTCTGCAGCTTCCATCATTCAGAGATGTCGTGCCCACTTTTCTTGCAATATTTGCACGACTTGTACTTGCCTCTGGATTTCGACCAGTTCTTGTAGCCGTTCAAACTTTTGCCTTGAGATCCATTGTTTGAGTTCTTCTCCTTTTACCTGCAGCAAATAAACAAGCATTCTCCTTTTGGACTTGAATTTTCAGAAGGTATCATCTTTTTCATCTTCTCCTTAGCATGCAAAGCTTTATAAACTTCATTGAGAGTGAGAGTATCTCTACTATATAATATGGTATCTCTGAAATTTGAAAAAGAACTAGGCAGGGAACACAAAAGAATAAGACCCAAATCTTCATCATCATATTTTACCTCCATCGACTTAAGGTCGGAAACGATCTCCTTAAACAACGAAAGATGATCCTTCTTGCAATTTGTGAGAGTACAATTTCTGTTTGAGATGCATCTTGCTGGTCAGATCCTTTGTCATGCAAATTTATTCCAGCTTCAGCCATAATGCAGCAGCTGTCTTCTCCTTCAAAACCTCTTGCAAAATATTATTTGATAGATGAAGGTGAATCTGAGATAAAGCCTTACGGTCTTTACGCTTCTCATCTACAGTCCATGTAATAGGTTGTTTCTCAAACCCTTCCAACGCATCATCCAAATCCAGCTGTGCCAACACAGCCCTCATCTTGACTTACCACAACGAAAATCTTGTGTCTCGACCCAGGAATGGAAGATCATACTTCAAAGTCGCCATGAGGAATAAATCCTGAAAATTGTTGGTACTGATCTGTGTAAATCTAACAAAAATCACGACCTCTTTGGTACACGTTCTATGTAAATAAATCAAAAAATTTCGAATCTCCTAGTAATATTCTCGTGTGGACATAGCAAAAAATTTGCATATTTGTTGTACATGTGAACATGTGAGACCTTGCTCTGAACTCCACGTGAACGAATCGACAGGAAAGAAGTTTGGTGATTAATTAAAATAAGAATTGATCTTGGACTTGTGGATGATGACCAAGCCGGCAGCAACACGCGTGCTTGGACCGAGCGGAGTTTCGGGCTTCGTGATCGATCTGCTTGGACGCACACGCGCTTGGACTGAGTGGAGTTTTCTGGTGCCAAAGGACCGATGGCCACTGAAGGCGACGATCGGACAAAAGCAACGCACGGATGAACTAGAGCCCTCGCTCAGGAGTGACGCGCGACGGGGCCTCGGGACACTCCGGTCGAGGCGTAGGCGCGAGACAACTCGCTACAAGACGGCGGCGCCGGAAGAATAGATCTGATATTTTTTTTCGTCCTATCTTTTCAACCCTAATCTCCTATGCTCTGATACCACTTGTTAGAAAAATGAGCATGAATATTGTTAAGGATATAAGGGTATGAGCATGAATATTGTATCAGAGCATAGAGTACGAGCATGAATATTGTTAAGGATATAAGGGTATTTATGGTATTTTCTATTGTATTAGGGTTTAGACTTGTGTCCCTTTGTACCCTATATTTTCCATTGGGCCTCTTCAATATACACACAATATTCATAACATGGTATCAGAGCAAAGGTTAGGGTTTGCTACTGCCGCAGCCATCGGGAGGAGCAATCTCAGCTTCCAGGGGCTCGCTGCCCCCGAGAGGAGCAATCTCAGCTCTCGAGGGCGGCCTCTTGTCACTACTCATGCTCTCCTATCGAGCCTCCCGAGCCATGCGGTCCCCGATCTCTGTCGTCGGCGTCTTCTTCACCCGGATCCATATCCTCCCCGCGTCGCCTGAGCTGGATAGCGCTAGATCCCGCCGCCACCTCTGGATTCGGCCAGATCCGCCGTCACCGCGCCCCCGAGGGCCCTGGTGCAAACGCCACCCTGGACCGGGCAGATCTGCCTCTCGAAGCTCTCCCCCGAGCCCCACCTTCGCCGCGCTCCCCGAGCTACTGCTCCTCTCTGCACCGCTCTCCGCCTCACTGCCTGCTCGATCGCGATTCACGAGTGTTGGATTGGCGTGGCCGTGGGGAGCAGATGGGGCATACCTGAGCACGCCCAAGACGGAGAAGTACCACACTGACAACGAGAACGACCACCTCCGCTTCGGCCTCTTCTCCATGCAGGGATGGCGGACCACCATGGAGGATGCTTATGCTGCTTGCCACACCTTGATGAATGCACATCCTTTTCTTTGGCGTTTACTATGGGCATGGAGAAAATGGGGGAGATTGGTACCTCGATTGCGATTGAGAATACAGAGGAAGGAAGGGAGTCCGTGGAGACGGAGAGAGAAATAAAAACTAGTTTTGTTAGTATCTACTACTAGCTATCTTTGAGTCTTTTTATTCTTTGTGTCTTTTTCTTCCGTTGCGTCCATCCAACTACGTATCACTTTATCTTTGAGTTCATCTAAACCATGCAAGTCCACAAATTTATTATCAGTCATAGACATATAGGAATTCTCCTTTTGCATGGCAGTAACAGCTACTCTTTTCTTTGAGCCGCTGTAGATCCGTCTCCTCAAGCTTTTAAGGCCGCCGCGTTTTTTGTGCACTACGTCTCTATTGCGCTTTTATCAACATATTTTCCAAGAGCTGCATGCTACGACGACATTATCAAGACTCAGATTTTGGATTTTCCCTATTTTTTGTCAACCCTTTCCAAATGCAATGCTATTACATACACCTTGCATTTGAGGGGGGTGTTAAGGATATAAGGGTATTTATGGTATTTTCTATTGTATTAAGGTTTAGACTTGTGTTCCTTTGTACCATATATATATGTCCATTAGGCCTCTTCAATATACACATAATATTCATAACAAATACTACCTGCCACTATGCAATGGCAGTGGCGTAAAGGAAAATAAGATTCTGAAGCTAAAATATCAGAGTGGACATTGCATTTCAATAATTGGGCATTCTGTGTCCAGCTGCGGAACTTAGACAAGATAAGTTATAAGAATACATAAGAGTGACTCACAGTCATATGAAACTCCTATTGTAAGGTTAAAAAACAATGTTCACGAATACGTTAGGCCGAAGACGGACAGAGCTTGGCGGAGCCTAGTCGGCCGACCCAACACCAAGCAGGCAGCAGCATGTACGTGGCAGCCAGTAAGATGAATTTTTTAAAAAATATATTTTTTTAAAAGATAATTACAAAAATATATGGTCTCCCCACAAAATTACAAAATTGTGTCCCATGCCAGATTGAGCTGGCGGCAGGACCTTCTACCTCATGTCGCCGGTCCCGGCTACATGCGCCCGGTGGCGGCAGAACCTATCGCTTGATTCAAGCTGGCGATCAGTACCTCAAACCCTAATCAGGTTTGTCGCCTTCTGGTTTTTATACATTTTGAACGATACAAAATCTGTTAGACTCGCAATAACATTTTGTGATCGTCGTGTGTTGTTCTAGTGCAGTGAATTTCT
This sequence comes from Phyllostachys edulis, assembly GCA_036346405.1. NCBI lineage: Eukaryota > Viridiplantae > Streptophyta > Magnoliopsida > Poales > Poaceae > Phyllostachys > Phyllostachys edulis. The sequence continues at coordinate 44,385,726 of CM070550.1, read as the reverse complement.
GAAGAATTTTATGAGAAAGATTGAGGTATGAATGATTCGTAAGTAGGAAGGTAAGTGATATTGCGATGCGCCTAGGAATTCATATACTTGCTCATGTACATGCACTGCATATTATGTAAGGAAACAAATGTGAACTTGCCATTACTATCAAAACTACGATAAATCACACTGATATTACATAACATTCAGTAAAACATCATAACACTTAATTAAAATGATAATTCAGAACATTGGCAATAACATATTACTATTGTCCGTGCAATAACATAATTCAGAACATTGGCAATAACATTGGTCGCAGCCTCAATGTCCCTCATGTGGACTGTCTCGAGTTGGGTGACCGGATGAGGTCCTCGCGGTGACGTCTGGAGTGCTGATGACTCCTTCGTCCTGAGGATTTCTCGTGGGACATTTCTTAAAGGTGTGGCCAGACTCCCTGCAAATGGAGTACTTCTTCGTACGACGTCCGATTTCTACTTCGTCCTTGTCATTCCTGATGCGCCATACCTGTCACCGGCCAACCTTTCCATTGAGCCTATCAATGTCCGTGGCCTAGATTAGTTGCTCCTAGGTCGGATGGCCAGTGAAATGGTCAACCATAACATAACCATACATCTCCGCGGTCCAGGTTTGCATCACCGCCTCCTTGGTGAAATAGACAGAGAGGTACTGACCGGGATGCTGCGCCACCGTCGAGCATACGGCTATGACATGGGAGTAGGGCCTATGCAGAAGAAGGGGCTTGTTGCAAGTGCATGTGCAACTACTGTGGCGTAGCGTGCACTCGTGGGTAACCCTCTCGCGGTTCGTCCCACGGCGTCCTTTATCCCTGCACATTACCTCGAAGCGAAGCTCCATTGTGCCCATCTTGAATGTCGGTGCATCTCACTCTTCTTACTCTTCTCCTCCATGTACTTGGTGATCATAGCGGAGTAGAGTATTCTGTCATTTGCTATGGCGAGTGACACGTTGTTGCTTCTGTCAATAAAGTACTTCGTCGTACCGCGGAGAATTGCCTCTACAATACCCACCAAAGGGAGACACCTTACGCCACGCATGACCCAGTTGTACACCTCGGCTAGATTAGTTGTCATGACACCATATCGAGCGCCACCCCTGTCATGGAGCAGCGACCACTTCTCCTTAGGCTCGTGCTCAATCCAGTCCGAGAAGCATCTCACCTGACCCCCGTCCTCCTCGTCAATCCAAGAGCATCTGTGGGTATCTCTGGCAATGCTTCGGGGGCCTGGTCAGCGCTTGGGGCGACACTTCTCACTGCCTCTATTCTGTGTGTCTTGGTTCACTCATCCAGAATCTTCCAGAGTGTTTCGAACTTCCACTGCTGGTTCTGGTTGCATAGCCGCTTGAACAGGTTCGTAGAACTACTTGTAAAAGTTTACACCCAAGTGCTTCATGCACCACCTGCTCTGCAGATCCAGCCATGGAAGTGGTACGTTCTTTCCTTGTTGTAGCTGGGTTATTGTACGCAGCAGGCCTGCATGCCGATCATGTATGAGGCATACGTTGGGACGGCCTTGCACAACAAAAATCTTCACGTTCTTCAGGAACTACAACCAGCTGTCCGTGTTCTCACTTTCAATGAAAGCGAATGCCTCGGGAAGAACTAGATTGTTCCTATCCATCGTTATTGTAGTCAGTATCTGGCCCTTGTACCTCCCAGTCAAGAATGTGCCATCTACGCACAAGATTGGACGACAGTGTCGAAATGCATTGATGCATGGACCAAACGCGAAGAATGCTCGTTACAATACCCTCTTATTGGCCCACCTCGGGTGTGTGGCGTCTTGAATGTCGATATGGGTGCCAAGATTTCTATCTTGTATGACTCGAAGTTGACTAGGGAGGTTGTGGTAGGAATCCTCAAACGCACCCCACCTTGATTCCAATGCCTTTAGGGAGGTTGTGGTAGGAATCCTCAAACGCGCCCCAACCTTGATTCCAATGCCTTCTGTTTTGTCCTCTAAGCCTTGATATAGCTAATTGTATACTGAAACCTTGCCTCAATCGCCCAAATGATGGATCGTGGCTCAAAATCTAGATTATCCACGATCTCACTATACATAAGGTTGGCGATGAAGCCTAATGACAGGTTCCGGTGGGACTGCACTAACTCAGAAACGACGCATGTGTGAGGGACCACTATAGAGCACTTCCAGTAGGTGTCCCACTTTGGCTGAAATGCGTGCACTCGCTAAGGGCATCCCTCTATACCGCACTTCACGTCGTAGAATCTTGGGGTAGACTTGATGACTTTGAATGTGCGCCGCATCGATAAGGCCCAGAATTTGATCTGCACGACCTCCTTGCATTTGTACATAGCTCCTAGCCTGACCTCACTCTGGTCGTACTCCCACAGCACATGGAAGCTGTAACACCCCGATTTTCATAATCGGGATGTTAATATTTAATTTGGCGATCTATTATTATTATTTTTTTGACTGTGTTTTAAAAAATTTCTGGTGTTTAATTCAAATGTTACTTTTAAAATCACATTGTTGAAAAAAAACCGCTTTTAAAATTTAAGTTTTTATTTCTTGTTTTTGCATGCTTTTCAAAAATCTTGTTGACATGCATGCATTAGTATCGTCGTTTTATTTTCTGACTCGACCGACTGCAGGCTAAACGCCTGCGTGTTCTATCTTTTCCGATCATCTCTCCTTTTTCCTTCCCTGCTAACTCTTTTCGCTTCTTTCCTTCAAATCTTATCCAAAAACTCAAAACCAATCCATGCATGTCATACCACCGCGATCCTCATCGCGCGACCAACCCATTTCTGCAATTTGTTTTCGCATGCATGACAGTTTGCGCGAGTTTGCAAAAAGGAGAAAAGAAGTAGCAGATGAAACGCCTGCATGCACATTCTGTTTCCCAACTTCTCTCTTCGCAATCACAACCAAAAAACCAAATTCAAGCCTTGCATGTTATATCGTGGCGTTCGTCATCGCAAGGACTTTCCAATCATGCAATTAGTTTGCGCATGCATTATCGTTTGAGCGAGTTAGAGAAAAAGAGGAAGAACCATACTGCTATTCATCTTCCAAGCAAATTGGAACTTCAAAGATTTTTAGAGAGCATCACACTCTGGATAAATTCCCGAAAATTTTACCTAAGCTTCAACATTATGTCAGGTAGCTCCCCTAAAAATTTCATGATTTTTGGAATTAAAATTTTATGCCCAAAAATTCTTTAACTCTCTCTGCAAATTTCTGTATTGCTGTTCACTGTTCATTCGAATTTCTTTCTCCCCACCCGAGTGACTCCCTGCCAATTCTGTTTACACAGCCAATTCTTTATCCCCATGCCAAACACTCCTTTCCACCACAGCCATTCATTCCTTTATCCCTTGCCTTTTCTTTCTCCTCAACTCAGTGTACTGCTATTGCTTCCTTCCCAGCCGTGCAAACAACACTTCACTGCTTTTCCTTCTTCCTCCAACAGCACCTTCATTTCTTCTTTCATGAGCTCAAGCCCAAACACTTCTCTCATTCCAAACTCTTTCAAAAACCACAAATCAACCCTTGCATGCTAAGTCTTTGTGATTATCCTCACAAGAGCAACCCATTTCAGCAATTAGTTCTAGCATGCATGGCCTTTTGAGTGTTCTTGAGAAGTGGGGAAGAAGAAGCAGTGGTGCTGCTCGGAATCTAGGGAGCAGGCACCAGCCCTGTGTGGCACATGGGAGCTGCAGCAGCGAGGTCGAGTAGCGGCGCATGCAGCTGCAGCAGCAGCCCCGGCGAGGGCGCGAGGGCCGAGCAAGCAGCTGCTCGGTTTTGGCCAAGGTGAGGAGGCGAGCTAACATCAGCGCCATGGAGGTCAGGAGCCGGCAGTGCCTTGCGCCCAGGAAGAAAAGAAGACGAGGAGAGCAGTGGCCCATCGACGAGCTGGTGTCACGTGCACGGCGTCGGCAAGTGGGCACGCTACGACAGCGATGCACGGCCAGCTTGGCGCGACAGCGTCGAGGTCGTGTGGCGCAGAGGCGCTGCAGCAGCGCCAGTGGCCCAAGCACGAGGGATGGCCGAGGCGTTCGATGGTGGCCCGGGGCGGCCGAGGCAAGCCGAGGCGGCGCGGTGGCCAGCGGCATTGGCACGGCGGCCATCGGAGTAAGGAGCAGTGGCGCTGGCCAGCAGCTCCCAGCAGCAGCGATTGCGGAGCGGTGGCGTGGCGCAGCTGGTGGCGCGGCCAGCACGCACATGCAGCGACATGAGAAAAGGAGCAGAGAGCGGTGTCGAGGGAGAGCATGTTGGATTTGAATCACTTAACTCCTCGCTATCCTCTCTTTCTTGATGTGCTCCACACACACCCACACCTTCACTGTGTCTTCATACTTGGAAATCACACACTGATTTTTCTCTCACTAGTTTGTTTTCTCACGCAAAGACACACACACACTAGTCCTTCTTGAACCGGGGCTGAGAACAAGGATCACCAGAGCACAAACACGCACTGCCTTTTTCTTGATCTACAATTTTTCTCTCCACTAATCAACCAAAGACTCAATCCATGGACTTAAATACACATAACTCACGCATATATGCACTCTACACCCGGCCTGCTAACAGAACAACATGTTCTTGCGCCATTACCACTCACCAGGCAAAGACTCATTCCTTGCATGCAAGCTCCTCCTACCTTTAATGCCACACTAATCACACGTACCAAACCCTTGACTCCTTCTACCATGCACAACACAAACCTCATGCAAAGTCATTTCTTTTGAGGGTAGCACATCTACTACTTGACATGGCAAGGCCTCAATGCCATGTAAACACACTTTGAACATATTTAGCATGACAAGTTTATTCCAACAGAGCAGCGACGGAGGACGGTGTGGTGCATGCAGCGCCGAGGCCGAGCGGACATGGAAACAGCGACGACTACGGCAGACGTGGACGAGTGCCGAGGAGACGACGCCCAATGGTGTTTCGCACGTCTAGCGTCGCGGTAAAATCCTTAGTGTTAATTATGTTACCGCGCTATGATTTTAGTCGTGCATGTTGCATGTTAGTCATGAGCATATCATCTATTTATGCATGCTTAATTGTAAAAATATTTTGGTAAATTAAGACCGGTATAATTCTCCGGTTAGGTCGTATTTGTGTGTAGGCGTGATTATATATCGATATATTGGTGAGTGCGAATAATTAGATTATTGTGGTGAAATGCGTGTTTTATTGTTAGGTAGATACTAGATTGAATTTATGAGTTGATTATTTGATCGGATGGTATTATTTTGAAGTTGCATGGATGTTAGTGGTGATCCTTGGATAATACATTAATTGGTGATTTTTCCTCATGTTGGATTAGTAATTTTGGAGTTAGGACGGATAAGGATTTTATGAATTATTACTTGATGGATAGCTCTTGTCATGATATTTTTAGAGATATGGAGGTTGAATCGGATGAATTATTTAATCATGAGTAAATTGATGAGATGTATTAAGTAATAGCTTTGTGAGTCATTCATGCTAGATTTGGGTGATGGTAGAATAGATGATTTGATTGCGGATAAATATTTGGATTGCCATATAATTAGTCCTATGTGCCGAGTTGATACATTTGTACCTTCAATTGGATTAGTAGATAAATGATTATTAGTTGATCGTAGAGGCACTTATATGATTGGATTGGTAGAGGTCGTCCACGACTAAGTTCGGTGGAATGGATATGAGATGATCGATTAGTGAGCCATTAGATGTTGGATGCGTTTTTAAATTGTTAAGCTCATTAGGTGTTGGTTAGTCAATTAAACCTCGGTCGTTGGAGATTTTGGGTGTATGCGAATATGACTTGCCGAGGTTAGACTAGTAGAGCTAGTAGTTAGTATTAGCTTAATTAGTCTAGCAAAGAACAATTGATGGATTTGATTATAGTCATATGCCCATAACTTGGTGGATTTAGTACATTTATCGGATATGTTGTATAGTTGGAAGATCGTGAATGCGGGCATTGTGTGGTTGGAGAGGCTATTTTTATTATGACAGACGCTAAGTTAGCCCAAGCTTAAAAAGTATTTTAATGTGGTAGAAATTTCAGAAAAGAATTATTTTTACACGAAAAACTCTTTTATCTTTGAAAATTCGTAGAAAATTCATTTGAACTCCAAATGAGTTGAACCAAGTTATTTTGGTCTATATTTTTATTCTCTATTTATCTATGTAATCCTTTTTCCCACCACTATTCTACAAATTTTCACCAAATAATTAATTTCGGGTGAACAGTAACCGAAGCCCATTTTTTTCCAGGATTTCTCCGAAAACTGACTTTCAAACTGCCATAACTTTTGCATAGAGCATCCAAATCAATTGATTCTTGTTGATAAATTCATATAAAATCATAATCTTCCTTCTGTGATTTTTTTATGATTTTTTGATGACTTTGAATTTTTGAGTATTCTTGGTGTTATTCGTTCTTATTTGTGCTTCTCGATTCTTTCGATAGGTTCCGGCGATTATATTGAATGCGCGAGTGATCCTCTGCAGCAAGAAAGTTAACTCCAGCAAGGCAAGCAGTTTGATCATAAATGTCCCATTACTTTCAAATCTAATACTTTGTTTACAAATTGTATGTATGCATGCTTTTGTGTCAAAGTTTATTTTCTAGATTAGAGGTAGCTATTCCTATTTCATGGTTGCCCTTAAATTGTTATCCCCTGCCACAAAACATAAGTTATTAATATCGCTGGTGAATTAGAGTCCGGTGATTTAATTATGCTCTTTTATTGTCTTTTTGGCGTCATGCTTAGAAATGCTTAGTTACCGGCAGAATTGAGCGGTTATCGACTTAGTCGATAACTGTGATCACACAAAATTATTATTATCATTATGCTCAGCACTTTGTGCTTTGTTACTTTGTAAAATCAAAAACTGAAAATGAAAATGAAATGTTTTGGACTTGGGCACAATGGTTGACGGTGTGATCTTATGGTGTGGCTGGAATGGTGCCCGAGTCAATAAGGACCGAACATCTTGGACACTAAGCCAAGCGCTTATTGCGTGCTAACCACATGAGAGGGATATGGGACCTCTCTTGACTTAGTACTTTAGCGTGTGTTAGCTCCGAGTTGTATGGTGGGCTATTGGGTGAGCAGTAGTGGAGGTTATCCACTGCAAGGAGCATCATCCTTTATAAGGAGATGAGCATCTTTGATGACTCCGCATCAACGTATGGGGCTTCCTCCCATATGGGCGACTCGTAGTTAATACACAATATTGGAAATGTCTTGTAGGACTTAGCCTTGCCGGCATACCAAAGGAAGTGTGCTTAATCTAGTGACAATAGAGGCGGTCTGGCGTGTGGGTACATTGGTACACCCCTGCAGGGTTTAAACTATTCGAATAGCCTCATCCTAGGTTATGGACATGCTTGGTAAGGTCTCTACAAGAGTTAGACTATAACATTTAATTAAAACTTGATGTGGGTGGTATGAATGGGGAATTTATGCTATTGTTGTGGTGGCTATTGGGTTAGCCACTTCCAGGATGTCTTGTTATTATTGTTACTTGTATCTCGCTGTTTTTGTCTAATAAAAACATATTGTAAAACTGCTTTAAATCTATTACATTATTGCAAATGAAAACTTGCTTTATGCTGAAAATGAGTCTAGAGCCTCCTCCACTTAAATAAGCTTGCATGTAGCTATGTATAGGCCTGTTACCCTACACGTAAGTCTTGCGAGTACATTTTTGTACTCATTTGCTTTGCTTAATTAATTGTTGCAGAGGAGGTTGATCCCCAAGGGATTAACTATTGTGAGACCGACTTCGACTTTGACTTCGACGACTAGCTTGGCGGCCCGGTCGGTTGCCTTGTGGGTAATGGCAAACCGTTTGGATTTTATTTATCGCCATCTTATGGCTTATGTTTCCGCTGCTACTTTGGTTATTTACCGTGTTATTTGGCCGGTCGACCCTACTCTTGTTTTATGAACTTGTATTTCCTTTATGTGGTACGCTTGTAATGGCTTGTGTATGGAGTGGATGCTTAATTTTTGTATGGGGTATGTGTACTGCAATTCTGGGAAGTATATATGCGCTGAGAGTCGGGATATTTGATTTGTAATGCTATGACCAATTTGATGGTTAAGTATTACAAGTTAAATACCCCGGGTTCTCACAGGAGCCTTCATTGACGACGAGGTTGTCGAACTAGTATGTGTTCCAGTCGGATGGAACCGCCTGCTGGTCCACGTCATCCTCGTCGTCGGAACCTTCATCTTCACAAAATGCCATGTAGTCTCGGTCTTTGATATCCATCTTTTGCACTACGGCTTCCACCTCCTTACCCTCGTCAGCAAGACCACTAGCTTGCCTGACCGTAGGAGCTACTTCCGCATGGTCTTCATCGACAGCATCAGCAACTCCGGGAGCTTCAGCCATTGTGTGCGCCACGCTGTGGCTGTAGTCCCCGACTTCCTCTTCGACCTCAGCACCCCCTTCTTGTTCAGCCGCTGATGGAGGAGTGGGTTTGGCATATGCTTGGACCAGAAGGACCAATTTCCATCCTGCCTCCCTCGCGATGCGTACATATGACTGCCATGAATTTGGTCCCTTAAGCTCAACTAACTTCCAATATGTGAGCTGTCCTCTCCGTGGGGAAAGACAACTCAATCTTAGATCATATACATCGCGGTCCACTTGGAATGTGTGGTACAACCACCGCATCACAGTGCCCCATGTACGCTGCTCTGGTCTTGCTAGGGGCATGGTCACCGATTAGAAATAACGCAAATCAATCGCCTCGGAACCCTCCAGAATAGTCTCTTGACCATAGTAAATTTTGAAATTGACGATGTCGGACATATTCGACGCACTGCACCATAAAAGAACATTTCCACGATTAACCGTATATCTAAAACTATACTACCCACCGAAAGGTATTATGTAAAACTATACTGCATTGTCTAACCGTACATCTAAAACTATATAATCCATTCTGTCGGTGTTTTAGAACTGATCTTACGTAAAGATTGTTTGATTCGGGGGGTCTCCTAGAATGGAATCACGCAGAGAGATTGACACGGGAATTTTTATACAGGTTCAGGCCTTCTCCGGAGAGAATAACAACCCTACTCCTGTGTGTGTATGGTATTGAGTGTATTCTGAACAATAAGGAGAAAAACTAAGACTATTACAGATGATAGTGCTTGTCTTCCTGATAGCCCGATTCGATCGTCCCTTCCTTCTCTGATTGTCGCCTTTATATAGTCCGTGAAGGAGTAGCCGTTTCTCCGGGTGAAGTGGTGCCTCATCACATCCTGTAACGGGCGCATGTTGGCAGTAATCACCAGCGTATTAACTCCTCCACGCCTTTGTGACTATATATCGAGATAATGGAGCATTACGTGCTATTACTTCAGAATAACAAAGATATGATGATTGTTTGAATTCCTTAATCAATTGGACCCACTCAAATGCAGAGGTTTAATTGATCATAAGGTGGTCGTGGCTGACACGGGTCGTAGAAGAACTTACGACCATAAGGTAGTCGTAGCAAGACTTACGACTATGTGGTAGTCGTAGCATGACTTACGACTATGGGGGTGGTCGTAGAATAATTTACGACCACCTAGTAGGCTTCTCCCTTATAAAATTAAGGGGTATACTCAGGGACCATATGACGTCACATTTACTTATAATAAGAATTATAGATAAAAAATAAGATGAGGATTATTAGATCCTCGTCATCTAGCCCCCCAGCTTCAAGTGAAAGCAACTTACTTAGTAAAGGAGTTATAGATGGTCTTACGGCCACAAGAGGGTCGTAGAAAGATAGTCGAAGGAAAAATTCTTCGATATTTGTGTACTACTTTGACCAGAAATATGCTTGGTCAAGAAGATTGCTTACGACTATCAAATAGTCGTAGAACACTCCTACGATCGCGAGGTGGTCGTAGTATGGTGATCGGAAGAAAAACCTTTCCGATTAACATTTTCTTTGGTCAAAAAGATCTGACCAAGGAAGTAATTTCGCTTGAGGTGTAAAAACGAACCTGATTTTCCTGAACGGACAGGTTAGGGAATTGCAAACAACTCCCGTTAGTATGTCCGTTGGAGTGGTTCCCGAAGCGGTGGCAACCTTTGGAATGTCACGCCTCCGGCCCAAGGTACGCGGTTATAAATACTTACCGGGGGTAAGACTTAGATTTATACTTTTCCCCAAATCGTTCCACCGTTCATCGAGTTCTTGTCTTCTCCGCCACCAACTCAAACAAAAATCTCCCTTTTCTAAGAGAAATGGCCGGGAGAGTCTCCGAGTGGGCCGAGTCGGAGATGGATGCGGTGAAGATTCAAGCCCTGGTTGACGCCGGGAAGATTCCAAAGAAGATCCTCGTGAAGTGGTTCGGCGTATAAGCAAACATTGGCGTCGGGGAGGATGAGCAAATCCCGCCTTCCAAAGCGACAGAGTGTGGCCTTCGATTGCTGCTCACCCTTTCTCACACTTATACTCGAGTGCTTTGGGGTGGAATTGGTGAATCTTGGTCCCAATTCCATCACAATGCTAAGTGTATTCGATGTATTTGTGTGAGGCATACCAGGAATTCCAAATGACCTTGAGCTCTTTCAATACTTCTATGGAATGGCTCGACAAACTGGGATTGCTGGAAGTCATGGTCTGAAGCTCCATGACGGAAAGTCAAAGGAATATATTCAGATGTTTACTCGGTCTTCGTGGCCGGGATGGAGAAAGAGGTGGTTTTACTGGAAAGTCACCTCAGAAGACAGCTTTACTTTCGAGGGGAAGCCTGCCGAAAAGAAACCTTCATGGGATTCGACTCCCCAGGATATCAGCCGAATTGCCCCATACATTCAAGCCATCAAGGATTTGAAAGAGGGGGGTTTAACTGGATGGCATGTGGTGAAGGATTTCATCACACGTCAAATTAGCCCTTTGAAGAAACGAGTACCTCCTATGTGGAGGTATACGGGGCCAAGGGACCCGACCAGGGACTATGAGGAGGGTAAGTAGTTTTACGACTTAACTCTCAGTTTGGTCCTCTTCAAAAATTGTCTAATGAATATCTTTATTTGTTTATCTAGATCTTTCGCAGGCAGATATTGACGTTCGAGTCAAACTCATTTGTGAGAGGTCTCCGCCACTTGGAGTTGCGGTTCCTCAAATTCTTGCGGTTTTATCCGTAGAGGAAAAGATGGAGTACCTAAAGGTAATCGAAAGTTGATTTTTTCCTTAGGACTTCATAGTCGTAGAAAAAACTTACGACTAGGTAGTGATCGAGAAAATCTTACAATCAAGGAGATGTCGAGAAAAGCTTACATTTCGATCTTGGTCGAGAAAATCTTCGTTGGTCAGTGATTCTTCTTCTTCTGTTTTTCTTTACAAAAGGTAGGTATGGAAAACCGTTAGGACGATGAAGAGGTCGAACTGATAACCATCGGCGCAAGGATGGCAAAGGACAAGGGCTCATCTCCTCCGACTAAAAAGCGTCGACTTACAAAAGTTGCCGACAAGGGAGGACCAAGCTCAAGTTCCTTCATTTCGACCAGGTCCTCTGCAAAGTCTGCGACACGCACGGTTGCGACAGAAGCCGAGGTTGAAATAACTGAAGCCGAGAAGGATGAAGAACCTCTTAGGCGCAAGGCCCGCAAGGTCAAGGACACGGCTACAGCAGAAGCCGAGGCTGGAGCAGCTGCAGCTGAGGAGGTCGAAGACCCTCTTAGGCGTAAAGCCCACAAGGCCAAGGTACCTTTTTATTATGACAAGACAATTTTCACAGTTTCTGCCACTCCTAGTTTTGTCAAGCAACTAGAAAAGGAGAACTGGAAGGAGTTTATGTCTTTTGTGAAGGATAACACTGATCCAGCCGAGCCTACCATTAAGGGTAGCGCTGCTCTTGGAGTGGTCGAGACTGATCTCGGCCCTCCGGAAAGTCAGGAGACCAGAGAGATGGTCCCTGTTCAAGATCCACGACCAGACGTGGTCGTGGCCGAGCCTATTCTCCAACTTGAGCTACGACCAGACGTGGTCGTAGAAAAGAAGTCGAAGAAATCTTCCGTCGGGAAGATAGCTCCTAAATTTCTGATCAAGTCCAGGATGCAGAGGTATGTGAAACGAGCTAAAGTGTAAGAACAGCATTTACCTTTTGCTTTTCACAATTTAACTTGCTTTCCTTTTGTTGGTTTTAGCCCGACTCCTTCAGCCCCCGAGGAGGCTTCTATCGAGAAGCCCATTGCCGCCTCTCCAGCAATTGGAGAGGTGTCAGCAGAAGTGGTCGAAGGATCGTCCACAGCCCGGGTTGTAGAAAAAGTCGTAGCTCCTGAAGTGGTTACCACAACCGCTGAGGTCGTAGCTACGGCCACTGAGGTAGCGGCTACAACCACTGAGGTAGCAGCCACTACCACTGAGGTTACAGCTATGACTACTGAAATGGTCGTGGAACCAGCAGAGGCAGTCGTAGAAGCCTCTGCCCAAGGTGGTGATGTACCTGACCACCGTGCGGGAAAGGAAATCGTTGCAGACCTCCTTCTTGGTATCCAAAGAGAAACTGCAATTTCAGAATCAGAAAATGAGGAATACTTCAACTTCTGTTCTGATTTCTTTGGCCCTGCTTCCATAGTGGGGTCTTCTGCTTTTAGATCTCGCCATCGAGTCCCTCATCCCAAAGACATTCCCAATAGAGGGGACACTTTTGACAACGAGCGTCTTGAGAAGGTTTGGTGGGATCAGGTCGAGAGAGTGGACAAGCTGAAGAATCCAGAGCTGGTTTACTCGATATTTGCTCGATCAACCATGAGTGTAAGTATTTAATGATACTTATACATGTGGTCTTCCCTTATTTCTTACTGTCTTTCTTTTTGCAGAAAGCTCTAGAACAAATTGCCGTTGTTGGTGAATATCACCGACAACTTCTAGAGCTACGACAGGAAAAAAGAGGAACTCTACAAACAGGCAGAGAGGTGGTAAGTCACTATTTTTCGTAGTTATTTTCGACTTGACTACTTATATAGTGCTTACGGGGTTTGTCGTGGAAAAACTCACGACTAGGTACTAGTCGTAAAAGGTTTACGACCAGATGCTTTGTCGTAGGAGAACTTACGACTAGATCCATGGTCGTAAAAGAACTTACGACTGGATCAATGGTTGTAGTCAATGGTTGTAGAAGAACTTACGACCAATTTAATAATATTCATGTCCACTTTTAACCTTTACAGGTTAAATAGCGATGAAAAGACCCTAGCGGACTCGCTCGATTATGAAAAAGAGGAGTCGAGAAAGCTATGGGAAAAAGTAGAATTCCTCTTGAGGAAGCTTAAAGAAGCCAACTCAAGAATCGAAAAAGTGCGAGGAAAGGTTAAACGAAGAAGTCTTGAACTTAAGCTGCTTATGTTGTTGATCTTTACGATTGTTGCTTCTTTTAGAAAAAGAAGATGATATGAGAAAAACTCGTAATGAAGTCAAAGATAAAAGCGTGGTTATTCACGAGATTTCTCGTATCTCCAAAGATAAAGATCAAGAAATTACGAGGTTAAAATCTCGACTATCAGGTAAGCAATTCTTTACCTGCAGTCCTTTACGAGTTCTTTCCCTTTTCTCACTCCCATTTTTTTTTTAGAAATGGACCTTGAACTAGGAAGGCTCGAGACTGAAGTCAGGGATAAAACCTTGATCTATAGCGAGACTGTCCGCATTGCTAAGGCAAATGCAGAGGACATCAAATCATGGGAGAAGAGGCATGCTGAAACCATTGCTTCCCATGATGAAGAAATCAAGAAGTTGGATTCTCGACTAGTGGGTAAGAAATTCTTTTACCTGTGATTGTTTTTGTTTTCTCTTCCTCTAGGAGTTTACTTTTGCTTGACCAGTCTTATTCTTTTCAAAGCAAGTGGTCGAAAACAAATGACTCCGTGAGGCTTCGACTCGTACCCAACAGGAGATGGAAGCGATGAAGATTAATCTTCAAGGCAATATCACGCTTCTGAACAATGTACTTGGTGAGCTACGTACTGAGGGAAAAGCTCCTCAAGATGATACGATAGCTGCTCACATAAGTACTATTGGGGAACAAGTCGGGACTTTGCAAGAACTAGTGACCACTCTGAAGGCCAACCAAGCTGAGTCGATAAAGGAGGCGGTCGAATTTGCAGTACGTTATGCATTGGCAAAACTTAAAGCTCATGACCCCAGCCTTAATGTGCAACCCATCGAAGCCGACTTCGACTGCCCTGAGGCAGAAGCAAGTCGTCTGATGGAAGAAATGCAATCAGTTGGCCGAAAGGTTTCGGAGGAGATGCGACTGGGCTCTCCCTCTTCAGAGTAGTTTGTAACAAACCTGTGAAAACAAGTTTTCGTTGATGTATTATATAATCCATCTTGTTTCCTGTAAATCATCTTGTCGAGTAGTTAGTAACTCAAAAGATAATTAACGAATGAAAGACTAAGAATTGAAGTCAAATTAATAACTTTATCCTAGCCCCCGACTATTTGCTTAATTTGTTTAGACAAACTAAGTAAATAGTGTTAAAAAGGGTTTCTGAAAACAGAGAGGTTTGATTAACTTGTAGTTTTTGGTCACGACTGTCATGCACTGGTCGAAAAAGTGGGAATGAATCGACACTAGGAAGTTCCTTCTAGTGGGCAGGACCACGTGCAGAGAGGAAAATCTTCGACTAGGTGATGTTACCATCTCCGACTAGATTAATTAAATCGAGAATAGCAACTTGAGTTAAACAAACATCCAGAGGACTTCAAAAAATTCGTTCGCCCTTCTTTGGAGGACTCGATAAGTCTGTCCTGGTAGCAAAAGTAGGAAACTGAACGATGCTAGGAAGTTCCTTCTAGTGGGCAGAGCCACGTGCAGAGAGGAGAAACTTCGACTAGATGTGTTTCTTCCTCCGACTTAGTTGAGACGAATCGAATACACCAAAGTCAGTTGAATAAATCTAAAAAAGTGCACTCTTCTTAGAATACTTTTCAAAAGAACTGAAGAAATAAACTAAGGTGAAAGGAGCTGGCTTTCAAAAAATATTTCAACCAGAAAAGAACCCAAGCTCTTCGTATTGATGGCAAAAGGGAGTAACGAGTCAACACTAGGAAGCTCCTTCTAGTGGGCAAGACCACGTGCAGAGAGGAGAGACTTCGGCTAGATGATGTTACCTTCCTTTCGACCAGTGTAAAGGCAACTGGGTGTTTGGAATGTAGTCGAAAGATTATGAAAGCACTACTCAAAATTAAGACAATAGAGGTAGAAAGAACACGAGCCTTTATTATGCGAGCAGTTAGTTACACATAAAACTTGCGTAACTGGTCGATGTTCCAAGAATTCGAGAGAACCTGGCCGTCTTCCATTGCCAATCGTACAGACCTTGGCCGAGTAACTTTGACCACTGTGTAAGGACCTTCCCACTTGGGACAAAGTTTGTTCCGATTAGACTTGGATTGGCAGAGCCTCAATACTAAGTCACCTCAAAGAAGGTCTGCGAGGTTGGACCTTACGATCGTAGTATCTGCTTGCAGGCTTGTTGGTAGCTATTGCTGAACGGATTAAGGCCTGGTTTCTCCTTTCTTCGAGTTGTTCCTGGTTGGAGTCTTTGAAAGTTTCGACTCGTGTTGATCGTATCTTCGCCCGGAGGAAGCATGGCTTCACTCAAGACCGTAAAAATGGTGTTTCACCAGAGTCTGACGGTAGTCGCATTTAACTTCCCATAATCTGAGGGTAACTCTTGTACCCAAGCCCCGAGCGCTTGATGAGCTAGTCAAGACTCGGTCTTAATTCCTCTCATTATTTGGCCGTTTGCACGCTCGACGCCCCATTACTTTGGGGATGGGCCACGTACATAACACAACTTGGTGCCCAACTCGTCATAAAATTCCGAAATTTTGCGCCGAAAATTGCTTACCATTATCTGTAATTATTCGACTCGGTACTCCAAATCGAGTAATTACGCATCTCATCATAAACCGTTTGGCGCTTCCATTGTTATCGATCACGAGTTCGCTTCAATCCATTTTGTGAACGATCAATAGCCACAAAAGGAACTCGAAACCTCCCGGAGCTTTGGGGAACGGTCCTAGGATATCGAGACCCTGTGTTGCAAAAGGCCAAGATAGAGGTATCGTTTGTAATGCCCGAGCTGGTTGGTGTATTTGCTCGCTATGAAACCGCATCGACACACTTTTAACCAACTCTTTAGCATCGCATGCAGGTGTTGTACAAGAAAACCTTGTCGAAAGGCCTTACGACCGAGTTACAGAGGAAGCATGATTTCCACAGATGCCACCATGTATGTCGTGAAGGAGTGTTAATCCTTCGCTCTGCGGAATACATCGCATGAGCACCCCTTGAGTACCTCGTTTATAGAGGACTCCTTCAACCAAAGTATACATTTTGGCTTTTCGGGACAAGCGACCTGCCTCGAGATCGTCTTCGGGTACGGAACCCTTCTGAAGATACTCATAGATGGGCGCCATCCATGTATCCTCGTATTCTAGAGAGGCCGTCTCAATAGGAGGTGTCTCTAGTTCGTCGACTAGGGACGGCTTCTGGAGTTGTTCCAAGAAGACTCCTTTTGGTACTACAGATCATGAAGAAGCTATTCGAGCGAGGTGGTCTGCGAGGAAATTATCCTTTCGAGGGATGAATTGTGCCTCGAAACCTAAAAAATGCTTTTCTAGCTTACGCACTTCCGATAAGTACCGAGACATTATCGGGTTAGAGCACTGGTACTCTTTCCCGACTTGATTCACGACTAGTTGAGAGTCTCCTCTCATGAGTAGTCGGCGAATCGAGAGCGCTTTCGCTGCTCATATGCCAGCTAGCAAACCTTCATATTCTGCCACGTTGTTAGTGGCCTGAAAGTTTAATTGTATGGCATACTTTAAGGTCTCCAAAGAGGAGATACCAGACCACCCGACCCCGAGCCACTTAAAGTAAGCGACCCGTCAAAGTACATCGCCCATCGGTCGTGGGAATCAGATCGGGATCTGAGCAGTTCAGATTTGTCCATTCGGCGACAAAGTCTGCCAAGATCTGGGATTTAACGGCCGTTCGGGACACGAAATGGATGTCAAACTCCCCAAGTTCGACTGACCATTTTGCCATGCGTCCCGCTGTTTCCCTATTCTGGAGGATCGCTCCCAAGGGAAACTCAGACGGCACAGCTATTTTGTGCGCCTGAAAATAATGCCGCAGTTTCCTCGAAGACATGAGGAGGGCATATAGAAGCTTTTGGACCTGAGGGTAACGCTCCTTAGGCCCGTGTAAAACTTCACTTACGTAGTAAACCGGTCGTTGTACGTTTTCACGTTCTACGACTAGTACTGCGCTTACTGCCTGCGGCGTGGCAGCTAGGTAGATTAAGAGCGTTTCTTCTTGTCTTGGAGAGACTAGAATAGGAGCACTCGTAAGGTACCTCTTGACATCCTCAAAGGCAGCGTTTGCCTCTTTCGACCACTCAAAACCTTTGTGTTTCCTTAGAAGTTTAAAGAAAGGTAGTCCCTTTTCTCCCAGTCGTGCGATGAAACGACTTAAAGCCGCCATGCACCCACTGAGTTTCTGGACTTCTTTCCTTGTGGTTGGAGGGCGCATTTGGAGAATGGCCTTTATTTTTTCGGGATTTGCTTCGATTCCTCGTATAGATACTAGGAATCGAAGCAATTTTCTCAAGAGATTCCAACACACACTTCTCGAGATTGAGTTTTAAGCGATTTTTTCCGAGGTTGTCGAATGTTTCTTGTAGGTCGCTGATATGATTAAGTCTCTTCATGCTTTTAACGACTAGATCATCAACATAGGCCTCCAGATTTCGCCTAGTTGAGATGAAAAGTCGATTGCATCAAGCGTTGAAAAGAAGCGCCGGTATTTTTAGACCAAATGGCATTTTGACATAGCAAAATATACCAAATGGTGTAATAAATGCGGTCTTTTCTTCATCGCCTAGATACATATTGATCCGGTGATATCCGAATATGCATTTAAAAACTTAACATTTCACAACCCATGAGAATCAACCAACCGATCGATGCGAGGTAAAGGAAAATCGTCTTTTGGACAAGCTTTATTAAGATCAAGAAAGTCACGCACATACGCCATTTGCCGCTTGACTTTCTAACCATTACAGATTAGCCAACCATTCGGATGATTGACTCTCTTATAAAGCCCGCTTTAAGTAGCTTATCCAATTTCGATTTGATAGCATCTCGCCGATCAGGGCAAATCTCGTAATTTTTGTTTTCTGGTACTTTGTCGCCGTAGCTAGCTCGCGGCTCGATCACCTCCACGGGACTCCGGGCATGTCGGATGCTTGCCACGCGAAGACATCTGCGTTAGCTCGGAGGAAGGTGATGAGGGCGTCTTCCTACTTGGGGTCGGAAGTATCCCCGATGCGAACAGTCTTCGAGGGCTCCCCTGCGTCCAGAGGAACCTCTTTGACCTTGTCGTTCGGCTTTGGTGCAACTTTAGGCTTCGACTTGTCGGTCGAAGGTCGACTTTCTTCTCGAGTTGGTATTTGTCCAACCATCTCGAGGATTGATGATCGCAGTATGCGCCATCTTCTTGTCACAATGAATTGTGATTACTCCTTTGGGACTCGCATCTTAATACATTGATATCCATAATGAGTAGCCATTAGAATTTTGCCAAAGTTGGTCGTCCGAGTATAGCGTTATATGCCGATCGAAATCGACCACATCAAAGGAGATTTTTCTCGTCTCCGAAATTACTTGGTGAACCAAATGTTAAAGGAAGAGAAACTTGACCAATTGGTTTGGCTGAAGATCCCGGTACGATCCCATGGAAAGAGTATCGTACCGGTCTTACCTTGGTCTTGGGTACTTGCATCTTGTCCAGGGCACTCGTAAACAAAATGTTTAACGAGTTGCCACCATCAACCAAAACTCGATTGACCAGACAATTGTTGATGGTGGGTTCGACCACGATCGGATACCGACCTAGTCGAGTCAAAGGAATCGGGCAGTCACCCTTCTCAAAGGAGATGGTGACTTCCGACCACTTCGGTAATTTATTGACGAGAGGAGGATCTATGGAGTTTACCTCACGCTCGCAGACTTTTAAGTCGTCACTTTGATTCATATGCCGATGATCCCCCGTAGATGTGCTCGACGGTGTGTTGCGGATCCTGGAACGGTATCTCCTCCTCGTCATCTGAGGACTTATGACCACTTGTTTGTCCTACCTGCTCGAGAGTGGGAAGTGGTCCTTTGCCGTTGTAGTAGTTTTCAAGCTTTCATTGAAAGACCTGGCAGTTGCGAAGGTCATGTCCTTCCTTTTTATGGAAAGGACACCACCTAGGCTTATTATTTTTCCGATCGGGGCACTTACCTTTGCCTCGGTCGGAGTGCGGCTTGGAGGTACGTGGCTCTTTATCATTCATAGCCAAAACCTCCTTGGAACCGCTGGCTTGAAGTTTTTGACCCTTCGCCTTGTTCTTGGACTTTTTTGCTTTCTTATCTTTCTTCTTACCAATGTCGCCTGGCTCTCGACAGGTATTGTCTTCTCGATCTATTGTGTTGTTCCACTCGACCGCCTCAGAGGTAGTAGCATATCGATCAGCCATCTCAAAGAGTTCGGCAACAGTGGTAGGTGGATTTAAAGCAATATCTTCTGTTATCCTTCTACTACGGACTCCTTGCTTGAAAGCCCTGATGACAGATGAATCAGAAACTTCCGGAATTGAATTACGAACCTGACTAAAGCGTTTGATGAATTGACGCAAGGTCTCGTTGTCATTCTGTCTCATCCGGTGCAAGTCGTCCTCCTTCCTGTATGCATTGTAAGTGCCTTGAAATTCACCAAGAGAAGGTCGCAGAGGTGTTGCCAAGAATAGATCGACTCGAGTGGTTGGTTTAATAACCACGATCGAGCAGACCCTTCGAGCACAGTTGGAAGGTAATTTGCCATCACATGTTCTCCTCCTCCTACCGCTCGGACAGCTGTTGTGTAGATTTGAAGGAATTCGATGGGATTTTGGGAGCCATCGAACTTTTCCATGTTCACTGGTCGAAAACGAGGTGGCCAGCGAACAGCTCGGAGATCAGGCGAGAATGCCCGACATCCAGTAATAACTTCTTGACGCCTCCTTTGCAGGAAAGAAGGGTTGATATCATCAGGTGGTCGTACTCGACGATACCCAGTAACAGGTTGACCCAACCTATGATAGGTCTCGGTCCTACGAGGGGAATACTCCTCGTAGTTCATCTGCTGCTGCAGATTCCCATGTCGGAATGGTGAGCGATCACCTCTCCGAGGGGTTTGTTGATCATCAGTCGTTCGAAAGATATTTCTCCGAGTAGGAGATCGATGCGACTTACTGTTGCGTCGATTCCTTCGTGGTGATATGTTCGATCGACTGGTAGCTGAAGAAGTCGTATTGCTACGACTTCCTGAATGATGTTGGCGAGGTGCTTCCAGTCTTGCCATCGTGGACCGAAGCCTTTGTGCGATCTCCTCAACGAAGAGATTGTATCCTGGCGCTCGGGCGAGCTCTCGAGTTGGATTCTCGAGCAAGTCATTGATGTACTGGAGTTCTTTCGCTTCCTCTGATTGATATTGGATACGCCCAGGCAAATTCTTCTGGGTTTTCAATCTTCTTTCGTCGAATAGCCTCAAGATCTTCCATGTCGGACTCTTGAGACTGCCTCAATGGAGTGCGAGAATGTCGAGGATTTCCCTCGTGTTCAAGAAGGTGTTGGTCATGTCCGCCATCGGTGGTGCCCTTGCCACTGCCACGAGGGGGCGCAGTGCGTGATCTTCGGGGAGGGTCCCTAGCTCGGTCTCTAGGAGAGTGACCTTGATCCGAGGGAAGGACGAAGACCTCCCGTTGATGATTCTCACTTGCGCTCGAGGCCTCCCCGCTTGAGGAGTAGTCGAGAGACACCATCTGGCGACTTGGAGCAATCCCCTCCAGGTAGGGGAACTCTGGGTTATAACCGTCTCCGTCGGCAGTGTGACTCATGGAGAGATGGTCGAATTTGCAGGAAAGCATGCTTGATCCCGCTTTCTCTGAAGTCATTCGGAGAGAGAGGATCACCAGATGCTGGTGGAGTCCTGGAATTGTGGCTTCCAGAACTTGCCTCACCAAGTCGGACCGCCTTAGGGGGACTCGGATACTTCGAGGAAAAACTCTCGTCGTGTTGTGAGTCCACCTGGGTGTAGTCCTGGTCAGATTGACCCTTGTCCTTTGAGAGGGTAGATCCCTCTCTTGGACGCACTGTTGTGGGGGATAAGGATCCCTCCTCAACTCCATCACGGTAACATTGTCTCCTCGGATCTGCGGGAAGATCCCGGAGGCGCAGCATACCATTGATGAGTCAATACTCGGCTCGTAATCGAAACCGGCATCCATGTCAACGTCTACGTAATCTTCCAAGTCGAACCAGTTCTCCTCGTTCCATTCTCCTGCCATGAGTGCATGATATTTGGGAAAAAGAGAGTATGTTGACAAGAGATTACCAGAAGATCCCCACGGACGGCGCCAACTGTCGGTGTTTTAGAACCGATCTTACGTAAAGATTGTTTGATTCGGGGGGTCTCCTAGAATGGAATCACGCAGAGAGATTGACACGGAAATTTTTATACAGGTTCAGGCCTTCTCCGGAGAGAATAACAACCCTACTCCTGTGTGTGTATGGTATTGAGTGTATTCTGAACAATCAGGAGAAAAACTAAGACTATTACAGATGATAGTGCTTGTCTTCCTGATAGCCTGATTCGATCGTCCCTTCCTTCTCTAATTGTCGCCTTTATATAGTCCGTGAAGGAGTAGCCGTTTCTCCGGGTGAAGTGGCGCCTCATCACATCCTGTAACGGGCGCATGTTGGCAGTAATTACCAGCGTATTAACTCCTCCACGCCGCCTGACAGCTATATATCAAAGATAATGGAGCATTACGTGCTATTACTTCGCAGAATAACAACGTATGATGACTGTTTGAATTCCTTAATCAATTGGACCCACTCGTCTGTAGGTTTAATTGATCATAAGGTGGTCGTGGTGACACGGTCAGAGAAAAACTTACGACCATAAGGTAGTCGTAGCAAGACTTACGACTATGTGGTAGTCGTAGCATGACTTACGACTATGGGGGTGGTCGTAGAATAACTTACGACCACCTAGTAGGCTCCTCCCTTATAAAATTAAGGGGTATACTCAGGGACCATATGACGTCACATTTACTTATAATAAGAATTATAGATAAAAGATAAGATGAGGATTATTAGATACTCGTCACATTCGGTTAAAAGAAATTACCCGAGAGGTAGGCAATCGGACGGGCAGCGCTTCGCTAGCTTCTCTCCTCCCCTCTCCTCTTCCCCCCTTCTCTTTTATCTGAATAAGAATGAGTCCTGCGCTGAATTTTGGGGGGTTTTATAGGGTTAGTCTTCCTATCGCCAGTTCAACTAGCGACAGATGGCTGGACCGGTGACAGGAGGGGGAGAGGGTCTCTGTCGCCAGTTCAACTAGCGATAGGTTCCTGTTGCTAATTGAACTGGCAACAGGGATAGAGTTTTGTAATTGTTTGGGGAGACCATATATTTTTGTAATTATCTTTTAAAAAAATTCCTAGTAAGATTAGGCAACGATAAAGTAGTAGACATGCGGTAGGAAATAGACTAAGAAAAATAAAAATAGCAACAAAACTGGACGCAAAACCGAGGAGACAGCTAGCAATACTACACACAGTAGGAAATATAGACTAAGGGCGTGCTTGCTTGCTGCCCTGGAGTGCTACTGCCTGGCCGAAGGTGTAGCCGGGTGGCGGCCGGGAGTTCGTTTGCTTGTGGGCTGGCAGCTAGGCGTTGATTTTTCACGCCTGGCAGGCAGTTCTTTTTCTCTTCTTTTTTTATCTCCAGGTACGTATCATCAACCAAACACATATCTCCAGGTTTGTCTGGTCAGGCAAAAATCATCTGCTTCACAGGCTACTCTCAGGTACCACTTTTTTTTCAGATACGACTCTCAGATTTCGAACCAAACATGCCCTAAGAGAAAGAAAAGAGACTGCAGAGCCGAAGAGGCAGCAAAAAAAACAAAACAAAAAAGAAAGGCAAAGTTGGCGTGCAAGATAGCAAAAAGCAGACAAAGTCTTAGCTTCAAGTCTCCATATGGCAGACATGGTACCACACTACACCACTACTCTTTGTCTTCCTCCTCCCACACCAACTTCAAGTCTCAGCTCCTTCCTTCGACTCATCGGTAGATTCACCCTCTCTTACTTCAAGTCTCTAGCTCCTTCCTCCTTCAACTCCTCACCAAATTTGGCAAAGGCAGATAACGGGCAGAGGGGGAACAAGTGACGGCCAGAGGGAGGTCTCCTTCGTCGCCTCCTCCACTGGCCGGCAGACGTGACGCCTGGAGCCTTGGACCGCGTAGGGGAACACAAAAACAACACAGTTGTGTATTGAAAATTGCATTGCACATCGCCACAAGGTCAACAACCTACATCGCCACAAGGTCAACAACCTTAACTCTTAACTACATGTATTTTTTATGCTTTGCAAATCCAATCAATCTCTCATCTTGGAAAACTTTATCTCTTGGATAGAAGCAACTGCGAAGTGATGGCTGGGTTAATGGCATCAGGAATCATCAAATGGACTACAAACAAACTTTCTTCCTTAGTTTCGGCACCAATTGGTTCGTCATCATCTGATGAGCAGAGTGCTTCATTCAGAGATCTCAGGGAGCTGCAGAGAACGATGGCAAGGATTCAGCGGACCCTGAATGCCACGGATGGGCGCAACATTAGAGATGAATCTGAGAGGCTTCGCCTGAGGGAGCTGCAGCAGTTTGCATATGATGCTCAGGATGCTATCGAAGAATACAGGTATGAGTTGCTCCGGCGGAGGATGGATGATCGGGACAATCAAGGGCGTGGCAGCAGAAATCGCAAGCGCAAGCGCAAAGGTGACAAGAAGGTAATTTTCGTCCTGTATACAATCTTTCATTTGGTTGATCAGCAGAATAATCTGTATTACTTCTTTGTTGAATCCGAGTTTCAAAGAAATTAGCTTGTCCAATATTTCAGGATATGTGTATAACACCAGTTTCATTATTAGAAAACCACACCTGTGCCCATATAATAACATAGTGATTGGAGAGGCATATAAGAGATGTATAATTTTAAAAGGACATGTGTCTATAAGTTGGTTAATTAACTTACGTTGGTATATACATAAACAAAATACATATACTACACCTACTATATTCAATAATACTGCTAAATATACAGGAACCTGAAGCAGGCCCTATCAAAGTTCCTGTTCCAGATGACTTAGCAGGCCGGGTGAGGAAAATCCTAGAGAGGTTCAATGAGATCACAAGGGCATGGGATGATCTCCATCTGGACGAGAGTGATGCACCAATACGGGATGAGGACTATGAAATTAAACCGGTGTCTACAACCCCACATGTAGATGATGTTACAATAGTTGGTAGAGAAGAAGACAAGGAAAACGT
This sequence comes from Phyllostachys edulis, assembly GCA_036346405.1. Classification (NCBI taxonomy): domain Eukaryota; kingdom Viridiplantae; phylum Streptophyta; class Magnoliopsida; order Poales; family Poaceae; genus Phyllostachys; species Phyllostachys edulis. Next base: position 44,361,278 of record CM070550.1, on the reverse strand, counting down.
AATTCAAATGTTACTTTCAGATGATGAAGCTGCTGAAAGACATATGTCCATTCTTCCAATTGTTGGTATGGGGGGACTGGGCAAGACAACACTTGCTCAACTGGTGTACAATGATCAAATGGTCTGTAAGTACTTTGAACTGAGGGGCTGGGTGGATGTATCTGAGGACAATTTCGATGTTAAGGCCATAGCAAGAAAAATCATCATGTCATTCACTGGAAGTCCATGTGAGGTAGAAGAAATGGATGATCTCCAAAATATGATAATGGCGCAGGTAAAAGGTACGAAATTCTTTCTTGTTCTTGACAATGTGTGGAAGGGAGAGAAGAACTTCTGGGATGCTTTGCTTTCTCCAATGGTGAGTGCACAATTGGGCATGATCTTATTAACCACCCGCAATGAGAATATTTCAAGAATGATGCAAGCAATGCCTACTTATCATCTTAGCTGCCTATCTTGTGAAGAATCATGGCAGTTATTCAAGCAGATGGCCTTTGGATCTGAAGATCAACATATGGATCAACAATTTGAAGAAATTGGCAGGACAATTGTGGGAAAATGTGGAGGTCTACCTTTGGCAGTCAAGGCAATAGGAGGTGCTCTTCATGGTGAGACAAATGAGGAGACATGGAAAGATGTCTTGGAGAGTGATCAATGGGAGTTACCTACAGGGGAGGATATTGTGCTGCCGGCTCTAAAACTGAGTTACGATCAAATGCCAGTCCACTTGAAGCGCTGCTTTGTTTTCCTTTCATTGCTCCCTAAGGGGTATCTTTTCTGGAAAGAATATATGATAAGTCTTTGGACGTGTTTGGGACTCCTCAAGCAGTACTCCAGCAGGCACCATGAAAATATTGGTGGTCTGTACTTTGATGATTTAGTACAGAGGACAATGATTCAACGAGCAGAATCTGGTGAGAAAGTGCAATGCTTTGTCACACATGATCTTATCCATGATCTGGCAAATTTTGTTTCAGGTGAAGATTTCTTAAGGATAGATACTCGGTATCTGCACGAAACTGCTGGGAACTTTCGGTACTTGTCAGTGGTTGTCAGTTCTTCTGAGCATACAAATGTAGTCCTGCATTCCCTACCGGTTCCTAGAGGTGTAAGAATCCTTAAAATTGTCAATGCACGAGATAATCGAAATTGTTCCAACAAACTGTTCTCTAGTAGCATCAACATTAAAATTCCTATTGAAACATGGCAAAATTTTCAACAGCTGCGTGCTTTGGATTTTAGCCACACTGCACTTACAGCAGTGCCTGATTCAGTCGGAGAACTGAGGCTGCTTAGATATCTCAGTCTTTTCCAAACACGAATCACCAGTATCCCAGAATCTCTGTGCAGCCTCTACAATCTGAAGGTCCTGGATGCAAGAACAGATAGCCTTAGAGAGATTCCGCGCGGCATAAAGAACCTAGTCAACCTCCGACATCTCAATTTAGATCTCTGGTCTCCTCTGTGCATGCCATGCGGGATTGGAGTGTTGACAAAGCTACAAACATTGCCAAGGTTTAGTGTTGGGAGTGGAAGTTGGCATTGCAACGTCGCTGAGCTACACCATCTGGTGAGCATCAGTGGAGAATTGTGTATTACAGGACTACGGAGGGTTAGTAATGTTGATGATGCTCAGACAGCTAATCTAGTCAGTAAGCAACATCTGCAAATTCTGAGATTAGACTGGTCCGATGGTGTCTGTGCCAACAAATGCAGTCACCCTGGGAGTCAGAATGATGTGGCATCCACACCAGAGCTAGAGGAGGCAGTCCTTGAGAGCCTGCGCCCACACAAGAACATCACAGAATTGGAGGTAGTCAGCTATGGCGGATACAGATATCCTAGCTGGCTAGGGGCTGCTTCCTTCTTGCAATTGGCCAAGATAATTCTATGCCAGCATAGCTGCATGTTCCTTCCTCCGCTTGGTGAACTGACACAGCTCCGCACACTCTCTGTAATATGCATGACAGGTGTGGAGCGCGTGCGGCAAGAGTTCCGTGGCAACATAGCCACAAAGGCATTCCCTGCACTTGAGGAGCTAGAGTTTGAGGAAATATTGAAATGGGTTGAGTGGTCTGATGTAGTCGACGATGACTTCCCTTCCCTCCGCCAGCTGAAAATCAAGGACAGCCATGAACTGAGGTACCTCCCGCAGAAGCTCTCTTCCTCTCTCACAAAGATGGTTATCAAGGATTGCAGCAAACTTTCTAGTCTACCAGCTGTTCCGAACCTCACTACTTTGGTCTTGAAAAGCAAGATAAATGAAGACCTTCTCAATGCTCTGCACTTTCCACTTCTCAGATCATTAAAGGTGTTACTCTCACAGAGCATCGAATGCATTTTGCTCAACAATCAGAACCATCCATTGCTCGAAGTGTTAGCCATAAGTGTTTGCCCACGGCTTCAATCTGTAATGGGTCTTAGCAGCCTTGGTTCTCTCAAGTTCCTTAAGATAAATGCATGTCCTTATCTGCAGCTCCCTTTTGACCAGCCACTGCCACCACAACTTCAGCGACTTAACATCACAAAGTGCCCAAAGCTAGAAGACTGGCTGGAATTCCAAACTTCAGAACACCAGGATCAGGTATAGCTCTAGAAATATCATTTATGCCTTAAGTTTGTTGATGCACATGCAGTACTATGTTCACTGTTCTTTTCCTTGATTCCTTTCTTAGCTACATGCATCTGATGGTGCATGGTATGAAGAGCAAGCTCTAAGTGCATTAATTGACGTGAGTGAGGATGAGCATAGAGAGGAGTTTGGATGTTTGTATGAAGATGAGAATGGTGAGGATGATGGTGAACAAGATCATGAACAGTCAGATGAGGAGGAAGTTGAAGATGAAAGTGTGGACAACAGTGACGACGACGAATAGATATCTTGCAGATTGTACATATGATTAATTGCACCAATGAAATAACTCAATAAGGGCTTGCTGATAGGTGAGGAACTCAGGGATTAATAACTGTGTATCTTGTTGTCATGGGTAGTGTGAAGTAAGCAACTACTTTTTTACTATTGATGAACCGGCTATATGTAATGCTGTTGTGCTGTGACTTTTTCTAGCGACTTAACCGATTTCATAGGCCCTACCTCATGCGCAGTTAGATATAATAGGAGAGAACCTCGTGCAATTGCAGGATCGAACATACATATACCAACAAGGTTAAATAAGAGAGCTCATAAACACCAAAAAGCAGCAAAATTAGTTTGGTGCAATCAAAGTAGCTATAGTCAAAGACTTTGAATCGAATCAGGTATGTCCTAACAGAGACAGATTTGGCCATTTCATGTAAAGTATGGAAGTCCATTTGCATTTTGCACTAATTTCAGTTCCCTGAAACTAATTTTACAGTATTTATTTCAACTAGACGTCTAAACCAATGTGTATTGACATCTATATATGAAGGGAATTAATTTCACCAACAGCATTTACTAACTAAAACAAAGAGAGTGATAATAGCATCCGAATGAAAGCATATTACCTCATCCAGCTGCTTTTGTGCCAGCACCATTTCAGCATTATCTGATGGCGTAGTGTTCTATCTTCGTTCCATGTGTCACAAAGTGCTGGCCTCCAGTGAGAGATGCCAACAGTTGAAGGGGTACAGTTAAATCATACGATCGAGCATGATACTCATCGAGATAGCTAAAACACGGATCCAAAACCTCAGTTGCATTAAAGCCACTGATATATGATGGGGACGGCAAGGGAAATAGCCCTGGTGACATAACTAAAAAAGCGAATGGTGAAAATAAAAAATAGTAGTCATAACGGAGCAAATCAGATATAGTAAAGAATTAACATGTAGTTCTTAAGGACACAAATCGTTGATGCTCTTCAGAGGTTTTTTTTCCTTTTTTTTTAAAGCTAGAGACTCAAGCTATGCTTCAGTGCCTTCGTAGTGTGAGTAGGTGAACACGCTACCGCTGTGCTGCACAACATAACCAAATGGAAATGCTAGAGTAAAACAATGAAATATTTCATTGCACAACAGTCAGCTGAACGTATCATTCTGAATCACATGATTACGCTGAATTGGAACTCGATGCATAAAACAAATTCAACTGCAGCATTTACATTCTGATGCGAGCGATCGTGTATCGTACCTGAACGACCCCATCTCAAGGTGATCATGCATTTTCTATAGGATTTTTTTTAAAAAAAAAACTATTTTTATTCCGAAATACATTAATATACCTCCGGGTCCTGATTTTTTATTTTACAAAAATAATACTGTGTCGCTCCACCATTAAGCGACTCGAGCTGGTCGTCCAACGATTGCGTACCAAGTGTACCAGTCGCCCATCGGTTGAGCAACTAGTCCCTTCGGCAACTAGTCGCTCAACCGTGGAGCAACTTAGCCCATAGTCGCGCAGCCATTGGGCGATAGCCCTTAGTCGCTCAACCGTTGAGCGACTAGGGGCCTATAACCCCCGCGTGCGCCTGCCCGCTCCATTCCTTCGCCATTTCACCTAGCCGAAGAGCAGAGCAGCTGTGAGGAGGAGAGGAAGAGAAAGAGAAGAAGAGAGAGAAGAGGGAGAGAGAAAGAGAGGAGAGGGAGGGGAGGGAAAGAGAGGAGGAGAGGTCCGCACATTGACGTCGGTGAGTCCCTTGCACTTCTTTGTAGATTTACTTTTGAAACCAAGGTAGGTTAGCTACTAAAATCATTAGATGTGTAGTTGTGTAAATAGTGCAGTCGTATATCTAACACTAATTTAGTTGTTAATAGTTGTAAATAGTGCCGTCGTAGAACTAACGCCAGTTTAGTTGTTAATAGTTGCAAATAGTGTAGTCGTACAACTAACGCCAATTTAGTTGTAAATAGTGTAGTCGTAAAACTAACGCCAATTAAGCTTTTAATAGTTGTAAATTGTGTAGTCGTAGAACTAACGCCAATTTAGCTTTTAATAGTTGTAAATAGTGTAGTCATAAAACTAACGCCAATTTAATTCTTAATAGTTGTAAATAGTATAGTAGTAGAACTAACGCCAATTTAGCTTTTAATAGTTGTAGTATAGTCGTAAAACTAACGCCAATTTAGTTGTTAATAGTTGCAATGTGGCTATAACTATACCCTAACCCTAACCTCTTGACCCCATACCCTATACCCAAACCCTAACCCGAACCCCTAAACCCTGAAACCCTAAAACTAAAATGCGGTTATGGCTATATATGTTGAGGAATATGCGGTTAATGCAAGAATGCAACTAAATTTTTAGAATTTCCAGAGCTACGCTATAAATAGCTAAACCACTAATTGTGTCGTAATTGCGAACTTGAAATTGATTTGTAGGTATGGCTCGCGACCTTGGTGGTTCAGACTAGCCTTTCAGCCTGCTGGACTGGCGCGTCGACGCGTAGCACCGCACTAGGCGTCATATCCCGCATCCTAAGGGCAGGGACGAGGCGACTGAGTTGGGGTGATCCATACGAAGATACCCCGACGGGCTTGGAGACTAGACCCACGCTAGAGAGACAGGTTTGTGTGCAAACTGTGGCACTTCTTTTTATCATATATCCGCTATGTACTTACTTCTTCATGCTTTGCAGACTGAGCGATGACGGCCTTCTACCTCTTGCGCGGATGGTGGAGACCATTGACAAGGATGGCGCTCCGATCAAGGACGACGGGAAGGTCCAGGCCGGCCCGGAGCAGTCACAACTGTTCCCGTTCAATCGGTCGCTGCTGACAGCTTTGGTGGACCGGTGGCGGCCCGAGACGCACACCTTCCACCACCCATTCGAAGAGATGGCCCCCCACTCTGGAGGACGTTGCGGTGCTGCTCGGCGTGCCTATCGTCGGATCCGTTGCCTCCCCACTAGACACACCCTCCAACTGGCGCGACGACCTTCTGGGCCGGTTTGAGGGTGTTCTTCTTGCCGAGGCCACGGCAGCGTGCTATGTCTTCCTGGTGCAACAGAGGCATGGCCCACCCCTGCGGTGGCTTTCGCAGTTTCGGATATGTATGCTATCTGTTTTTCCTGTTTAGCGATACACTATCCTGTCCATATGACGGGCTTACTAATTATTTGTTTGTGCGTAGGTCGAGCGGATAGTCTTGGAGCGCACCGAGTACCAGGTGCCGTACTTGCTATGGCTATTCAGCTGGATACTGTTTTCTAGCAGCCATAATGACTCCGTTGACACCCTAATACGGCACACCAAACTAGTATGTCATCTAGCTGTGAGGGCAAAGAACCGAAGTATGTGGTACCCCAGTGCGCCTTCGTAAAGCAGTAGTACGTGGTGCTATGCATGGTGTGTGCTGCTTGAGTGGTACAACGCATGGAGCGCACACGCGCTGGACGGAGCGCGGCAGTGTGTGGACCCAAAAGAAAAGGGAAGATCAAGCAGGAGGTCACGCACAAGCATACGAGTTTTGTATGATTTGGGTTGGTGAGTCCCAATCCAACTACAAGTGTAATTCTGATTCCTTAAATTAGTTTAAGACTCTTTCCTTTTTTTAGTCCAAGTGCAATGCAAATTTAAGTTTTGAGTCGTGTGCTTAGTTAAAGTCTGAGTCAAGTACTCGTGTGCTTAGTTAGAGTTCGAGTCAAGTACTTGTGTGCAGCGTGAAGGTGTATATAACCCCAGGCTTCGGCCGTGTATTAGGAGACTATTTTTTCGGATTGAAGAAAAACCCTAGAAAATCGTCAGGTTTGGCGGCCATGTTGCTATGCGCGTGTTCGTGATTTCTCTCAGGATATCACTATTGCGGCGTGAGTTTGATTCTGTGATTCAAGTTCACGTGCTGGTCGAAATCGATCTCTCTCCTTCGCTCTTGGACAGAGTTGTCTCCGGGCGGAGAAGCTGCTATGGTTCGGATCGGATCGCTACTCGTTGGAAAGCTGACCGAACCAATCAAATTTTCGTTTTGCTGTTGCTGCGTGGGAGAGCAGCCGGTGCTTCCTCTGTTGATGCGTGGGAAGCCAAGAGAGCAAACTACTGTCTCTTGATTGCTACTGAATTGACATCAAGGGTCAACTTTCTGTCACTGTTTGCCGGCCGCCCATCACGCTGTTGATTTCAACACCAATTTTCTTAATTGTTTATTGCCTCTCATTTGAGTCCATCGATTCGGGTTGCTGCTGTTTCCCTAAGGCCTAGCCGAGTGATCGATTTCTTTTACTGGTGACTAGAGTTATTGCTTTAGTTGGTTGGTGTTGGCTGCTTCTCACCTTGATTAAAGAATACAATTATCTTCTGCTGTTTGATTAACCGAGGAGATAGGGGTTGAACTGCTGTGGCACATACACCCTATACAAGTTGTTTGCTGCTGTCGAGTTGAGCTATTTCAGAGATTGTTTGCTGTTTTTTTTACCACAGGGGCGAGGTGGACCGGCTGACCGTCAGGTCCTTTGGTGCCGTAGACAAATACGTACTCTTCTATACCTTTACTTTTATCGTATTACAGGTCATCATTTGTAACCACTGTTCCGGTTCGCAGGCACTGTTTGCACACGTGGAGATCACACGTGTGTACGGGCACTTGATTGAACAGCTTGACCACCTCACCACTTACGACGTGCATTGGGAGCCATACTTCGGTTAGGAGATGGAGGACTACGCTCCCGCCGGGCTGTCCTCACTGTGCTGGTGCAACTAGGCGTACTGGCTTACGCGGAAGAAGCTCGTCTTCGATGTGTTCGTCGAGGATTACGCAGTGCACAGGGTGATGCGCCAGTTTGGCCTCTGCTAGGTTGTTCCAGTCCCCGTTGGGCGTCAGGTGCCGAACTCGGTCCACGCGTGAGTTACACATAACACATGTCCCTATTTTTTTGAGTTCTGTTACGATGGCTTTTAATTGCAGTCGTACGTTTCGCAAGCAGAGTAGGAGGGGTGTCAGCAGGACGAGCTGGGCGAGGAAGATGGCACCGTGGCTGGCAGAGTGGGTGGATGCACTTGAGGACTACATGCAGGAGGACACCTCGTACAACCCCAGCGCGTATGACAAGTACCTACGCTGGTACACTCCGCAGATATGCACTAGGCTGGTGCATGTCGTCGACCCTCTCCCCGCTCATGTACCAGCACCGACCAATGCGTAACATGTACACTTCGTGCGGAACGTGCATCTTGCAATAGGTACTCTCGTGTTTCGAAATGTCTGAGTATGTTTACCACAATTACAAGTTTGACACTCTCATGTACTCCTCGCAAACGGATATCGTCGCTGGATTAGCGAGGGATGTGAAGGGATACAGGTAGGCTACGATAGCAACAATTCAAAATTTCTACCACGTAAACCAGGAAGCCAAGCAAGAAGATGATCACAGATCGTTACCACTAGACACGCAGAGCAGCGGAAGAAGTGTCGAGCGACTGGTCCGACGAAGAGCGCGTCGATGTATCGATCGTAGTCGATCGTCCGGCGCCCAAAGACGTTGATGCGATGGTCGTGGTCGATCGTCCGGCGCCCTCGTGAGTTGATCGTCTCCTCCAAAGACCTCTGCGGTTCCTTGCGAAGATCGTGGATCGCCCTAAGCGCAACAACGAGAAGCGCCTCTATGGTATCCACACGCCCGAGGAAGGAACAACCGTACATCGATGTGCTAGCACCAAATCGTACGGCAAGGCTCTCAAGAAGATGGCGGCTAGGGTTTCAGTAGGGCAATTCGTGTCAACTCTATCTTTCCCAATAGCCTCATGCATCTCTTTATATAGAGCCCGTGACGGATCCTATCCAAACATGTTTACGAATCGTATTCATACTGGTTTGTTCCAACCCGTTAAGTGTGTGACCCGTTAGGTTCATGTGTAGTTCGGTTGTGACTCGGAAACCCTTTCCGGCCACGAGTCGTAGCGGTTCCTAGCAGGACATAACGATTCCCGAATACACACAAATTATATCGGACGAACCTTAATGCAATATGATCTACGACCAAGTCCTCATCACTTACGACCAGGTCCTATCTCTATACGATTAGTTCGTATTTGATCACGACCAACTCGTAACTCCTTACGACTTGGTTTCGATCACTCTGTGATTACGTTCGACCAGTCTACGACTTGCTTGTATCTCCATACGACCAGTCTGTAGCTGGTCAAACTAAGCGACCTACTCATGTATTCTCCTTTTGCCTCACAATATCTGGTTGAACTCGGTGAGATGTTGTGTCATCCATGGATATGCTCAATGCTTTCTCGATCGAGTATCGATAACCTTATGTGGTCGAACTCTTCGACCACCAAAGGGCATGGCCATGCACTTTCTTTATCCGACCACTTGAGGGCCCGAGATATCTCTCTGTTATGTTAGGAGGGCAAATCCCATATCGACCGGTCACATCCTCTCGCATGTTTCATAGCATACCGAAGCTACCTTTATAACCACCCGATTTGAGTAGCGTTTGGCAACCCCTAAGAGTGCTATTACTCATGTAGGAAACCATCTTGGTCTCGTGTCTAAGGATTATACATCATCATTGCTTGAGACCAACTAACGACACATAGAATCATAACAATCTCAATAGTGTCTCAAGGTGGGTCTTATCCAACACCATGTTCTCTAACACGTGTCCACATTATTGATTCGATATCCCTATATCCATGACCGGTGAAACATGGTCATCAATCAATACATGTGCTGGTCGTAGAGTCACTAGTGTTCCGACCAGTGACTTTCGACCAGGGATACTTTTAGAACGACATCATCATAAGTTAAAAAGAGCTTCACCAACAAGTCACATACTCGTTAATCTTCATGACTGATGATTCATTCAAGGAACAAGATAACATATTATCAAATATTGTGAACATAATGAAATATAATCATCTCTATGATTGCCTCTAGGGCATATTTCCAACAGGATGCTGGGTCAATCCTAGACAGGGTCGTCCATGATGCGAAGGTGAAGCAGGACGAGCTGCTACAGGCTCTCTGTCGGGTCTATAGTGGGACGAGACGTGTCGTGACCCTAACGTGCTTTAGGACGGTCCAGGAGGTGGCCACGTCGATGCGTACGCCAAGGCCAGCACGTCCTGCAGCCCAGCCAGGAGGCCCCGGAGGGCCACGTGCATGTGCCTCGTCAGCGCTTGACCATCCTGGATGGTCAGTCCGGGCACGTGCCCTACTCCCAGCGTTGTCAGGCCAGGCCAGAGGGTCAGGGTGGGCACGTGGCTGCGCACCCCCACCGCCATTGTTCCTAGACCCCTACGACTAGTTTGGGCAGGTCGGGTACAACGGCTATGACACTTGGACGCGCACTATGGCCAACACCGAGAGTACGTTTCCTCTCTTTAGGTTTGTTCGAATCGATATATTGCACGAATAAACAATATTTGTCCTACAGGTTTCGTGCCCAAGTCGGGAGTAGAGCTCTCCCCGCACGAGGAACCCTCGCAGGACAGGGACGGCTTCTTCGCGGATGACCCGGGGGAGTTTAGGGGAGCACCTCAGCCCGCACCCGTCGAGGTTCTTTCTGGGTCGTAGCTCAGCGGTGCTCCAGTGGGCACGCAGACACAGGTGGAGTCAACCCCCCAGGCCTTGGGACCACAGGTCAGCAGGGCCCCTGACCACCTCTCCTTGTCAGGGCCCCGACCCTGGCACCCCACGCTGAGGACGCCCAAGCGGGGCCATACGGCCGGGCACGAACCGGGGGTGGGACGTGGCGACGATGGAGGAGGTGCTGCAGGTGGTGCAGTGGGTGGCTAATAGGGGGTCTTTATTGTGCTTTGTGTATTTGTATTCGTTGTGTACGTATTTTATTTCGTAGTAATTATGACATGGTTGTGTGTGCATTCCCTCGTGCATTATGATACAACTTACCTTACTACTTACCAATCGTTCCTACCTCCGTCGCTCAACCGTTGGATGACTTGGCAGCAAGTAGTGCACGTCGCTCTGCAAAGTAGGACATGACTTCTCTCTGCAAAACAGGACGTGAACACTCTCCGCAAAGCAGGACGTGATCACTCTCCAAAAAGCAGGACGTGACTTCTCTTTGCAAAGTAGGACGTGTCCACTCTCTGCAAAGCAGGACGTGTCCTTGTTCTGCATAGCAGGACGTGACCTCGCTCTGCAAAGAAGGACGTGACCACTCTCTGTAAAGCAAGACGTGACATCTCTTTGCAAAAAAGGATGTGACCACTCTCTGCTAAGCATGAAGAGACCACTCGACTGCCGTTATAGAGCCGCTATAGATGCGTCCTCTACCGCTATAAACACAGCACTACTTAGCCAGGAACTCCATATCAACAACACTACCTAAATAACATGGACAAGGAGAAGGAATGGGAGCACATCCATGAACTTTTGAAGGACTAGGAGGCTCCCCAGCAAACCAACGCTTGCTATAGGGCATTTAGTCAGCAGCCTTACACTCACCACCCAGCTCGTAGTACTCCCAACCATTTGGGGTCGAGCCCCCCCCCCCGCCTATGCCCGCTGAACGCCCTCCAGAAGGGCCCCCGACGGGGGTGGCACCACCCCTTTGCTGGTGTCGGAATGCCTGCAAGTGCGTCAAATCAATTGACGAGTGGTCCATTGGGTAGCGCTATTAGTGCTGGCCAAACTACTGTGTGGACTACCCTAACCATAGGTTTGACACGTCGAGCCATAGGAAGCCGGTAATGAAACCGCATTTTAGTGCCCATCACTATTTTCCTTCCTATTACGCCGTAACTGCGTCTATCTTTCCACTGCAGTCTCCACCGCGCCTATGCAACTTCAACTTCAGTCAGTGGATCGACGACAAGATCCACCCCTACGACATGTGGATGCTACTATCACGGAAGAGGTGGGCCAGGGAGGACTGCGAGAGCCATGAAAGGCACCTCGAAAAGCTGTAGACTGAGATGCATGAGAAGAAGAGGCGGGAGAGGCTGCACGAGGAGCAGGAGCGCGAGCATGCCAGGCGACGCGAAGAGGAGAGGGCGCAGAAGAGCGCCATCGCGGCAAAAGCTAAGGCGTAAGACAAGGAGTACAATGCCGAGCTGGGCTGCAAGGACAAATGTCCACGTTCCATGCAGTAGTTCGACCCTCTTCCTCCATATGTCCCATGTATTTCTAATTCTCTAAAGGCATACGTGTACGTCCTTGGTTAGTTCCATGGTATGCCATGTAACCCCGTTGTCGGATCAACTATCGTGTTGTTATCATTGCACCATTTCTCCTAAAGTTTTTCACCGTGTATGAATTCCCTGACGAATCGCAATATCACTTACCTTCCTACTTACGAATCATAGCTACCTCAAACGTCCTCACAAAATTCTTCAAAAATTTACCGCACTACAAAAACACACGATGATCACAAAATATTATTGCGAGTCTGACAGATTTCATACCCTTGAGATTCTACGAAAATCACAAACAGATCAACCAACCTTGTGACCACTATTTTCAGCAGTCGAGCGACACGTAGAGTAGTCGGCCAACTGTTCAGCGACTACCATAAGTCGCTCAACCACCGAGCGACTACTTCACGTGTAGCTCTATCGTTGGGCGATTTGGATTAGTCGTCCGATGGTTGAGTGACCAAATCGCCTAACAGTAGAGCAACATAGTAGAATAAAAAATGAGTATTTTAGAAAAAAAAATTTCTATAGCTAGTTGGTCTTTTATCGAATGTTGAATTCGATTATTCGTTTCTGTTTCCAACTGAACATTTTGATCTTATACAGTTTCCAACGAATTGCTAAGCATTAGCAGTTAGTGTCAAATTTCCAAAATCTAGCAGCCTACAGTTATCATCTAGAACACCAACCGCAATAATACACTATAGTCTATATAACAACAAAATATAACCCCAACTGTAACCAGACAAAAAGATTTCCTTAAAATAAACAGACCAAGAGAATGGAGAATAAATGTAAGGGGAAATGCAACCCTCAATTGGTGTGGACCTATTACACAAGCTCAATTGCTCAATTGGCTGTACATTGCATCTAACGAAACCAGATGTGCGCATTCTACAAACCAAATATTTTATCTGACTTGTAATTAGCTAGTGCCTTAATCGTTGGCAAGGCCAAGGGCCTAGACGAGGCTGATCCCCGCGCAGCGGCATTGGAGCAGAGGCGTACGGCCCTTTGGGAGAAACCTGAGATGGGTTTCACCGCCGCCTCAGGAAGAGAGCATCGTGTGCCTGGCGCGTTGAGCTCGATGTCGAGATGTAGCGGTTGCTCATAGCCGCAGGACAAGCCGTGTAGTAGTAGGAGAGAGGTGGTGGTCACGATTGGTGAGATGCGGGAGTGGGAGAGGAGAGAGAAGGACAGAGGAAGAAGAAAGTGGAGAGTGTTAGGAACAGGGAAGGGGAGGGAGGGTCAGGGGACCCACGGAGGAAGAATAAGATGGGGGGAGGGAGAGTTTGGATGAAAAATGGTGAAAGATAATATGTTTTATCCGATGTTTGTATTCGAGAAAATATAAATGTAGTAAGTAAAATTTATATTTGAATAAAAAACGAATACAAATATTATCTGTTTTTTTCAATTATAAATCCAGATGTGATACAAGAAATATCACTAAATATAAATATGAATACGGATACAGATAGTATCCGTATTCGAGTCAGCAACTCAGCGGCAGCGCAGCACTCCCAAGCGGTCAAGACTCCAGCGGCGCAAGCCCATCTAAGTGAGTAGTGACCATGGCCCATGTGGCCATGCCGTCCGCAAGAACCTGAACGGGACAGTGTACTACGGTGTGCGGCGCACACGAACCTAGGCTAAGGACTAGGAGGGCCTAGAAACTCTGCACAGGTAGCAGCTAGTAGGGGCTAGTTAGGGAGGACAGCCTAGGATCGACAGGCTACTGCCAAGGTCTTGTAGTGGATCACCTCCATGTGCTGGGCAGTGGGCACACACTCATCAGCATTCAGCAGTAGGCTACGCAATGCCCTCCTGCAGCGGTCGCTTGCTGGTTGCTCTGCTACTGCTAGTGCAGACGTACAGTAGTGCTACTACTAGAGTGCTAGTGCTTTGGGATTCTTTATTGTAGACGTGTAGTTATGTACATACATGTTATATAAATTTGTTCTACCGAGATTTATCGTAAATGTTGTAGGATATTCGCATTTAACCGAATTGAGTATATATTCGATTCGATTCGTATTCGTATTCGTTTTAAAAATATGGATTCGTATTCGTATTTGATACTATTCGATTCGTATTCGATCCGTTTCCAACCCTAGGGAGAGCGAGGAAGAAGGTATGGAGAGTTGACATGTGGACCCTCCTTTTTTAATGTACTGACTTATTCATTTATTTGTGTTGCACGGGTGTCGTATATCCTTTTTTTTTTTTTGCTTAGATGTGGCATGACATCAACTGGGATCCACGTGAAGGACACGTCGGCAGAAAACCACCCTATTTTGGGTTAAGAGGATAAATTATATGATTTCGTTGGGTAGAGGCTTTGATTTAGATGGTTTGATAGTTCAGGATTGAAAAATGAATTGGGACCAGAGTTTAAGGTTGAACAGTGGAGTTTTTCTCACCTATTTTTTTTATGATCGGGTTGAAAGCTAGAAATTTGGATTTAAAAGTCAGAATTTTGTGGTTGAATGTTTCTAATTCGAGGGTGAAATTTTTTTTCTAGTTGAAAGTTTTGGAATTGAGTTGAAACGCATAAATTTTCAGAGGGGCAAGCAGCACAACGAAAGAACGAAGGAGAAGTTGTATGCAAGTTTTATTGCAAGCGGTTAACCGCTAAATAGACATATTACAAAAAAAAGGGTTCATATTGTAATGTGACCTCATGGCCGAGAGGTCACGGCGCGCTAACATGTGGTGGCACGCGAGCTAACGACTCGTCGCGACATTTTGCCTTGCCCCATCTCCACTTCCCTCCCCCCTCTCGATAAACCACTTTGAATTGGATTGCCAAAACTTCAAAACGATGTATCTTCGAAACGGTTTGCAAAAAATTCAACTCGATTAGAAAATTTCAAATAAAAAAATCAAATCAGGAAATTTTGAATTGGGCAATTTCAACTCGAGAAAAATTCAAACTAGGGAATTTCAACTCAATTTTTTTTAAATCAATAAATTTCACTTCGAATCCGATAAAATTTCAACTTGATTCTCTGAAAATCAACTCGGTTCCAAAAAATAAATTCAACTCAGTTCAACAAAAGAAATCAAATCAAGCTCAAGAAAATCAAAACCCTGGACGGCGACAAGCTCTCGGAGGCAATGCGCTCCCCAGCTACAACGCACGAGCTCCCCGGATGGTGGTGCCACCACTACGAAGAAGCAACGGTGGGATCCTGTGCACCTTGCCCGGGCTTGCTGTCCGCATGCCCGCGGCAGCAGCCATAAGGATATGTGGAGGAAGCGTGAGTACCCGGACTGCCGGGGGTTGTCGCAAGGTTATGGGTTGCAGCGATTTTTTAGAGAGGAAGGGGAAGTAGAAGAGGAATAAACTGGAAGAAAATTTACTGGGGGAGGATTCCCCACCCCACCCCACCACACCCACATGGTTGTTTGTTTTGTGGCATAGTACCACCACATGTCATGGGCTAAACGTGTCCGTGCATAGAGAGATGTGGTTAACCGTACAATAGTTATTTCGGGAAAACATTATAGATAAACTCAACTTCTCCCTTTCAAGTTGGACCTCTCTTAGATAATGTCACTTGTTTTTACCAATCTCAGAGCATCTTAGGGCCGATGTTGGAACATAAAAATTTCACAGAAATTTCACTGGAAAAATACAATTCCCGCAAGAATAAGAAAAGTTCTTGTGTTCTAAATGGGCCCTCATATTATTTCTTGTACTGAGCCACTTCATTCACATCTCGTCATAGCCCTTAACCTAAGAGAGCCATACCATGGTCACAGCCACCCCATCTTGGGTGGATCCCAAAGCCACTAGACCTAGGGAAAACATTTTTAGCGAGAGAAAAGGCTTAACAGGCAAAAAGTTTAGCATTGGTGTTTCTGGCTTTTATCTATTAGATACCGACATGTCATAACCGTATGAAGTTGATCCAAAGTAAGAACTGTTGTTCAACGAGCAAGCCAAGAACCCCTTTACCATATTGATCCTATATTTCAATGTTATGTATATTGTTTGCTCAACTATTATGCATGCATATTTCGGTTAAATGAATATGTTTATGTTAGTATAAAGTTATCACCTATTTGTTGCATTGATCCTCCCTTGGAAAATTGATATCCCTATTGCTGTCACCTTTGGAATATTATCCACTGTTGATGGAAGTATGTAACATCCCAATTTTCCAGTCTTAAAAGTCTTTTGAATAGTTAGTAGTTGGAAAATTCACCCTTGAGTTTTGTTTGAATTTTAACAAGCTTAATATGGACTTTTAATATCTAAACCATTTAATATGATTAATGTCAACATCAACAAATGTCAAAACTATTTTGTTTGGGTTCTATGTGCTTGATACATTTTCTAGATTTTTCTAGAATCTTTCCGAGTTCAATTGCTATTTTCTATTTGCCAATTTGGATTTATAGTATTTTCTAAAATAGAAAATGTATTTAAAATCTCAGAAATAGCTTTGGGCCGAATTCCCATTCCTTCGGCCCACTTCCTCCTCAGCACGACCCAGCCCATCCGACCTTTCCGCCTCTGTCAAATACCGGCGGCGTCGCCACTTGCTTCACGACGATGGGGCTCACACGTCAGGTTCATCGCCTACCTCTGCCTTCGTTCCCCTCTCATCGCGTTTGATGCCGTTCGCCATTGACGTGGTTGAAGCTTCGCCTGACAACGGAATCTCCAACAAGAAAAATCTTGCGCTGACCTTACCTTTTAAATCCTCGTATCTTTTCGCATCCGAATCAAATCAAAACGAACCAAATCCTATCCCGTAACGCCCTCAATCTCGGAGTGTGTCTCGTGGCTGTCTCAGACTCTTTAAGCGTTCTACCTTATCTGGCACGCTCGGGCCCTATAAAAGAAACCCCAAGGTTCGCCTCTGCGCCCGCATCCTAAACCCCCAATCAATTTCAAATCTAAAGCTCTAGCGTCACCGCGATTGGAGTTATAGGGTTTTGGCCACCGCAGTTGTTTTCTTCGAATTGCGTCGGCGTCCTTGCCGCCCTGTCAATGTTGTCTACACCGCTGAGTTCGCCGTCACACGGACTACCTCCAGCACCCATCAACGTCGCCGGAGCATCGTTGGAAGGATTTCCCGACAACACCTGACCTTCTCTAGGCCAAAAGCTCGCCGTCGGCCACCTTGATCATCCCTGATCACCAGTAAGCATACCAATGAGGTTGCAATAGCATCAGCTACACGCCGGTACCACTCACCACTGGTGAATCACCGTCGTGCATCGTTGTCACTGGAACCCAAAGGTTTGCCGGGGTGATGACGTCATCAGGTAACGTGGTCGTCCACATCAGCATCTAGTTCAGCACCGTTGTCGACATGTCATTCACATGTCACTTGGTTAGCACCACATGTGCACGCACATGCCAGCACAACCCCCAACCCAATCCAAAACCTCGGTGGACTTAGTCCATGTGAACCGAGTCTCTAACATGTGGGTCCCACATGTCAGGAGATTTTCTATTTTCTTTTTCTCTTTCTTTTTGGCTGAAATCTCAGGGCTGACGTCATGCTTGCGTCATAATCCGATTTTCCAATAGAAAAACAAATCGGGAAATTCCAGAAATCCCTTTTTGAGTATTTTCTTTAGATTAGATCTTCCAAAAGCCATATCTTTTTCATCCGAACTCCGATTGAGCCCATTCAAATTTCTAAATTCATCTAAATTCAAGCTCTATTTTACTGAGATTTTTATTTAATTTTTGGAGTTGTTTATCTCTCTGTTATTTATTTATTTTATTTATTTGCTTCATTTGGGAGTAGACGTTGATTCTTGGGGAAATTTTGAGGAAGAAGGAGTTCACCAAGACCAAGACCAGTATCAGGATCTATTCCAAGCCATGTTGTACTTTTGATCATGTTGAACCCAGTTTTATAAAATTACTTTGATTCAAATTAATGCATTTACTTTAAGTATTTATTTAAATGTTTTGGGTTTAGTTATTAATCCTATTTGTTTATATCCACCTTGTCTTTTGTTATGTCATGATCTTTTATCACCCTAGATTTGTTCATTATTTAGTTGGTATTATCGTAGCACTAACGTGGGTTGGTTAGATACGGGTAGATTACTTAGCCATGCCACAAGTCATCATTTCATGTGAGTTGCAAATGTAAATCTGACTAAGTGATTATGGAACTTTGTGGTAAAATTATGTACATTGTGTGCTATTACTCGTTGATGGTATGTGTTGCACTTAACCAACAGGGTCGGAAAAGATTTAGACTAAGGCAAGTGGTGGAAACTCTGTGATATGGCGGAGCCTAGTGCTTGGGTTTTTAAAATAATGATTGCTTAGTTAGAAATTGGAAGTCTTGCCTTGGTCAATTAAGAACTTAATTTTGTGCGCCATTGAACTAAGCCACAACTATATGACCACATACTTGGTATGGGACGAGCCTAACTTAGTAAGTTTTGGAGTCTCGACATTGACTACTCAAGTAGTAGGTTAGGCTTTGTACCAGGGTGGAGGTGTGTTTGTCTCTGTGGCGACTCATATTGCGGGACGGTTCACCGCTTCCCTATCCAACAGTGTACGATGGACTAATTTTCTACGTGGGCATTAGTGTCGTCAGTAAAACACATCGGGAGTGTCAATGCTTGAGATGAAGTTTCTGAAACGTTTTGTTATGATTAGTGCTAGTTACACTGGTTATATCGTGTGGGTAAAGTGTACAACCTCTGCAGAGTGTTAAACAAATCTATTCGAATAGCAGCGTCCGTAGTTATGGACATGCTCGGGTATTTCACACGAGGGGTGGATTTTCAAGGACTTTGTGTTCTTTGTGAAAACAACTGTTAAATTAATATTGTTTATTTGTTTTAAGTTGTGTTTTAATCTATTATTAATATTCAATTGCAAATGTTGCTTTTATGCAAAAGAACCACAAAAACCATTCCTTTGGAATAAGCCTTCATGTATACATTGCATTCTGTGGTATGATTTGCGAGTACGGTTGTGTACTCATGCTTGCTATAATCAATCAACAGAAGTGGAGGAGTATTCGCCCGCTTTTGAGGAGGAGTTCTACGAAGGTGCTGATCACTAGGTCTTGATCCCAGTCGGTTGCCTGTGGTGAATCGATGGGTTTCCACTGAAGTTTATTTGTTCCACTGCTACTTATTTAATTATTGCCAGCCCTGCGAGGCTTAATAAGTGTAAACTCGACCTTAAGGTCACAATAGTTATTTGTTACTCAAATTACTTGTTTATTATATTATTTCGCCTTGTGTGAATTGATATTTATCTATGTTGACATTGTGTGCACTAGCGTGATCCTGAACTAGTGCGTTATACACGGAGGGTCTAGAATTGAATTTTTGGGTCCCGACAGAGGTGGTATCAAAGCCATACTGACTGTAGGTCTTGACCTTAGTTAGATCGGCCGTCTTTAGAGCGTCCAAATTATTTTCTGAAGCAAAATTAACTTGCAAGAGTAATTGAACTGCTTAACTTCTCTTATGTCTCTCTCAACTCAACTATTGCTGAAATTATCCTTCTCCTCACTGTTTTTAAATTTGTTCTTGCCCTCTTATCTGTCTTGGCAGATGCCTCAGTTCCAGAACTATGGAAGCTTTTGCAAGTGCTCGGAGGATTTGACCGACCAATGTACAAGGGCACCGATTGGGTGGTGAACGAGCGAAGCCATGGAGTGCTTTGTCGTTTAACCATCTATGCTCGAAGGGACACTAAAGCCAGTTGTCCTCTGAATATCTCTGTTCGAAGAATGGTCTTTTCAGAAGGAATCCAGGAGTCTTCACGCCTTGCTATCTTGAGGATCTACAACATCTACGCACGTGAGCTTCAGGACACGGTCTTCCGCTATCATCCCCTTGCCTCCGCAGTGGACCTTCCTGCATGATACACGTCTACAGATGGAGAGTGCAACGCCACCGTGGTGCATCTTGCCTAGTTTACTGCTGCTCAGGGGGAATCCCTAGAGTTAGCTACCATAGAGTTGGAGTACGTCTACGAGACTCTGTAGATGGCAGAAGAAAGGATCGCGACATTAGAAGAAGCTCTCCACGACCAGCACGAGCACGAGGAAGACCCTGAAGAAGAAGATCCAGAGGAAGACCCAGAAGAGGCCGACAAGCCAGCAGAGCCCGAAGCACTAGAGGAGCCTGTTGTGCCTGCACTAGGGACGTCCGTTCTTGCTGCACTAGTTCTGGGGCACCAAGACCAGTTTGCAAGGATGCCAGCGCTGTTCTAGGTCTACAGTAGGCGGGAGCACCGTCGTGGCTATGGAGGTTATCTCGTCGAGTAGTTCACTTAAGTTTAGGTTAAGTCAGTTGAGACTCAGTGTGTTTGAGCCACGTCAGTTTAAGATTGGGAGTGTCACCCTTTATGCGGTAGTTTGTGTGTTAGGTTAAATTGTTTTCTTATGTGCGAGTATGAGCTGCAAAGACCCTTAGGCATTTGTTGTAGCCATGCTAAGACCCGTATTAGTATAAGTATTTCAGTCAATTTCTTGAAGTTGTGTTATTGAGGTTAATCTACCGCCTGAATTAGTTCTTAACTTATCTTGTGCTTGCTATCTTATCTAACCCATGGAGCATTCGCTAGATGGTTCAGACTCGTCACGCTGCTGCTAGTGAATCAGGAACCCCTGGATCAGAAGAGAATGAGTAGACCCCAGCAGGAGCAGTCCTGCTGCAAGCACCTCCAATTGATTTGCAGAATTTTGCAGTGTTCATAGCAGCTCAAACGCAGATGATGTATACGATGATGAACAAGATGTAAAATATGAAAAATAATCAGAACAACAACAATGCAACACTAGTCAACCATAGTCATCATGGACCATCCAAGCTGGCAGAGATCATGAGGACCCGTCCACCAACTTTATCTAAGAATGTCTCACCAGTAGAAGCCGATGATTGGCTTCGTGTCATGGAAAGGAAGCTATTGATCACACAATGCAATGACCATAAGAAGGTTCTCTATGCCACTCACCAAATGGAAGGCATTGCTACCGAATGGTAGGAAAACTTCTATGCCACACATGAGATGCTACAAAATATTACCTGGGAAGAGTTTCTAATAGCTTTTCGCTAGTATCATGTGCCAAAAGGAATTATTGATCTAAAGAAGGATGAATTTCGTGCTCTCAAACAAGGAGGCATGTCGGTGACAAACTACCTCAACAAATTCTCTCAGCTTGCCCGCTATGCCGCGGAAGACGTTGCCACTGACAAGGCTTGTCAGAGTCGTTTTCAAGGGATTAAATACTAGATTGCAAGTCAGTTTGATCGCCCACACCTTTCCAAATTTTCAGGAACTAGTCAATAAAGTTTTGATCCTTGAAGATAAGCGCAAAGAGTTGAAGGACAACCGTAAGCGCATAATGGCTCAGTAAGGGAATCATCAAGCTCAACAGAAAACAAGAACAGTTCCCCAATAGTTCACTCATTTTCCATCTCGAAACTCTTTCAGAATGCCTGCACCAACACCAACACCTCATCCAGCTGCTCAAAACTTCTGCAACCCTGCACCCGTCAACCCCAATCCTGGGGGCAATCAGCAAAATGGAGCTAGAGTTTGCTATACCTAGCAAACCATTGTCCTCAGAAGGGGAACGGTGACTCCAGTACACTTCAACCTTGGAGCTACACCAGCCAAGACGCCAGCACAAAGCATTAACCAAGGAGCCTCTCAAGTTGCCGGTCAATTTAGAGGAGTGCCGCGGTCGGTGGTCAGAGGCCGTGTCAACCACGTCACTCTGGAAGGAGCCCAGGAAGCACCTGATGTCATACTAGATAAGTTTCTGGTTAACTCAGTACCTGCTTCAGTTTTGTTTGACTTTGGAGATTCACATTCGTTTGTTTCTAGAGTTTTTGCAAGCAAGAACAATTTAGAAGTTATGCGTCTTAATCATGCTCTGTTAGTCCAATGCCTGGAGCAGAGTTAAGCTCTAGAGTGGGATTTTTAGGAGCTAAGTTACTCATAGCTGGAGTTGTGTTTCTAGCCATCCTCATTGTTCTAGACACACAGACCTTAGATGTCATTCTTGGTATGGATTGGCTATCTAAGCACAAAGCTGTGCTAAATTGTGGCCGAAGATCTGTAATAGTTGAGGATACCAACGGAAAGAAGGTGGAGTTTCTAGCCACCTCAGTGTGTGATGGACATCTGCTAATCAATAGTCTGAAGACCGTTGCTTTGGAAGATGTACCTATTGTCAGAGAATATCCAGATGTGTTTCTAGAGGAATTGCCAGGGATGCCACCAGACCGTGACATTGAATTCGTCATCAATTAGTAGAAATGAAGAAGCAGATAGAAGAACTTCTTGAGAAGGGTTTCGTGAGACCTAGTTTATCGCCAAGGGGAGCGCCAGTTTTGTTTGTCAAGAAGAAGGATGGAAGCATGAGAATGTGCATCGATTATCATGCTCTTAATGAAGTCACCATCAAGAACAAGTATCCACTGCCCCGAATTAATGATTTGTTTGATTAGATGAAAGGAGCCAGAGTGTTCTCAAACATCGATATGCGATCAGATTACCATCAGTTGAAGATTTGTCCAAAGGATATACCCAAGACCGTTTTCTCTACGTGGTGTGGACATTATGAGTTCTTAGCCATGTCCTTTGGTCTGACTAATGCCCCTGCATACTTCATGAATATGATGAATAAAGTATTCATAGAATATTTGGATAAGTTTGTAGTTGTGTTCATTGATGATATTTTGGTTTATTCCAAGACAGAAGAAGAACATGCTGAGCACCTGAGGTTAATCCTAGAGAAACTTAGAGAGCATCAATTGTATGCTAAATTCAGCAAGTATGATTTCTGGAAAAAGGAAGTCGATTTTCTTGGTCATGTGATGATAGCCGAAAGAGTAGCAGTTGACCCTAGCAAAGTTAAAGTGGTGTTGCATTGGGAACAACCCACAACCATTACTCAGATTCGTAGTTTCTTGGGAATGACGAGTTATTATCGCCTTTTCATTGAAGGATTCTCGACGATTGCTAAGCCTCTTACGCAATTGTTGAAGAAGGAGAAAAAGTTCACTTGGACCCCAACTTGTGAAGAAAGTTTTCAAGAATCGAAGAAGCGTTTGACTTCAGCCATAGTGCTAATTCTGCCAGATATCCAGAAATATTTTGATATCTACTGTGATACTTCGTGTCAAGAATTAGGATGTGTCCTGATGCAAGAAGGAAGAGCTGTCACTTACGCGTCAAGGCAATTGAGACCTCATGAGGAGAATTACCCTACCCATGATCTGGAACTAGCTATCGTAGTGCATGCTTTAAATATCTGACATTATTATCTCATTGGTAATCGCTATGAGGTATATACAGATCATAAGAGTCTGAAGTATATTTTCACTCAGTCTGACTTGAACATGAGACAAAAGAGATAGTTGGAATTAATAAAATACTATAATATTAGAATCCACTACCATCCCGGTAAGGCCAATGTCGTTGCAAATGCTTTAAGTCGTAAGAGCTACTGAAATACTTTGGAAGTAAAAGAGAATTGCCCAGAACTTCATGAGGAGTTCCAGAAGCTGAAGCTAGAGGTGGTAGCCAAAGGATTCGTGGTCAGCCTAAAAGTACAGTCCACCTTGGAGAAGTAGATTCGTGAAGCCTAACCAATTGATCCTGAGATTAAGGACATTAAGCTCAAAATGGAAGAAGGTAAATTGAAGAACTTCACCACGGATGATCAAGATATATTTTGGATCAATGGACGTATCTGCGTACCAGATGCTGATAGTTTAAGGCAGCTAATCCTAAGAGAGGCCCATGACTCAAAGTATTCTATTCACCCTGAAAGTACTAAGATCTACCAGGATGTTAAGAATAAATTTTGGTGGCCAAATCTGAAGCAAGAAGTCGCAGAGTTCGTCACCTTGTGTGACGTATGTCAGAACGTAAAAGCATAACATCAGAGGTCAGTAGGTCTGTTGCATCCCTTGAAGATTCTAGAGTGGAAATGGAAAGAAATCGGATTGGATTTCATTACTGGTTTACCTAGAACTCAATCGGGTTACGATTCGATTTGGGTAATAGTGGATCGTTTGACGAAGGTTGCACATTTCTTATCAGTCAAAACCACCTACTCAGGAGATCACCTTGTAGAGTTATATATGTCAAGGATTGTCAGTTTGCATAGTGTGCCTACGAAAATAGTGTTAGATCGAGGATCTTAGTTCACCTCTCGTTTTTGGCAAAGTCTGCATGAAGCCTTGGGGACTTATCTGAATTTCAGTATTGTGTATCACCCTCAGACAGATGGGCAGACTGAAAGAGTAAATCAAATCTTAGAAGATATGTTGAGAGCTTATGCTCTAGCTAATGCTACCAGTTGGGTTAAGAGTTTGTCGTATGCAGAATTTTCGTACAACAACAGTTACCAAGCCAGTCTGCAAATGTCACCATTTGAAGCTTTGTATGGTCGTGCATGCAGAACCCCTCTGAATTGGTTAGAAATAGTCGAACGGAAGGTGTTCGGGCTGGATATTATTCAAGAAGCAGAAGATCAAGTGTCTATGATCAGAGAAAGATTGAATATAGCTTAGTCCACGCAAAAGAGCTATACTGATAATCGTCGTCGTGAACTCAGCTTTGAACTAGAGGATTTTGTGTATCTTCGGGTTACACCACTCAGAATTGTCAGAAGGTTTCATGCCAAAGGGAAGCTTGCCCCTAGGTATGTTGGTCTGTTCAAGATTGTGAGCCATCATGGAGAAGTTGCTTATCAGCTCGAACTGCTGCAGTCATTAGCAAGAGTGCATGATGTGTTCCATGTCTTTCAATTGAAGAAGTGTCTCTGTGTGCCGATAGAACAAACCCCCTTGGATTCAATCAAGTTGAAAGAAGATGTCACTTATAAAGAGCAACTAGTCAAAATTTTGGATATTGCACAGCACCGTACCAGAAGCAAGACCGTTCGTTTTTGCAAAGTTCAGTGGAGCAACCACTCAGAAGGAGAAACAATGTGGGAGCGTGAAGAAGAGTTGAAAGCCGAGTTTCCTAGCCTTTTCTCTAGCTAGCCTGAATCTCGGGGTCAAGATTCCTTTAAGGGGGGGGGGAGATTTGTAACATCCCAATATTCTAGTCTTAAAAGTCTTTTGAATAGTTAGTAGTTCGAAAATTCACCCTAGAGTTTTATTTGAATTTTAACAAGCTTCATATGGACTTTTAATATCAAAACTATTTAATATGATTAATGTCAACATCAACAATTGTCAAAACTATTTTATTTGGTTTCTATGTGCTTGGATACATTTTCTAGATTTTTCTAGAATCTTTCTGAGTTCAATTGCAATTTCCTATTTGCCAATTTGGATTTATTGTATTTTCTAAAATAGAAAATGTATTTAAAATCTCAGAAATAGCTTTGGGTTGAATTCCCATTCCTTCGTCCCACTTCCTCCTCAGCTTGGCCCGGCCGTCTGCCTTTCCTACCACGCATGACAAAGATGCATGCGCCGCTTGCTTCACGACGTGCAAGGGCCCACATGTCGTTAAATCGCCTACCACCGCCTTCGTTCCCCTCTCATCATGTTCATTGCCATTCACCATTGACGTGGCTAAAGCTTCACCCGACAACAGAATCTCCAACAAGGAAATCTTGCGCTGACCTTACCTTTTAAATCCTCGTATCTGTTCACATCCGAATCAAATCAAAACGAACCAAATCCTATCTGGTAACGCCCTCAATCTCGGAGTGTCTCGTGGCCGTCTCGGACTCTTTTAGGGTTCTACCTTATCTGGCACGCTTGGGCCCTATAAAAGGAACCCCGAGATTCGCCTCTTCACCCGCTTCCTAAAATCCCAATCAATTTCACCTCTAAAGCGCTAGCGTCGCCGCGATTGGAGTTCTAGGGTTTTGGCCGCCGTAGTTGTTTTCTTCGAATTGTGCCACTGTCCTTGCCACCCCATCAACGTTGTCTACACCGCTGAGTTCGCCGTCACATGGACTACCTATAGCACACATCCGCGTCACCAGAGCATCGCTGGAAGGATTTCCCGACATCACCCAACCTTCTCCGCTGCCAAAAGCTTGCAACCGGCCCCCTCGATCATCCCTGACCACCAGTAAGCGTACCAATGTGTTCACAATAGCATCAGCTACACATCAGTACCATTCACCACCGTGCGCTGTTGTGGCCGGAACCCGAAGGTTCGCCGGGGCAATGACGTCATAGGGTGATGTGGTCGTCCACATAAGCGTCTAGCTCAACACTGTTGTCGACGTGTCATTCACGTGTCACTTGGTCAGCGCCACATGTGCACACACATGTCAGCTCAACCCCAGCCTAATCCAAAACCTCGGTGGACTTAGTCCATGTGAAACAAGTCTCTGACTTGTGGGTCCCACATGTTAGGAGATTTTCTATTTTCTTTTTCTTTTTGGCTAAAATCTCAGGGCTGACATCATGCTTGCATCATAATCTTATTTTCCAGTAGAAAAACAAATCGGGAAATTCTAGAAATTCTTTTTTGAGTATTTTCTTTAGATTAGATCTTCCAAAAGCCACATCTTCTTCATCCGAACTCCGCTTGAGCCCAGTCAAATATCTAAATTCTTCTAAATTCGAGCTCTATTTTACTAAGATTTTTATTTAATTTTTGGAGTTGGTTTTCTCTCTGCTAGTTATTTAATTTGTTTATTTGCTTCATTTGCGAGTAGGCGTTGATTCTTCGGGGAATTTTGAAGAAGGAGTTTACCAAGACCAAGAGTAGTACTAGGATCTATTCCAAGGAAAGTTGTACCTTTGATCATATCAAACCTAGTTTTCTAAAATTAGTTTGATTCAAATTAATGCATTTACTTTAAGTATTTATTTAATTATTTTTGGGTTTAGTTATTAATCCCATTTGTTCATATCCACCTTGTGTATTGTTATGTCATGATCTTTTGTCACCCTAGATTGGTTCATTATTTAGTTGGTATTATTGTAGCACCAACGTGGGTTGGTTAGATATGAGTAGATTGCTTAGCCATACCACGAGTCGTCATTTCATGTGAGTTACAAATATGAATCTGACTAAGTGATTATGGAATTT
Organism: Phyllostachys edulis; assembly: GCA_036346405.1. Taxonomy (NCBI): domain Eukaryota; kingdom Viridiplantae; phylum Streptophyta; class Magnoliopsida; order Poales; family Poaceae; genus Phyllostachys; species Phyllostachys edulis. Next base: position 44,334,220 of record CM070550.1, on the reverse strand, counting down.
TGTGATAAAACTGTGTGCGATGTGTGCTATTACTCGTTGATGGCATGTGTTGCACTTAACCAACAGGGTGGGAAAAGATTTAGACTGAGGCGAGCAGTGGAAACTCTGTGATATGGTGGAGCTTAGTGCTTGGGTTTTTAAAAGAATAATTGCTTAATTAGAAATTGAAAGTCTTGCCTTGGTGAACTGAGGCACAACTGTACAACTACATGCCTGGTATGGGACGGGCCTAACTTAGTAAGTTATGGAGTCTCGACATTGACTACTCAGGTAGTAGGTTAGGCTCTGTGCCAGGGTGGAGGTGTGTTTCTGTCTTCGTGGCGACTCACATCATGGGACGATTCGCTGCTTCCCTGTCGAACGGTGTGCGATGGGCTAATTTCCTGTGTGGGCGTTAGTGTCATCAGTAAAACACATCAGGAGTGCCAATGCTTGAGATGAAGTTTTTGAAATGTTTTGTTATGATTAGTGCCAGCTACATTGGTTATATCGTGTGGGTAAAGTGTACAACCTTTATAGAGTGTTAAATAATTCTATTCGAATAGCCGCGTCCGCAGTTGTGGACATGCTCGGGGATTTCACACAAGGGGAGATTTTCATAAAACATTTGGGAAGGGAGCTGTGTGATCTAAGTCATATGGCTGTGTGAATAATTTGATTAGACTTTGTGTTCTTTGTGAAAACAACTGTTAAATTAATATTGTTTATTTGTTTTAAGTTGTGTTTTAACCTATTATTCATATTCAATTGCAAATATTTCTTTTCTGCAAAAGAACCACAGAAACCATTCCTTTGGAATAAGTCTTCATGTATACATTGCATTTTGTGGTATGACTTGCGAGTACATTTGTGTACTCATGCTTGCTATAATCAATCAACAGAAGTGGAGGAGTCTTCGTCTGCTTTTGAGGAGGAGTTCTATGAAGGTGTTGATCGCTAGATCTTGATCCTAGTCGGTTGCCTGTGGTGAATCGATGGGTTTCCACTGAAATTTATTTGTTCCACTGCTGCGTCATTGGTGGTTTTTGATGGTCCCACCTAGGTCATTAAGGACCAAACTTAAGCGTCATTGGTCCAATTAATTAGTGCAACCACATGTTCCTTAATGGGAAGTGTCATTGGATTAAATGATTTAGAAAGGAAATAGAAAGGTATTAAAGAGAAAAGGATAGGTGAGTAGGGGAGGATGTGGGCCGGATTGGGCTCCAACCGAGTCATAGTTAGACTCGACATGACGGGGAGAGGGTAGGCCACCCCTTTAAAGGAGAGGAGGATGGGGGGCACTAAGCAAATGCCCTAGCCGCCCCTCTACCCCACGGCTATCTCTAGCACCTTGTTGCCCTACTGTGCTTGTTGCTGATGTCGGCTAGAGGGAAGCATGGAGGATGTCCAGCAAAGGAGAAGGAATGCAAGAAGAGGAAGGAAGAGGGATAAGAAGAAGAAGAAGAAGGAAGAGAAGAGGATAATCTATGCTTTCTTGATCCATCACTGATCATTGTCCAATCTTGAGGGGTAACGATATGGAAATTCTTGCCTAAGGGGGTTTTGGGGTATCTACATCTGTTTCATAACTTTGCTCATAAACTTACAATTGTATTATTTGAGGGGATTTTGGGGTATCTACATCCTGTTTCATAATTGTCTAATATTTTCATAGAGTACAAGATCACTAGATTTGGTTAAGCAGTTTAAAAGTTATGGCTTCTGGAGTGCTACTGTCCATAATTTCATCGCTATTAACATCAGTAGTCAAGATTGCTTTATTGCGTTCAGTAGATGGTCGAGTTAAATTCTGGTCATAACTAGGTTTAGTTATATAATTCTCTGTAGTCTCTAGAAGTGATATGGTTTACTGTTTTTCATGTGGTATGTATATATATATATAATTGTGAAGTCCGCTCTTCTGTAATTTGCAGATTAACTAGAGAATTTACATAACTAGGAAAGTGTATAAATTTTCTTTAGATTCCAGAAAATATGAAAATATTCTGTAACTCGATTCACTCGGGGTTGCTCTTCCTCCACTCTGGAGATGGCGAGCACCAAACCACTCACAACCGCCCGGATCTTCTCACAACCTTCTTTGAGAAGATCACCGGTGCAACTGCTCCAAGCCATCTAGGTGTCGGCAAACACCAAGAGTAACAAGTCGGAGACGCTCATTTGAATGAATCAAATGTATAAGCTTAATGTATACACAATCCACTATCTAATACAACACATGCACTTAGGGTTTGCTCTCTAAGCTCACTAAGTGCAACACATGCACAAAAGAGATGAGAGGACTTGCTCTTAGCTCAAGGGAATGAATATGGCACACGCAACCACCCTCCCACAACCAGCCAAGGGGTGTGTTTAGCCCACACACAAAAACTAGCCGTTTGGAAGAGAATCTGCTAAAAATCAGTGAAACCCGGTTTGACTGCCAACCAATTGTCGATCAGACCGCCCATGCTTTAATGGCTATAAAAATAGCCAGTGAACACACATCCGGACTGACCGCCAACTAATGGCCGGTCAGACCGCTCCAAACCGGTCAGACCACCAAGGGTGCGGTCAGACCGCTCAACAGAACAAGGAGCTATTCTAGAAAAGCACCTTCTTTGGAAAAAGCTCACTGGGTCACTTGACTCAGAGGTCCGGTCAGACCGGCCAACACATGGCAGTCAGACCACTCCACAGAGGAGCCACCCAAACCAGAAAAACATATCTTCTGGAAAAAGCTGATCGGGTCACTTGACCTGGAGGTCTGGTCAGACTGGCCTACACATGGCGGTCTAACCAGGGACCCACCGGTCAGACCGATCAAACACGGCAGTCGACTGCCAGAACAAGGAATCGGCACACAGCCCGGTCAACCTCTCAAGGGCTGGTCAGACCACCCAAAGGCTTGCGGTCAGACGCCAGAGACTAGAACAGATTGCATTTCACTTCAACTCAATTTGCAAAACACATTTGCCAATTGATGCGCGATGCAAACAAGGGATAAAGATGAGATTGTCGACAAGTTGCAAAATACATTTGCCAACTTTTAGAATCACACCAAAAGGAATAAGGTACATGGACTTAAACCATTTGCAAAATACATCCGCAAACTAAAGTCACATGTTACAAGGATTATGCATGAGCCTCAACTATTTCCAAAATACATTCACAAATATTGGCAATATGCTAACGAGAGCTAGAGAATGCACAACGAGCTATCAACACATGACACTCTCAAGCTACTAGTCAAGATCCCTCTTAATAGTATGTCAACCTATATTAGCAATCTGGTCTTTCATCCAAACACGAAGACTGGTAAAAGACTAGGAACACATCGTTAGCCCTAGCTAGGCATACCTTTATCTTGAGCATTCACTTGAAGCTTGATGACGTATATCTTCACTTCAAGACCGGGTCATTGACTTGATAATCATCAACACATGATGATTTCCTTTTCTTCGAGATCTTGATATGCATCAACACATGATGCATCCTTTACTTAACCTCTATCAACACATGATGGGTCTTCTCTTGACTTGATGATCAACTCACAATCATCTCCTCTTCGAGATCTTTATACGCATCAACACCTGATGATTTCTCTCATCCGAGTCTTGACTTGATGACGATCAACTCATGATGTCATCCAAAGTTTCCATCATCGTGAGACATAAACTATTCATCCAACTCATGGAAAATGTTAGTTCCATATGACGATTGTCATTAATTATCAAAATACTCTATTAACTTATAATGGTGGGTCTAGATTCTTCAATCTCCCCCTTTTTGGTGATTGATGACAATCCTCTTGCAAATAATTGAAATTGAGTTAACATGAGTATATATCAACTACAAAAGCTTTATATACTCAAGGATACATTTCAAAGTAGAGATCCTTAATATAAGTGGACGGAAGAATGGGATCAATACTAGTGAAATGACAAAACATAGAGTGAACTCCCCCTAATTGTGTGCATTCAAATATATGGAATGAGATAGAATGCACATATTCATGTTTGACTCTTGGTAGAGTTCATTCCATATTTTGAATCCAAAGAATGCAACAATTCAATGATATGACTATTTAGCTTATGCTTATGAGAAAAACATGCATTCATAAAGATCCATAAATTATTTTGGGCAAATCGTTAAAATAGTTTTCCCAATATTAATACTTTACCCATTTTTAAGTAAGCCTAAAATATTTAATATGTTTTTCACAAAGAAAAACTCCCCCTTACACAAAGGCTTTCTCCATCAACCAAAATCTCCCCCTTTGTCATCTCATTGAAATATATCAATCCAAAACTCATAATGACTTCAACCTCTTTCCTTTGACCATTATTTGCAACCAAATTCTCCACCTTTGACATTAAGCACAAAAAATGTTTATATATGGATCACTCTTGAAAGATAGTCATCAAACATCACTCGTAGATACCACGTGTCGACAAGACTTGAAATTGCAAAGTGCTTGAACTTCTCTCGCAAAGATCCTCAAAGAAAGCATCCAAAGAGGAGAGAGAAAGAGAGAATCCACTTGTACACAGAGAGTACTTGAGCTTGGTCAAGAGAAGAATGATCGGTAAGGAATGAAATTAGATACTACTTTGAAGGAATAAGATGATATCACGTGTAAAGATGAATCTTATGCCTAGGTCAAGACGATTTAAGAGAAGCTACCATTTCAAAGACAATCACTTGAATGACAAAATTGCATTTGTAATCAAGGAAAAATAGTAGAGGGTAGCTTGCAAGGATAGCAATAGACATCTTGACCAAAGGAAGCAATCAAGGTGACCAAAGTAAATAGAAATCAATAGATAGGCCATTTCCTGTTGCTGACAACAACGACCGGTCAGACCGGAGTACAAGGGGCGGTTAGACTGGTGGATAGCGGTCAGACCACTGGGGTCAGCCAGTCAGACCGACTAAGACTGAATCTGTCAGTAGATTTCAGTTCTGATTTTGCTCCAAATTCTCACACAATCAATCAAATAAACATATTTAGAGCATTTCCAATTTATATACCCTTTAAAAATCCAATTCTTAAATAGTTTTTATGGATTAAGCTTTTGTTTTTGCAAAAGAAGCCAAATTGAGCATTTGAAGATATTTAAAGCATCAAAATGCATGTACGCGTCATGAATACCATTGTGGACCTATTTATTTGAGTAAATTTGGCTCAAATGGAAAAACTAACTTAAGTGGTAGAAAATAACCACTTAGGTCAAAACTATAATTTGGACGAGTTTTGTAATCAAATAACTTTTGCTAGGTGGGCCTTTTGGAAATCTCATGAATACCAAAAGGGTTTAAAATAACAAACTCTAGGATTTTCCTTTTGGGAAGGTTTTCAAATTCTTTGTAGAATAGATTTTACACAAAAATCTAGTTTATGTCAAAAACAAGATACTATGATCTAGAATTTTAGCTAGAAAGTCATCTTTGCTTAAAATAGGTTTTTCTTGAATCAAAACCTTCGGGAATCCTTTGAAAAGTATTTGTATACATTTTGCAACTAGTTTTTCAAAAGATTACTAATATTTATGAAGTTTTTGACTTTTGGTTAAAAGGCTCAATTTTGAAAGACATTAGGGCACACTTAGGGATGTGATATACATTATTATGATTTAGCACTCTCCCTTAATGTGCCACAATCATCTTGCTCAAGATTTTAATAATGAAGTTTTTGGACAAGAGCAAGAACATCATTTTGAAAAGATTTTCATAGAATGTAACCTACACAAGGTTAGGGGATAGATACTTCAATGTAAGTACTTGTTACCGAAATGACATTGGTTCTTGATATGACATAATCATCCTCAAGCTTGGCTCCAAATTTACATACGGTGGAATCCACCTTTATTTGAATAAGCCAAGCCTCCAATACCTCTCCAAATACCTATTTAGCATTTTAAGCCCTTTTTGGTACCCAAACTCGGTTGGGTCCTTGAATGTTAGTCACAAGAGATTTAGGTACCCAAATGGCCTTAGCAAAGATCTTTGGTGAACTAATAATTCTAGCAAACATATTGCCATTTTTATCCTTCTTAAGCAAATAATGATCATTATAAAGTATAGACTTAGGAGTGTTACCCATGGGACATTGTTTACCATGTGTCCCTTTTACTGGCAATTGTAGCAAGTTGGGCTTTTATTTCCATGCCATATCTTATTTTCTTGCTCTTTGCCGGTTTGCCTCTTGAATGTCTTGTATTAACATCCACTTGATTTGGGCACATGGAGGCATTGTGTCTCTTCTTTTTACAACCAAAGCACTTGATGATCTTTGTATGTCTTTGATTGTGTCTCATCTTGCTATTCTCCTTTTTCTTGGGAATAAATCCAATTCCTCTCTTAATGATCTTTATATGTCTTTGATTGTGTCTCATCTTGCTATTCTCCTTCTTCTAGGGAATAAATCCAATTCCTCTCTTGTTGTTCAACATTGTTGCTTGCTTAATATTTCGTCCAAAGAGGCTTTCCCTTTGTAGCTTCTTTCCAAGTCACTCGTCAATTTCTTAACTTGGACCTTAAGCTCTTTGTTTTCTTCTACAAGATTAGTTTCAACAAGCATAGAGGAAGAACAAGCATCAAATTTTGAGCTACAAGGAGCATCAAGCAAATCATCACAAAAAGTTGATACGCTAACCTTAGATGCAATGCAAGGATTAGCAACTACACAAGACACATCATCTAATAAATCATATGTTATGCCTATATCCACCTTAGAGCTAGTGAACTCCTTGAGAATGAGAGACTCATGCCTTTTTCTTTTAGCACATTATAATTATTTTGAAGAGAGATATGTTCTTTCTTCAAAACTTTGAATTTCATCTTTTCTTTCCCAAGATATTTATTTAGATCCTCTAGTATATCCATCAAACCATCATAAGAGGGCTCATCATCATCATTTACCTCATTATTACTTTTTGCCATGAAGCAAGTAGACATGTCAAATAGTGATGGAGCCTCATTCGCGTTTGAGAGGTTTGATGGATTGTCCTTTATGACTAGCCCGGCAAAATATCTTCTTTTGCCATCATTCTTCTTTCTTGATAACAATTTGGGCTCTTCTTCATCTTCCTCACCATAAGGAAACATTGAAGCAATGTGTCCTTTTCTTTGACAATTGTAGCACCTTAGAGTCTTGTGGTGCTTTTCAGTTGAAGATGTGCTTGAATTTTTGTGTGAGTCACGTCTCTTCATGAGATCTTCTATTTTATTTATGAGAGTGACCATGTCTTCTTCGGTGTCATCATCTTCCTCATTTTGATTCTCATCTTCACTTGAATCATATTTGGCCTTGAAAGCATGAATTCTTTTGCTTGAAATTGAGGCCCTCTCTTTGATCTCATCCTTGTCTTTCTTGTACATCTCATTTGTGATAAGATTGCTCAAAAGAGCAGTAGGAGTCATCCTTAGCAGTTTAGGTGAATTGAGGAATAAAGTCACCAAGGTCTCATATTTGTCCGGTAGAGCTCTAAGCATCTTGCGCACAATATCAAGATCGGTTAAATCACAGCCTTTGAGCTCATTTACTATGTTGTTCAATCGATAATACATCGCATTGATGCTCTCATGAGGCAACATAGTAAATGAGTCATATTTGAGCTTCAACCTATGTAATTTAGCTTCCTTGACCATGAAGGTTCCCTCATGAATTTTCATGATAGTTGTCCAAACATCATGAGCATTCTCAAGATTGCTCACTCTATTGAACTCCTCCACACTCAAAGCGTTATATAAAGCATTTAAAGCTTGAGCATCGAGTTGCAAGTTTTGCTCTTCCCTTTGAGTGGGGTTTTGTGGATCAATTGGAGTAGCAAGACCCGCATCAACAATTCTCCATAGGTTTAGGCCCATGGCTTTAATATAGAAGGTCATTCTAATTTTCCAATAAACATAATTTGAACCATCAAAGTGTGGTGCCCTACTGGGGTGCATGACCTCTATAGTCGTCATCCTTTACTCTCTAGACGGTTAAGTCTAATAAAATAGAGACCAAACTCTGATATCACTTGTAAGATCGAAGAGGCCGACTAGAGAGGTGTGAATAGGCAGTTTTAAAAAACCTTTTGGCTAAAACCGATTTCTACTGCGGAAGCTAACAACAATACCGTTTTGCACAATTAAAACATACATCAACTAGTCTTTACTAAGTGTACCAATAATATAAGACTATTGATAATGATAACAAACATACAAAGATATATAAGCAATTTAATTCTAGGAATGTAAATTGTAATAGAGTAAAGCACACAAGAAGGCAAACCACAATGACACAATGATATTTTACCATGGTGTTTGGAGACTTGCCGATCTCCCCTAATCCACGTTGAGGTAAGCCCAACCAAATTGGACCAGCTCCACAATTGAGCCAACACCTCCGAGGTAAGTCCAACCACTTGGATCGGTTCACCGCTCGAACCAACACCTCGATCCACTTGGGGTTTCTCTTCCTCCACTCCGGAGATGGCGAGAACCAAACCACTCACAACCACCCAGGTCTTCTCACAACCTTCTTTGAGAAGATCACTGACATAACTCCTCCAAGCCATCTAGGTGTCAGCAAACACCAAGAGTAACAAGTCAGAGATGCTCAATTGAACGAATCAAATGTCTAAGCTCAATGGATATACAATCCACTACCTAATGCGACACATACACTTAGGGTTTGCTCTCTAAGCTCACTAAGTGCAACATATGCACATAAGAGATGAGAGGGCTTACTCTTAGCTCAAGGGAATGAATATGGCACACGCAACCACCCTCCTACAACCAGCCAACGTGGGTATTTGGGCCACACACAAAAACTATCCGTTTGAAAGAGAATCGGCTGAAAATCAGCGAAACTCGGTCTGACTGCCAACCAATGGCCGGTCAGACCGCCCATGCTCTAACGGCTATAAAACTAGCTGTTGGACACACATCCGGACTAACCATCAACTAATGACCGGGCAGACCGCTCCAACCCAGTCAGACCGCCAAGGGTGCGGTCAGACCGCTCAACAGAACAAGGAGCTATTTCAGAAAAGCACCTTCTCCAGAAAAAGCTGACCGGGTTACTTGACCCGGAAGTCCGGTCAGACCGGCCAACACATGGCGGTCAGACCGCTCAACACAGGAGCCACCCAAACCAGAAAAACACATCTTCTGGAAAAACCTGACTGGATCAGTTGACCCGGAGATCCGGTCAGACCGGCCAACACATGGCGGTTTGACTGGGGACCCACCGATCAGACCGGTCAAACACAGCGATCAGACCGCCAGAACAAGGAACCGGCACACAGCCCGGTCAGCCTCTCAAGGGCCGGTCAGACAGCCCAAAGGCTTACGGTCAGACCGCTAGAGACTAGAACATATTACACTTCGCTTCAACTCAATTTGCAAAACACATTTGTCAATCGATGCGCGATGCAAACAAGGGATAAAGGCAAGATTCTCAAGAAGTTGCAAAACACATTTGCCAACTTTTAAAATCACACCACAAGGAATAAGGTACATGGACTTAAAGCATTTGCAAAACACATCCGCAAACTAAAGTCACATGCTACAAGGATTATGCATGAGCCTCAACTATTTGCAAAACGCATTCACAAATATTGGTAACATGCTAACAAGGCCTAGAGCAAGCATAATGAGTTATCAACACATGACACTCTCAAGATACTAGTCAGGACCCCTCTTAATAGTACGGCAACCAATACTAAAAATCCGGTCTTTCATCCAAATACCAAGACCGGTAAAAGAATATGAATGCATCCTTAGTCCTAGCTAGTCATACCTTTGCCTTGAGCATTCACTTAAGGCTTGATAACGCACATCTTCACTTCAAGACCGGGTCATTGACTTGATAATCATCAACACATGATGATTTCCTTTTCTTTGAGATCTTGATATACATCAACACATGATGCATCGTTTACTTAACCTCCATCAACACATGATGGGTCTTCTCTTGACTTGATGATCAACTCATGATCACCTCCTCTTCGAGATCTTGATACGCATCAACACATAATGATTTCCTTCATTCCGACTCTTGACTTGATGATGTCCAACTCATGATGTCATCCAAAGTCTCCATCATCATGGAACATAATTTATTCATCCAACTCATAGAAAATGTTAGTTCCATATGATGATTGTCATTAATTACCAAAATACTCCATTAACTCATAATGACGGGTCTAGATTCTTCACCCTATCACCTTCACCACCCACACCACCCCTAACCCCTACCCTACCATGCCACTCAAGTGCGCTGAGCGGCGCACCCTTCGAGCCAAGCAACGCTCGGCCTCGCCCAGATCGAGACCTCTCTTCCCTCTCCCTCATTTTATTCTCCCTCCCTTTTCCTCTCTCCCTTGCCCCTTTCTCACACTTTGCATGCACATACACTAGTTTGTAGCTATATTAATTAGATATTTTCGGGTGTATAGTTCCAATAATTTTTATGTACTAGTTGCACTCTTTTTCTATGTCGCGTTCCGACCATCACCCCAGAGGTGAAGTTTTTGTTTTTGCATCCACTACAGGCATCATGAACTTCTGTGACAACATCAAGAATTGCCTGTGAAGTAGTTCACATCGTCGCCATTCGCGCTATGATGAGCCTGCTGTGCCGATGCGGTCACCCAATCTCCACGTCCATTGAGTAGCTGATGCTCCGTCTCCTCCGCACGTGACTCGGCTTCCTCTCGATCTTCCACCAAGGTAGTACTTCCGCGACGATTTGATGCGACTGAGCACCCGAAGTAGAAGATGACTGAGCATGGGTTCTTCATCATCGATGTTCGTGAGAAGAAGCTCTGCACCAAGATGCAGGAACTTATTGCAGCTCTTATGGAGATTGATATCACCGCACTAGAGACTCTGGTATTTTTTGAGGATTTTCATCAGGCATTGTAGTATATTGGTTGGTATTTTTTGAGGATTTTCATCAGGCATTGTAGTATATTGGCTGGCATTAGTTTTATTGTCTCTTTGATCCTATCTACCAAGCCTTATTACTGGAGTTTCTCATCACCGTTAAGATGACCACCAATGTCACAAACGAGCCCTGTCTATCCTTCAGATTCCAGAACAAGGGCTATGTTGTGCCAGTCTTGACTCTCTCCAGCTATCTCAGTTTTAATACCGTGGCCCGGGGTTGGACCACCATGTCCCATGCTGGACGTGACATGTCCAGAGAAAGTTGGTGGACGGGTCCTCATGAATTCAGCCAACTTGGATGGTCCTTGATGACCGTGAGTGACTGGGGCTCTTCCCTGATGATTGTTGTTGTTGTTGTTGTTCATAGCCTGCATCTGGTTCATCATGGTATACATCATCTGCGTTTATGCTGCCATAAAGGCTCCAAAGTTCTGCAAGTCAAGAGGTGGTGCTTGGGGTGGCACTGTTCCTGCGGGGATTTGATCATTTTCTTTGGACGCTAGGGTGCCAGATCCACTTGCAGCAGTGTGACGAGTCTGAACCATCTGGTGAAGCTCCATAGGTTAGATAAGGTAGCCAGCACAAGATGAGTTAAAAACTAAACAGGGGGATAGATTAAACCCAACAAACACAGCTCAAGAAACTCAAATGAAATAACTTTATTATTAGGGTCTTAACATGGCTGCAACAAATGCCTAAGGGCCTTTGCAGCTCACACTTGCACACGAGGAAATAAGACGAACCTAAGCACACAAGCTACCGCCTAAAGGGAGACTCTAAAGAGGGAAAACTGGCTAAGCTCGACTGAACTGGAACTTAAACAAACTACTCGAGAAAGCCTCCACAACCACGGCGGCGCTCCTGCCTGCTGTAGACTTGGAAGTGAGCTGGCATCCTCACGAACTGGTTCTGATGCCCTGGAACTGGTGCAACGGGGGTATGCGTGCTGGGTGCAGGTGCAGCTGGCTCCTCCGGCTCTGCAGCTTCTGCTGGCTCCTCTGGCTGTGCAGGTTCTGCAGGATCTTCTGGAACCTCCTCTAGATGCTCTTCTGGTTCCTCCGGATCTTCTTCTTGATCATCTTCGGGCTCATGATGACCGTAGAGAGCTTGCTCTAGGACGGCGATCAGTTCCTCAGCTTCTTCCCAGGCCTCATAGGCGCACTCCAGCTCGGTGGCGGCTAACTCCAGCGACTCCTCCTGAGCATCTGTGAACTGAGCAAGGTGCACCACTGTGGCGCTGCCTTCCCCATTTATAGACGGAAAGTGTGCAGATAGCTCCTTTGAAGAAGATCTGGGATGGTAGCGGAAGACAATGTTCTGCAGCTCTTGTGCGTAGACGTTGCAGACTTGGAGAATGGCCAGGTGTTACGACTCCTGGATTCCTTGCGTAAAGGTGATCCTCCTGACTGAGATGTCCAACGGTTGGCTGCCTCTAGTGTTCCTCCTAGCGTAGACTGTGTTGGAAATATGCCCTAGAGGCAATCATAGAGATGATTATATTTCATTATGTTCACAATATTTGCTAATATGTTATCTTGTTCCTTGAATGAATCATCAGTCATAAAGATTAACGAGTATGTGACTTGTTGGTGAAACTCTTTTTAACTTATAATGATGTCGTTCTAAAAGTATCCCTGGTCGAAAGTCATTGGTCGGAACACTAGTGACTCTACGACCAGCACATGTATTGATTGATGACTATGTTTCACCGATCATGGATATAGGGATATCGAATCAATAATGTGGACACGTGTTAGAGAACATGGTGTTGGATAAGACCCACCTTGAGACACTATTGAGATTGTTATGATTCTATGTGTCGTTAGTTGGTCTCAAGCAATGATGATGTATAATCCTTAGACCTGAGATCAGCATGGTTTCCTACATGTGTAATAGCACTCTTAGGGGTTGCCAAATGCTACTCATAACTGGGTGGTTATAAAGGTAGCTTTCGGGTATGCTATGAAACATGCAGAGGGATGTGACTGGTCGGATATGGGATTTGCCCCTCCTAACATAACAGGAGAGATATCTCTGGGCCCCTCGAAGTGGTCGGATAAAGAAAGTGCATGGCCATGCCACTGGTGGTCGAAAAGTTCGACCACATAAGGTTATCCGATACTCGATCGAGAAAACATTGAATAGTCCATGGATGACACAACATCTCACCTGGAGTTCAATCAGATATCGAGAGGCAAAGGGAGAATACATGAGTAGGTCGCTTAGTTCGACCAGCTACGGACTGGTCGTATGGAGATACAAGCAAGTCGTAGACTGGTCGAATGTAATCACAGAGTGGTCGAAACCAAGTCGTAAGGAGTTACGAGTTGGTTGTGATCAAATACGAATTGGTCGTATAAAGATAGGACCTGGTCGTAAGTGATGAGGACCTGGTCGTAGATCATATTGCATTAAGGTTCGTCCGATATAATTTGTGTGTATTCGGGAATCGTTATGTCCTGCTAGGAACCGCTACGACTCGTGGCTGGAAAGGGTTTCCGAGTTACAACCGAACTACACATGAACCTAACGGGTCACACACTTAACGGGTTGGAACAAACCAGTACGAATACGATTCGTAAAGAGTGTTTGGATAGGATCCGTCACGGGCCTATATAAGGAGATGCATGAGGCTGTTGGGAGGGGGTGAGTTGACGCAAGTTGCCCTACCGAAACCCTAGCCGCCATCTTCTTGAGTGCCTCCCCGTGCGATTTGGTGCTAGCACACCGCGTACGGTTGTTCCTTCCCTGGACGTGTGGATACCATAGAGGCGCTTCTACGTTGTTGCGCTTAAGGACGATCCGCGATCTTCGCAAGGAACCGAGAGTCTTTGGAGACGATCAACTCACGAGGACGCTGGACGATCGACTACGACCAAAGACATCGACGCGCTTATTCGTCGGACCAGCCGCCGACACTTCTTCATTGCTCTGTGGCGTCTAGTGGTAACGATCTGTGATCATCTTCTTGCTTGGCTTCCTGGTTTGCGTGGTAGAAATTTTGAATTGTTGCTATCGTAGCCTACCCGTATCCCAACAGACTGTTAGGCGGCAGACCACACCACGATCTCGCCCGTTGACCATGTACACGCTGCCACGGTACATTGGGCAGTCGAAGCCTCAAGCGTTGCGGCGGCCGGATACTCTGCGGCAAGTCCTCCATTGCGATCTCCGAAGGTCTGAAGGTAAGACATCTGTCAAGATAGACAAGAGGCAGGGACCACGTTAAAACAGCGGGGAGAGAAAAAAATTCTAGCAATAGATGAGTCAAGGGAGATATGAGAGGATTTAAGCAATTCATTTAGTCTCGCACGTTAAATTTTCTTTAGAAAATAATTTGGACACTCGAACGGCCGATCTAACTAAGGTCTAGACCTACAGTCAGTATGGCTTTGATACCACCTCTGTCGGGACACAAAAATACAATTCTGGACCCTCTGTGTATAATGCACTAGTCCAGGATCATGCTAGTGCACACAGTGTCAACAAAGATGGATATCGATCCACACAAGCGAATAATAACATAAACGAATAATTTGATTAATAAATAATGGTTTAACGTTACGGTCGAGTTTACATTTATTAAGCCATGCAGGGCTAACATAGAAATAAAGCAGCGCAAATAGAAACGGCAGCGGCATCCTATCGATTCACCACAGGCAACCGACTGGGATCAAGACCCTACGATCAGGCACCTTCGACGAACTCCTCCTCGAATGCTGGCGAAGACTCCTCCTCTTCTGCTTGATTCGTCAAAGCAAGCGTGAGTACACAACCGTACTCGCAAGCCACACCACAGAAATGCAAATATACATGCAGGATTATTACAAGGGAATGGCATGCTGTGGTTCTTTTGCAGAAATGCAACATTTGCAGTTGAATACAAATAATAGATTGAAAGCAAGTAAAAAAAATAAACAATAATAATTTAACAGTTTGATTTCACAAAGACACACACAGCCTAAACAAGTTATTCACATAGCCATATCATTTAGATCACATAGCTCCCTTCCCACACATTTTATGAAGATCTACCCCTCGTACGAAATCCCTGAGCATTGTCCATGACCGCGGACGTGGCTATTCGAATAGATTGTTTACACTCTGCAGAGTTTGTACACTTTACCCACAAGATACAACCAGTGTTGCAAGCACTAATCGTAACAAAGCATTTCAGAAACTTCATCTTAACATAGATGCTCCCGATGTGTTTACGTCATACCAAACCATACACAGTGTATGGTACAACACACACCATTGGACAGGGAAGCGGCGAACCGTCCCGCGATGCGACTACATGGTAGCACACACCTCCACCCTCTTCACATAGCCTAACCTACTACCTGAGCAATCAATGCCAAGAATTCGTATCTTACTATGCTAGGCCCGTCCCATAACAGGCATGTGGTCGTATAAGAGAGCTCAGTTCAATGGCGCACAAAGTTCAGTCCTTAACTGATCGAGGCAAGATTTCCAAATTCTAACTAAGGCACACAGATTAATTTGACACACAGATTAATATTCCCATATCACATAGCCACCATGTCACACAGTTCCCACCACTTGCCTCAGTCCAAACCTTTTACCACCCAGTTGATTTAAGTGCAACACATGCCACAAAGACACATAGTACACACAAATTTTCACAAAGTTACATAGTCACTTAGTCAAGTTAATAATTGCAACTTTACATGAATAGATGATTCGTGGCATGGCTAAGCAACCTAATCGCGTCTAACCAACCCACGTTGGTGTTACAATATTGCCAACTAAAATACCAACTAGGGTGACAAAGGATTAAGATATAGCAATTATACAAGGAAGGTATAACAGATTGGATTTAATAACTATTCCCAAAAGTATTTAAATAATTACTTGAATTAGAATGCAATACTTTGAAATAAAATAACATTTATAAAACTGGGATTCAATCATGGTCAAAGCATGACTTGCCTTGGAACAGGTCTAGAAATTGATCTTGGTCTTGTTGTGCTCCTTCTTCTTCAAATCTTCCAGAAGTGTCGAAGTCTACTCGCAAACGAAGCAAACAAACAAACTAAATAAATAACAGAGGCAAAACAACTCCAAAAATAATCTCCATTAAATATATCTTGAATTTATAGGAATTTAGAAATTTGAATGGACTGATTTGGAGTTCGGATGCTAAAGTTATGGGCTTTGGAAGTTTGAATCTAAAGAAAAACCCTAAAATTGGAATTATACGAATTTCCCGAATTATTTCTCAATAGAAAAATCGAAATATTGCGCACTGCTGACGTCAGCGAAGGATTTTCGGGAAAAGATAAATAAAAGGAAAATCTGACATGTGGGACCCACACGTCAGTGACACAGCTCACGGTAGACTAGGTCTATCGAGCCTCTGGATCTGGATTGGGGTTGGCATGGCGCTGCAGCGCATGCGTGGCGATCTTGACGCCACCTAGACGACTACACGCACTGACGCCGAGGTGGTAGCCGACGTGGAGCGAGGGTAAGGCGGCGGCGCGACGGAACCGTGGTTCTAGCGAATGGCGACGAATCGACGGTGGCGGGTGGTATGGGAGGGTAGCTGGCACTATTGCGAACCTCTCGGTGCAACTCCGGGTGGACGGGGACGACGGAGGCGGCCGGCGGTGAGCTTGAGGCGGCGGTGAGCCACGGGCGTTGTCGGACGGGGTCTCCGGTGGCGCTCTGGCGACGACGAAGGGTCCTCGGGATGGCTCTGAAGACGAGGAAGGCAACGGTGCACTCCCCGGAAGCAATGCGTCACCGACGGCGAAGGAATTAGAGGTTTAGGGTTTCGGTGACCAAAACTCAAATCTCAAATCGCGGCAGTGCAAGGGCTCTGGAGGGGAAATTGGATGAGGGGTTTTGGAAAGGGTGGTAGGGCGATCCCAGGGGTCCTATTTATAGGGTCCGGGCGGCCTCGAGGTGGCGTGCCAGCGGCGGAGATCAAAACCGCCCGAAATGAGCGCACGGGGAAAATGGGATAGGGACGAATTCAAATTTCAAATTCGTTTGAAACGAGTGCGGGGAGGATAGGGCTTCTAGATGGCATCGTCCGCGCGAAGAATCGGGGCCGATTCCCCTTTTGTCGGACGAGCTCAAGAAGGAGTCCATCGCGGTGTCGGATGCGCGCGGGTGGAGAAGAAAGCGGCTCAGAGACGACGACCTCAGCGGGCCCACTGGTCAGAGACACGGCACACGGGTCCACCTGGCAGGGAGCGAGGCAAAGCGCCTGGCGTTTGGTGCTTGTGAAGGAGTGAAAGGCTGAGGTGGCCCACGCGCGGAGGAAAAGGAAATTGGGCTGGATGGGTTTCGGCCCGAAACTGTTTGGAGATTTTAAATACCTTTTCCTTTTTAGAAAATACTGAGAATTCAAATAAGCAATAGAAATTAGCAAATGAACTTGGAAAAATTCTAGAAAAATCTAGAAAATATATCCAAGCACATAGAATCCAAATAAAATAGTTTTGACCATTGTTCATGTTAACTTTAGTCTTATTAAATTGTTTTGTTACTCAAGGTCCATATTTAAGCTTTTGAATTAAATTCAAATAAATCCAAATGGTGAATTTTCTCACTACGACTATTCAAAGGATTTTTAAAGCTCGAAAAATTGGGATGTTACAGATAACAATGAATGAATCGTTGCATGGCTAAGCAATCTACTCGTATCTAACCAACCCACGTTGGTGCTACGATAATACCAAGTAATAATTAACCAAACTATGGTGACAAAACATCATGATCATACAACAGGCAAGATGGATATAATCAGATGGTATATAACTAATCCCAAAACATTTAAATAAATACTTAAATTAAAAGGCAATAATTTGAATCAATGTAATTTTGGAAAATTGGGTTCAACATGGTCAAAGGTACAACTTACCTTGCTATAGCAATGATGGTCTTATTTTATCTTCAATCTTCTACCTCCTTGACCTTCAGCTCCTTCGAACGATTCCGAAACTTTAATGTCTAATGAGAGAGAATGCGCAAAACAAACAAAATTCAAAAAGATAAATAAAATAAACTCCAAATTGAAATTGAATGGTACTGAAAGGTAGATAATAAATTTAGAAACTTGAATGGGCTCAATCGAAGTTCGTACGGAGAAGAACGAGCTCTCGGATGTTTGGAATTCACATGAAATGATAAAAAAGAAAAGGGAGAGAGAAACTGACAAGTGGGTTGTACGGAATATTCTCATAATATTCTATTCAAAAAAAATTAGAAAATGACTGAGTGTATGACATGTGGGACCTACTAATATTTATGAATTTCTAGAATTAAAATAATTCAAGAAAATAGAATTAGGGGTTGACATGCGGGCCTCTGGTCTATGGACCAGGTCCACGAAGATATGCTAGCTAGTCCACGGTGGACCAAGCTCATGAACTAGGGTTGACCAAGAGTTGACTGATATGCAGGACTTGCATATAAGAGAGAGAAATAATTAGTATTTTTAATTAGGAGGATGACACGTGGGGTCCACATGCAAGACAAAGAAGAGATTTATTTTCTTGTATGACATATGGGACCAATCAACAGAGAGAGACAGAGAGCACTAAATTGTTTTACTCGCGGGACCATCCTGTAAGTGAGGAAGAGAGATAGTCAACAGAGAACAAATCAACAAAATGCAAACCAACAGAGAAAAACGTGTTGGTCAAGAGAAGAATCAGAGGCGTCTGCTTGGTTCTTGGAGCATGACGGCGTCGGCATGGTGACAGGAGATAGCAATGAAGTGGCAAAGCAAAGAAAGGACAAAGATAATAGAGAGCAGAGAGGATTGAGAAGCCAACAAAGACAGCACAGAAGACCAACGTCCCGAGAGGAATCGAACAGAGACAGAGCACAAGAACAGGAGCTCGGCCTATTCATGCGCAAGTAGGTGACGGTGAACAGAAGCGAACTAGCGACAGTGAAGGGGCAAAACGAAATGGCGACCACGAGGTGGAGATGGTGACACAGTACAGACGTCGAGAAACGGCACCATGCATCGGTGGTAGGGCGAAGAACGGCGGTGGCCTCACGGATGCGCAGCAATTCCAGTGACGCTCTGTGAAAAGGGAGGGGAGCACGGCGTAGAATGTGGTGACACGAATCCAATGGTGGTGGAGTTGAAGGCAGGAGATCAACGGTTGCGGAGTAATTGGCTGGAGAAGGGAGATAGTCAAGAGGAGAGAGAATGCTCGATTCTCGGTGCACGGTGGATGAAACTTGCAACTAAAATATGGAAAAAAAATAGGTATCGACGAGGCCTACAAGATGACGTAATCGGTTTGATTTAATTGATGTTTAGATTAGTCAAATTAAATATTTTTAATTTAGAAAATTCCCAATTAAACTTTATTAATTCAAATAAAATTGGT
Source organism: Phyllostachys edulis (assembly GCA_036346405.1). NCBI lineage: Eukaryota > Viridiplantae > Streptophyta > Magnoliopsida > Poales > Poaceae > Phyllostachys > Phyllostachys edulis. The sequence goes on along the minus strand of CM070550.1, from coordinate 44,314,913 downwards.
GAAATTTTCCAAGGACCTAAACTACTCAAAAGATTTTTGAAAAGATAAATTTTAGGATGTTACAGATTAATACCGTCAATACCTCCTCAATTATTTATGAAGATAATACTGCTTGTATTACACAACTGCAAACAGGTTATGTCAAGAGCAACATCATGAAGCACATTGCTCCTAAATTTTATGTCTTCATGAAATCTAGAAGAATAGTGAGGTAAAGATCCTGCAAACAATGTCTTGTGAAAATCCAGTTGATTTATTCACTAAGTCTGCCTACATCCAGTTTCTAAAGATGCATTCATGACATTGGAATCAGACGATTTAAAGACTTTGCAGAGTTTAGGGGGAGTAAATCCCTAGATCATAACCCTTATCAAATCCTAAGGATTTATCCAAAATCTTGAAGATTGGATCCTGAAGATTAAACGTTGTACTCTTTTCCTTGGTGAGTTTTCCTGAAGTTTTCTCATATGAAGATTTTTAGTGAGAGAACAAGAGTAATGCAACTTACAAATGTAATATACTATTTTCTATATTCCTTTTTTCTAAATGGTTTTTGGAAGGAGTTTTGGATGAAACATTTGCATATCGTTGTCTATTGCCCAAGGGGTGTTACGAAACCTAATTGTTTGGGCAAAAGACTAAACTGCCTCTAGAGAGCTTTCACCCCTTTGGACTATAAATATGAGGACCCTATGTACAAGTGACATACAGATGAATAAATATATTGGATCTCCTCTATACCTTGTGTCTCTATGTGATTGCTCATGTATGGATTGATCTACAAGGCAACAGCGTGACGACTACCAAAATATCAATAATAAGGACATACCAGACTTGTCAGTTTTGAATTTGACTCATCAAGCTTAGACCAACGATATCTTTTAAAATACTAGCCGAGTGACCGTGCATTACAATGGAAAATCATATATGAATATAATGAAATTACAGGATAACATCAAAATAGATGAGTGTTACATAACTGAAGGCTTGATGTATCTTAGTATCAAAAATGCAATACTATCAGCTCCATGTCATACTATCATGAGTCGAAAGATTAATACAATTTGTTTGAGAAACAACTTATTTATCTTTCCCTTTGCAAACAGCTCCATGTCATACTATCATAGACTCCATTTGTTTCAAACACAAGAAATTATCCATGTTTATTAAGAAAGCTAAGAGAAGTTTGATAGCACAAGAGAAAGGGAATCATTGGCATTACCGGCGTGCATTACATAACTTTGACAAACCAAAATGCAACCCTGACTAAAATCAAAAGAGTCTAAGAGAGAAACTTCACCAGCATACACATTTAATTTAGCTCCCACGAGTAGGCTCCAGGTCCCTAGATGATGGTTGTGCAGGTATGGCTAACATCACAGAGGGTGGTGCTATGCGCATTGAACAGCAATTAATGATTCTCCATGTTATTGATGTGGATCAGTCTACATAGTATGATGTGTTATAAAATCTCAAGGATTAACCTGCACAATTACAAAATAAATAAGAAACACATATAATGTAAGACTTCAACACTACAAAGTTACTACAAGATGATAGGGAGGAGCCAGCCCATGCATCATGGCAGATTAAAAAATCATACTACATGCTATAAACATTTATAACCGAACACCAGTTTTTCAGCTTGCTATCCTAGTCAAACTTGCTCTCGCGAGTTCTGTGCTAGAGACAAAAAAAAGTTGGAAGTAAGCTCCAAGCAGACTCCACAAATTGTCATGTTGTAGAAAAGAAATCATGTAGCCCAAATAATCGAAACTAAAATAAAGAGATCTAGATTGAAATTTCTGAACCAATGAAAACCTCCTATTACATCGCTTCCCAAAAAGAAAAAAATGTCACATATATGGGTTCACTTGATTGAGTCCATTCAAGAGGGAGAAAATTATTGTGGATGCGTAATTCCATCCAAGCTGCAATGCCCAATGGTGACCTTTTTACTTGAATGGAATATTTCCTAAAAAATGACCATGGACGTGTAATTTCAACCATGCCTAATGGTGACCATTTACTATATTAGTTTATCTCAAAAGCTGTTGTATAATAATCAAGTGTAATAAATCAAAAAGAAATGAATCACCACTACAAAACTGATACTTATACATTTTTCTCTTCAATTGACATAAGAGAGATTGCTCACCTTGGCTTTATAAGATGGTAAATGTTGGGATCGGAACTTTGATTCCAATGTTGGAAGCCTTCAAGGAACACAGATTAGGATATGCTTGTCGCCTTTATTGTACAAGCCAAACAAAGCTGGGGATCACTGAACGACCATGCCTTCCCGTCACTGTCTCTTGCCTTCTCTCAAATTGAAATTTAATTAAGCAACAACTGAACAACTTTAAGCCTTGAAATATTTGTGCATATGATCAAACATAAGCAGTAGGCAGTGATCACAACTGTGGTGCAATGCTTAGGACTACATCATATCAAACTGATTTTGGAATATCATAAAGTCAACAAAAAAGTAATGAAAGAGTATTACCAGCTTGCCGACGTTGAAAGCATATTCTAACATGCATGAAGAACAATCAGATTCATCTTACATCTATTGGTCAAGTGGTTCAAGGATTTAAAATTTGAAGTATATTTAGAACAAGCATGTCAATAAGTCAATTTAGACAATTACCTGGAATGCTTGGTGTGGTGGTAATGGAGCAACAGATAGCTCACAAACCAGTGGCAATTTCTGGAATGCTTACTGTTAAACAAATGCCATTTTACATCTCATGTGAATTAGTACACTGTAGTTGGCATTTGGTTCATACGAAACTTGACTAATATCTGAGACTATCTTGCGATTGATTGAAAAGATTGCTGAAAAGAGAAGAATCAGAAACACATGAGAGACCAATCAATGCTACTATAAATAAATTAGTATACAACACCAAAACTAATATCACCTCCATGGGAATGGAGCAACTGTGCAAATTGTTCCAATCTGAAATCTCTGCAAATTAAACTAATCAAACAAAAAGCATGAGAGCATATGGCGTTGTACCATGTTGTGTATGAGCAATGGTGGAAATGCTAGCATGTCCGGTTAAATTGCATGCCCTTGCTCCCTTGGAAGTTGGAACATAAAATTGTTCAGTTAGGATAGATAAGATAGCAATAGCAAAAACAACATGTAGGAAGCTTACACATAATAGAATTGATTTTAACTGGGCCTAGGTGCAATGATGGTAGCTATTCCTCTGTTGGGTGAGAGTGCTCAAGCAGTTGGAGCAACTCGAGCTCAACGGCCACGCGATTGCAGATACGGTTGGGCGATGGCTCCTCGCCGTTGGACCTTGCTGAAGTAGAACAAATTAATTTCTTGAAAACCTTGTTGAAGTAAGATTGATAGGTTAATTTCTTGAAAACAAATCGAAGAGCATATGTCAAATTTTGACCTTGATTAGTAAAATGACTAATGAAACTTACATGCCATGAAGAAGGATGCATGCAGATGTTGTAAATGTCAATGATCCATTGATCGAGAACAACGACCCCACACGCCCTCGTCCGCTGGACTTCCATGAACGCCACGTTGTGGGTGCTTTGAGGAGGGCCGCCGGAGGTCTGTGTGGGGGCCCCGAGGAGGGCTAACGCATAGCTATGGCGGAGGAAACCGGGACGGCGCGAGGAAGGGGAGGAAGGAACAGCAGTGGGAGCTTGCTGGAGTGAGGGGGATGGGAAGGGGATGGACGACGGATGGCGGTTCATGGGAGTGAGTAATGCGTGCCAAGGACGGGAATCCGGAGCGGATGTAGTAGGGGTAGGGCATCATAGGGGTGGTGGCGACACGGGCAAGGGGAGGAAGGCAGCGCTCGCGGGGGACGGGGTGGCTCGGGTGGGAGAGGAGGGTGGCACGGGTGGGAAGAGGAGGGCGGCGCGGGTGGGGAGAGGCTGTGCGAGAGTAGAAGGCAGGAGTAGGCATGACCGCGGGTGGGAGGGAGGGAGGGCGCCATGAGTGGGGAAGGAGGGAGGACACCGCGGATGGGGAGCACGAGTGGGGTGGGAGGGAGGGCGCGTTGAGAGTGGGAGAGGGAGGGCGAGTGCAGCGGGTGGGGAGGGAAAGGGGCGAGAGTGGGAGAGGGAGGACGGGCGCGTCGACAGAGAGACGAGAGGGTTGGAGGGCTAGGGTTATGGTGAGGGGAAGGGAAAGGCGCCATTGGATCTAACTAACGGATGACCGAGAGGCCATGATTCGGCACGATTTTTTTATGGGGAAGTGGAACATGAACATTTCACTCACCACCACTAGAGTCTTTTAAGCAGTAAAGATCTAATTATGTAACATAAAAGAGGTATTGTTAGATTTGTAATCAAAAGTACTTTACTTATATTCTACCGTTGGTGCTTTGCTTTTGTGTTGTTTAAAAAGTAACAGCAAAACATCGATTAGTTAAAGTCAAAACTAATAAGCAAATGCGAAGGAGTATCGTTTTCTAAAAAAAAAGTTCGATAGTTTTTCTTTAGAGGAACGTATGAAAGGTCTATTCCTTTTTTAATAAGTCAATTTTACCTCTTTGAACTATTGAAAAAGCCCATTTAAAATCCTGAACTACATAACCGGTTGTTTAACCCTCTCAACTATTAAAACCGAAGCAAAAAAAAACCGTCATCCTAATTTTACTAGTTGTTTTGCCATGCTAGCCGCTAAGTTAGTTGGTATTGCTGTAACGACCCCATTTCTCAAACAGGGTGTACCCGGTTTGCGCAACTGCCTAGGATTTCAGTTGCAAACCGAAATGGAATCAAACCTGCTTATGAATAGTTGAAAAGCATTAATTTGATTAAATTATGGCCTAACGGCTATTTTGCAGCAACAAAATGAGCATCTTAAGCCCAAACTTACATTCAGAAGCTTGAGTGCGGTCGCAACTCTAACACGTTCTCCAAGGTGTCCTTCAATCTCCTGAATCCTGATATGTCTTCTGATGAAAATGTAGCAAGATTGAGTAAACAACCGTACTCAGCAAGCCACATGGAAAAGCTAATTAACTACATGCTAGGAGTTCAATGGATTATTTAGGTTTTAGCATATCAGGTATATGTGGTTGCATCTTTTGACTTAAAATGGTTTATCTTTAAAATAGTAAAATCATACTAATATAACATCAGTGGTTTACTCAACAATTGCAACTACCATCTTAACATCTCAAAATCTCTACTTATGCCTCATGTACTGGAATTACCCATGAACACAGCTTCATTAACTGGAAGCACAGCGTATTCGAATACCATTGATTATACTCTGCAGAGTTGCCCAACTTTACCCACAAGATACCTCAAACTCATACTGTCAAGCTATATACATGCAACCTAATAGTGTGCGACTGAGTAACAAGACCCTTTCCACTACTCAACCTTTTTAGTCTCTACCCGATAGGTTCATGGTCAATACAGTCATAGGGAAACCACTAACCAATGGTGTAGTCGTGGTCAAATCTTGGTAGTCCATCCGTTGTGTAGTTCGTGAGTGCCCTAAGCGGCGACTCTAACTCACCCCCATTCTACGGCTACTCTATCACATAAGAGTAGTTGACATCCTGTAGATATTCAATCGGAAGAGCAATGTACTAAGCCAAGTTGGATATACCACACCCATGGTTGAGTGAGATCTGTGTATGTTATTTGGCACAAAGTTCTTGTCCTTACTTGTCATCTAGTGAGGCGATGGACCATTTACCAACTCGTGGTCGTCCACCTCTTGATCTCACCTTTGACTCACTTTTATCAAGTATATTGGGTTGTCCATCCTTCTGGTCTCAACCCTCAACACTCCACCAAAACCTATTGACGCTTAGCCAATCTTCCTTATCAATATTTCGAAATACTTTGAGTGACATTGCCGAATATTTGCTATCATTTTATGTGACATAAACTTGTCAAGGTGAATATGGCCTACAAATAATAGGAGGGCTTGGATGTGGGGTGATGGGATTTATCTACTCATCATGGCATTCAAAATTATTATTTTATTATTGAAATAATTGGCTCAAATACAATAATAAAATTAATAATATAAGTACATGAAATATAGGCTCAAAATGATACACTGAATGCAACTTGCCTCCTTGCTCGAAGTCTTCAAAATTCCTTGTTTCTCCTGTGTCTTGTCCGACGCTTTCTAGAGCTTGATCGTCGAAGTCGAAACCTAGCGCAAAATAAAATAATCCAAATAAATTATCCGGGCTCAACAAGGAATGAGTTGGGAACAACATGCAAGTAAAATAAAATCTGTAAAAGAAATAAAAGAGAACAGTGGTGTGGTGAATAGGATTTATTGGGTGTTTGATCGAGCTGAACAGAGTTGAAAATGGGATTTACGGGATCGGAACGGTTGAAATGGACATATTATGTCGAAATTGGACTTAGATGAATAGTACCGGGCTCGATGAATAGTGCCAGGTTTGTACTGTTCATGGCGGGTTATGGTTATGAATGGTAACAGGCTGAATGGTGTTGTGTTGGGCTGGAACAGTAATGGTCTGAGTTGGAATTGTGTTCCTGCACAGTGTTGGGCTAAGCCCAACACCTAGGTGGGCTATAAGCCCATTGAGCCAAGCCTTAAAGGCCCAGCGGGTTGCAGTGTGAGCTACGCACGGCTTGAAGCTAGTGCACGCTCCTGCACACCCGAGCCGAGTGGAAGGAAGTCGGCGGCAATTCCGGCGGCTCTAGCGACGAGCGGCGACACTGGGTGGTACCACGAACTTCATCGTGGCCTGAGCAACCCATTTTTGGGTTTTGCTTGGGCCATGGTGGTTTGCGAATGGGGTGGCGGCAGTGGTGGCACAAGGTTGCAGCATGGGAAGTTGGCAGCAGTGGTCCGGTGGTGCTTCGACCAAATTGGTCGGGGCTTGAGCAACAGTGGGTAGAGGGGAACTCAAGGGTAGCGGCGGTGGAGCTTTGGAGGCACCGAGACGTCCTGGCGGTGGTGACCGTGGGTGTCACAGCGGTGGGAGATGGTGCTGGTGAGGTGGTGGCGAGGATAGGGGCGGAGAGGCTGGGAGAAAGTTTTGGGGTGGAGGGGTGGTGCCGGTGATGGGGTTGGGAGGGAAAGGGAGGGAAGGTGGCGGTGAATTGAGCTTTGGGCTCACTGGGGAAGAAAAGAGGTGGCGGTGAATTTGGAGAGGAAGGCCGGAGCCAGAGGAGATAAGGGGCGATGGTGAGGTGCAGAGGTTGTGGGTGAAGAGGATTATGCGAACTGGAGGGGCTTTTATAGCCCAGGAAGGTGGTGGTAGAAGTGGCCGAGTGCGGTGCGCATGGTGGCGAGGTGAACGGTGGAGCGTAAACGGCACTGGGCAGTAGCGAGGTGGCGGTATGGCAAACCTGCGGTGGCGGTGGTGTCTCACTAGCGCAAAGATGTGCACTAGCGAGGCCGGGCATGGCGAGCGCGTGCAAGGGGGTGAAGACGCGCGGTGGTAGAGCTGGCGCGGCATAGCCTATTAGCGAGGTGGTACGGGAGGTGGCGTTTACTGACACAACTTGGCGCAACGTGGAGCGGCGAGCGGCAGTGGAGGCAATGGCCACATGTGTGACGTGAAGCAGAAGCGAGCAGGGCGATGGCGGCTTTGAAGAAAGTCATTTTCAGGTGGAGAAAATGGGAAGACGAAAGAGGAAAGCGGAAATGATGAGGGAGTTTCTGAATTTGGCAAGAAATCCAAATTTGAACCAAACTTCAAACAAGTTTTGTTGAAAATTTTGAAATTTTGGGTTGTTTCAATTGCCGCTAAACATCACATGTGGTGTCCATGTCATCTTTCTACGTAACACCCCTTCATCTCTCTCTACCTCCTCCCTCATCCTCCCTCCCTGATCAACTCCCCCTCCCTCCCTCCCTCCCTCCCTCGCTCACTTTCTCATTGCTTCTCAACTCCTCACAATACATTGCAGCCATCCTTGGTATTTTATACTCACGCACACCCTAGGCATGGACTGATTCTACCTCGTACGCTGCAGTACTCAGACTCCATATACGAAACGGACTCAAAAACTTAATACAATATTATTTCCAACATTCACCTCCTTAATCTTGTTTCTTCACCTTGATCACGCTAATCTTTTCTCTCATCTGAACTTCCAAGTCTTCCGCTTTTACCTGCACTCCCATGTGTCATTCCTTCCTAGGCCGATACCACCCTACCGCCTGCACTTGCTCCATCCTGAGCCATGCATAAACCAACGCTTGCTGCGCCTCGCACCTGGACTGAACTCGTCCTTCCTTGCACACCCGCCTGGGCTGTGGCATCTGCTCCCATGACCGCCTGGGTTTCGCCATTACCCGAGCCTCTCGCTCCCCTCTCTTGGACCAAGTCTGCTCACTTCGCCGTGTACATCTTAGATGAGGCTACACCGCCTCTAACTCCTGCATCAACTTCATGTACGTCGCGCCCTTCATGCGCGCGGGACTCACCGCCCCTTGTAGTGCCTGCTGGCGTCTTCTGTGGCATATACGGACCTCCGAGACTCCACCTTCGCGTCTCTACTCATGCGCATGCCACTCTTGGGTTCCGCCATGTCTTGGTTTAATACTCTAGTTCCACTCTGGCTCCTCCAGACTGCCCTTCACACAAACTGGTTTACAAGTTTTCAGAAAAATTTTGTACAACCGGTTCGATGATCTTTTCATCTTCATCAACAGATCTTTGTTCTTGTCATAGACACGCAATAACTTATCCTGAAGCTCCACTCTACACCCCCGTTATGCCAACTGCCCGAGACTGAGTATGTTATTGTGCAGACATGGTATAAAATAAATTTCAATCTGTGGATATCATGGGGATATGCTCATGATCTTAGGATGATGTTACAATTGGCAATGTCGTTATTGGTTTGTCGAAACACGTGTTTTCGTCGAAAGTTAAAATGTTGTCAAGGTTTGTGCGGTCAAACCGGCGTTGGGCGCGTGGTCAGACCGGTCAGCGGTCAGACCGGCCTGTAAATGGCGGTCAAACTGGCTACGGTCAGACCGGCCATTCAATGGCGGTCTGACCGATTTCTTGCTGATCATCGGCCAATTGGTGGCGATGAGTGTTGGGTTAGGTCAGGTTCATGGGTTTCATGGCATATGTGTTGCATGATGCATGTTTTGACTAACGTGGGTCAAGTTGTGAAAAACTTGTTCCCAGAATCGATTTCTTTGTCTATTGTTATGCATGTTGCTTTGAGGTCAATGACGGTCAACGACGAGGATGATCGGGACTAAGCTTGCAGAGCTAAGGTCCAGAACGATCGGGGATGCCGGGTGAGGTTAATGGAGTCAAGCCTGGCACAAGAGGGACAAAGGTGATCGAACGGGCAGTTTGGTGCAACGGGTTGGATCAAGCGGTGTGGGGGTCGGTGCAAGTACCATGGTGGTTTCGGTGGGAGCCGGATGGGAGAGACTTGCCGACATGATGAGAGCCGTTGGATCAACCTACACGTGGCGAAGCATGGAGGTGCTTCACGAAAATGGGACTCGGTCTTTGTAAAAAGATCGAGAAGGGGTATTTTGATAATTTTACCAAATACCGCCTTGGTGACCTTTTGCCAACCCACGGCACAAGACAGTGTGTGGAGAAGTAGATTAGGTCAAGAGGAAATGAAGACGACGCTTTAAAATACGTGCGTGTGTGACCCATTTGTGTGTGGGCCTTAACGGGAGCCCATTAGGGTTAATGCTTCTAGAAGGTCTAAGCCTCTACTATAACTAGAGGAGGGAGGTGGCTACACCCCCAAAAACCCTTTCATTATTGAAAACCCTAGTTTTGCTTTTGTGCTTTGGGAGAAAATAGTTGGAGGTTAGGGTTCTAGAGAGTTGGATTTGATTTCGTGCTCATGTATTGAGTCTTTGTCCTTCTTGATGGAGTGGCTGTAAACCAATACCATATCAAATCAATCCAAAGAAAGTTCTCTCAAAGATGAGTCTATTTGCTTTCTTTCTCTCTATTTGGTGATTTAGGGTCTTTCTTTGATCCGCGAGTTTTTGCTTGGTTTCTTACCGTGATCTAACTTGCTGTGACATGTGGGAACCCATCTAGGATCATCTTGATCATCAATCACCCACAAGCAAGTCTTTAGATCGTATTTCGTATTTGATTCGGTTTTGGAGCACACTTCATTCAAACTAAAAAAGATAGGAACTTTGGTATGGATCTCTGCAATCCTTCATTGGAATAGGTTCCTAATATCTTTTAGAAGGTGTAGTTCAAGTTTCGTGGAGTTTGGCCGTGTGAATCAAAAGTTAGATCGATTTGTGTTTTGAACACGGGCTGTTCTTCACTGTTCTGTGTCAGACGCGGTCAGACTGCTCTCAGACCGCCGGTCAAACCGTTCTTTTGCCGCCGGTCAAACCGCCCGTCGATCGACCAGCATAATCGTATTTAGTCGACCGCCCTTTAGGGTTTGAGCTTCGTGCTGGTCTTTTGCTTTGGGGTTTTGGATTGGATTCAATACAAGTCTTCCGCTGTACTTATTGATTGATCTTCATAGCTTCCATAGCTATCGGAGTGAGATTCGTGTTGAATCCATTCAAAGTGAAAAAGTGAGCGTGCTCCTATTTACCCCCCCCCTTCTAGTCGCCTTTTCGGTCCAACAAGTGGTATCAGAGCCCGGTTAGTTCAATCTTGATCTTAACCGATCACTGAACTTGGCGATGGATAAGTACTCCACCAAGTCGTATATCTTCGATGGGCTCGACTATGCCTATTGGAAGAACCGCATGCGAGTCTTCCTTGAGAGCGAAGGACAAGTTATATGGGAGGTTGTTCGAGCCCCGCTCATTTTGCCCGAAGTTGCTACGCCGGTTTCAGCAGCCCTCTTGGCTAGCAACAACAAGATAAATAACCTTCTATATGCTGGGCTTGGTAGGCAAGAGTACGATAGGATTTGCAATCTTGAGACCGCACATGAGATTTGACACACCCTCGAAACTTACCATGAGGGATCATCCCAGATCAAGCAAGTGCACTAGACGGTCTACAAGCGAGAGTATAACAAATTCGAGATGCGTCCTGGCGAGAGCATCGATGACGTTTTTACTCACTTCAACAAGGTGATCAATCAGATGAGAGCTGTTGACATTACGTACTCTCAATCTGAGAATGACACCCACCTCTTGGTTGCAATCAACACCAAGGAGTGGGAGATGAGGGCTACTGCCATTGAGGAGAACGTCAATCTCTCTACTCTCACTTTGGAGCTACTTTATAGCAAGCTCAAGACTCATGAGATCAAGAGAGGCAGTCTTCCTAAGAAGGATAACATGGCTTTGGTAGCTGATCCATTGAAAAGAACTTCTGATGGTTCTTCTGAGTCTTCTTTTGGATTTTCTCTTGCGTGTATATCTGTTGTTCAAGAAGAAGTGTTTGAGAGTCTTCCTGAGCCTGATTTAGCTCTTTTAGTCAAGAAAGTCACACGGACATATAACAATGTTAGAAACAAGAAGAGAGGTGGCCTTGTGACGTACTATGAGTGTGGAGAGCTATATCACATCCGGGCAAACTACCCCAAGCTGAAAGGTTAGGGCAACCGGAAGGATGAAAAGCCTGCCTGGAAAAAGCCTCAGGGGAGCAAGCCCAAGTATGATGCTTCCAAGCTCATGAAGCCTGCTCACCGGGTTCTTGCCGCTTTTGGAGAGCAATCTATGAGCGATGTGGACTCCGGGAGCGAGGACGACAAGGAGGAGGAGGAGCTCCCTCAAGATAAGAAAGGGAAGGCCAAGGACTTCACCGGCATGTGCTTCATGGATGACTCTGTCGACGTCGATGACAACGATGAGGATCGCCGCGAAAGGAGGAAGAACACATGGCTCGTCGACTCCGGCTGTTCACGCCACATGACCAGAGACTCAAGATGGTTCACTTCCTTCACGCGGTCGACAGGTGATGACTTCATCACCTTTGGAGATGATACACAAGGCGAATTGAAGGAGCAGGATCAATCAAGGTGAATGTGATTCATCTTGAAGGGCGTTGCCCTTGTGGACAAGCTAAGGTACAACAATTGCTTTACATTTGCGACTTCTTGATGATAGCTCTGAAACTTCGTTTTAAGAAAATGCATCGTGTGCTTGATTCGCGGTGAGCTTGTTTTTGGGATTTCTAGAGTTGGTAGAATCTTTGGAGCTGATTTTTCGAATCTCTGCTAGATCTCTCAAATGTTTAATTGCATCTTCTTCGATATCGGCTTTGGCACCGACGTTTGGGGCACATTGGTTTTGATCATTTACGCGAGTTAGCGGCCTTGATCTCATGAGAGGTTTGCCTAAACTCAAAGCCGTCAAGGATCTTTGTATGCATACTGTAAGCATGGCAAGCAAGTTGTCGCCTCACACCCTTCATTGACTATGGTCATGGTGACGGACGGGGCGGTTGCTTCACATGGATCTTGTTGGTCCTTCTAGGGTTCGATCGATCGGTGGCAAATGGTATATCCTTGTCATAGTTGATGATTTTTGAGATACTCTTGGGTGTTCTTTCTTGCTTGAAGGATGAGGCTTTTGATCATTATCATGATCTTGTTCTTTGTTTGGCTTCGAACTTCTGGTGCCTTGAGAGTGATCATGATGACAATGGTACGAGTTCAAGAATGCTTTTTTCCTCTTTTGTCTTTGAAGCGGTATTGAGCATCAGTTCTCTTCTCCACACGTCTTTCAACAAAATGGTGTTGTGGAAAGGAAGAACAGGACCTTAGTCGAGATGGCTAGAACAATGCTAGATGAGTATAACACACCGAGGAGGTTTTGGGCCGAAGCTATTGCTGCAGCTTGCCATATTTCAAACCGTGTCTTCTTGAGACCATCTTTGGGCAAGACTTCTTATGAGCTTCGATTTGGCAGAGAACGCTCTGTTTCTCACTTTCGAGTCTTTGGATCAAAGTGTTTTATTCTCAAGACAGGGAACCTAGATAAATTTGAATCAAGGACTTGTGATGGTTTATTTCTGGGTTATCCTGCTCATTCGAGGGGTTTTCGGGTTTTTAATGTTGAAACTAACATTGTCCAGGAGACATGCAATGTCACTTTTGATGAGACTAGCCCTGGAGCTAATCCAATGTTTCAGGTGACTTACAGGTGACAGAGAGTATTTTTGTTGAAGAAGAAGAAGAGGATGATTTCGATCTTTGCTCTTCCACATTCTTGATGCTCTGTCCAAGCTCTAGAACCTGCGATGACTGCTTCAACTTCAATTAAGGCTCCTACTACATCTTCATCAGCAGTACCTGCGGAGGTTGAGCAGATACTATCTCCCCCAGGCACTCCACTACACATTCAGAAGCAACACCCTCCGGATCAGATGATTGGTAATCTTCATGAGCGAGTCACTCGCTCCAGGTATCATGATCCGAGTCTCTTCTCTCACTCTGCTTTTGTAGCTTCTTTTGAACCCCGCGATATATCACATACTTTATCTGATGCTAGCTGGGTCAATGCCATGCATGAGGAGTTAGAGAATTTTGAAGGAAATAAAGTCTAGAACCTTGTAGAACTTCCTAGTAGTCATAATGTGATAGGAACCCGTTGGGTATTCAAAAATAATCAAAATGAGGATGGTTCTGTGGTTAGAAACAAGGCTAGGTTGGTAAGCCAAGTTGAGGGATTAGATTTTGATGAGACCTTTGCTCCTGTTGCTATACTAGAAGCCATTCGCATTCTGCTTGCATTTGCTGCATCTAAGGGATTTAGGTTGCATCAAATGGATGTTAAGAGTGCCTTTCTGAATGGTTTTATAGAGGAGGAAGTGTATGTTAGGCAATTCCCTGGCTTTGAGAATCCCAAGCACCCAGATCGTGTTTTTAAGCTTTCCAAAGCCTTGTATGGTCTTAAGCAAGCCCCTAGAGCCTGGTATGATAGACTTAAGACCTTCTTGCTTAAGAATGATTTAGAAATGGGAAAGGTAGATAAGACTCTTTTCATTCTTAGGCATGGCAATGACTTCTTGCTTGTTCATATTTACATGGATGATATTATCTTTGGTGGTTCTTCTCATGCTCTTGTTTCCAGTTTTTCTGAGACCATGTACAGGGAATTTGAGATGAGTATGATGGGAGAGCTCAATTATTTTCTGGGACTTCAAATCAAGCAATGCAAGGAAGGGATTTTCATCCATCAGACGAAGTACACCAAGGATCTGCTCAAGCGCTTTGAGATAGGTAACTACAAGCCGATCGCCACTCCCATGGCAACTTCAACTGTTTTGGATCCAGATGAGGAAGGGGAAGCCATGGATCAACGCAATCTTTTGACATGATCGGCTCCTACGTACCTATGACCTCAAGACCGGACATCCACTTGATGCGCCTCAGGCGAGTTTGAGCGTCTCGAGGACTTCACATTGCCAAGCCGTTAAGCGCATTTTCAGGTATTTATACTCTACCCTCCAGTATGGCATTTAGTATTCCTACTCTTCTTCCTTGTCCATTCGGGATTTTTCGATTCGATTTTTGGTCATCGGCTAGATAGGAAGAGTACCTCTAGCACTTGTCATTTCTTAGGCACTTCTCTTGTCTCTTGGTCTTCTAGGAAGCAATCTTCTATTGCAGAATCCACTACTGAAGCTGAATATGTAGCTGCTGCTAGTTGCTGTAGTCAAATTTTGTGGATGGTGTCTACTCTTAAGGATTTTGGGTTAAACTTTGCTAGTGTTCCTCTTTTCTGTGATAACACTTCTACTATTAACATTGCTAAAAACCTAGTACAACATTCTAGGACCATGCACATAGACATTCGCTATCACTTTCTTAGAGACCATATTGAGAAGGGTGTTATTGTGCTGCATTTTGTGGAGTCCGAGGCTCAATTGGCTGATATCCTCACCAAGCCTTTAGACCCAACAAGGTTTTCTACCTTGAGAAGCGAGTTAGGGGTAATTTATCCCTATGGGTTGGTTTGAGGGGGAGTTGGATCCTTTCTGATCTTAGCTTGTTCATCTGATCTTTTCTTGATCTTCTTTTGAACTTTTTGATCTTTTTGATCTTTTTAGGCTTTTTGAGCTTTTATTGCATCTCATTGTATCACATTACATTCATATGAAAAATCCAAAAAGATGCATTGTAATATAAGCTTTACTGCTTATCTTTTAAAATTGATGAAGCTTTGCTTATTACCCTTTTGAGCTTTAGTATTTTAATTCTTGCTCAATGCCATGTCTAGTTCTTTGACTTACTAGAATTATCATGCTTTCACATGTGTAGCTAAGTCTTTGCTGAATGAGCTAAAACTCTAAAAACAACTTGAACTAAAACTACAATCTGTGGATGTTTTAGCTAGTTGCACAATTAGTGCTCCTTTTGTGACATTGGCCCTGTCAAAATTGCTGTGTTAGCTCTTGAATCTAAAATTAATCATTACTTGAGCTTCTTGTTCTTCTGAGAATCTAAAACTGCTCATGTGCAAATGAAAAATAAAAAATCAATTTCAAGATTATCTTATGCTTAAATTGTGCCAAACTACTTTTACGAGACTTCATATCATATACATGAACTTGGAGATAGTTTGATGATCCAGACGATCTCATGGGGACTGCTTGTCAAAACTGACATGAACCTCAAGATTTGTCGCCCTGGTAGAAACTTAGGAAGAGTTTGGGGATGGCTCCTAGTTTAGGATCTTCTTCACTAAGATATACCTTTAAGCAACTTCTGGTCGAAGCTTAGGAAGAGTTTGTCGATGGCTCCTAGTCTAGGATCTTCTTCACTAAGTTAGACCATTAGTCAACTTCAATATTCATTGCAAATGAAAAATTGTTGAAAAATGGGCGTTTGAGCTAATTTGAGCAAAATGATTCAATTCAGGACCTGTTTGTCTCTTAATTTGATCTTTGTTAGCTTTTTGATCTCACATTGACATTTTGACATGGCCATTATCATTTTAGTATCTCTGTTGTTGAACTTGCTAAATTTGAAGTTTTGCTTAAATTGATCAAATTCGTTGCTTTATATTGAGCCTTCAAGCTTAGCTTTGATACATATGTCTTATCATGATCTTGCTAGCATTGTTAGGCTTGGTATGTTGTTTGTGCAATATTAGAAATGCTAGCTTGTTCTTTTGGGTAATCTCCAAAGCTTCTTGTACTCAAAGATTGAAAAATACAAAAAAAAAATGAAGTCACTCCATTGCATTTCATGCATGCTTTTCCTCATTCTGCATTTATTATCTCTGGACGAGAGGAAGGCGTGATTCTTTTATGACTCTATTGTCAAAGGGTGAGAAGATATATCAAATGGTATAAAGGGGAGAAGGTATAAAAATGTTAAAAGGGGAGCCTTTTGGAGAAATTTGGAGAATTTGAAATTTTCTGAAATCTGAGGATCATAGTGAGGGGGAGTTTCTTATTTGCATTCTTATGGTCTTATTGTCATTTCTGAACTTGAATTGCAATTCTTGCAACCTCACAATGATCAAAGGTCAATTTGAACAATTGTTCTTTCATATAGACATTAAGTGAGATTTTGACTCTTTTATGGAAAATGAACCTTTCTCGCTTTCTTTTGCCTTATCTCACTTGCCTATGCTATTCTAAAGCCAACTTGGTCATTCCCTTTGCTTTCTCTTGCATTTGGACCAAGTTGTGCCTTTGTGCGAAAACATCGAGTTTTTACTTTTCAAACCTCAAAATTTGCTTTTGTTCGAAATTGCCAATGAGTTCATCAAGGGGGAGATTGTGGATATCATGGGGATATACTCATGATCTTAGGATGATGTTACAATTGGCAATGTCGTTATCGGTTTGTCGAAACACGCGTTTTCGTCGAAGGTTAAAACGTTGTCAGGGCTTGTGCGGTCAGACTAGCGTTGGGCGCGCAGTCGAACCGGTCGATGGTCGAGCCGGCTGTAAATGGCGGCGAGCCGAGCTGCGGTCGGGCCGCCATTCAATGGCGATCGGCCGATTTTTCTTCGATCATCGGCCAATCGGTGGCGATGAGTGTTGGGCTAGGTCAAGTTCATGGGTTTGATGTCATATGTGTTGCATGATGCATGTTTTGACTAACGTGGGTCAAGTTGTGAAGAACTTGTTCTCGGAATCGATTTGTTTGTCTATTGTTGTCTTTGGTTGCTTTGAGGTCAATGACGGTCAGCGGCGAGGATGATCGGGACTAAGCTTGGAGAGCTAAGGTCGAGAATGATCGGGGATCTGGGGTGAGGTCAATGGAGTCAAAGCGGCAAGAGGACAAAGGTGACGAGCAGGCGATTCGGTGCGACGGAGTTGGATCAAGCGGCGCGGTCGGTGCAAGTGCCATGGTGGTTTCGGTGGGGCCGGATGGGAGAGACTTCTCGACATGATGAGAGCCGTTGGATCAACCTACGTGGTGGAAGCGGAGGTGCTTCATGAAGATGGGACTCGGTCTTTGTAAAAGATCGAGAAGGGGTATTTTGGTAATTTTACCAAATACCGCCTTGGTGACCTTTTGCCAACCCGCGCGCAAGACGGTGCGTGGAGAAGCGGATTAGGTCAAGAGGAGATGAAGACGACGCTTTAAAATGTGTGCGTGTGTGACCCGTTTGTGTGTGGGCCTTAACGGGAGCCCATTAAGGTTAATGCTTCTAAAAGGTCTAAGCCTCCACTATAAATAGAGAAGGGAGGTGGCTGCACCCCCAAAAACCCTTTCATTATTGAAAACCCTAGTTTTGCTTTTGTGCTTAGGGAGAAGATAGTTGGAGGTTAGGGTTCTAGAGAGTTGGATTTGATTTCGTGCTCATGTATTGAGTCTTTGTCCTCCTTGATGGAGTGGCTGTAAACCAATACCATATCAAATCAATCCAAAGAAAGTTCTCTCAAAGATGAGTCTATTTGCTTTCTTTCTCTCTATTTGGTGATTTGAGGTCTTTCTTTGATCCGCGAGTTTTTGCTTGGTTTCTTGCCGTGATCTAACTTGCTGTGACATGTGGGAACCCATCTAGGATTATCTTGATCATCAGTCACCCACGAGCAAGTCTTTAGATCATATTTCGTATTTGATTCGGTTTTGGAGCACACTTCGTTCAAACTAAAAAAGATAGGAACTTTGGCATGGATCTCTGCGATCCATGATTGGAATAGGTTTCTAATATCTTTTAGAAGACATGGTTCAAGTTTCATGGAGTTTGTCTATGTGAATCAAAAGTTAGATCGATTTGTGTTTTGAACACGGGCTGTTCTTCACTGTTCTGTGTCAGGCGTGGTCAGACTGCTCTCAGACCGCCGGTCAGACCGGACCCCGGTCAGACCGTTCTTTTGCCGCCGGTCAGACCGCCCGTCAGTCTGACCGCGCAATCGATGCCGGTCAGACCGCCCCTTTAGGGTTTGAGCTTCGTGCTGGCCTTTTGCTTTGGGGTTTTGGATTGGATTCAATACAAGTCTTCCGCTGTACTTATTGATTGATCTTCATAGTTTCCATAGCTATCGGAGTGAGATTCGTGTTGTATCTGTTCAAAGTGAAAAAGTGAGCGTGCTCCTATTCATCCCCCCTCTAGTTGCCTTTTTGGTCCAACACAGTCAGCATCTTCTGATCGCCGTTCTTGCATTGCAACAACATTGTACCTTTGCCTTTTATCTGTACCGTGGAGCCGTCGCCAAACTTGACTTTGCCCGAAATATTCTTATCAAGCTCATGGAACATGGATCTATCTCCCGTCATGTGATTGCTTGCTCCATTATCTAAGTACCACAAATCAGATTGATCGTGGTTGCATCCCTCTGTGTGTAGTTTAGGAACTACGTTCTCCTCGTTCAACATCACTATGACTGGTGCCTCGTTGACACATAAGGAGAGAAGCAGGGCAGGCTCGTCATCTTTACTAGCGCAGGTGAGGTTTACCTCCTCGCTCTTCTTCTTGTTTAGGCAATGTGGCACTCCAACGCGTAGTGACCGTATTTGTCACATTCAAAACACTTGATATGTGACTTGTCACAGGATTTGTCACCACCGTCTTGCCTAGCCTAGTCTCCACATCCTCCTCTGCCGCCTCGCCTATGGCCGCGTCCACGCCTGCGGCTTCTTGATGAGTCACGACTGTCCTCCTCCGATGATTCCTTATAAAGCTATGCGCCTGACTTCTTGCATCTCCTTTAACAAAGAACTTTGCTCATTCGGATCGATCGTTTGCTCGTTCTGGGCTGATACCCTTGATAACTTCTCATGTGCCTTGAGAGAACCGGTGATCTCCTCGATCTTCTTTGTCTCCAGATCCGAGGAGTACATGAGCATGGTGACGACAGGTACGAACTTTTCTGGTAGCACGCGCAGGTATTTCTTCACTGCCACGAATTCCTCTATCTTGTCACCGAGAGAGACAATCTGATTTTACAGTGAAATCAGCTTGTCGGCGAACTCGTCCATAGACTGGGTTTCTCCCATCTGGAGATTCTCCAACTCAGTGTGCAAATTCTGGAGCCGCACCTCCTTCACGCGATCAACTCCCTCGTGCATCTTCTGAAGCGTCACCAATGCCTCATGGGCCGTCTCCTTACCGATGAGCTGCCGCATGGAGTCTAGCACCGCCTGGTAGATGATGGCCAAAGCCGTCTGGTCAACCTTGACGTCCACCTCCTTGTCCTTCGCCTTCGGATCGACTGCACCCCAGACTCCCTAGGCGCACATGTTCGTCTTTATCTTCATAGCCCACACCGGGTAATTTTCGGTCGTCAGGATAGGATATAGAAGAGAGAACGGCCCATCCCGGGTCTTCGTCTTATCGTCCATGATCTTCAGATAGTACTAAGATCAACAGACTCTGATACCAACTGATGGAACAAATTGAAGATGAACACATGCACTCGCTAGAAGTCGATAGAAGATGAAGCAAGGTACACACACGTACACGTTGTTGGAAGCTCACACACCAGAAAAACAAGAAAACGATTATCTGGTGCTGCACCACAACTCTTCTTTCTATTGCTTTTTACTTCTCATTGCTTCTCAACTCCTCACAATACATTTCAGCCAGCCTTGGCATTTTATACTCACGCACACCCTAAGCATGGACTCGTACTCGGATTCTACCTTGTATGCTACGGCACTCAGACTCCATATACGAAACGAACACAAAAACTTAATACAAGATTATTTCTAACAAAAACTTAATACAAGATTATTTTCAACAGTGCACGCCATAGGACCTTGCCACCACTATCCACAACGTCAACCTGTCATAGGATTTGACGAGGTCAGCAAAGAAGTGGAAGAACATAGACGGCTTGACAGCATGACGATTTTGGTGGCCACCGGTGCTTCCAAGCTCCCTGACTTCCACATGGGTAGCACCTCCAAGCTTCCCAAGATCGAAAATTCAAAGACAAGAGCCCGAAATCCAATTCAGATTATCCAAATTGAGATCGAAATCGAACCCAAATCCGCTCATGTCTACATAGGCGACACCTCCAGCGCAAGAAAGCTCGAATTAGTGCCAAATTGCATGATATTTGCCCCTGAATTGATTCTTCACAGGAGATGCGGAGCTATGAAGGATGTATGAATTGGATCCTTCGATTGGTCCTAAATTGCGACACTGCTACATCTCTAGTTGAGGCGACCAGAGTTGATGAAGCGCAGCGAAATGGCATGCAGCGAGCATACAGGTAGAGTGATCGTTTAATGCTATGGTCAGTAGTCACGGTGGCTGCTAGGATGCATGCTCTGCTCGAGCACATGCCTACGATGAGATTACAGAACATGATGGCAAAGGAACTCATGGCGCACAGCAGCAATGTAGCGGGAGCTTGTGGCATTGATGTCCGCGTGGTGCAACAAACGCCGGTGACCCCTACCAGCTCCGCTCACCAACTTGGTGTTCGACTCGGGCAAGAGAAAAGGGAGACGACAGAGGAGAGATACGAGAGAGATTTTCCATTTTTTTCTGTGCTCGCTAATCGGGATGTCGCTGATCGGGATGTCACGTCACCTTGCTAAATTAGGTGACATATGCTGCTAGCATGGTGAAACCACTACCATGTAAGCAAAATCACCCAACCAAATCATCTTGACTCGTATATAGATTAAGCCATCAGTATGTCTCTTTCGATGGACAAAAATTGTTACGCGCAAATCAATCTCGGATGACTCACAGGGGCTGAGGGCCAGCGGTGATCTGGTCGGCGTGCCAGGTGGTGACCTTGTCGGCGGGCACTTTCGTCGGCCTGTATGATAGACTCGACGGCCAAGAGGCCTCACGCTTTCTCTCCCCTCGCCTCTTCCCGCACTCCACAGCGTCGCCCGGAGTGAGCAGGTATCGCGTATACTGTTCATCTTCCAACAAAAGCCTGCATTTTGTTTTTGTGGTTTCAGCTGCCGGATCCGATGGGTTCTGCCGGCGATGACGAGGTTCTTCTCCCGTTCTCAAAGGTTCATCGCGTTATTAGCAGAGTGGCGGATCCCATTTTTGGAGGTTGCACGAGGGCGACTCTTCTGAAGATGAAGAAGATATCTTAGAAGAGATGGCACTGGAATTCAATAATACGCAGCGGAAGCTTACACCTTCAGATGAAGTTTCAAATTCATCTCGAGGTAATGGACATCTCTCTTCCCTTTCATCTAAATATCAAAGTCACGGGTTTACTCAGAAGAAGGGTGAGCTGTATGGAGAAGCCATTGCAGTTGGGTATTCGCCTTCAGAGCTTCGAGCGATGGGACTATTGCCGGACAAGCGGAGCGAGCAGTGGGCAGCCTTGGCAGGTACCGCTACCTCCTCCTCGTTTGTCACCGCCGGTGACGATGGAACATGTTATTGAACGAGCTCGCCGGAAAGTTTCGCCTAGGCCAGACCGAGCGGAAGTTCAGCCGAATTTGATGCTGGTTCAAAATTTGAATGGTGCAGTTAATTCGCCGAATCTGTTACCCTCTCCAATTCAGATTGGCCCGACTTTCTTGCCGGATTTGATGTAATCTCAAAACCAATCGGGTGCTTTGGGCAATAGACACTTGCCGGATTTGATTCAATCTCAAAACCGAATGGGTTCTTTGGGCAATAGATCGGGTTCATCCAATTGGTTGCCGGTTAACATTGGGAATCAGGTCCACACGCGTGGTGTAATACTGCAAATATTACTAAGGAAAGAAAGCAGGAAAAACCAAGAATAACCTTTTAAATTGGACTTTTCGGCGAAATTTTGCCAACTTGGGCACTCGGCCGTGGCCCAGAAGGCCCAAGAGGGGGACCGGCCATATGGGGGGGCACCCCTCCCCCCCCCCCAAACCCTAGATGCCCATTACCCCTTCCCCCTCTCTTGGTGCGCCTCCCCTCTCCCCCGAGGGCAGCCGCCACCTCCTGTCCTCTCCCTCCCTAGCACCTCTTCTCCCTTGTGTCGCCCCTCCAAGATCATCTCCAAGCCGCCACCTCCTGCCCAGCATCTCCATTGCCAACCTTTCCATTGGTGCTGCCCTTGTGCCGGCCAAAAGGAGGAAGGAAGAAGGTGTGGAAGGGGGCTTTCCTCGTGAGTTTGATCAGTGATCTCCGGTGGTTCTACAAGGGTAACAATCATTGTTCTTTGCTGGTTGGATCATAGTAGATGCGAAATTGATTATGTTTAGTGGATCAAATTCCTACTGCGATTAGATCAGATTCTGTCCAGTTTATTGTGCGACTGTTTTCCTATATTTAGATTCTGAATTAGAGGATCTCATCACCTAGAGTTACATGGGTTTCATTCTCAGCTTTTCGTAGACTCAAAGATCACTCAATTCTAAGTTGCGGTCCAAAAGTTATGATGAATTCTTTTCTGCTGTTCAGAAAATCTGACTGGAAATAACAGTCACTTTGTTTATTAAAATATGATTATGTTAGGAGCTGATTTAGAAATGGAGCCCAAAACGAATTCTGTGGATAATTCCATCAGCTTTCAGGATTGATAAAGAACACCCTTTTTGGATTTGTAAAACAAAGTTATGTACGTTTCAATTTGACTGTCCAGATTGTAAGTCGGGTTCCGACATTAGTTTTGATCTGTGTGCTACATTTTGTTAAAGGAAAATCTGAGTTTCATGCCAATTAGACTTTTCAAGGTTATGTTCTTAGCATTCCAGAATGACAAGAATCTTGGATTTTGGTTAATCTAATCAAAAGTTATGAGATTTTTTTTACTACTGCTGTTCAATTCTGCCAGACAGATTATGTATTAGACTTTCATCTGAATGTTCTTGCAAATAACACAAAAGTTTTTGCAAATAACAATAAAGCTTCAACAATTACTAGGCTATTACAAGAATTTTAAAGATACATGCATCGCTGAACACATAACAGGATAGCGAGCTTACTACCCTAACATCCTAGATATTGTTCCGGTCAAAGTTCACCGGAAACTCGTCAAGGAGGTGACATCCAGGGGATCCTGTATCGTCGGGGTACCCTAAGTTAGGGAGACGCAAAGGTGATCCAATGCCATTAAGATGGCCTTCTACTACGGGAAGGCGATACTCTGGTGGCGCAGAAAGGTAGGGGGAGATCGTATTAGCTCCATACAACACATCAGTATGAATAAGCCTCATGTCATGCATAAGTCACAGGTGCTCCTGAGCTATGATGAGACGGCGCCGCGTCTCCCACAACTCTTGCACGGTGCAACGATGCAGCATGTCCATAGTGTGCACTAGCCTTGCCAACTGTCAGACTTGGGGATCCTCCCCGAACTGAATCCTAGCAAACCTGCTCACTTCCCCAGCATGCGCCTGCATGGGGAAATGGTCATAGGGCGGCTAGGACAGCTCGGTCAAATCATAGCGAAGACGACTCATGGCCACTCGAGCCACTTCCTGAAGCGCCATGGCCTCAGAAGTTAGTTTTGTAAATCAAAACCAGAATAAGGTAAGAAATGATTCTAAGATGGATGAGGAATAAAAGATATCCCTAACTTAAACTTTTCAAGGTAATTTTGATAACTTGAACATATTTTGACCAAGAGACTTGCTAAACTTAACGCCCATGCTATCTCTAACCTATAGTCAGTATGGCTCTGATACCAACGCTGTGAGGACCCCCGGGTTATCTCAATAAGACCGAGACTAAGCATGGTCTTAAGAACATAACTCTAGGGCCTCAAGTAAATGGATTCCAACTTAACTCAATCCAAGTGAAAGGCTTAACTACAAACTAGAGCCCCGACGATCATGCGCGCTGCTCCCCTACGAGCACTACATGATTGTCGGTTCTCCAACAAGTCAAGCACTACACTTAGTGAGTTAAATAGGAAGCCACGAACAGCGAGTATGCAATCATATTGGCTCCCAAGATCAGCGACCAATATGCTCATACTCTTGTACAACGTTGATCACATCCATACAACAACATACATAGGTAGTTCAAAAGACATACAACGTAATAGTTAAAGTTTACATCCATTACAAACGACCGACCGGCCAAATTCAAATAAGAGTATTAAGTAGCAGCGGAAACAAGTAAATAAACCAAAATATCCAGCATGGTATGCCCCATGACCCATCGGCAACCGACTGGGAGTTAAATGATAGCATTACTCATTAGAGTCGCCAATATCGGCGCTAACAAACTCAACGGGCTCATACACTTCCTCACCTAAAATTGTAGCAACCGGGTTGAGTACAAAGGTACTCGCAAGTCTTACGCAAATAAAGATTAGTATGCTAGAGGTTATTACAAAGGATGGCTCATATTGGCTTAGTTTTGCAAAAGAGACGTAACAATTTACAACCTACACATACTAGTTTTTCAAGTGCCATTTCAAAATCAGATTTGAAGTAGAAGTAAAGCATGTGAATAAGTAGCAAAATTGAATAACAAATGAAACATCCAAATACCAAAGTGGCTGTCCACTTTGATACAACAACAATCATGAACATCCCATTCATGACAATACCAAGTTATACCACAATTTTAATTCCAAGTCTAACGATAAGCAGCCACAAACTCAAGCGGTCATCCATAACCGCGGACACGGCTATTCGAATAGATTTATACCCTGTAGGGGTGTACTACTTTATCCACACGACTTGATTAGCCCGTAAGCCTCCAGATGCCTCCGAATATAGCATACTTCCTATGGTATGCCGGCCGGGTAAACCAAGACTTAGTATTTTTCAGCAAGTTGATATTATTGAGTTGAGTCACCCATACGCGACGTAACCCCATTTAAGTGTAGGCTACCCACCTACAACTAAACGAGCACGTAAGTTGTGCCAGAAATACCGACCCAATTAATTAAGCTTAAATAGGGCTCACCCTAACTAAAAGAATTGCAATCGGTACCCTTATGGAACGTACATGCGATGGAACACATATACGCCCTCACACCACCAGTCGTCAACTCAACAATACCAACCCTTACTTAACCAAGCGGTGCCCATACACGCGTGTGATAGCACGAGTTTTGCTTGAACCGTAGGTACCCAAAGTTCGGTCATAAGCTGTCGGACAAGTCAACCACTTACCCAAATCTCGTGTACAAAGACACCATCACTAACCATCACTTGTCCAGACCAAAAGCTCATTTAAAATGACAAAATTTAGCTCATAAAACAGATATGAAGATCTGAAACAAAAGCATATAAAGATAGTTGTGTTTATCCCATAATTGTTGGGTTACTCCCGACAATCAACTACCGGTTCTAGACTTGCATGGCTAAGCAACTCGAACCATATAATTCACACAATCCTATCTTAAGCATGTGGTACTGGAGTTATTCATGATTCAAGATAAACCTCAAAGAGTGGGATATAGCTATTCTACACATCACAAAAATAGCGACATTATCAAAAATAGCATGCAAGCAACTATCATTGCACTAACTTAACAAAACTGGGATCAAATATGATGCAAAAGAAAGTTCAAATGATGCTTGCCTTGCTGGTAACTCAGTTGCTCTTCTTCAGTAGCGTATAAGTCAATATCGATAGGCTCGGTATCTAGATAAATATAATATCAAATAAGCATCAAGAAATACTCAAAAATGCAAAATTCTCAAAAATGCATGATTTTTCTACAGTAGATAAATCATGATTTTAGATAAATTTAGGTGAAAGAATTATCTCATTTGGAGTTAGCATGTGAGAGTTAT
Organism: Phyllostachys edulis; assembly: GCA_036346405.1. Taxonomy (NCBI): domain Eukaryota; kingdom Viridiplantae; phylum Streptophyta; class Magnoliopsida; order Poales; family Poaceae; genus Phyllostachys; species Phyllostachys edulis. The sequence goes on along the minus strand of CM070550.1, from coordinate 44,288,924 downwards.
TACGATTTGAATTTTCAGCTTTCAATATGCTCTCTTTGAGTAATTTAATTATGAGGTCAAATTTTGTAGAGCAGTGGAGGGTACAAGGATTATATGGATAAATAGGGAATATTATTACAAGGCCAGAATAGTTGAGTTTGCCCCATTTGGGATTTTCATGATTTAGTTATGAATTTCTAAAGTTATCAGCTTTTTACTTTGTAAAGATAATGTACTTTATACACCATTTTCCAAAATAATACTCTCTGGTACATAGGCATGGTTGAAACCAATTTTAATATAGAGTTCATTTAAAATGAAAAATATCAAAAGTGGTTTCATCTCTTTTGGAGTTAAGATGAATTAGTTATACATTTTTGAAGTTACACATATTTTACAATGTGCAAATTAATCTCTTCTCGGATTTTATAAAGTATTTAAACTTTTCTTCTTGGCGCTGCTAGCCACTAACATCGACAAGCGGGCTGCTCACAAGAATAGCACACACGCACCGTAGGTCTTGACCAATGGGCCAGCGTTGTCGTGACCCATCGCACGCCGCATGCGATTCAAAAGGGCTACGATCGCGAGCCGTTGGATTAAGATCAACGGTTCACAACCTGGTGAGTTCGAATTGGTGCGAACGTTCCATCAATCGCGACCGTTCATTTTACATCGCACGGCTTAGATTCGCGACGAGTTGAAGCGGTCGAACGCCCAATCGATCCAAGCCGTTGATTTCTAATCCGATGGTCCAAAAGATCCAAGTTATCTGGCGTTCGTTTAAATGCACAAAGACGTGCTTAATTACTTGGGTCCACACGAAGTGGGTGTTTGATTTATATAAGGTGTTGGTTTTCCGTGCCTTTGGGGCCCGCAGTAATAGACTTATTAATGTGTTAAGACATCGTTTAAAAGATAATGATTGTAATTAAAACCTAATCATCACTCTGATCTCGCTCAAACCGACAACGAAATTTCGTTCCGTGCGGTTCCCAATGACTGCCGCGTATTGCGTAGGCGCATATGGCGATGGTACAACCATGCCGAGTTCAAGAATATGATATTGCGCACCAGTGGTGGCAATCTCAGCGGCGCGGTTTGACTCTGTCTGCGGCGGCGGCGGTACAAAATACTGGAAACTTGACAACAGCGATATGAAGCTCCGCAGCGCTATCTAAGCATGTGCCAAGGTCCTAGGGACTATTAGAGTGTTACCTAAGCTGAGGAGGGGGCTCGGGAAGCTTGGAGGTTGTAGGAGCTTGGCCGGAGCTAAAGAAGACGACGGCGGCGGCACGGCTTCAAGCAAATAAGGTGCTCTGAGCAAAAGGGAGCACAATGGGTGCTCGAGTTAGCTCAAGCAAATCTAGGACAAGATGTAGGCACACTTAAATCGACAATGGCTTACCAGCCTGAGCTGGAGAAGACAGGCGATGTTGGCGGCCGACAAAAGAGGAAATCCAAAATCCGACACTTCCTGTGAAGCAATCATGAAATTGATTGAGGGGTTTCCATTATTATGCTAAATGGCACAACATGACGTGCAAGATTTAACAAGAACCTTACCAGAGAAGAAAATGGCAAGGTGAGGCTCTCGGGTGCGTGCTCTAGGGTTCCAGAGAGCACGAAGAATAAACCAGAGCTACAAGGCAAACGAAGAACTAAGATTAGATAAAATGGAGAAGGCATGGAGCATGCAACCGAGGGCCACCATGCGGAAGAAGCTTACCCGAGAGTTTAGCTCAAGCCAGCCTCCCTCTCCTCGGTCAACAGAGGAGAAGTGAGGGAGAAGGAGAGGGTGCGAAGGGTCTTAACCCGAGAAGATGAGGGAGTGGGTGCGGTGTCTGAGAGGAAGCTCGAGGGTAGGTCAAATTAGGCGGTGGAGTAGCGGGACTCGGTCGTAGAAGAGATTCGCGGCGCGTGGAGCTCGGCCTGCGTGGCCTTTGCCGTTGGAGAAGACAGACCGGCAGGCGGGCCCGTCTTGTGATGACTCAAAGGCGGGGAGTAAACTAGGGCGGCGTGGCTCCACGTATACCGCTTGATCAGATCTATCTACCGAGATCTGAAGAGGGTTTTGAAGCGCTAAAAGGGTGTGACGATCCGGGCCGCCGATGTTTGATCCAAGGCCTGCATGTGAAGGTGCATCTAGACGGTTGGGCCGAGCCGGGTTGCTGCGTCGGACTCGAGCCCGAGGAACAGTACTTCACCAGTTTGGGTTTTAGGGTTTGACTAGGATTTAAATTGTTTTCTCCACTTTGACCAAGGCCTTATAAATATAAATAAAATCCCAAAAATTCTGAAATAATTTCCAGAGGTTCCTGGGATAGTCTAGTGTTCATAAAAATTATAATATCACACTGTTCATGATATAATTTATATTTTACAAATTCAAACTTAAGCTAGGTCATATAATTGTGTTTCAATTTTAATAGGGTTTAAACCTGTCCCAAAAATTTAGGAAAAATTATATTCATCCAAGATAATTAATATAGTATTTGAATAAATTATTTCTAGAGGATGTTCATAGAGTTTTTTTCGTGTTTTCTTTTGGAGTTGAATTACAAAGTGTAGGTTTAACACTTGGTAAAGATTTTCCTAGTGCAATAAATTATGCAAAAGTTTGAAAACATGATGCATTCTCATGAGATGCATAATAATTCTCTTTATTGAGTTGAGGATGTGACAAACCTCCCCCCCCCTTACAAAAGATCTCGTCCCCGAGATCAGGTAGGGTGGAAGTTGGATGGAAAGGTTCTAAGGAATTTCAGCATCTGTTGTTTTGATTTCCTTTAAAGATAGTGCTAAGATACTTTACAAGGTTATAACAAATTATAACATTTTCCTTACCGTTGCTTTGTTTAACCTTGCCTTTCTTGATACAAAGGCACTTCAAGGAAAAGGTCTGGATAGACCTGTCGGAATTGATCCTCACATTCCCATGTAGTTTCATCTTCCGTATGATTACTCCATTGCACTTTGACGAACTTGATATTGCGATTCCTTGTCTTGCGTTTGGTTTCTTCAAGAATGCGAATAGGACGCTCCTGATAAGAAAGATCGGGCTGCAAGTCGAGTTCTCCCAACTCGGTGGCTTCGGTTGGGACACAAGACATTTCTTCAATTGAGAAACATGGAACACATCATGAATATCCGATAGCGATGATGGCAATTCCAATTGATAGGCCACCGATCCCACTTTTGCTAGGATACAGAATGGTCCGATGTAACGAGGTGCCAATTTGCCTTTGACTTGGAAACGATGCATTCCTTTCATTGGAGAGACTTTAAGGTAGACATGATCATTAATTTCGAAACTCAATTCCCGACAACGACGGTCGGCATAGGACTTCTGACGAGATTGAGCCGTCCGAAGTCGTGCATGGATGACACGAACCTATTCTTCCGCATCCTCCACCAAGGTTGGACCATAAAATGGTCTCTCACCGGCTTTGGACCAGTTCAAAGGTGTCCTACAAGCTCTCCCATATAATGCCTTGAAGGGTGACATTTGTATACTTGATTTGAAGCTATTGTTGTAGGAGAACTCTGCAAGAGGTAAGCATTTCTCCCAATTCTTGCTATAAGACAGCACACAAGCTCGAGGAAGGTCTTCTAAAATCTGATTTACCCTTTCAGTTTGTCCATCTGTTTGCGGGTGGTAAGCGGAGCTGAAAGATAGACTGGTCTCCATTGCTTTATGAAGGCATCCCCAAAAATAGGATGTGAATTGAGGGCCTCTATCGGACACGATCACTTTCGGGACACCATGGAGACAAACAATTCTTCAAATATAAAGCTCTGCTAACTTGTCTCCGCGGTAGGTGGTCTTGACAGGAATAAAGTGAGCAACCTTTGTCAGACAATCGATAATCACCCATATGGAATCGGACCCAGCTTGTGTCCTTGGAAGGCCGGTGATGAAATCCATGCCAACTTCTTCCCATTTCCACTTGGGAATGGGCAGGGATTGTAGAGTACCTGCTGGCTTCAAATGCTCAGCCTTGACCCTTTGGCATACATCACACCCGGCAACATATTGAGCGATCTGTCGCTTCATTTGACTCCACCAAAGCCGTTTCTTCAAATCTTGGTACATCTTGGTACTACCTGGGTGAATAGAGAACTTAGAGTCATGAGCCTCTTTGAGAATTAGCTCTCTCAAGTTGCGATCAAATGGTACTACCAAGCGATTTCCGAAACAAAGTGCACCATGTGCATCTTCTTTGAAGCATTTGGCTTTGCCTTTCTTCATTTCCTCCCGAATCTTTGCTACTTCCATATCCGTCTTTTGGGCTTCTCCAATCTGGTCCTCAAGTGTAAAATTCACACTTAGGGCAGCAAGAGAACCTTCTTCAATTATCTCTAGGTGCAGCCGTTGCATGGCAGCACACAATCCCACCGAAAATGGAGTTATCGACAAACAGTTGCATTGAGATTTTCTGCTTAAAGCATCGGCCACCACATTAGCTTTCCCGGGGTGATAATGAAGTCCCATATCATAGTCCTTGATCAACTCAAGCCACCTTCTTTGCCTCAAGTTCAGATCGGCTTGAGTGAAAATATATTTAAGACTCTTGTGGTCAGTATAAACCTCGCAACGATTACCAATGAGGTAATACCGCCAAATCTTCAAAGCATGAACCACAGCTGCAAGCTCCAAGTCATGCGTGGGATAATTAGCTTCATGAGGTCTCAATTGCCTCGATGCATACGCCACCACTTGGCCCTCTTGCATAAGCACACAACCGAGCCCGTGACGAGATGCATCACAATAAATATCGAAGCTCTTATGAATATCAGGCAGGATGAGCACTGGAGCTTTGGTCAGAAGATCTCGCAAGGTGTGATAACTTTCCTCACATTCTGCTGACCATTCAAACTTCTTCTCCTTCTTCAACAATTGGGTCATTGGTCTCGCAATCTTGGAGAAATCCTTGATGAACCTGCGGTAGTATCCCGCAAGTCCAAGAAAACTATGAATGTCGGTTACACTCTTGGGTTGTTTCCAGTCAAGCACATCTTTCACTTTACTTGGATCAATAGCGACACCACCCTTGGATAGGATATGACCCAAGAAACTAACTTCCCGAAGCCAGAACTCGCATTTGCTGAACTTTGCATAGAGTTGATGTTGCCGAAGCTTTCCCAACACAAGTCGCAGATGCTGCTCGTGTTTTTAATCAGTCTTTGAGTAGATAAGGATATCATCGATGAACACGACGACAAACTTATCTAAATACTCCATGAAAACTGAATTCATGAGGTTCATGAAGTATGCTGGAGCATTCGTCAATCCGAAGGACATGATAGTGTACTCGTACAGACCGTAACGAGTGGAGAACGCTGTCTTCGGTATGTCTTCGGCTCTGACCTTGATTTGATGGTAGCCCAACCTCAAGTCAACCTTGGAGAAAACTTGGGCTCCATTCAATTGATCGAACAAATCATCTATCCTTGGCAGCGGATATTTGTTCTTGACAGTGACCTCGTTTAACGGACGGTAGTCGACACACATCCGTAAACTCTTATCCTTCTTCTTGACAAAGATAGCCAGACATCCCTAAGGCGAGGAGCTCGGCCTAATGAATCCCTTATCTTGAAGTCCTTTGAGTTGTGCTTTCAATTCCACCAACTTATTAGGAGGCATCCGATACGGCCGTTTTGAAATTGGCGCGGTACCGGGTGCAAGCTCGATGACGAATTCAACTTCACGATCAGGGGGCATGCCTGGGAGTTCTTCTGGAAAAACATCTGGATATTCGCATACCACTGGTACCTTCTCCAATCCAATAGAGGTACTAGCTTCCAAGGCATAAAGATGTGCATCGCCCACTAAAGGGGTAAAGACAACTAGACTGCTGTCATCACTTGTGACAGAAATAGACCGTTGAGCACAATCGATCTTTCCCTGATTTTTGGACAGCCAATCCATCCCTAAAATCACATCAATACCCACTGAATTTATCACAATTAAATTAGCCAAGAAGTCATTCTTATGAATTTCCACCTTCACGTCTCGACAGACTTGATCGGTTTGGAAAACCGATCCTGGTGACTGAATTTGATAAGGTGGCTGAAGCTTAACTATCTCAAATTGATTAAGTGCAGCATATTCCTTTTAATGAATGAATGAGATGCTCTGAATCAAATAAAACCGATCTTTGGACAAGAATTAACAAGAAGTGTACCCAAAGCGACGTCCGGGCGCCGCTTGCCTCCTCGGCGGTGGCGTGGTTGACTTCGACCACGTCTTGCAGGACTCGAGGAGGGGTAGATGCTGCCCTTGGAGGTGGTGAAGGTCTGGTCACGCTGAAGGTGTAGGAGCTCTGTAAGTCTGAGGCATCCTCGCCGCTTGGCGAGGCACTTATCTGCATAGTGGCCTGGCGACCACAGTGAAAGCAAGTGACGTTGGGCCTGTAGGGGCTGCTGTTTTGGGGCTTCTTACCCCCATTATACCGCTGTCCACTGGAAAAGAAGCCTGTGGATTCATCGAGGAAGTCCTCGGTGGCACTAGAGCTGGATAACGAGATGCCTGGGGTGGTCGGTCTTGGCTTTGGGAAAAGCGCCGCTAGCCGCACCTCGAGACTTCTTCCTCTTCTTGGACTCTCTCTGTTTGCACTCTTGTGCTCCACCACTATAGCCTTGTTCACCATGTGCTGGAAGTTGCGGAACTCATGTACAGCTAGAGCCAGCTGCATCTGCTCAGTCAAGCCGTTCATGAAGCGGCTCTAGCGGCGGGCGTCGGTGGAGACGTCATCAGGTGCATAACGAGCCAATGAATTGAACTCGTGAAGGTATTCAGTGACAGTCTTCTTGTCTTGCTTCAAAGCAAGAAATTGCTGCTGCTTGATGGACATGATCCCATCAGGAATATGGGCCTCCCTAAAAGCTGTGCGAAATTCGTTCCATGAAGGAACGTCTCCGTCGAGTTGCATGGCGGAGAAGTTGTCCCACCATGCGCTGGCAGCGCCCTCCAGGTGATAGCTGGCAAAGAGCACCTTCTCAACGCCTGTGCACTGAGCAATAGCTAGCTTCTTCTCAATGTCCCGCAGCCAATCTTCGGCCTCCATTGGGTCCTCAGTGCCCGCAAAGGTGGGAGGGTTAGTCCGCTGAAAGTCAGCGCGACCTCCGTGAGCTCTATGATTTCCACCTCCCCCTGCTGCTGTAGGAGCAGGAGAGGTGTTGCGAGCGATAGCCTCAAGGATCCTGATCTGGTCCATACGGTTCCTCTCTATTTGAGCCAACACTTCCGCCATGGTAGGAGGTGGTGGAAGTGTCTCCTCGGGTGTGCGACCCCGCTGATGTTGCTGGTGAGAAGATTCACCCAAAGCAGTTGAACGTGGTTCTAAGGGTGGAGAACCCTCATCACGATGTGCTCTCGAGCGGGTGTTGGGACCTGTCATCCTGTAGTGACATGGATGGTTAGCTAAATTTAATAAGTTATACATAAACATGCATAATGATCAATACACAAAAATACGCAAGAACATAACACCAAATGGGATACCAAGGCACTAAGGCCAGTACAAGATCCAATAAAACCATTCATAGAGTTCTGGAACAGTTACATTGATTAGCCCAAAGGCGAATGGTAACTGCCCGGAATAATAGTTCTTGCAAATAACACAAAAGTTTCAACAATTACTAGGCTATTACAAGAATTTTAAAGATACATGCATCATTGAACACATAACAGAGACAATGAGCTTACTACCCTAACATCCTAGATATTGTTAGGTCAAAGTTCACGGAAACTTCGTCAAGGAGGTGACATCCGAGGATCTGATCGTCGGGGTCCCTAAGTTAGGGAGACATAAAGGTGATCCAATGCCATTAAGATGGCCTTCTACTACGGAAGGCGATACTGTGGCGAGAAGGTAGGGGAGATCGTTTTAGCTCCATACTGACATCAAGTATGAATAAGCCTCATGTCATGCATAAGTCACAGTGCTCTGAGCTATGATGAGGCGCGCGCGCGTCTCCCACAACTCATGCACGGTGCAACGATGCAGCATGTCCATAGTGTGCACTAGCCTTGCCAACTGTCGGACTTGGGGATCCTCCCCGAACTGAATCCTAGCAAACTGCTCACTTCCCACAAGCTTTGCATGGGGAAATGGTCATAGGTATTTGGGACAGCTCGGTCAAATCATAGCGAAGACGACTCATGGCCACTCGAGCCACTTCCTGAAGCGCCATGGCCTCAGAAGTGCCTCGTGCCTGAAATCGATAAGGAATGCTTCCAGTAACACGCCTAGCAATGATGTCGGCTACGGCCAGGTACTCCTCCATTCCTGGCCCTCGGTCTCGTCGATAGATGGAGTACGTCGGCTGGTAGGTGAAGTTGGCCCTCCACATCATGTCTCGTAGTAATTCCGGGTATCCTCCCACATTCTCAGCTTGAGTCTCCCGAACAAGGTATTGATGATTCATCTAAGGGACAAGAAGGACAAGGTAAGTTAGTTTTGTAAATCAAAACCAGAATAAGGTAAGAAATGATTCTAAGATGGATGAGGAATAAAAGATATCCCTAACTTAAACTTTTCAAGGTAATTTTGATAACTTGAACATATTTTGACCAAGAGACTTGCTAAACTTAACGCCCATGCTATCTCTAACCTACAGTCAGTATGGCTCTGATACCAACGCTGTGAGGACCCCCGGGTTATCTCAATAAGACCGAGACTAAGCATGGTCTTAAGGACATAAATCTAGGGCCTCAAGTAAATGGATTCCAACTTAACTCAATCCAAGTGAAAGGCTTAACTACAAACTAGAGCCCCGACGATCATGCGCGCTACTCCCCTACGAGCACTACATGATTGTTGGTTCTCCAACAAGTCAAGCACTACACTTAGTGAGTTAAATAGGAAGCCACGAACAGCGAGTATGCAATCATATTGGCTCCCAAGATCAGCGACCAATATGCTCATACTCTTGTACAACGTTGATCACATCCATACAACAACATACATAAGTATTCAAAAGACATACAACGTAATAGTTAAAGTTTACATCCATTACAAATGGCCGACCGACCAAATTCAAATATGAGTATTAAGTAGCAGCGGAAACAAGTAAATAAACCAAAATATCCAGCATGGTATGCCCCATAACCCATCGGCAACCGACTGGGAGTTAAGTGATAGCATTACTCATTAGAGTCGCCAATATCGGCGCTAACAAACTCAACGGGCTCATACACTTCCTCACCTGAAATTGTAGCAACCGGGTTGAGTACAAAGGTACTCGCAAGTCTTACACAAATAAAGATTAGTATGCTAGAGGTTATTACAAAGGATGGCTCATATTGGCTTAGTTTTGCAAAAGAGACGCAACAATTTACAACCTACACATACTAGTTTTTTAAATGCCATTTCAAAATCAGATTTGAAGTAGAAGTAAAGCATGTGAATAAGTAGCAAATTGAATAACAAATGAAACATCCAAATACCAAAGTGGCTGTCCACTTTGATACAACAACAATCATGAACATCCCATTCATGACAATACCAAGTTATACCACAATTTTAATTCCAAGTCTAACGATAAGCAACCACAAACTCAAGCGGTCGTCCATAACCGCGGACACGGCTATTCGAATAGATTTATACCCTGCAGGGGTGTTGTAATACCCCGGATATCAAATAGAGAGTATATAATATTCGGAAGAGAAATTTATTCAATATAGAGTGCATTATAGGTTATAGAGGGATTTGTTCTAACAATGAAAATATACCCAACAGAGTTTACTAATTAAAATAGGGGGTTTTCTGCAAGTCTTCGCCAACCCGGGCCTTGTTGGGCCGGCCAAGAGAGAGGGGCGCCCTCACCTCCTAAACCCTAAACAGCACCCTCCTCTTCCCCAATCGCCCACCCCCTTCCTTAACCCAGCGCCGTCCTTTTTTTCCCTTGGCTCTGCCTTCCCTCGGTAGCCGCCTCCCTCCATGGCGCCGCCTTGGCCGGGCTCAGCTCTCTGCTTCCTCTCCTCCACCAACAACAGCTCCCACTCTCCAAATCCCTTTACCGCCACCATGGTACTACTACTCTGTTTAGCCTACTACATGGCGTGGCAGCATCATGCCGAGCTGCGGTGACTACTCTGACTGGCCGGAGTCCCCCGCGTAGTCCGTCCTCTTCGCTGGCGAGATCGCCACCGTCCACGCCGTTCTTGGGGGCGGGTTTCCCAGAGGCCGACCTCGACGCGGTGCTCTCCCGCTGCGGCGGCAACACCGTGCGTGCCATAAACGCGCTCCTCGACGATGCCGCCGCTGCGGTGGCTGCCGATGAGGGCACCGTCGGAAGCGGAGTATGGTGAGTTCCCAGTGGAGCGCCTCCTTGAGAAAATGAGTTTGGTGAATGATGTGTTGTTTACTGGTGGATCGGAGAAGCTTGGTTTGTATGTTGAGACAATGAAAGAAGTGTTTTAGTATGTCTTGGACAGGATTGATGCAGGAGCTCCACTTCCATTGTTTGCTCAGTGTCTTGGTTTTGAGCTTGTAAGCATCATTGTCGAGCAAGGATGGCAGCGGCAGCGTCCGCATTGTCCAGGCCGCGCACTTCATTGGGGAGGCTGTCGAGCGCGAGGTGAGTGGCTCAATTCTATGCTTAAGAGCAACGTCGACCATTCTGTTATCGTTCATGACTTAAGAGTAGCTCGTTCACAACAATGTGGGACTTATGATCGTCATGTATGGGCAGTGATGGCCGATGGGTAACCATTAGTGTATTTAGATGGGTTGTGATGTTTTATGGCAGAGGGCGTAGTTGTGCAGGGTTGTATGATTTTGCACGTTCCATCTGGTTGGCCGTCAATTTGATTTCGAATTGGCATGTCACATGAGAAGTTTGACAATTTTATTAAATTAGCAACCGGAGGAACTGAGAGCATTTTGCAAGTGATAGATGTATTATGAGTGGGAATGTATGATCTCTGAATTTCGTGGTGATATGATCCCTGGGTGAAGGTTTTGACCTACTTCATCTATTAAGACCCAGATGTCTTATGAGTTTATACTCGAGTGGAGATGTCATGGCTGTGGTAGCCTGCTTGACAATAGTTTTTTTTATAGTTTTTCATAGTTTTGACTCAAAAGTGATGAGTTTTTCCTTGTTAGCTGTCAATTTGGACAGATTGGGGTTTGGGAGAATATCGATTTAATTCGGGTTGCGATTAGGAGCGATTAATGTCTTGTTATGCATGGTTGATTGATGCCTAGTATCACTCTTGGTTGCCAGGTGGTGGTGAACCCCGGGGCTAGAGCGTTCCGCCTTGTCTTCTGTCTCACGGTTGAGGCAAGTGCAAATATTAATGTTGGGTTATTGTATTATGTACTCGGTGAATGCTATAGTTGATTGATGTTGATTGTTGCTTGGTAATGTTGATGAGCCTAATGCCATAGTTTAATGATGATGCTTACCACTTGAAAATGTTTACATTATGCTGCATGCTAATGGTTACATGATGATACGTACCTTTTACTGTTTATATGGTAATGCTTGCATGATAATGATTATATGTTGATGGCAAAAATGATGGGACAAGGTGAGAAATGAGGCTACCTTGTTAATGATGAATCAAGATAATGATAATGATAATGGACATGCGCATTTGTATTTTTGCATGTTTATTTCTGAACCTTGGACTACGTGGTAGCCAAGGGTCATTACTTGAGATCTCCGTCTGCGTTGGGCGGGAACTGTCCCCACACTTTATGAGTGTGGGCTTTGGGTCCCTGTGCCTAGAGGGCGCAGGCTTAGAGTATGTATTGACGGATACATACTCAGTATTACCGGTAATTGCAAAGAAGTGAAGTATTTTGCATTCATGGCATATTCATTGCACTTCTGCATAAGTTATGGATTTGTTGTTTAGCATATGATGCTGGCATAAGAGATGGATCGTGGTATATAAGGTGGTTGTTCAGGTGGGGATTGTTTAATCCCTTTGACTACTTATGACGCTATCATAAGAGATGGATTTGAGGTAATTAGTGTTGTATTCATGACAGAGTTGGTTGTTCCCTTTGACTACTTATGATGCTATGTTTGATTTACTATTGCACTTTGCTGAGTCGTAGACTCACACTTGCTGTGTTGTGCTTGCTAGGTACCTCTCGAGGCAGCGACATGCATGGGAAGGGGTAGACATGGTGCACGACACATAAACACAAACCACAAAGAATAAACTAGTCCAATTATCCACAATTTATATTCTTGATAGTTGCCTAGGTTCAGTGTTGTGACCATCCTTCGTGGTGGATGTTTTGATTGTAATTATGGACGATCCAGTTGGGTTCTTAATCCTTCGTCATTTAAGTTCATTTAATTTCATTTGATGATTTAGTATCTAAATAGCCTGCTTATGTAATTATCTATGGTTACGCCTTATGCTCTCAATAACTTTGTAATAGAGTTGATTAGGAGTTTGTGGATGCCCTTTTGACTATGCTTAGGTTGTTTAGCATATTTTGGATGTCTTGTGATGATTCGTTTAAATTGGATAATTTGATTGTGGAATGATGCTATATTAAACTGTTTGAACCTCCGGGATAGCCATCTTTACAAAGGAGGTTCTGCCGGATTTTAGAGAAATGTCTTAGTTTTAATTTGGTTAAAATGTTAGTTTAGTAGTAGTCCTCGCTGCTTGATTGGTCAATGATGCTTTAGAGGTTGCTTTTTTATCATTATCTGCTAGAGCTTCGTATTGTCGGACTACTTTAACTTAGTTGTTAAAGAGAAGACCTCTTACATTGATCTATGTTCAATTGTTAGACGATATGTTTCTATTGAGTAATTATAGATTGTGCTAGTGTTGAGTGTTAGTTTCAAACATTCATGAATGAATGTTTGGTTAATGGTTTGAATAGACGTTGATAGTAGATATTACCATTCTTCATAATATGATTGAATTAGTAATGGCTTAATGATCTTCGTATAGACTCCTAATAGGTTTATCTTAATGGATTCACTATGACCGGATGATTGAGATTGATTGGTTGACGAACTCTGGTCAAATTCTTATATTCATTCTACTATATATTGATCCTTTGGTGTTATATTTGAAAGATGGGTGAAATTATTTCCGCATTGTTGTTGTATGTTATTCTTTTAGGTAACATCTTGGCTTTCGCGTAGCTAGGGTTTACAATTGGTATAAGAGCGGGCTTTAGGTTTGTGGTAATTGAAATATTAAATTGACACACTGCGCACAGTAAGATGGAAATGGGTCAAGCATTGCATATGTGTTTTCATTTTGTCGCTTTGAGCATTGCTATTATGAATACTTATGATATGCCTATATGGTTACTATATGTTATAATGGTAGATGTCGAGAGGTTCAGTTCGTGGTTGTAGTCCTGGGTTGCCAGGTTGCACCACCATTCGGGGTATGAGTCTCTTTGGAAAGATTTTTGTCTTCCTTGAATTTGGAATGGTTGTTCTTGTTCAGATGCGGTGGATGAGTCTTCTTGGATTAGTGGTTTATTGCTGTTGAGAGGAGTTCATCGGTCTTTATTGGATTCTTAAAACAAACCTTTGATCTCCTGAATAATGAGTTGTTTTGTTGAGTATAATCGTAGTTGATTTAAAATATTGATCTTTATCTAGAAGTTCTGTCCTTCTTGGTTGGATGCACGACTCGTTTAGTTGCTTGTTACTTTGATTATTGGGAGCTTTATTTTGCACGTTCTTAAACGTGAGGGAGTTTTGGTTCAAATGTATTATTGTCGGAGTAACTTGAGTTGAAGTTTAATGCTTCTGTTTTGAGAGAGCGTCAAACTCTTTTGCATTGTCCTGCCTTGGTTAAGGTAGAGAAATTGTTGTCTCTCCGACTGATGAGCTATCGTTGCTACATGTAAACGCTGTTTTTGACAAGATTGTTCATTTTCATGAAAGTTCTACCATTCTTGTTGAAGAATGTGATCCGGTGATTCGTTTGGTATTTCAGTTAATGGAGACTATCCAAGCCGTTGATTTCTAATCCGATGGTCCAAAAAGATCCAAGTTATACGCGTTCGTTTAAATGCACAGCACGTGCTTAATTACTTGGGTCCACACGGAAGTGGGTGTTTGATTTATATAAGGTGTTGGTTTTCCGTGCACTGGGGCCCGCATGTAATAGACTTATTAATGCGTTAAGACATCGTTTAAAAGATAATGATTGTAATTAAAACCTAATCATCACTCTGATCTTCGCTCAAACCGACAACGAAATTTCGTTCCGTGCGGTTCCCAATGACTCGCCGGTACAGGCGCCACGGCGCTGGCGCGTCTGCAACCATGCCCGAGTTCGCAATAGTATTGCGCACCCAGTGGTGGCAATCTCAACGGCGGTCTTGGCTCAGATCGCTGGCTAGCGGCGGCGGCGGTACAAAATACTGGAAACTTGACAACAGCGATATGAAGCTCCGCAGCGCTATCTAAGCATGTGCCAAGGTCCTAGGGACTATTAGAGTGTTACCTAAGCTGAGGAGGGGGCTCGGGAAGCTTGGGGGTTACAGGAGCTTGGCCGGAGCTGAAGAAGACGACGGCAAGCAATTGCTTCAAGCAAATAAGGTGCTCTGAGCAAAAGGGAGCACAATGGGTGCTCGGGTTAGCTCAAGCAAATCTAGGACAAGATGTAGGCACACTTAAATCGACAATGGCTTACCAGCCTAAGCTGGAGAAGACAGGCGATGTTGGCGGCCGACAAAAGAGGAAATCCAAAATCCGACACTTCCTGTGAAGCAATCATGAAATTGATTGAGGGGTTTCCATTATTATGCTAAATGGCACAACATGACGCGCAAGATTTAACAAGAACCTTACCAAAGAAGAAAATGGCAAGGTGAGGCTCTCGGGTGTGTGCTCTAGGGTTCCAGAGAGCACGAAGAATAAACCAGAGCTACAAGGCAAACGAAGAACTAAGATTAGATAAAATGGAGAAGGCATGGAGCATGCAACCGAGGGCCACCATGCGGAAGAAGCTTACCCGAGAGTTTAGCTCAAGCGGCCTCCCTCTCCTCGGTCAACAGAGGAGAAGTGAGGGAGAAGGAGAGGTGCGAAGGGTCTTAACCCGAGAAGATGAGGAGTGGGTGCGGTGTCTGAGAGGAAGCTCGGGGTAGGTCAAATTAGGCGGTGGAGTGGCGGGACTCGGTCGTAGAAGAGATTCATGCGACGCGTGGAGCTCGGCCTGAAGGCCGCCCGTTGGAGAAGACAGACCGACAGGCGGGCCCGTCTTGTGATGACTCAAAGCGCGAGGAGTAAACTAGGGCGACGTGGCTCCACGATACTGTTTGATCAGACCTATCGGTGAGATCTGAAGAGGGTTTTGAACTGCTAAAAGGGTGTGACGATCCGGGCCGCCGATCTTTGATCCAAGGCTTGCATGTGAAGGTGCATCTAGACGGTTGGGCCGAGCCGGGTTGCTGCGTCGAACTCGAGCCCGAGGAACAGTACTTGACCAGTTTGGGTTTTAGGGTTTGACTAGGATTTAAATTGTTTTCTCCACTTTGACCAAGGCCTTATAAATATAAATAAAATCCCAAAAATTCTGAAATAATTTCCAGAGGTTCCTGGGATAGTCTAGTGTTCATAAAAATTATAATATCACACTATTCATGATATAATTTGTATTTTACAAATTCAAACTTAAGCTAGGTCATATAATTGTGTTTGAATTTTAATAGGGTTTAAACCTGTCCCAAAAATTTAGGAAAAATTATATTCATCCAAGATAATTAATATAGTATTTGAATAAATTATTTCCAGAGGATGTTCATAGAGTTTTGTTCCTGTTTTCTTTTGGAGTTGAATTACAAAGTGTAGGTTTAACACTTGGTAAAGATTTTCCTAGTGCAATAAATTATGCAAAAGTTTGAAAACATGATGCATTCTCATGAGATGCATAATAATTCTCTTTATTGAGTTGAGGATGTGACACCGTCGCTCGTCGCCTTGTCGTCGCCCGTCGTCCATGCGGCATTGGAGAGCCAGATCCAAAGGAGGGAGGCGAGCGAGATGGTCCGTCGCGCCAGATCCAAAGTGAGAGACCTCGAGGCGACATCGGGAGCCGGAGCCGAGCGAGGGGGGCAGGGACGCTCAGTGGCGTGTCGGGGAAGCAGGGGAGGCCTCCCCCTCCGTCCCAGCCTCCCCCTCGGAAGGGAGAGCTCCCGGCGAGGATCTGCGCCACCGGATTAGGGAAGGGGAGGAAGACGAGAAGGGCAAGGATCTGCGCCGCCACCGCCGGGGTGCGAAAGGGGAGGAGAACGGGAGAGGGGAAGAGGATGCGCCGCCGCCGGCTGGGTAGGAAAGGGGAGGAGGACGGGAAATGCGAAAGAGGATGCGCTCGTGTTGATCTTGTCTCTTGTGGCTTTGATATACAGAGGGTTGAGTCACGCGTGCACAGTATGGGCTTGGGCCTGAATACGTGATGGGCTAGACTTGAGGTTAGTCTTTTTATTTTTTTATTTTTTTTGCTTTCTCTTCGCTATTCTTCTTTCAATCTTCTTTCTTCTTCCACACTTGCTCTTCTTCTTCTTCCGCACCTCCAGATCTTCCTCCCCCGTAGGCACCTTAAGAGTGCGTAAGGCGTCGCCTCGCCTCACGCCTTATCGCTTAAAAAGTGTGAGGGGGGGTGAGTCGCCTTGCCTCGCCTTACTGCCTTAATAACCATGCATTCCAATATGGGCAGGTAAGACCCACCATTTCAATGTGGGCAGATTTGGATCCCCCATTATGAAACATTCTTCATACGGGCCTTGGATCCCCGCATTTTGAATAATGCGGGCCTAAGTGAACACCGACGGGTGTGTCACTGGTTATACCGGTATAAGCAGAAGTGGAGTTCATGCATTCTACTCATTCATATGTTTTCTACAATTCTATGTTCATATTCTATAATGGGACTGTCTTGTTCTAATTCATGGTTGTTCATATTATTCCTTGTACTTGCTGAGTCGTGGACTCATTCTTGCCTGTGTCTATTTATTTTAGGTGAACACTGATGACGGCATTCTTGGGAGGGAATAGTCATGAATACTGCATTCACTTCACATTATTCACATTTTAATTTAAGAACATGTCCTTACCATTTCATTCGTTGAATATTTAATTGTAATAAATTGAGGTTGATGGTTGATATTTTCATTCTTTATGATATGATTGAATTGATAATGGCTTAATGACCTTCGTATAGACTTTTGATAGTTCTATCATAATTGATACTGGATGATTGGATGATAAAGTTTGATATGTTGTTGAATTCTGATTCAGTTCTTATATTCATTCTATTAGATGTTGATCTTTTTATGTGATTAGTCGAAAGAGTGTTGAAATTATTCCGTATTGTTGTTGTATGTTAGTCTTTTAGGTAACATCTTGGCTTCCGAATAGCCAGGGTGTTACAGTTGATATCAGAGCGGGTTTTAGGTCCGTGGTTAATTTAAATATTAAAATAACACACTATGCACAATAGGTGGGGTTGGGTAATCCATTGCATTCGCATTTCCAGTGGTATGTTTCATTATGTTGTACTGTATTGAATTGCTTCTACACTATCATTCTTGTTGTTAATCTATGATATGTCATGATATTCTATATCTATGAATTTATTCTATGATTGTTATGAGATGATCCTGTATATTCATAATTAATTATATTGGTTATGCGTGTTGATAATGGATGTTAAGAAGATGAGGTTGTGGTTGTTGCCCTGGGATTCACCAGGTTACACCACCGTTCGTGGTATGTGAATAGGGAAGTAGTTACCCCGAGTACCATAGTTACAGGTGTTGAGCGTGAGTTGCTTTAGAAAGTTGTTCTCTTCCTCGATTTTTTGAATTTGGCCAATTCTTGTCCTGTGGTGGTTGTTAAATTTCTCTTGGGTTCGTGATTCATTGTAGTCGATGGGTTTCAATAGGTCTCTAATGGTTCTCTGAAACAATTATTGTTTTTTTTTCGACTGTTGAGTTGCTTTTACTACTTGTGATCGTTGTCTTTTGGCAAGATTGATATTTTCATGGTTGTTCCTTCTTTCTTATCGGAAAAGAATGACTCATTTATTCATTTGATATTTTGGGTAATGAGAGTTTTCTGTTGCAAGTTCGTTAACGTGAGAAAACTTTGGCTCCATGCATTTCTTTTGAATCATTCCGATTGTTGAAGTTTAAAGCATCTCTTTTCTGAAGTAAAGTGTTAAAATCCTTTTGTGATGCCCTGTCGTGGTTAAGTCGGAGATTGTAATCAAACAAAATGGTTGGGTATGGGTTTCCAATGGTCCCAATTTGTTTTTTTTTTCAGAACAACTATTGTCTTTCCTACTGTTGAGCTCTCTTTGCTACTTGTAAACGTTGTTATTGATAACATTGTTCTCTTTCATGATAGTCCTATCTTTCTTATTGATAAAGGTGACCTAGTTATCCGTTTGGTATTTTGGATAATGGGAATTATCTTTTACAAACTTCATTGAAGAAAGTTTTGACTCTACTCATTTCTTTTGGAGTAGTTGGAGTGTTGGAGTTTAGAACCTTGTTCTTTGAAAACAAGGTGTCAAAACCCTTTGTAAAGTTTTATGGTATTAAATGAGAAGTTGTAAGTAAAGAAGATAATTGATAATGTTTATGGCATCAAGTTGGGTCTTTGGGCTTGATGCATAATTAATCTTAACTGATGTCCTCGGTACCGTAGCCGGTTAATTTATTTCTACCTTGTGATGATTGCATGACGAGTTGTGATTTAGAAAATATTTATTCCTGAATTGAATCAACAGGGTTCTAAGAAGAGTGAATATTAATAAGAAACTATCTCGTAAACATCTACTTGATGATCTTATATAAGTGCTAGATTTACCTATTTCCTGGCATGCTAAAATTGTTGAAACCTATATAAAGGACCAAATGGATGCTGGTGTATCGATTTGTGAAACCTTGTTTATAGAAAATTATGTTAGTGAATCTTTAATCATGTTTTGAACTGATTTCTGAACATAAAGTAAAATGTTGAAACTATGTTTATAAATGGTTATGTGATTACAAATAGAATCAGCACCGTATTTACACATGATTATTAAAATCACCAATTGTTAATGAGAGTTGAAGATGGTGTTGAGCAACACCAACAGTTGAGTAGATGAATTTCGTATATGGTCTTTGACAGCGTGCCTTGTGATATTGCTATTACGTAGTATAATCTTGTTATAATAAATTTGTTTCAACCTTGTGGTTTATGTTTCTTTAGGAAAGTTTGACGATTCTTGGTACTAGTGTACGTTGTCGATGTTATTAAATTGTCAGAATGTGTGATTGATGTTAATACTTGTAGTAATTTGGTCACCTATGGTGATATCGCTTAAATGAGAATATTTTAAGTTTAGCTTTCGTGATCTTTTGGAGCTCATGAATTATGTGGTAGCTGAAATTATTTTAAATAAATTGATGTATTGGATTGTCCTATTGCTTCTTAAGAGATTCGTGTGATTTAATCTTAAAGGCTCTTTGGTCTGAGTTGGCAACGTGAGGTTGCAATCAAAGAAATTATGTTGAATCCTTTAAGAGGAGAATAATCTGCTTACTTTTCGTGAAATCCCGTAAATAAAAATGTTTCGAGTTTTGTGGCTGAGATCATTTGGATCTCATGTTTCATATTGAAGAATTTTATTGGTTCTTAATTAGTTCTTATGGTTTGGACTAAAGACCTTATCTTGTTCATTGTGGCAAAGTGTTGTTATAGTCAAAAGATTAATTTCAGTGTTAAAGGAAAGAGTGCAGTAGGAGTATTTGAGAATTGGAGTCAAGTTTTGTAACTTGTGGTTATTTGAATTATGCCAAAACTTTCTGCTCTTTCCGCACAAGAGTTGTCGAGTTTTAATCGCAATGTCCTTTTCTTATTAGTTGTTATTTGCTATTCCTTTTTTTAGGGATGTGTGCCCTCAACTGTGAACTCAACTTTTGTTTTCCAAGATCTTTGTTATCAGATTATTTCTTTTGGTTTCGTGCTCACTGTGAGGAGCAACGTTTTTCTGTATAACGAAACTTGTTTTTGTTCGCCTTTTTCTTTTGAGAAAGGATCAACAGTTTTGTGTTGCAAAGTTTTACAAAGCGTAAATTGGCAATTGTTTGGTGGTGGTTAAGTAATTGTAGTGGTGAGATTTTGCTACCAAGCTATTGGAGGAGTAGTAGAAGATGACTTGGTTTTGATCTATACCTCTTAGAGGAAATTTGATTAAAATGGAATGTGTGGCTTCGAAGTAAAACTGAATAGTATTACAGCTAAGTAGAACCTATGGTATAGTGTAATTCCAGAACCTTAGTTCATGTTGAAATGTTGGGGATCATCGAAGGTATGGAAACTTTGATCAATTTTATAGAGTAACGCAATTGGATAGTATTGCGAGGTTGTGTGGGTAATTTCTGATGATGTCAATGAGTGAGTATGTTAGAATTTTGGGGATGTTAGAGATTTAATCTAATGATTTCTCTATCTGTTATAAGAGAAGTTCGTTGTAGAGGTCTTGGAGGTTAAATTTGGGCTTTGCATTTTTATGCTAGACCTTTGGTCGCTCAATGATTATGTGTAGAGAGAATAGAATATGGTGTTTCCTGATCAGTGGAATGATCATTGATAGAACCCTTCTGATGTACTACATGAGCGTGTGTACTGAGGATTCTGAGTTATTATTCTTGAAAGTTGGAGGTGATGGGATTGCGTGGGATCTATTTTGAGGTGTTTTGGGTGCCTTCTGTCAAATTAATTTCGTCAGTAGAAGGAGTTGCCAAGAGTGTTCTGTGGGATCAATAGAGTCTCTCCACAAAGGTGTGGATGTTGTATTTCGGTTTGAGCATAATTTGAGGATGTTAAATTAAGAGGTTTGAGCTCGTATGGTATGCGATGAATTTGAATTCTGAGGTTTAGAGAAATTTTATTCCTAAAAGAGAAACTGAGAAAAAGGATGTTTCCTCGGGTAGTGAAGTGTTTTCTTGATTCTCGTTTGAGTTTTGTGTTGTTGACTGATGTCTTCTGTAATTTGAGTTGGCGCTGTGTTGGCATGTGTGATTCTTTCCAGTTCAGGTGGAATAAAGGAAATATTTGATTTGGGGATTCAAGTGATTTCTCCTTCGACTTTCGTGGTGTTCATTCGCAAATTGCCTAATTAGAAAGTGGAAGAGTTTTCGTGATGATTTGTCAATATTGGATTTGATCCTTTTGGTGGAGAGTTGGCATTGCGTGGTTGCGATGAAAACTCTTGATTTCAATTGCATTCTCTTTGAAAAACAGTTGTTTAAAAGCGAGTTCTGTTGTGTATTCTTGATTAAAGGAGGTGCTCCTTGTTAGATGAAAAGTTCGATTTTGAGCATGTTGTGTGCTTTTGTACCAAAAGGGAAGTTGGCCTAGGTACATTGGTTTGTTTTCGACAGTTGCAGAAATTAGTAAGTGGACGTATCGCTATGACCGTCTCGGGTCCATACGCGAGGTACGTAACGTCTGGTATGTTCTGGTGCTGAGTGAGTACCCAGGGAAATCGGGGTTGAGGTTTTCGTTAGAGCTGTTGACCAACGAGTAAGATCTCACGTCCGAGTCTCGTTCGGTACGTATACTGGAGAGGTCGGGACGAGCTTTGGGGCATAAGACGTTGGAATCCGTTGAGGTGCCTTGGGCACATCCATGTGAGCGAGAAGCAACTTGAGAGTTAGAGTCTCGCATGCATGAATAGTATCCAGATTTGTTCGTAGCGGGTACGTGTTTATCCTTGTTCAAATTCCAGTTGCAGTTTTCTTTCGGTTAGTTCATCGAGTAGATTCGAGGTCGAATATTGTTAAGGGGGGTAGAACGTAATACTGCAAATATTACTAAGGAAAGAAAGCAAGAAAAAGGGGGAATAACCTTTTTAATTGGACTTCTACGAAATTCCGCTAACTGGGCCTGGGTCAGTGGCGAAGGCCCAAGAGGGACTTGACCACATGGGGGCACCCTTCCCCAAACCCTAGCCACCCATTACCCCTTCCCCCTCTCTTGGTGCGGCTCCCCTCTCCCCCAAGGGTAGCCGCAACCTCCTGTCCTCTCCCTCCCTGGTGCCTTTTCTCCCTTGTGCCGCCCCTCCAAGATCATCTCCAAGCCGCCATCTCCTGCCCAGCATCTCCATTGCCAACCCTTCCATTGGTGCTGCCCTTGTACCGGCCAGAAGGAGGAAGGAAGAAGGTGTGGAAGGGGGGTTTCCTCGTGAGTTTGATCAGCGATCTCCGGTGGTTCTACAAGGGTAACAATCGTTATTCTTCACTGGTTGGATCATAGTAGATGCAAAATTGATTATGTTTAGTGGATCGAATTCCTACTGCGATTAGATCAGATTCTGTCCAGTTTGTTGTGTGACTGTTTTCTTGTATTTATATTCCAAATTAGAGGATCTCATCTTCTAGAGTTATGTGGGTTTCATTCTTAGCTTTTCGCAAACTCAAAGATCACTCAATTCCGAGTTGCGGTCTAAAAGTTATGATGAATTCTTTTCTGTTGTTCAGAAAGTCTGACGGGAAATAATAGTCACTTTGTTTATTAAAATATGATTATGTTAGGAGCTAATTCAGAAATGTTGCCCAAAACAAATTCTGTGGATAATTCTATTAGCTTTCAGTATTGATAAAGAACACCCTTTTTAGATTTGTAGAGTAAAAGTTATGTATGTTTCAATTTGACTGTCCAGATTGTAAGTCAGGTTCCGACAGTAGTTTTGATTTGTGTGCTACATTTTGTTAAAGCAAAATCTGAGTTTCATGCCAACTAGACTTTTGAAGGTTATGTTTTTAGCTTTCCAGAATGACAAGAATCTTGGATTTTGGTTAATCTAATCAAAAGTTATGAGATTTTTTTACTATCATTGCTCAATTCTCGCTGCATGACATTATGTATTAGACTTTCATCTGAATGTTAGCCTAAGTTATTAGCCGAATTAGAAGATTCAGCAAACTAGTTTAATGTGGAAGTTTTCGTTAACTTTCCATAGGATCTTATATCACTTCTTTTCGAGTCTCAGAGCAAAAGATATGATGTTTTTAGTACTACTATCCAGTTTAACGTCCTGCTAGGCTGTCGGTTAAATTGGACAGTTCCATTATATGAACCTTGGGTTTAGGAAGATGAGTTTAAACATTGTGAATAGCGTCTTATTCATGTTGTTTCTTATTCAGGTAATTAAATTGTGTAGGAGGAGAGAATTCGAGTTTAGTGGCATCCTCCTTGCCTCATAATGCTTCTCAGCGCGGAAGGCAAGTACCTTTGTGATTCATAATGTTGATGATTGTTGATTGCTTGTCGCTCATACTATTATTCCATTCTATGATCTATGATTAGATTTCAATGATTCTTATTCTTTCTTCGTATGTTAATCCATGTTTCATGTTATTATGATTTCCATATTCATATTCATTCATTCAAACATATGTTCATGAATTACCCACGGGAGTGGGAATCGAAGACCCATCATTCCAATATGGGCACGTAAGATCCACCATTCCAATGTGGGTAGATTTAGATTCCCGTTATGAAAGGGCCTTGGATCCCCGCATTTTGAATAATGTGGGCCTAAGTGAACACCGACGGGTGTGTCACTTGCTATACCGGTATAAGCAAAATTGGAGTTCATGCATTCCATTCATTTATATGTTTTCTACAATTCTATGTTCATATTCTATAATGGGACTATCTTGTTCTAATTCATGGTTGTTCATATTATTCCTTGTATTTGCTGAGTCGTGGACTCATTCTTGCCTGTGTTTATTTATTTTAGGTGAACACTGATGATGGCATTCTTGGGAGGGAATAGTCACGGATACTGCATTCACTTCACATTATTCACATTTTAATTTAAGAACTTGTCCTTACCATTTCATTCGTTGAATATTTGATTGTAATAAATTGAGGTTGATGGTTGATATTTTCATTCTTTATGATATGATTGAATTGGTAATGGCTTAATGACCTTCGTGTAGACTTTTGATAGTTCTATCATAATTGATACTATATGATTGGATGATAAAGTTTGATATGTTGTTGAATTCTTATATTCATTTTATTAGATGTTGATCTTTTTATGTCATTAGTCGAAAGAGTGTTGAAATTATTCCATATTGTTGTTGTATGTTAGTCTTTTAGGTAACATCTTGTCTTCCGAATAGCCAGAGTGTTACACGTGGATTACCTTGGTTTCATTGTTTCTTCCAGTGTTCCTCGAGGTTAGCTCGGCCGAATCCTTTTAGGTCTGCTGGTGGCTGGTCTGGGGAAGCAAACGACATCTGGCCTGGGACAACTCACGGTGACTATCGGTCATTCGCTGAAGTGCTCTGTTGTAGTAGCGCAATGGATTTTGGCAAGGGTCGCAGAAGTGGTCAGCGAAAGGGCCTTGGTGCTGTACCCATTGCCGGCGCTGGTAGTGGTGGTGTCTCTGGCATTAGAGGTGATGGCCGCTTCGCTGTCGTCGGTGGCGCTGGCGGCTAGGTAGCGGGCAAGCTCGATTTGGGCGTCCATGAAGCTAGTAGGCAGGTTGATGGTGGCCAGGAGGTGATCAGAGATCGGTTTCCTAATGGTGGAGATGGGGGACCGGCTGTGGATAGTCGGTTCCCTATTGTTGGTGGTGCTAGCAGACAGATTTCAGGAGGTGGGCAGTTCCAAAGATCTGGAGGAGGTCAATTATCTGTCAATGGTAGTGTTGGAGGTCAAGCTGCTGGGCCAGGTAGTATTTTTGGAGGACAGGGAGATGTACTAGTCTTTGGGGTTAAAAAGTTCTATAACCAGCATTAGGTCAAGCCTCCTAGCTTTGGTCGCGGGAGGTTTGGAGTCGGCAACTTCAGAGGTCGAGGTCGTGGTCGGTCCGGGGAGGGATCCCCTCATACCAACAATGGTGCTACAGTGATGTTTCCAATCTAATTTGCTTTTGGTGCAAAGGGAAGGGGCATGGAGTGGCCAATTGCAAAATGAACTTGTTGTGTGCTATTTGTGAGGGCATTGATCATTTGGCTAATAAATGTCCCTTGTTGCTCTTGCCGAGACCTATCACTAACTTGTGTGGGTTTGGTGCTGATAGATTGGGATTTTATCATATCCCAATAACTGGGTCGAAGAAGCTGAAGTAAGAAAGCAATAAGATCGGGTTGGTTCGGATCACAGGTGATCCACTATCTGAAGAACTTCTGATCGCTGAGTTGAGAAGATTAATACCTCTGAATTGGTAGCCTAAGGTGGAGATTCAGGGGGAAAATATGTTTTTGGTGTATTTTCCAAATAGACTTGAGATGCTTCGCATGAAGGCTATTGGTGAAGTGCATGTAAAAGAACTGAAGGTGGTGTTATATTTTGTAGAATGGAATATGAAACCCACACCTAAGTATCTGCTTCAAAAGGTATGGGTTTAGGTTATAGTAGTGTCCTATGAAGTTCGTGACTTTCTGAGCCTTTGTGCTATAGGGTCAATCATCGGCATTGCTATGAGAGTGGATATGGAAAAAGTACATAAGAACGATTTGGTTCGTATGTTGGTAGGAGTTCTGGACATCGAGGCCATTCCTTCTAGTGTAGAGATTGTGGTTGGAGAATATGTCTATGGCATTTTGTTCAAAGTTGAAGAAGCTGGAGTAGATACTATTGATGAAGGCATTGACCGGAGAGATGATCATGAGGGAGAAGACCAATCAGGCAGAGGCAAGGATGTTGAGATGGAAGACAGAGATACTAAGAGATTGAAGAATAATTCAGATTCTCAATCGAATATCCCGGTTAATTGTGTGGGTCACTCTACCTCCACTTCTAAGGGGACTACCTTGGGACTCTTAACATCGGATACCATCTGGGTTACACCAAGGGCGGTCCACAAGGAGTTAGAGACTGTTGTTCGAGAAGACGGCATGCACATCGTAAATGGACAGGGTCAGGTTTTGGCCGCTGCAAGTGTTTGTGTACCCTCAAATCAGAACATGGATTCCAAATCTGATTTGGGTGATAGCTTTGTCTTGGAAGTTCCCTTGGTGGTCCAAGATAAGAAGAATGGTCCAGCCATGTTAGGGGAGTCAGTTGCTGAGCCAGTAACTACAGCTGTCGGATCATCTGTAATCACAACAAAATCTTCAGCAAATTTTGTCGATGTAGTGCCTCTTCAGCATGCAGCCGAGTCATGCAAGAAGGTAATTCAGTTCGACAAAGATGCAATCTCACCAAAGCAGAAAAAAGAAGTGGTGGCTGCAACTGTGTTGACACAACGTGTTTCAACAGCTGCAACTGGTTGTTTACCCTCAGATCATAAGGTTGAACGCAAATCTGGTTCAGATGCTAGCATTATTCCCCTGGTGGTCCAAGCTAAGAAGACTACCAAGATATTCTGTGCAGCTGCCGGGTCATCGCACATAATGGCAACATCTTCGCTTGGTTTTAGGCCGCAAAGATCAAAGCAGTATACAAATGACAAGCGTGTTTTCAAGTCAAGCAATGTGGCAATCTCACCAAAGCAGGGAAAAGAAGTGGCAACTATATATGTGAAGGCACAAAGTGATGATGAGGCTGAGGATCGGCTCAAGGGGCAGCTCGGCTTGCTTGAAGCAATAGGGGGAAATTTGGATGGAGTTGATGCCTTGACTGAGACAGTGGGGAAGGATTGTGCAACCACAAAGATGAATGCTGCAGGGGGGTCAGTGAGGATATCTTAGTAGTGGAGGCTATGCCAGAGAGGTCTGGTGGGGATCAACGAGGGGTGGAGGAGGCTGATTTCATGATGCCCAAAAATGCTATCCTGGTGGAGCCTAGGCAAAGTGAAAGACTTAAGAAGCAGCAGTCAGGCGATGAGGATTTGATCCAGAAGGCTCAGCAGCATGCGAAAATTCGAAATCTCGAATTGGATCCAAGTAAGCCGAGTAATAAATTTTCAATTTTGTCATTTATAGATGAGCAAATTATTGAAAAAGTGTCTAGCATTGGAATTTCTTTAGGTGATAATAATGCAAAGATTGCTAGTTCTGTTAAAAGTATTAAGAACATTGAGTTAGGAAGAGTAAAAAATAAAGGAAATGTAGATTTTGAAGAATTGGTGGATGAGGATCAGGATTGCATTGATATCTCATCCCTTAATCATTTTTGTAGTGATTTAGATGGTAATTCTTTAGCGGATGATGACAGCAATTTTACTTTAGTAACAATTAAAAAGAGGTTGTCTAGCTCCAGAAAGAAGAAAAGTAACAGTTCTCATAATAGGCCAATAAATTTAAAGTTAAAATGAAAGAGCTCTTTTGGAATAGCAGAGGTCTGGGAGACTTGGCTAAACATCGGTATATTAGTGAGGTGGTTAAGGAGCAACATTTAGACTTTGTGGCTATTCTTGAAACTGGTAAAAAAGATTTTTTAGTATCTAGTCTTAATCATCTTTGTGGTGGTTAGGACATTTTGTGGCATTTTTCTTCGCCACAAGGTCGGTCGGGAGGTATTCTTTTAGGGGTGGACACTAGGGTTTTTGATATTGGTTCTATTGATGCTGGCGATTTCTATATAAAGTTTCATCTTAAAAATAGAGATGATGATTTCCAATGGGTTCTTATGGCTGTTTACGGTGCAGCTCAAACTCAATTCAAGGAGCAGTTCCTCAAAGAGTTTGTACATGTCCATAGGAAAGTTCGCTTCCTATTTTAATTGGGGCGATTTTAACATCATTAGGCATTCGGGTGAAAAAATAATGATAATTTTGAATCTAGATGGCCTTTTTATTTAATGTTGTGATTAATACTCTGGATTTACGGGAAATTGATTTATCTGGTAGACAATATACTTGGGCTAATTCGTTAAAAAAAAACCCAACATATGAAAAACTGGATAGAGTTTTAATGCGTACAGACTGGGAGCAAAAATTTCCATTGGTCACAGTCAATACTCTTGAACGGTCTCTGTCCGACCACATGTCGTTGCTTTTAAACATGGGAGCGGCCTCTCATAGAGGGAACCAATCTTTATTTAAATTTGAATTGGGCCGATTGTGTAGGGAAGGGTTTAGGGAGATGGTGAAGGATGTGTGGAAAAATGAAAATAGAGGTTGTACTGCCTTACAAATTTGGCAATGGAAAGTTAGATCTTTTAGGCAATATCTTCGCAGTTGGGCTAAAAATTACAGTGGGACTTATAAAAAGGAAAAGATAGCGCTTAACTTAATAATTGATGAGCTAGATAAAAAAGCTGAGCTTTTGAGTTTGTCTAATGAAGACCTTAATCTTAAAAGATTTGCTAATGAGAGATTGGCACAACTTTTAAGAGAAGAAGAAATTAAGTGGTATCAAAGGTCCAAAGCGAAATTCATTTTAGAGGGAGATAGGAATACACGTTTCTATCACTTGATTGCAAATGGTAAGCATAGAAAACAAAGAATTTTTTAGCTCGATCAAGAAGAGGGGATAATTCGGGGTGATGTACAATTAAAAAAGTATATCACCAACTATTACAAAGATCTATTTGGACCAGCCGAAATTAATCATTTATCCATGATTGGCGGTTTTAGGAATGATATACCTCAAGTCTCGGATTCTGAAAACAACCTTCTCACCATGCCTTTCACAGAGAAGGAGGTGAAAGAAGCAATTTTTCAAATGGAGCATAACAAAGCACCTAGGCCTGATGGCTTCACAGCGGAGTTTTATCAGGTGTTTTGGGAAATTATTAAGAATAATATGATGGCCATATTTCACGACTTTCATAGTTGCTCCATGCACCTTTTTAGCTTGAATTTTGGGATTATTACACTGCTTCCCAAAAAAGTGGATGCTAAACAAATACAACAATATAGACCTATTTGTCTGCTAAATGTTAGTTTTAAAGTGTTTACTAAAGTGGCAATTAATAGAATTACTAACGTAGCGCATAAGGTTGTTAGACCATCTCAGACGACATTTATGCAAGTGAGATACATTCTTGATGAAGTTGTTATCCTTCATGAAGCTGTCCATGAACTGCATAAAGCAAAGATGGATGGGATTGTACTCAAGCTTGATTTTGAAAAAGCTTATGACAAAGTAAAATGGCCGTTTTTATTCCAAACTTTGAGGATGAAAGGCTTTTCAGCAAAGTGGTGTTCTTAGGTGGAGAGTTTCGTTAAGGGAGGGAGTGTGAGAATAAAAGTTAATGATGATTTAGGTTTTTTTTCCAAACTCAAAAAGGTCTTAGACAAGGTGACCCGATGTCCCCAATTCTTTTTAATATTGTTGTGGATATGCTAGCCATATTTATTTCAAAAGCTACAGAAGAAGGGCTTATATCGGGAGTAGTTCTTCATTTGATTGATGATGGATTGTCAATATTACAATATGCTGACGACACTATCCTTTTCTTGAATAATGATATAGAGCAAGCAAAAAATCTCAAACTTCTATTATGTGCCTTTGAACAATTATCAAGTTTAAAGATTAATTTTCAAAAGAGCGAAATATTTTGTTTTGGCAAAGCCAAATAAGTTGAAATGCAGTATACTCATGTATTTGGTTGTGAAGTGGGTGTCTTCCCTTTCAGGTACTTAGGTATTCCAATTCATTATAGAAATTTAAGGAATAGTGATTGGAAATGTGTTGAAGATAGAGTTGAAAAGAAACTTAGCAGTTGGAAAGAAAAAAAATATGTCTGTTGGTGGAAGATTAGTACTTATTAACTCTGTACTAAGCAGCATGTCTATGTTTATGTTGTCTTTTTTTGAGATTCCTAAAGAGGTTCTCAAAAGACTTGATTTTTATATATCTAGATTTTACTGGTAAAGTGACAATCATAAAAAAAATATAGACTTGCTAAGTGGAGTTTAGTGTGTACACCCAAAGAGCAAGGTGGTCTAGGAATTCAGAATTTAGACATAAAAAACAAAAGTTTGCTAGGGAAATGTCTTTTTAAGTTGCTTAATGAAGAAGGGGTTTGGCAAACTCTGTTAACAAGGAAATATTTAAGTGAGAAGAGTTTTTCGTAGGTGTTTAACAAGCCTGGGACTTCCCACTTTTGGTCGGGTCTAATGAAAATTAAGGATATTTTCTTTCTCTTTGGTTCATTCTAGGTTAAAAATGACATTCAAACTAGGTTCTGGGAAGATATTAGTTAGGAGACTCGTCGTTAAAAAGACAATATCCAAGCATTTATCATGTGGTGCAGAAAAAGGATGATACAATAGCAAATATTATGAGATCAACTCCTTTAAATATTTCTTTTCGTAGACCTATTATTGGACCTAAGTTACAAGCTTGGAATGAGTTGCTGTTGAGAATTATTAATTTACATTTAAGTTCTCAAATGATATTTTTAGATGGAATTTGAATAAGTCTAGACTTTTTTCAGTACAGTCTTTCTATGTGGTACTTATTGGAAATTATCGAGTTCCAAATAAGCATTTTTTTTGGCTACTTAAAATTCCTTTAAAAGTGAAAATTTTATTATGGTATCTCAAAAGAGGGGTAATATTAACTAAAGATAATCTTCTAAAATGAAATTGGAGGGAAATCAAAAAGTGTTGTTTCTATATTTCAGAGTAAACAATCCAGCATCTTTTTATTGACTGTTCCTTTGTACTTCTTGTTTGGTGGGCTGTTCAATGTGCGTTTAATTTATCTCCTCCGATGAATATAGCCAACATGTTTGGGAATTGGTTTGCTGGTATTCCAAATATTTTAAAAACACAACTCCTTGTAGGATCTAGTGCCTTATGTTGGTCTATTTGGTTATGTCGGAATGATGCAGTTTTTGATAAAAAAAAAAAGGCTATCACCAATCCCTTGCAGGTTATCTTATTGAGTAGGCATTGGATGAGGGTATAGGAAAATATGCAGAAACCAGCCCAGAAGGAGTTAATGTTGAGTGGCAGCGCCAGCTTGGAGTGTGTGGCGAAACAAATCTTTACCAATCATAGGTAGAGGTGTAGTCATAGGTTTGTTTCGATTAAATTTAAACTTCAGTCGTCTTTTGGTTGTAAGGCGTCGAGCCACTTTAACATTTTTGGTTACTTTGAAACTCGGATCTTTGTAATAAATTGGACTGTGCGCATCTTTGATGCAGAGGCCGAGAGAGATGTTCTGTCACTTCTATTATCTAAAAAAAAGTAGACTTTTTTTTAAAAAAAAAATAGGTGAATGAAAGGCCTATTCCTTGTGATGGTGTGGTTCTGATTCTTGCGTTGGAGGTGAGGCCCAATTGCTGGCTCCTGCTCTCGGCCCGAAAGATACTTCATAAGCCCAGCAGCTCCCTCCCTTCCCTCTTCGTTTCCCAGCCTGCTCCGTCCAGACTCCAGATTCTAGAGGCGGCGTTCTAGACCCTTCCTCTTCTTTCCCCCTTCCTGCGCCTCGCAAACCCCGACGTCTCAAGCATCGAATCATGGAAGGAGGTAGCGCGATGCCCTTCTCACGCACCACCACCACCGCCACCACCACCCTCAGCACCACCTCTTCTTCGACTGCGGTATGTTTTTTTAGCATCTCTCGTCTCATCTCCTTGTCCGTGGTTGCTGCGTTCTTGATTTGATTTCTTGGAATCGATGTCTTCTTCTGTTTCTGTCGTCCTTAGAGATGGTGATGTTCATCGTCTCCTGTCGCTATGTTGTATGGCTCCGCACAGTTGCTTCTTTTCTTTCACTATCCCAAGGGGATTCAAGAATTAGGGAACGGCGTGGTCATCTTAGTCACCTGGGAGAGAATGTTCAACAGAAGATTCTCATCGCCCATGGAGCTGGTCACTAAGATTAAGGAAGAAGGAAGAGCTTGGACCCTGACGCCAGGGGGAAATGTCTGGAGCTTTTAATACCCGTGTAATTAGTATTTAGATTGTCCTTTAGGGCTGCCCTCGAATTCTTGTTGCTCGATCTGCTTTATTAAATTAAAAGGCAGCTCTCCTGCCTGTTTCAAAAAAAAGGGAACGGAAGTTGAATCTATTGTATTAGTGAAATCTCATTAGTGAAACTTTTTAGGAAAATTTTGATCTATGCCATTGGTAGTTTTGTAGTTTCCTATTTTGCCACAATTTTTTTGGCAAATTGGTTCCATGCCACTAGAATCACAAACTTCTTTGGTAAATAATATTCTGACAAGGTCAATGCCCATTGAACTGTTTTGCTCTTCCACATATGTTGAACTTTCAATCAAATGCCATCACAAATATGGAGAGAACGAATTTTGGGAAGAAAAGGAGGGAGGGAGGGAGAGAAGAAATGGTGTGGGCAATTCTGAAATTTTGAGAAAAAGTGAGCTGATAATGGCAAAATCCAAAGAAGTTTGTGATTCCAGTGGCATGGGATCAATTAGGCAAAAACCAGTGGCAAAATCCAAAACCGCAAAACAACGAGTGGTGTGGGCCAACTTTTCCCATCTATTTATCGAGCGTTGTCGAAAATGATAAGCTTGTGTGCCAAAAATGATAAGCTTGTGTGCGAGAGAGATTCTCGGAGGGAAAGTTTAAGCTTATGCCTTATGGGATTTGAATTTTGCATACCTGCACTTTAGTACACAGCTGCGAGTTAGTGCATCTAATTTATGGTGTGGCGCACTGATGAAAAGCTGGTTTTGCTAGCAAGCAGGGTGGGTCGCAACAAGGGGATAGGGAAGCTGCTATTGATGCTGAGACAGCAAGGGTGAACAAGCTGCCAGCCAATAGTTCCTACGCGATACACCGCATGAAGGTGCTAAGCAAACTTCGCCATCTGATGTCTATCAAGGTTAGCTTTTGCTTTGCATTTGCGTATTTTCTGGATGATAATTTTTGAGTCGTCCTGACAAATTATGTGGTATCGTCCTCCTTTCTTTTATCAACTATGTGCTGGTGGCATATGCCTTTGTCCTCGCAGTTTGTCGATATCAGCAATCTAGTGCAAAGTTCAACTTAGGGCCTATTAGGAAGAGGGGGATTGCTGTAGGAATTTTGAGAAACTAAATCCTAAGGATTTGGATCCAAATCCCCCTTTTCAAACAGGCCCTTAGAGTGTTAGATATCCTAGTATCCTAATAATCATGTTTGTAATATTCGAATGAAGGGGAAAAAATATTCGTGTATTCTATTTGATCACAATTCGAAGATGGGCAACATTGCTGTTGCATATTGTTTCAGAAGAACAAGTCCCAGGACTAAATAGAAACCACAGGTTGTTGGTCATAGACCTATGCAAGTCTCTCATACCCAATAATGGTTATCAAAACATGGTGTAATTGTACGAATTATGTTCCTTGAAGGTCTCAAAGTAACGTCTTGGTCATAGATAATTGGCCTCTTTCAAATATATTAGGAACCTCACCGTAGGATGGAACAGGGGAAATGACCAATGAATTCACCTGTCGGTTACGTGATAAACTTATGATACCCCTCTGAAGTTTGGGGGTTTAGTCCATTTTTGTTGTAAGAGGCTGTGGTCGTTGAGTATAGCCTATGGCCAATTTGTAAAACCTTGTTAGCCCATTTTTGGAGTGAGGATGGGACCAAGTGTTACAGTAGGTTGGACATCAGGCTGTTACAGGATCAAAATGCATAGGCTAAACCAGTTGGGGAGGGACTTCGTATATGTTTTCTCAAATTTATGTAGTTTTTCTTGCTTCCTTCCTTTCAGACTAACATATTGTACTAGTAATTTTGCACATGCAACGCACATCCTTACATTCCATGTATTCAGCATTTGCTTGTTTCGTGACTGAACATGTCACGTGTTCATTGCAAAAAGAAAACAAAGTGTCAGTTGTTCGTGCAGAGCATCTAGCTAACTTTGAAAATTTATTTGAAAGAGAACAAATGCTTGGATGATTGCCCTGTCAGGATTCAGGGCAGAATCAGATGCAATAACATGTCTAAGAAAAGAAGACGCCCTTGCTAGGGTGCTCAAAGGGTATTGTTAAGAGTGTTGTATATTCTATATTTTCTCCCTCTTGGCCCATGTGGCCCATGTAGCCCATGAGGCCCATGTAACGATGTCTATATATACCCTCTCAATTAATGAATAAGTTGTACAGTTGTGAATAGCAAAACCCAGTCTCCATTTTTCTAACATGGTATCAAAGCAATCTCCAACCCTTCTATTTCCTTGAGCCACCGCCACCATCGTTGGCTCGTTGCTCCTCCACCACGGGCCGGCGGCCCCAAACCGTGCCCCTCTTCTTCATCTTCGTGCCGTCGCCGCCTCCCCTTATTCACCTCCGTCTTCACCTCACCAAATCCGGCGCATCCGGAGCTCACCAATCCTCTGCTTCCGCCACATCCTCGCTCGAGATCCACCGCATCTTCGTGCTCTGCCTTCACCGCATCCTTGCGTGGGACCACACGAGCTCGTCTCTGTCATGCGCACCATCGATCCGGTGCATCTTCACTTCACCAGATCTGGAGCTCGCCCGATCCGGAGCTCGATCCGGCGCATCTTCGTGCTCTGCCGTCGCCGCATCCTCACCTGGGACCACACGAGCTCGTCTCTGTTGTATCTTCACCTCGCCTGATCCGAAGCATCTTCGATCCAGCGCATCTTCACCTCGCGCACCATCGATCCGGCGCATCTTCATCTCGCGTTGGCCGAGTTGGCCGAATTTGGCCACGTCAGCAAAACCACCGCTCCAAACCGCTACGAGGTGTTATTTGGCCGGATTTGACAAGTTCAGGGGGTTAAATAACCGGTTTTGTAGTTCAGGGGGTAAACCATATTTTTCTGATAGTTCGAGGGAGTAAACCGGACTTTTTCCATTAATAAATAAGCTACACAGTTGTGAATAGTAAAACCCTAGTCTCCATTTTTCTAACAGGTACGTGGGTACTAAGATAGGAATAAAATTTTCGCATGATGGATCGGGATTCTCCCAGGGCAGCCGGTGACTGCTCAAGGAGTTGAGGTGTCACAGGGCTGAATGCGTGGATGGCAGGGGGCTGCGAATCCCTGCAACCTCAGCCATTAGATTTGGAATATCCAATGGTCCAAATTTCTCTAGAAGGATGGAAAATTCAAATTCAAGATTTGTACACTACATAATAGTATAGATATCAGGATATCAGATATATTTAATATATAAATTGAGATATTATGATCCATGTCTAGCTTGATCATGTTTCTACATCAAGACTTTTATGGTTTTGTGGCCTGTCCATGTGGGGGATGATACATGAATACATCTAGGCTTTATTTCAGGTTAGGACAATCTCATTTATTGTTGAAGAATTGTGGCAACATGATCAAATTGACTGAATGAGGCACCAATCACCTAGCACCCAGCAAGAAAACAGTGCTAATTCATCAAATTCTAGTAGTTTCAGAACATGAATATTGTTAATGGCTTTGTGTTACTAATGAGGCTGTGCTCTGTAGGCCATTATGAGTTTCGATTTTTAACTGGTTGACCCTTTTGCACTGACATGAAAAGATGGAGGTTTCTCTTGAGCATTAAATATTAAGACATTAACTATGGGATTCGTTGGATCTTAAGTTCTGACAAAGCCAGGTTTTGCTAAAGCTTCTTCTATTAGTTTAGGATAAAACTAAGGTAATAAAATCCAGATTTCCTCAAACTCAAATGTATGAATTGCATAAAAAAACCATTGCCACCTGTTTTTCAGTAAACTCAAAGTAGAATGAAAAAAGAAACTTTTACCAAACAGCATATTCAATAGATACTATCCTAACCAAATAAAAACTTACAATCTGTTTTTGCTAGAATTTACATACACAAAAACAGTTCTTTTCCTAGTATCCCTGAATAATTGTCAGTCAGCTTATTATACTAATTGGATGGTCCAAGAACGTGTTTTATGCCTGCATTTTGATTGTTTATCAAGTTTGTGATCAGTTTTTACATTGTCCATCACAGAGGACCACATCCCAAGATGAGGAGCTTGAACTCCTTTTCGCAAGCCTTTCAATTTAAAGTCTATCCTCGATATTTTACTTGTACTAGGTAAGCTGTAATTTGCTAAAGCAATTTTTCATTTCGGTAGTTGTGTCCCAGTATTTTATTTGATATATACATATAGGGATGTAGTTTACTTTTATATATACAATTTATTTGATTTCAAGGGAGAGTACTTGAATAATACATTTTTTACCTGCAGGTGACTCCGTGACTGCACTGTTTTGACATTTCTGTTGTTGGGTTGTTCCTGCGTCCACTAAGTTGTTTTCAAATAGATATTCGAGGAGACCACTTTCCTTTTCTGTATAAGTGATGGGGAACACGATGAGCTACATTATGTTCTGTTCCTCTTGACCTGAACGCACTGTAATGGTGAAATTATATCATGTACATACAATATTTTATAGGCAAATAGACACACGTAACCATAATTGAACTTCATTCTGCCATCAGTTGTTGCATCATTGCATTTGCTATTCTGACAGTAGAGCATGCAATAGTATTGTGTTTTTGTTTCTGGCAGAACCACATCTTCAGTGTTATTTCAGGTAGCTGAAATTAAATGAACTGTTTGGGTCGAGGAACAGTTTTGCTTCAACAGGGTTGTTTGGTCTATTACTTGAATTTCTAGGATGTTATTTGGTTTGTACTCTTTTTTTGTTTTTTTGTTTGCGCGAGGGTACTCAATTGGTTTCGGGCAGCGCATGGAGTGATGATTTGAAACTAATTTGTGCCATTTTGACCTATAAGTGTACGTCGTGATTATCATGTAAGTATTGCTGTGCCGTAGCACGTTATTTCCGTTTGGGTGCCAAAGAAACACCTTCCAGGAGGTAGTTTAGAGTGTGTACAACACAGCAAATAACCTTCTAAGAGGTAGTTTCGAGAGTATTTTAAGTCAATACTCAAATTTAGTAAGGAGAAAAGAACATAATTTTTTGATATGAATGATAATCGTTTTGTTTCTATTTCCTTTTGAATTACAGCTCATACTGCCACCAAAAAAGTATCTACAATCCATTATGTGTTACTCTTTTTTTTCGCTCGATATATTGAATTTGAGCATAAATTTTCGTATGGTGGCAGATTAAAATGAGAACTACATTCACATTTTTCTCAGAAATTTTTTTGCACTTATTTTTGTACTCAAAGCTAATTAAATTTTACTGATGTTTTGGTTTAGTTTTTCAGCTGCATGAAATCTGTCCTTGCGGAAAGTCCGAAACAAAATTTGTGTATATAATTATGCATGGCTTCATTGATTGTTTTCCGTGTTGTCACAATGTTGTGCTAGACGCAAACCGACTACCGAGTGCCTTCGATTGTCCTCGTATACCTATGGGAGTGCACGTT
Organism: Phyllostachys edulis; assembly: GCA_036346405.1. NCBI lineage: Eukaryota > Viridiplantae > Streptophyta > Magnoliopsida > Poales > Poaceae > Phyllostachys > Phyllostachys edulis. The sequence continues at coordinate 44,251,779 of CM070550.1, read as the reverse complement.
ACTTTGTCATTAGCTCCAGCCGGATCGTGGGATCCGTGGTTTTGTTTTTTTCCCCCTCCCTTTGCATTATCTTTTTGCGTCAAAGTGGTTTGCCTTACCCCTTAAAAAAAAACTGGCTTGCCTTACCATTCACTGTCACACCTCTCTACTCTCGGGTCATGATCTCCTTGCTCATACTCTGCTCGTAGCTTGCTGGTGGCGTTCACCCACTGTGTTTGCCAACTCCACTCCATGTATGCGTAAGCATTTCACGCATCAACTCTTTGAAGCATAATTTTGAAAAGACAAATTCATTTTACAACTTTGAACTATAGTTTTAGTTTATTTTTTTAACCTGCAACTCTAAAATCGTCTAAAACATAACTATTAACTATCAAAATCGTCTAAAACATAACCTTCAACCTATTTCAAGGCGATTTTGTCTCGACATGGCGTTCACATGGATTCAACAACAGCCGAGTCAGGAGCTGTTTGGTTTACTTTCAATGATTGTTAATGCTTGCTTTGCCAAAAATTGCTAGTGTTGACTGAATTTGGCAACTGGTTAGCTACTCAACTTTAGCAAGATTCTCTTTTCCCTTAGCTCTTTAGTTTATTTTGTCACCAATATTTGGTCAAAACATTGGTAACCAATCTAGTAATCAAAATTTAACAATGGTAAAAGTTAGTAGTGCAAAATTGTATTCAAACCAAGCAGCCCTCGGTTGTTTCGGCTGACATGACAGCCGAGTCAGCGAATAAATTAAGAAAAGATGGTGGGGCCGCCGATCAGCCCCTATCTCTCTCCTTCTCTTCCTCTTCTCTCTCCTCTCCTGCCGCCATGGGTGATCTCCTTGTGGGCATCGTCGAGGTAGGAGCTGGCTCACGCGCGATGCAGCAGGCTGGCTACCCTCTTTGTCTTCATGTCGTTCCCCTTTCTCTTCCTCGTCTGCCTTCGCAGCCGGACAAAATGACGGATGCGATGCTATGAGCTTGAGGAGGCGTTGAACGGTGAGTTCGAGCCTAATTAGTGCTGTCACCACGTTTTGGCGGTTCTTAGTGTTATGAATAGCGCTTGTATTCAATATGAGGCCAATGGACCAGTATATATACACAAAATACAGGTGGTGAATATGCACATAACCCCTCATAACAATGGGGAATAACACACTTAGACATATATCTCTAACACCCCCCTCAAACTCATGGTGGATCAACAACATTGAGTTTAGAGAGGTAGAAGCCATGCTGTGCTCGAGTCTAGGACTTCGTGAAGAAATCCGCTATCCAAGCTCTAAGGCACATATCAAGAGCAATCACCTGATCATGCACACAAGACCGCATGAAGAAAGCATCAACACCAATATGCTTGGTGAGCTCATGCTTCATAGGATCACGCAATACTTGATAGCACTCAGTCTTGTCGACAAGAGAGGAGTCTGGTGTGTGTGAAACACCAAAATCCTCAAGTAACCACCGTAGCCAAGTAATCTCTGGCATCAAGAGAGCCATAGCTCGCAACTCACCTCTGCACTCGAACAGGACACCGATCTGCTTTTGTCTTTCGTGCAATGAGAGAACCACCAAGAAAAACACAAGAAGCAGAGATAGACCGCGATCGAGGATCGCCGCCCAAGTAGCATCCGAATAAGCTGAAGTCAGAATGAAATGGAGCGTGGAAAGAAGAGACGGCGAGAGATAGTCCCACGAAAGTATCGCAGAACTCAAGAAGGTAGTCAGAGTGGACTGAGTGGGAGCAGAAACGAATCGACTCGAATGTGAATCGGATAAGTGATATCCGGACGAGTAACAAAGAAGGTAGACAAGACTCCCAACAAGATGACGATAGCGAGTAGGATCGAAAGAGGCTCGCCATCAGAGGGTCGGATGTGAACATTGAGCTCCATGGAAGTCTCAACAGTATGCTGATCAGTGAGAGAGGCGCGATCAAGAAGATCCTGAATATACTTCTCTTGGGACATAAAGAAACCATCTGAAGTGGAAGTAACCTCAATCCCAAGGAAGTAACGAAGAGGACCAAGATCTGACATAAGGCGCTCACTAAGACGAGCCTTGACAAAGGCAATGTACTCAAAATCATCTCCTGTGATGATCATATCATCAACATACTGTAAGAAGAAGAGTCCCACCACGAGACGAAGTGTGGACAAAGAGCGCAGATCATGATCACTTGTCAAAAGCCAGCAGAAGTGACCACAGAGGAGAAGCGCCAAACCAAGCACGAGGGCTTGCTTAAGGCCATAGAGAGAGCGCGAAGGCGGCATGCACCATGCCCTCGGGAACAGAATACCCTGTGGCGGATGCATGTAGACCTCCTCACGCAACTCGCCATTAAGAAAGGCATTCTTGACATCAAGCCGAGAAGACCCGATGGCGCAACAGACGCCACCGAAAGAAGAGTCGCGACAAGGGTCATGTGGGCCACAGAGCAAAAGTCTCGCCCTAGTCACGACCATGCTCCTGCTGGAAGCCACGAGCAACAAGACGCGCCTTATAGTGCTCAAGAGAGCCATCAGAGCGAGTCTTAATCTTATAGACCCACTTACACGTGATAGGACGAGAGTGAGATGGAAAAGGAACAAGATCCCAAGTACCAGTACGCTCGAGGGCAGCAATCTCCTCGGCCATGGCATGCTGCCACTCAGGGTGAGTAACAGCATCCCGGTAGGAGACAGGCTCACAAATAGCTGCGCCAGCAAAGGCAAAACGGGCAGGGGGCCGAATCGACTGGCAATCGCGGAGAGCGTAGCGAGGAGAAGATGACCCATCAGGGGAAGATGGAGCATCAGAAGAAGATGGAACATCAAAAGAAGATGGCTCATCTAGAAGATCCTCAATACGAGGTCGACGAGTGTAGACGAGTGTAGTGGGGGGAGCCTGAGGAGCCGCAAGAGACGAAGCAGGCGGCGACAACGGCGGAGAGGCCACAGGAGGAATATGTGGAGACTCAGTGAGATGGGTGGACAAGGGCAGGATAGGTGTATCTGGAAAGGTCAAAAAAGACAGAGACTCCACAGAGGAAGCCGAAGGAGAGACAGGATGTGGGTAGAAGGGACGAGACTCGTCGAAAGTCACATCCCGAGAAATCCGCATCCGTCGACCAACAGGATCCCAAAGACCGATAGCCCTTGTGCTCAAGATCAGATCCCGAAAAACACACTCAACAGATCGGCGGTTAGTTTGGTGCGTTCTCGAGGGCGAGGAGAATGTAGCAAACGCACCAAATGCATTTAAGGGCGAGTAGTCAGGAAGGAGACCACAGAGACGCTCAAAAGGGATTGCGCCCTGAAGAGCAGAAGAAGGCTGGATGTTGACGAGATAGGTGGTAGTGGAAACAGCCTCGGCCCAAAAGTGAGGTGGAATAGAGGCGGCAATCATCAGTGCACGAGCCGACTCAAGGAGGTGACGATGCTTGCGCTCAACAACACCATTCTGAGCATGAGCACCAGGACAAGAGAACTGAGTGAGAGTGCCCTGTTCAGCAAGGAAGCTGCGCAGGTAACAAGAGAGGTACTCGCCAGCAGAGTCAGCATGAAAAACACGAATAGGAGTGGAGAATTGGGTGCGAACTATAGTGGCAAATTGTTTATAGATAGACAAGGCCTCACTACGAGAAGACATGAAATATATCCAAGTGTGGCGAGAGAAATCATCTATAAATATGATATAATATCAATGACCCTCTTTCGAAACGAAGGGAGCCGGACCCCAAACATCTGAATGAACAAGATCAAAAGGACGCTGTGATACTAACTCACTATGAGGATAAGGAAGCTGAATCTGTTTGCCTAACTTACAGCCCTGACAATCTAAAGACATGTCTCCTGAGACAAACCCCAGAAGACCACGGCGAACTAAAGACGACAGACGAGATCCACACAGATGGCCAAGACGGTGATGCCACTACTGGAAAGAGCCGGTAGACGGAGGGGCGTAAGAGAGAGACCGGCAATGACGGTGGCAGCGGAAGGAAGGTGAAGCCAGCCAAGCTCCCAAAGACGCTGTGAGTCAAGGCGCCGAGGGCCAGAACCAACCAGAGCTCCCGTGTGGCGGTCCTGAACACAACAAGAGTCAGAGTCGAGAATGACCCGACAACCAAGATCAAGAATGTCTGTCCAAAGCAGAAAAGAAGCTACATGGTAAGGCGAGGAACATGAGCAATGTATGAACATGAAAAGATGAGTTGCTAAGAGGTCCTCGACCAGAGATAGAAAGAGAGGTACCATCAGCAGTGAGAACACTAACAGGAGAATCAAGAGGTGTAATGAAGGACAGAGTAGAAGCATCAGAAGTCATGTGAAAAAATGCTCCAGAATCAAGAATCCACGGGGAGGTACCTGACTGTGTAGAAGGTGGTTTCTCGGTTCAAGAGTCGAGCGTAACCCGCAGAACCTATCGAGGAGAACCCGAGGCGGCAGCAAAGGCCAAGTCTGGCTATCTCCTGCTCAGTGAGAGAAACTACTGAAAGAGTTGATGCAGACGTCGATGTAGAAGCACCAGTGTCAGTGCTAGTAGAAGAACGGCGTGAAAGATGCCGCTTCTTCTTATAACACTGGGACTCAATGTGGCCGACCTTGTCGTAGTAGGAGCAGTGAGGACGGCCACCTCCAGATGGAGGGCGGCCACCACCACTTGTGGCACCACGAGGAGGCAAGCATGTCTTTGAGCGTGGAAGCGAGCGGTGGACGAGCGGCGGCGCAGCAGAGGGAGTGGTATCGCATCAAGACCACTCAAAGTAGTCTCCTCCGCAGCAGATCTCGATAAGAGCCTCCAGAGAGTGACACGAGGTGACGTGCAAGGAGCTGGGCACGCCTCTGCCGAACTCGGGACGGCGTAGTAAGGAACTCATAGACCCACTGAAACTCAGTCAAGACGCGTACTAGGGCAAAGACGGACAAGAGCGACAACCGAAGAAGTGAGAGAATCAATCGACGCCCAGACAAGCAGAGCTGGCGTAAAAAGCATCAACAAGAGCATCACCGCTGAAGAGTGTGCTCTGGCGGACCACAGACGGTACAAGGCATCACCAGAGGGCTCGTAGCGCTGACGAAGGTGTGTCCACATCTCGAAAGCCGAGGAGAGTCCCACAACCTCAGAAGAGAACTGAGGCTAGACACTAGCAATGAGGACAGCAGCAGCCCGAGCGTCGTCGTACCACTGAGTATAGACGGTCAGTCGATCCTTGTAGGAATCCAGAGCCTCTTGGTAGGCAGAGGCAGCCTCATCATTAGCAAAGTGAGCGGCCTCGAGAGCGACCTTTTGTTTTGTCGGGGCAAGGACAGCGAAACTCCGTCGGAGGAGTAGGGCAAGGCGAGCAGATGACATCGCCAGAGAGGATGCCCCAGAGACGAAGACCACGCATATGAATGCGCATGTGAGACACGAAATCGGTGTAATTAACACCATCGAAGATCACCAGCAATGAGGAGAGAAGCAAGACCCATTGGTAGCGCAATACCGATTCGCCATGGCGACCAAAGGTAACGGTTCAACACGGCTATTTGGATGGCGCGGTTAGAGCGACAGTTTTCTCTCTCTCTCTTTTTTTTCTCTTTTTCTCCTTTTTTTTGCTCCTCTCTTTTCTTGATTTTTTGGTTACCGGCCTTCGGTCAACCAGCCGCGTGAAGCACAAAGGCGACGGGAACCAAGCTAGGTTCCCTCGGCTTGTGACGACGGCGAGGGCTCGAGCGGCGGCGGCGGCTAGCGGCGACGGGCGGCGGCAACGACGAGCGGCGCCAAGACGGAGAGGGCGACCTCCGACTCCGGCGGTGGCGGGCGGCGGCAATGACGAGCGGCGACGGCGGAGAGGGCGGCCTCGACTCGAAGCGGCGGCGGCGGGGTGAGGAGCTCCCTCGAAGCGGCGGCGACGGCGCGGTAGATCGGGGTCCTCAGCGCGGCGGCAAATGAGAGATCGGGGCCCGAGCGTTGAGGCGGCGGGTGGAGCCGCCCCAAACAACGGCGGCGGCGGATGGAGCCGCCCCGAGACCTTGAGCGCTGGGGCCGACTCAAGCCGAGAGAAGTAGTCAAAGATGACGACGAGCGGCAACCTCCAGATTGGATCCGAGAGGCGGCGGCGTGACAAGCGAAGCGACGGGAAACCCTAGGTACGCTCTGATACCATGTTATGAATAGCGCTTGTATTCATTATGAGACCAATGGGCCAGTATATATACACAAAATATAGGTGGTGAATATGCACATAACCCCTCATAACAATAGGGAATAACACACTTAGACATATATCTCTAACACTTAGTAGTTGGATTGAACAATTCTTGTGTTAATTGAGGAGTTCTTGATTATTTGAGCTATCACGAGAGCCATGATCAACAGCCTGAGGCTGTGATGGACTAATTAATTGCATGGCTCGCATGGAGCAAGAAGAACATGTTGCATCGATTGATCTTCTCTCACTTTGTGCTTGCTTGATTCAGCCGATGGGGGAGCAGAGTAGACCACAGGTGAACGAAGCGACCGACTCCAATTTATCACTACCATCTCGCCACCTCTTGCCCTCATCCCCAAATGAAGGGACTCGAGGAGCACATCCGCCACAGCTTCTCCGAGGTGCATGGGCAGGTCAACGCCAAGCTGGTGAAGGTCACTGCTCTTACCAAAGGGCGATCGTCCCTCGAGGCGAAGGTCGTTGTGTTGGAGGAGGAGCGCTTCGAGCTCCAAACCAGAGTTTGGACGCTGGAGTCCGCCCGAGCTCGCCTAGTGGGGGGAGCTTCGCACCGAGCGAGAGCTTCAGGGCTTGTTTGGTTGGTGCTCTGAATTTCATCTCTGAAAAAAGTGGTGTCTGGGGGTAGGCTGGAAAGTAGATGATTTTTGCTTTGCTAGGCAAACCTAAAGATGAGTTGTTTGGTTGAAAGCCTGTGCCTGAAACTGATGAATGAAAAAAATAGAACGTTGGATCGAAACTATCGACGGTGGATCGGAAGCTTCGCTCCTAGGCACTGCTCCCTATCTCCCAGGCGTTGGATTTCATGGACTGGCTATGGCAGCTATTCAAGTTAGCATCCAAACAAGTCCCTAGCAACCTCCAGGGCCTCTCTCGGCCAGGCAAAAACCTGCTAGGCCTCAAAGCAAACAACCCCTCACTCCTTCGTGGCCCAGGCGGCCTGGGGCGATGGCGTCCCTCGAGGGGGCCGTGAAGGAGCTTTACGTCGTACCCCTACGTGCCATCACGAGATCAAGGACCTCGACGTGACCCTGCAATGGCTGGGTGCACCAACCCGGTCATCACGCAGGCTGCTCGATTCTACGGGGACCACTGTACGAGGGTGGCATGGCAGGCGACCTTTGCCACAAAGCACAAGACGGGCTGTGAGGACCTCGACGCCATCACCAACCGCTCTGTGACCCCTGCGACCGCGGAGGAAATCCATGGCACCCTTTGGCATACGCGTCGGGCGAGAAACACCTTCCTTGAAGGCTTCTAGGCTGCTCGCGGGTGCGATGCCGTGCATGAGTCACTCTGGTTAGCGTTGGCGTGGCTGAAGGGCAAGGGGGCAGGCGGATGACGACACGACGGCAGCTGACCGAGGGGCTACCACCGACAACGAGGCGTGACCCTCGGCTCGCTCCAGACGGACGCTCCCTTAGTCCTTTGTGCTTTCTAGCCTTGTATGTAGCCAAGTTCTAGGATAGGTTCCCCTTTGGGGCCTTGTTTTTTGTGCCTCGGGCATTAGGCTCTAGAAGGAGGGGTGGGGTGTATGTACTCCATTTTGTAAAGACATCCTTTCAATGAAATGGAAATGGTTTTTGCTTTGTTGCGTGCGCTCGTACTTGGCTTCCTATTGTTGTACACCCTCGGCTCGTGTTTTTGCATGGTGCCTGTAGGAGGTACCAATGCCTTGCTGGGCTAGGCGACCCGCCTTCCTCAAGTCATGTGATGAAAGTGCGGGCTCTTGTTCGTGAGTCGAAGTCGGAGCATTGCCTCCAGTCTGTGTGGCCACTACAGCTTTGTTATGAAGGCACGGTTTACCATAGAGCGAAGTGGCAAAGGTGGTGCCTCGCAAATCCCGAAGGGACCATGGAAGAGTTCATGTTGCTCGTGCTAGTGGGGTATGTTGCCACGTAGTGGATAATCCTGGCATAGACGCGCCGTTGCCTCTTGGACCCCAGACCGAGCGAGGACCCCTAGTGATCATATTGATGATTCTTCGCAGGTGGTCTCCACCTATAGCTTCGATGTGTGGCCTTGGGGGTACGGTCAAAAGTTCGTTGTTGGGCCTTCGCTCCCCTTCACGGTCGCTGCGAGGTTACCCTCGGTTCATGTAGTCACTTATGGTCACTATGGTGCGACAGTCATTGGTCACGTGTGACCCTTTGCCATGGAGGTCGCACCATAACGTGGGTGCCTTGGCGCCGCCTCGATTGTCCGGTTTGCGACTGCCCACGCGACCGCGACCTCGGCCGCGACCACGACTGTCGCGACTACCTCGCCTTCCCCCCTTAGGGGGCTGACTGCCCTCCACGCGGTAGATTGTTCGCCCTTTTCGGTGACCTTGGTATTCGCCAGCGCGAGGTATGGCAGCGTCTTCAGTAGTATGGTAAAGAACCACATCAGCGCCACGCCCTCGAGGGCGAGGGTGATGCCCTTCGCCTTGGTGGTGTCATCCCCTCCGGCGACCTCGATGGCAGTCTCATAGACCAGGAGGAACTCCGTGGGATCTATGCTCCCCTCATAGGCTTTGACATCGGGCATCTTGAAGTCCATGGGCCACCAGGCGGCCTCCAGGACGACGCTCAACGAGGAGTTCAGGTCTCCCCAGGGCATGGGCTTCCAGCCACCCTCCCGGGGAAGGTGGGGGTAGGATAGGCGTGGCTCCCCCTCCGGCGGCCGGAGCGGTTGCGAGGGTGACAGTCGCCGGGACTATCGCAGGGGTTATTGCTGTAGGTTGGCGAAGGCTTAGCGGCTCCTGGCGGTGGTCCGCCAGTTCCTTCTGTATTGCTTCGTACACCTCCCTGGCTACGCCAAAGGTGGTGGTCAATGGAGGTTCTTCCCAATGGTCCCAATGGTGCCGTCTGTCGTAGCTACAAACTAGATAGTAGAGAAGGGGGGTCTCCCTATAATGCGAAGGGGGAAGACCTCGAAGGTCCTCAAGTATGGGAAGTGGTATTGAAGTGTATTAAATGTGTCTCTTTATTGCCAAAAAGTCCCCCTTATCCCAAGTGGAAAGGTGCTATTGATGGCGTTACCTCCAGGGTATAGGAGATTACAATTCTACCCCCTAAAAAGGAGGCTAGGTGGTTGGGTTGCAAGGCATGCGGGTACCAAGGACTAATTGGGGTAACTTGGGTGGCGTGCGGCCCAAAGATAGCAAGAGCAGTTTGGGCTGAATCCAAGTGCGGGAAGGCATCATGCTGAGCAAGGAAGGCAGTCGGGCTGGTGGGCTGCGTGGGGTTTCAAGAGTTTGGATTGTGTGCGGCACCAAGCAAACGTGTGACACCTCAATTCCATGAACTTGGAGTCCAAGTTAGTTCGGTGTGGGTTAGATTCGGCAAGAGTCCAAATTGATCTTTAAACACCAAAATCTCAAAGTGTCCGAATAGGTTTCTTTGTTCTTTCCGAAATTTTGCGTTACGCCATTTTGTTTCCTTGCGGGTTGTGTCCGAATCAAGGAAGGAACACATAGTAGATGTGTTTTAGTCAATTTCTTTTAGTTCCTTCCAAAAATCGGATTCGGTTTGTGAGAGGAGTTTTCGGTTTTAGGAAGGAGTTTTGAGTACACATTGGAATTTTCTAGCGTGCGTTGAGTCCGAGTAGGTTGCGTGCTATGGCTGGAATCAGCTTTGGCCAAGGTTGTGCTTCCGTGCACGTGTGGGGGAATAACCCCATGGCCACACCATTGTAAAGGGGACTATAATTTTTGGATTGAATAAAATACATAAAATGCCGAGAGGCCTTCTTGGCGCATGGTGTGTGTGCTCACAAGGAGGAAAGCCGATCGAGGTTTTTGTGTGCCGCGTAAGACTTGGAGGTGCTGCATTTGCCTCTAATTATCGAGATTCCTTGTGGATCCAACTTGTTATTCTTTCTTCTCAAGATTGGTTGGCGATTTCCTTGTTCGTGTATTGCCACTATTTGGTCACTCTTGCCAAATTAGTGTAAACCGAACACCATTGTCTTGTTTGTTTCTTTGGGCGAAGGTGAAGGTTGTGCTTTTCTTGGTGTGCTTTGGTCAAGGAAGAAAGCTAGCTTCTGTTTGGCCTTTGGATTGCTTCACTGAACCCAAAAGAAGACAGGGGCGCGTGTGATTGCTTCGGCTGAACAAGGAGGAAGCAAGGAGGTTTTGCTTTGGTTAAAGAAGAAGAAGCTTAACTAAACAGCTTGGAGAGTGGTCTGCGCAAGGTTGAACAAGAAGATACAAGTGTTGCTGCTATAGTACCATGAAAGATCAGGCCATGTGCGCATCAACAACATGTTGATCCGTATCAGAAGTCGTCCTTCTAGCATGCACAATTTAACTTGGTGTAGTCGACGCACATGCGCTATTTCCCGTTAGACTTTTTGTAACATCCCAAAATTTTCTTTCAGTTCAAATGAGTAAAATTATGGAATTTTTAAAACGTTTTGATGCGCTTATTTGACATTCGAATTTCCCTGGATTTTATTTTGAGATGTTTGTCAAGTTATGAATTTTAAGGATCAAAGTATGACATACAAACCCCATTTAATATTTGAAAACAAAATAAAGTGATATTTGAACCTAAATCATCAAACCAGGAATTTGGACTGTAATTTGAAGTATATTCGAAAAGAGAGATCGAATCAGCAATTGGAGGAAAATAAATATATCAATATATAATTCTACCCGAGGAGGAATCTAATTTAAATTGGGATAGTAAATTCAAATCAAAATTTGAATTCAAACATAAAAGTGAAATTCTGATTTTTCAAAGTTTTGGACCGAAACACAAAATCAGTCAGGCCCACTTCCTCCCCCTTCTTTTCCTCCCATGGGCTCGGCCTCCTCAAGCCCGACCCCGCCTAGCTGGCTTTTTTGCTTTCCTCTCTCTACCTCACTATCCTGATAGCCAAGCATGGGTGCACATCGCCGCCACTGGTGCCATGCCGCAGGTGCCGCAACACCACAGTGCCGAAGGGTTGGCCACCAACTCCTATCGCCTCACCTTTCCAAACGCCCATGCCTCGCCCTGCTGTAATGTCGGCATGCACAGCAACAACTTGGCACCTTGTCTCGTCCTTCTCGCTCCTTGTTGTCCTCGCCCTCTCGCGAGTGTGCACGCCCATAAGAGCCACAGCCGAGACGACGCTATCGTCTCCCCACCTCCTCGACCTTCCCCACAACCCACTAATACAGGGGGTGCCCGATCTTCTCGACATAGGATCGAAGATAACTTGCACACTTGACTTGACCAATCGTAGTTGCTCACCCGATGCCAATGTATGAACTTGCAACTTTTTAATTCGTGCAATCTCACGTGTACTCCACTTGACCACCAAGTGGAGTTTTACCGATCCCTCAATTCCCAGTAGAAAGACAGAATGGTCTTTGAAAGAAAACACTATATTCCCCTTCAAGTTGTCGGCATTCACCAAACTTCTTGGAAGAACCAAGCGTTGAACACTATTGATGCAAAAATAATCAAAATCTTTAATCGTGGTCTAAGGTTACAATAGGGCTCTACCCCTCAATATATAGTGCTCCTCTCCCCTTAGTAGCCAGCCAAGGGAGGCCAGCTCCCTCTCTAATTCGAACAAAAAGTCCTCCCCAAATTCAGATTCGGCCAGCTTGTGCAGGGTCCAATCAACTTAGTACAACTTTAAATTTGTATAGAAAGCTCTAAATCATATGTCGTTTGATCCGTTGGAAAGTAAACTTGATAGACTTTCCAAATATAAACTTTGTGCACAATGTTAACATTGTAATTGGTGCATAAAGCTTCATGAACTTTGTGAACATAACAACGAGCACCACGTTGATTGAAACTTGATTGATCTTGTTTACTCCTCTTGGGTCGACCTCCCACTCGTTTGAACCTAGCAACAAACAACGACCTACTATTAGGTAGTATAAAACTATTATTAAAATTCAAACGAAATTCTTTAAGGAGTAGATTCACCTATTCATTAAGTTTCTCTTGCTCTTCAACTCTTTTATTGAGCTCATGTTGTTCTAAGGTACTTAATGGATTGAAAACACTATATGGAATAATATAGTTAAGTATATCCGCATCACCCACTCTCGCTCTCTTTCTTCAAGAAAAGCCATCACACCACAATCCCTGAGCTCGCCATCCCTCTACCGTTCCATTTTCTCCCTCTTCAGCTGTAATACCCCAAGTGTATTCGGAAGCAAATAATTAAATTAAGTGAAAGACCAAATAAAAAGTAGAAAGAACAGCAGTTAGAGAGGGGGTTTTTTTGCGAAAGGGAGCCAACCTGGGCCTGGGCCTTGGCCCATAAGGCCTTGAGGTGGCCGTCCTTAAGGGGGGGGGGCAGGCGCCACCCTTCCCCAAACCCTAGCCGCCCCCTCCAACTCCCCCTCTCCCACCTTGTGGCTACCACTCCCCCTCACCCCTTGTGGCCGCCGCCCTTGGGACTCCTCCCCCTGCACCTCCCCCTCTCCAGTAGCACCTCCTCCTCTGTTAAAGCCCCCTGTTGCCGGCGAAGAGGATCCCCATAGTTGCCGGCTGAGTGGAGGAAGGAGAACGACACCGGGATTGGATCGGCCAAGAAGGAGAAGGGAGAAGAAGGAGAGAGGGGAGAAGAGAGAAGAGAGGGAAGGGGAGAGATCGCAGGCGGGTGTTCATCGTGCTCAGCAAGTTCTTCAAGGGTAACCTCAATTCCCCCTTTGTTTAGATGCGTTATGGGTTAATTAATCAATATCGGTAATTAGGTCTGTTCAGGATAGATTGGGTTAGACCGACGTTTTGATATGGTTAAGTGTAGAATCAGTCCTGGACATCTCCTAGAGAAGTGTAGACGACATCGTCATCTTTCCGTGAAGTGCTAGATCGCATTATTTGGACTTCTGTAGCAAAAGTTATGTATTTTATAGCGTGACTGTTCTGTAAATCTGTCGGTATCCTGACAGTTTTTAGTAATCTGAATTAAGAAAATAGTTAAAGGAAACATTAGAGGAGCTCACTATAACGATAGATGTAGATAATTGTCTCAGCTTTCCAGAAAGCTCAAGAATACGAAATTTGGACAATCGTACTGAATGTTATGGTAGTTTTAGTATTACTATCCAGAAACCCGATGTGAATTCGATGTTCTATTAATTAGCTTGGTAGGGGTATTAGATGGCCTAATCAGAAAGGCTCATCAACTAGGTTTAGTTGGAGAAATGGATAACCTTTCCATAAAGTCTAAGAACACCTCATTTGGACTCTTGTACTAAAAGATATGAATTTTAGAATGTGACTGTCCACAGAGGGGACAGATCGACATTTAGGAGTGGCATTGGGTTTGCGCTAGAGAGTATAGCGACTTCGTTTGTACTTCTAGTTTTGTTATTGTTCCAGGATTATTGTCTTAGAATGTTTTATATATATACTCAGGTGAGGGTTTGGTCCCGGGGGCAGCGTCCTCTTCACGTCCTTCGTTCTCACGCTGTTAAGGCAAGTACCATGATGGATAGAATTAATATGATTGAATGACATTGTTTGCTAATACTATGAGTATATGTGTTGTTCATGGTTGCTAAGATATTAGGAATGTTAATACTCATGATTTCTAGTGTTATGAATTATGTGCTATTCATGGATGCTTGAAAATTATAAACGTCAATGATCATGAATGCTTGTAGTATGAATAGGTTTATTCATATGCGATGTGGTTATGCATCGCATAATTATGATGATTTAAGATTTCGCTCATATGCATCAGATGACATATTGAAGACTTGGTCATGTGATGACCAAGCAATTGTTGAGGTCCCCGTCATGAATATGATGGGCTAAAGGTCCCCATGCTCGTGGAGCATGGGCTTAGGTCCCCATACTTGTGGAGTATGGGTAATGGTCCCTGTGCTAGATGGCACAGGCATGGGTGTGTATCGACGGATGCACGCTCTGCATGACCGGTAAAATACAAAAGAGAAAGAGAAAGATAAAGTGCATTTTGAGCATATTGCATAGCATGAGCATGTAATATGATTGGTGTATAGTTTTGTGGATATTGGTTGATGATTATAATTATATATGCTGTTGTTGCCATTTATTGTATTTGCTGAGTCTTTAGACTCACATCTTGCTGTTGTTGTGTTTTTAGGTACCATTACAAGAACGACATGCATGAGGGGAAAGAAAGATTAGAATGGTTGCACAATAGCATGATCTACACACAACTAATTCGATAGAATGATAATTTAATAGCTGAATGATTTGCTTAGAGTATTCTTTATGATTACTGTAATAAATGGATTAGAGGATTTTGGATGCTCTTTGGATTATATCCTAGTTGTTTAACATGCTATGGATGTTATAGTAATGATTAGCTCAAATTTTGGATATGTCTTGATCATATTGAATGTTGGATTATTTATATATGTTATATTTGTTTGTTGGGACATTCGGTATAGTTAACTATACAAAGGAGGTTCTGCCGAAATTTAGTAAGTTGTTTTAGTTTAATTGTGTTTATATTGTTAGTTTAGTAGCATTCCAGGCCTTTGTCGGTCTAGGGTGTTACATCAGCCGCCGTCGACGCCCCTTCACTAGCGCTGCACCCGCCGCCACGCCCTGGCCGCCTCCTCTGTTCCGCCTCTCCTCGTTCTCTCTGGACTCTCTCTCTCTATGTATGTATATGGATGAATGAGTGTGGGGCCATCTGTAAGTGATTAAATGGCCCATACAAATATCTCTTTAATTAGAAGATAGTTAGTAAGGTAATTAGTTAGTGACATTTCAAATTAGCAAGCTCCTTGTTAATTAAGTCAATTAGTGGTTAGTTTAATATGATAATTTAAATGGTTAAGCAAATTAGTACTAAAATCAATTAATGACAAGATACTAATTTAATTAGAGAATCCTAACCAAATAAGATTGATAACTCTACTAAAAAGAGTTAAAACAATTAATGTATTATTAGCAGTTAGGTAAAATACAAAACCTAATTAGATTCATAATAATTGGATGTTGCCATTGCACTTTAATTAAGTTAATTAGTGATTAATTTAGGTCTTTGGAGGTTAATTAGAAATGATCAGTTTACTACTGTCAGTTAGGATACAAAGGCAAATTTAATTAGGAATGACATTTAATTAAGCTAAGTAGGTATTAAGTTAAGGTAATTAATCCAGGCAGATATACATTAGCTAATTACCATCAGAGTGCACTTAGAATTTAATTTCAAGAATACGGGACATTAATTAGGGATAAAGTCAAAACCATTAATCTTGCTACATATCACCATAATGGCTCGGTCCCACGTCATTTAATAATAATTGAATTAAAAAGTGTAAGATGTTAGTTAGGAGTTACTAAGAGGTCATTAGTACTTAGTTTTAAGAATTCAAGATAGTTCTTGGCACTATTCAGATATAGTCGTAAATTTTAACAATAAGACCCTTCTTAATCTCATGAGTGATCGAGATTAATTAGTGTTAGATATTAACCATGGATCATTAGCATATCATCACTATTTGAGTTAGGATGCAAATGTGATTAGAAATGCTGATAGGATAACATTATGTGTGTGTATGTTTGCTCAAATTAACAATGAACCGCAACAAATAGTAAGTTAAATAAACACTTTAGTTAAATCCCTCAATGTAATTTATTTATAATTAGTCACCAAACTAATGTTTAATTGACAAATGACCCCTCATTAGACCCCTACTAAGTCATTATGCTAGTTAAGGCAATTATTGTATAGTCACCTACCATAAGTAGTTTAACAAAATATTATTAATAATAAATAATAAAATAGTAGAATCATACACTTACGAATGGGCACTTACTACTTAGTGAATAGGTAGAATAATTGATTTGGATGAAGGATAACTAAGAATTGTTGAGGTGTCCCTAACACATAAGGCCTAGACAATAATAAGTAGTAATAATGGTTAGTTAATACTACGGTTAGGGTTGAATTAGACATAGAATTTTTATTATTATTTAATCCTTTTTTCAATATTATTTTAAACTTAACTCCTCGCTAACTTTATTTCTAATTCTGATCCCTTTGGTCACGCCACCTCCCTAGCGTGGCCAAAGCGTTCTGTCACGCCACAGATATCGGCGTGACAAAATATGTAGTGCAAGTCTTCATCTGCCCATCATGCCAGCATGGCGGCTTGCGTGGCAGTTGTCATGCCAAATCTCATGGCGTGATAAGCTAGCTTGTCACACCAACGCTCGTGGCGTGACAATGGCGACTTAGCTCGAGCAGTCCAGACCGTTCTTTATTTTTCCTTGTCTTCCCCGTTTAGAGCTCTCTCCTCTCACGTGTACAACCCTAGCCGCCAGCTGTCCTTCCGCCGCCGGCCACCGGCCCCTCTCCGCGCCTAGCGTTGGTCCCGGCCTCCCCCTCGTCCGTCTCTGCACCCAGCCGCTACGGGCACCTCCTTCTCTGTGCGCGGTGCGGCTCCACGCCCGACCGCCGCCACACCCGGCTTCCTCCTCTTCGCCTGGCCTCCTCCTGCACGCCTGGCCACGCCATCTCCTCCTCCTCCTCCAAGCCTGACTGCGCCACCACCACCTCCTCTATGCCCGACCGAAGGTAATGAATCAACCATTTAATCATGTAGATATGCCATTGATCTGTCACTTTGTTGGGCATTATCCCTCGGTTGTGTACGAGAAGTGTTAAATTGGTAACTTTAGTTATGTTTGTTTCCGATTTCATGTTGGAAGAGAAGGGTAGTTTGTAATGGTAGTCCTTACTGATCTTTGTAGGGATGTGTTGCTTTATAAGCTTAGTACAGTGTAAAGGTTGGATCTTGATATTACTGTGAGTTGTTTCTAGGAACTAGGCTTAGAGATGTTTTTAAGATGGCAAAATATTGCTTGTTGTACCATAAAAATTGCATTGCTTTCTTGGGGTAGTACCCAACTGAAGAATAGCTAGCCTATATACTCTAAATGGAATTTATGAACTTTGCCCTTTTGGAGGTACATATTCAAAGTTACATCTTGTGAACCTAATTCCAAAATCAGTTTCTCAAGCATAATTAATACCAAAAGGATTGACATGCTTAATACAAAATTAAGCGCATCTTGAGCTACCCTATTATGGAAAATAAGTGAATTCATGTTATTTGTACTAGCATTTTGTAGCAGTACGACATGTATGCAATCTTTTCCTTTCCTTTACTAATTGTGTAACAATATTTGTGGTTATGTTGAATTTTGACACAATATTTGGAAATGCTAATAAGCTTCCCCAATTGTACGTAGTATATTCTGTGAGATATCCCTTTGTCTACCTGCGTTGGCAGTGCAATGGGGGAAAACCCATGCGGATTAAAGCATCCTTTGATGCAAGAATACCATGTTGTTGTCGATGAGTTCTAACACAAAAAAAAAATCATTGTCTGAATATCTAACATATCTAGTTTCCCTCATGAACCATGGTAGCCTTACCTTTTGTCTTCCAGTAATCCTTTAGTGAAAAAGAGCTAGAAACACTATCATTAATCAACAGGATCTAGTTAACTATCTTTTATTGGTTTCAATATAAGGCCAAGAAATGAACGGACACTACCCACTAGTGGGAAATAAACGAGTCTGTTAAAAAATAGTGCAAAATCAACCACACTATTTAATTTTAAGCATGATTGTTTCATCATCATCCATACCAAACAGTTCGATTAATGCAATATCCACTCTCTTCTCTGTACTCTCTATAGTACTTGTGGTAGTTTGTACCTATGGCATGCCGTATTGACTATGCAATGTTTTGTTTGAAATGTTGGATGTAGATGGATAAAATTGTATGTGTTTGTACTGGTGGGCCTATTAGCCAAACGGGTAGTGGTGCGGAATTTGGTTCCATGGAAGTCACCATTCTTGTGTTTCGAGAATCACCAGGCTTTTAAACTCTTTTGACGAGATGAGCAACCTTTGGATGGGACGAGCCAAGGTTCACAGTCGGAACGCAAGGGCAATATGACACTGGGGGTGGGTTCTAAGATGCACGCTTTATTGATGCCAATCTCATCCGACAATGATTGGGACACGTACAAGGAGGTTGTGCTCTCATCTCAGGTTCGGTCGTTGGAAGTTGTGGTGGAGAGGATAATCGTTGGCGAGGATATGCGAATGAATTTGGATGTGGTGAATGGCAATACGAAGGAACCACAACCCGCTGTTGATCTTTCGCAAAGCCCCCCAATGGAGGAGCAACCTTTCGACGAGTTCGTTGGCGTTGGTCTTAACAACGATGCCCCCCGTTGGTGGATCTATCCTATGTGCCAGTTTCTTCGTTGTGCCATGTTACTGACCCCATGACTAATTTTAATGGCACTGTAATGAACAACGAGCTTGAGGAGGTGTTCCGAGACGAAACAACCATGAAGTGGAGTCCGATGAAGGATGGAGCTCGACCAAAAATGAAGCTCCTGCTCCGCTTTTCTCTTGTGAGGAAGGACGGGTTCTTCGCAGTGTAATGGGTGAAGTCCCATCGGTGCATGCATTCGATGATGTTAGAATAGTTGATAACGCGGTCTGTGCAAATGGGTTGAAGAGCAGGAATGACATTCTGACTATGGAGGACATGAAGGTTTGGCTGCAAGAATACTCAGTACGACACCATCATCCGTTTGTAGTGCAACACTTCGATGTGAACAAAAGGTATACCGTCAGGTGTGAAAGGGGGTGCGGATGGAAGGTATGTGGGTGCAAAACCAGGGACAAGCAATGAAAAATAGCGAATGTAAAGTAGCCTCATTCTTGTGGGATCGCACGAGTGTCCGGAGAGCACCTTCAGACGACCGCTAATTTCATTGCAAGGCGTATTACCAGGGTTGTGGCTGTCGATCCTGATGTGACCGTCGCCACCCTCATTAAGGTTATCTTTAGGTTCATTAAGTATCGTGTTAAGCACGGGAAAGCTTGGAGGGCAAAGCAGAGAGCGATGCAATTACTTTGGGGTGATTGGAAGAAGGCTTACAGGTTGCTTCCTCAAATTCTAACTGCTATGCAGACTAAGAATCTGGGCATAGAGTTTTATCCTTGACATGGGAACCGAATGGAACCTGATGGAGGTTATGAAACATGTTCTTAGGCGGGTGTACTGGTCCTTTAGGCAACGCAAAGAGGCCTTCAAGCATTGCAGGCCTGTCTTATCAGTTGACACCACATTCCTAATCGGGAAGTACTACGATGCCTTGATGCTCGCCGTGGGTATTAATGTGGAGGACCAGCTGATTCCATTAGCATTTGCACTGATAGAGGGTAAGGACTTAGCACCGAGACCGACGACGTTTTTGCAACTCCTCTAAAACGGCACAAAACTTGGCGTGACAAAGCGGTCGTGTCAAGCCGGGATACATGGTGTGACAAGACTTAGCACCAAAGCGCTCAACGTTTTTGCAACCCCTCCAGAACGGCAAATAACTTGGCGTAGCAGCACGGTTTTGCCATGCCATGAATTTTGGCGTGACACAGTAGTCCTGTCACACCAGGATACATGGCATGATAGGACTTAGCACCAGAGCGCTCGATGTTTTTACAACCCCTCTGGAACGGCAAATAACTTGGTGTGGCAGTACGGTTTTGCCACGCTATGGATCTTGGTGTGACACAACAGTCCTGTCACATCGGGATACATGGCATGACAGGACTTAGCACCAGAGCGCTCGATGTTTTCACAACCCCTCTGGAACAGACCAAACCCTAGTGTGGCAGAACGGTTAGGCCACGCCAGGATTCCTGGCGTGATAGAACAGACCTGACACGCCAGGGATCCTGGCATGATAGTACAAATCTCCAGAAAGCCTCTCTCTCACTCTCTCTGGCCCCTAGGTCCCCTATGCATTTGATGTATCTACCATCATTTATGCTGAGAGTTGAATCTAGCAGTGAACTCAACTTACAACCAAATTACTATTTCGTTCTTAGTGACTTTACTTTTCAAAAAGAATAGACCATACTATGCCGCGTAGGCTACTCACATGCATTTAACCACACTATGACGCCATACATTCAAATCGATATGACAACACTCTACATCCTCAGCTTTTCAGACCGAAAAGACAAGATTGGATTCCTGGCGTGACAGAACAAACCTGACATGCCAGGGATCCTGGCGTGATAGTACAAATCTCCAGAAAGCCTCTCTCTCACTCTCTCTGGCCCCTAGGTCCCCTATGCATTTGATGTATCTACCATCATTTATGTTGAGAGTTGAATTTAGCAGTGAACTTAACTTACAACCAAATTACTATTTTGTTCTTAATGACTTTACTTTTCAAAAAGAATAGACCATACTATACCGCGCAGGCTACTCACATGCATTTAACCACACTATGACGCCATACATTCAAATCGATATGAAAACACTCTACATCCTCAACTTTTCAGACCGAAAAGACAAGACTATGTAGCACATACTTTTCAGAGAGACATGACCACACTCTGTTACATCAGCTTTTCAGATCGACATGACCCGACAAGGCAGCATTGCGCAGTGACGTGACCCAACGAGTCCGCTTCCCGCAGAGACGTGACGTAGCGCTGCCACACTACTTCAAAAAGGCTAATACTGGACGCCTCATCACAGACAGTTGACCAAAACTGTCTGTATTAAATACAATCACAGACGGTTTTGGTTTAGCGATCGCTCGGTTATCGGGCCGCGCTTAAAACAATCAAAAAAGTAATATCACAGACGGTTTGTGTTGAAAACCGTCTGTGAAGTATCATAGACGGTTCTTGTTCAGAACCGCCTGTGACTTCCCGTCCTCATCACAGACGGTTTGTATTAAAAACTGTCTGTGATAAGTATTTCTGATTTTACCATAGCTTGAAATCACTAACTCTCTAATTTTACCATGGTTTGAAATCACTAATACTCTAATTTTACCACGGCTTGAAATCACTAACTCTTTGATTTTACCTTGACTTGAAATCGCAATCCTCTGCGCGCCCCTATCGTGGCAACCAATCCTCTACCGTGGTAGGGTTTGGCAGGGTGACGGCTTGCCGCGGTAGGGCTTGGCAAGGGCGCAGTAGAGGATGGGGTGCCACAGCAGGGGCGCAGCATAGAATTGGCTGCCCAAACCCTATCGTGGCACCCAATCCTCTGCCGCGGTAGGGTTTGGCAAGGCAACGGCTTGCCGTGGCAGGGCTTGCCAGGGGCACGACATAGGATTGTCTGCCCAAACCCTACCGCAGCACCCAATCCTATGCCGCGGTAGGGTTTGGCAGGGTGACGGCTTGTCGCGATAGGGTTTGGTAAAATCATAGAGTAAGAAAAATTCCAAGTCACAGACAGTTTTTGATAGAAATCGTCTGTGATAAGATACATATCACAGACGAAATTTTGAACGCGTACGCGGGAGGTAAAATATTTTGTTGCTGTCCTTATATATTATAGCCACCCTAACCTTGTCTTCCATCAATCTCTCCCTCTCCCCTCCCCACACCGAGCTCCGACGACTACCCTCGATTCTCAGTCGCGGTTCGGCAAAGAGACATAGCCGACAATGACGAGGAGGAGGGATGCAGAGGAGCTCCTTGTCTGCCGCAGGAGGTAGACTGCCGAAAGGTACGTGTACATCCCTAAAACATACACAATTTGTTGGCTGCTTGTTGTAAAGAAAATTATCTTAATTTTGTGTTACCTAAGGTCGGAGCGACACCGAAGGTTTTCAGTCGTCTCTCCTTGCCAACGAGCTTGAGTCGAACTCGATGACATGCAAGAACATCTTGTGATATGTTGGTGAGGTACAGAGAGGAGCTCACAAGACTAATCCAAGAAGCTGATGAGTTCTTCAGGAGCTTAGAGGTATAGATGGTTTCTAGCTAGTTTAACTTTGTAACTTTATTCTTTTTTCCTATTCGGAGGGGACGTTGTGAAACCTTTTGGTTTCCCTTTTCTATAATATGTTTGCCATCAAAATTTTAATTGGATTTTAGTTGTCTTGCTAAAGATTGTATATGAAAACTATTGTCAAGCAATTGATTGGTTTGGCTCAAAATCCGATTCTAGAACGTCAATTAAAAAAAACTCTAGAATATCAATTAAAAAAGAACGGAGATAGTAATAAACTGAACAACTCGTAGGGAGGTAAGTGACAACTGTAATTTTTTTTTATTTTCAATTTCTTCTGTTCGCACGGACGTGGTTGCTTCACTTGGCTTAATGAGGTTCCAATGTTTTTTGCAGCAGTGTATTGAACAGATTGTAATCCTGCTTAATCAATGGAGTGTTTGCTCTTGGTTTAAAAAGGAAAACCAGCAAACCGATGTCCGCAGAGCAGGGCCTAAGGGTATGTATAATAATACAGACAACTTCTATCTATAACAATTTTTTATATTATTTGTAGACAATACTATAGACAGCTTATACAATAAGTTATCTTTTTACTTGTCTTTATAGATGACACAATATTTTAATACTTTTATAGACCTAAGACATTTCTTTTTTGTTCTGATTATACAGTTGGCTATAAAACTATAGACAACATATTTCTCTTTCTTTAATCCTTTTATTCACGTTAGTTTAAATTCTATAGTGAACTCATTTTACGTGGCCTTAAGTAAATTACGGGAACATGTGACCCACACGGACGCGACTCCCGATGCATCCGACGCGTGCACACGCAGGGCCGGTGTATCCGCCTCAGATCTAGAACATGCCATGTGCCAAAGTAACGTGTACCCTACTTTGCATCAAGAGGCGGTTCAGTTCCTCGCCACTCCGATTCAATTCACTCACTGCGCCTGGTAGCACTCGCATGTCTTTAACACTTCACACATGGTTTCCAAGCTCTACACATCGCACAAGGTAGTTTTAGGTTTTGTATCCAGTCACAAATTTAGTTATTCATTTCTCTTCAGCGCAACCTGACTAAGTTGAAGGGAACTTGGCCCCCGCACTAGACAGTCACCCTACAAGTCAACAGCAACTTGCCGAAGTTTCAAGACAGCACTGATGTCTCGATAAGGGGATTGGGATCCTCCGCATCAAGTATTCAACCAAGTATTCAACGTAGATGATCTATAGTATATAGATATTAGGAGTTACACCGTCTGACCAAAATCGAAGGACAAGATTAATATCTACAGTATTGATAAAGTGTTTTTCACCCATGAAACACTGTTTATATAGTGGGTCTCTGCAGTCATGCGAGGATCTGAATCCCAATAATCAACAATGGCCTCAAGAAAAAGAAAAAAACATTCTACAATTTCTCAACATCAGATAGATTGTCAAGGTGAAAAGTGAGTTTAAGTGAACTGAGAGCATCTACAATGGTCCATGTCATTTGTTACTAAGGGGTGGACACATCAGTATTTAGGTGATGTGAAGGAGAAATGATGATGAGAGAAAGTGAGCTTGTTTCTAGATGAAGAAACAAGTAAATTGTTGATACCAAGACACAAGAAACAACAGAATAGCTATTGGAGACTTGCTTGCTACCTAAAAACGCATTTTGTTGATATTAAGAATCATCATGTACACTTGTAGCAATTAAAGTTAGATACAAGCTTAAGAAACAATCTATTGGAATAAGCTAAGAAACAAACTATTATAGATCATCTGACTAGTCCTTTTTTAGATGAGTGAACTGACTAATCTGACTAAACACAAGTCACCTCTATTCACATAATTCAATTCTAGACTAAATAAAATCCAGTCATCCACGAACGAGCCCTAGGCTCCAATCAGTGTACATCAATGTGGAAAACGACATCTCATTTCAGATCACAATGTGTAATATCTCTTTATCATTAGAAGGTTCAATTGAATCAGGGAGGGAATTAAGTGAAACAAAAAGAGGAAATTCAGAAAATTGGGGGAAACTTGGACTTTGGGCCTTCGGCTGACAACTTTTGGCCCCGAGGGGGGCATCGATCGTAAGAGGAACTAGGGGGCGGCAGCCCTAACCCTAGCCACCACCCCCCACACCCTGCCGCCCAGCCCCTACGCCTCTACCCCTCCTTACTGCTCGCCCTTGGCGCTGTCCTGCCCTCCCCTAGCCGCACCTCCTCCCTGCCGCCCCTACCTCCTGGAGTCGGCGCCCTGCTGCCTTACTATCGCCATAGCTACAGGACAGGAGAGAAGGCCAGCAAGAGGAATAAAAGAAGGGAGGAAGAGAAGGATTTCGCGGGATTTCGTGATCGTCTTTGTGTTCTTCAAGGGTAACGACCTCAAAACCTTTAGATGACCTTAGTTTAGTCGTTGTTCAATTTGTAGGACGTTTGGTAATGGGAAGAGTAGATTTCGGCATGCCTTAGTTCGTTGAGTTGCGACTCAGAATCTTACGGGGCAATTAGAGGTATTTGGACTCGGATTCAGAGTTTAATCCAATTAGAAATGTTGTAGAGAATTTCGTTAGATTTCTAGAAAGGTCTAGAAAACTAGATTTGGAGTTGTGAGCGAAAAGCTACGGCCTCGAGGAGATTACTGTCCAGAAAACGAACGTCGTTGGCAGTTGTCGTGAAGATGGGTTGTTTACACATAGTAAATAAAATAATTTAATTTTGGTGATACCTTGAATAAGCTAGGGAATTTTGAGTAGATTTCATAACTGGTATCGTTCACTACTTGTCAAGTATTAGAAATAAAGATACGAAATTGTGAAGTAGTGTGTCCTAATAGATTCTGGGACAGTCTTCGGAAAAGGAAACGGAGAAGTAAACAGTGGATTCAGTAATTCGTCATAACTAGAAGGTTGTAGGCAATTTCATGAGGATTCCAGAAAGTATTAGTTTTCTAGATTTGGGGGTTCAGATGAGGGATATAGAGCCTTTTTACTACTGGGACAGCGGGTAGTGCATCCAGTAGAATCGGGTTAATTATGTCGTTTTGGCGTAGACATGTGAGGGCGATTAGTGTAATTTTTTGGTACTGCGATGATGTGATTTTAAGAATATTTTTGAATTGTTTGTTCAGGAAGTGTGGCCTCTAATATCTTGTCGCCGTCTCGCTATCCGGCTCCGAGGGGATAAAGAGGCAAGTGCATGGTAAAACAGTGGTCAATGGTTTGATCGTTGTATTCCTTATTATTCATTGACATTATGTTGTTTATGCTTTTACTTTGTTTAATTACAAGTATTGTGAATGGTTATGATATCAATCGTATTGATAAAGTCATGAATGTTGAATAATGGAATAAATGATGAACTTATATTGAATTGTGCATTCATGTGCATCATTGCATGAAAGAGAGGTAATCATAGTGATCACATATCTACCTCGTTATGAGGTAGAGACTCCACAGGAGTGGAGAGGTCCCCGATCCTTTGAGGATGAGCTTGATAAAAAAGTGAACACTGTCACGGGTGTAAGCTCATGCTACACCGGTATAAGCGATGAAATGGGCATACAAACATTTAGAGTAGAGGTACTTTGCATTACATGAAAAGTGACTTTGATATTTGAGTGTGAATATAAAGATGACTAAATAGTTGGTGATGATGTTGATATTGATTATGGTTGATACATCATTATTCCATGTTATATTATTGTGCTTACTAAGTCGTGGACTCACTCTTGCTCTACTGATGTTTTAGGTGGCCGTTGACGACAGTTAACTTGAGAAGGGATAGCACTTGGAACAACTACAAACCCCGCCAATACTTGATTCATTTGTCATGAGAAAACTTAATTATAGTGTGATTGTTTATTCTTTTGGTCATGATACGCTTTGAATAACTCTAGATGAGTTGTTGGACTTTGTTTATTCATTCAATAGACTTTATTCGATTGGTTTTTCTTAATTTTTGGACTATTATTCTGCCATGCTTTTTAGCTATTAAATATCTATGCTTGTATCATTAATCATGTTTTATTATGACCTATAGACATGTTTTATCATTGAGATACTTTCTATAATTTATTATTAATTGTTGTTAAAATTATTAGTTCGTGTAGTTTAGTTTCATTTCGGGCTTTGTATTAGACCAGGTGTTAAGGAATGCTTTTTATAAGGCTGAAATGTCAATCCTATCCGGAAGGTAACGGAGCGGATAGCAGTGCCTGTGCAGCCCTGGTCACTGCACCGTCCATACGGACAGATCAAAATTTTTATCAGGTCCCCGTGTACCCACAAGATCCGTCTCGTTTTGCACGTGAACACTCTCGGATGCTCTCAAGAGTTAATACTCTGTCTTAATACCAAGGTCCCATTTGGACCGCGGGAGTATTTCATAGAAAAAGAAGTATCCACTCTAATTATCACACAGAAATTCGGTAAGAGCCTTCTAGCTGAGCTCTCCTGGATAACCAAAACGACACGCAGGATGCAAACCGTAATCTACAACAGAAAAAAAAAACAGTTCAGCTATCAGTAACGTTACTCAATAACAGAGGATGTCGTATGCTTCTGTCACCATCCTTCTAATCTTGTAGGATGGTCAGGCAGGTACACTCAGATGCAGCTAGTTTCAGTTATACGTCTCTACGGAATTGGTTGCTATGCATAAGAGCAGCGAAGAATCGACGAAAACGTCACAAGCAAATTCTCACACGATATTTCATGTGGAAAAATAGAGATTAGCTGAGATGCAGATAGCTATCATCCTGTCTCTTCTAGAAATGGTTTTCGCTAAAGCTGTGTGCTGCAAGGTGGATAGTGACATTATACCGGCCGCTAGAGGGTAACAGGCAAGATAAATGATTCATAAATAATGAAATAAGGATTGTGCCAGAGAGTAATCTTGATTCATAAATAATGAAATAAGGATTGTGCCAGAGAGTAAGAGACAAGATTTGTGAATCATGAACTAAGGGATTGGATGGATGATGAGGTTTAAGAGGCAATAACATATTACCATGTGCTTAAAAATAATGTTTTTGAGTGGCGGGATACTGGGATGCGGTTGTGGAACTGACCATAACTTTTTAAAGTTGCTGCCTGGGACATGATGCAGGGGACTGATGAGTCGTAAAGCTGAAGAGCACATGCTTCATCCTTTCATGGCTGGGACTTATTTACCCATAAAAAACAAGAAAAGTCACTGTGATGATGCATATCACTATAAGAAGGCATTCTCCACCACTCCACAGACGCGAACACTAGAGAGAGAGAAGAAGAAGAAGAAGAAGAAGAAGAAGAAGAAGAAGAAGAAGAAGAAGAAGAAGAAGAATGCATGGAGCCCAATCACACAAACAAGGTATGCTCTGGTACCCAGTTCCAGATGATTTCAAGCTAAATGTTTGGATAGAACAAATCAACAGAATGCGGAACACCCAAATTACTGAAGCATACATGAACTTCCTATCTTAAACGTACCTCAAGAAAATCTGCTAAAAGGTATTCATCTAGAGAATTTCCTTGTGATGTGCTGCCTACATTACCATCTTCAAACTTGGTCCGAAATATTCATGTCAGTGAATAAAATTTTCCTGTCATAATATGTCATGTTCAGTTCATAACCACGAAACAGAGTGACTTATCTTTTACTCATGGAATGTCAAAGATGTAGAAACGTAAAACTGAAATTAAAATACTCTAATTGAAGAATTTGATTGTCATGTGGGTAAGTTATCTAACACTGAAATCAAAAGCAAGCCCGGTTCTCAAAAGCAACTTGTTGATCAAAAGCAAGCCTAATTCTCAAAAGCAACTTTGTTGATAGACATCAAATTAGGACATGTTCACAATTTCACCCGAGTCACTCAGACTTGTGGGTCAACAACTTCGTATTGGAGCAAGTTTGATGACACTATTACCTGTAATTTCTGTTGACAGAAACTATTACTTGTAATTTGGAAACATGTTATTTGTTTAGTGAAAAAATCGTCGATCTACCGAGCTCTGCCAGAAATTGGCTAAAACCATCTGATTTCTGGTTGTTCATGCCAGTATATGTTGGAAGACTATACTAGCCATTAGTGTTAGTCAGTCCAATACCAACATGCAAAACCTTGCAAATAACAACTTATCCTCACCTCAGTTCTATCTTGTCCCCTGCTCCAAAGGCAAAGACAAAGCTCTGCATGATGCATTCGAAGTTTATCTGCTGCAAGCTCTACATTTCTGAAAGCCGCAATGCCATGGCTGTTGATGCAATCGATCGTGCAAGCAGGAGAGACCCGCAGGTTGTTGTGCTCAGCAAGTTCGAAGATTGCCACTACAACCGTGTCCGTTACACACTTGTTTCCTATATCATCAACGACAGATCAACTGGTGAAATGATATATAGCCCAATCAGGCAGGCATTGTTGGCAATGATTGAGGCTGCATTTTCAAACATAAACCTCGAATTGCACTCTGGAGCGCATCCAAGGATTGGTGTCATCGACGACATATCTTTCCACCCATTGGGTCAAGCCACAATGGAGGAGGCTTCTCAGCTGGCTAAGCTCGTGGCCTCTGACATCGGCAATGGCTTACAAGGTATGTTAGATGTGTTAAGCGTCTATAAATATCAGTCATACAATTCTTTTGATCCTCCTCTCCCATCTTTTGTGCAGTCCCGGTGTTCCTTTATGCAGCAGCCCACTCCACAGGCAAGTCTGTTGGTGCAATACGGCGTGAGCTCGGCTACTACAGGCCAAATTGTATGGGCAACCAGTGGGCAGGTTCGGTACTCCCAGATGTTCTGCCAATTAAGCCTAATGAGGGTCCGACTCATGTTTGTGCTGAGAGAGGTGCCACAACAGTTGGCGCTACACCTTTGCTTGAGAACTATAATGTGCCAGTACTGTCTAAGGATGTCCCAACCGTGAGGAGGATTACCCGAAGGGTAAGTGGACGGGGTGGAGGGCTCCCAACAGTCCAAGCACTTGCTCTCTTTCATGGTGACGACTGCACAGAGATCGCATGCTTGTTAGATCCCGATCATGTCGGTGCCGATCAGGTTCAGACCGTGGTGGAGCAGATTGCAGCGGAGCAAGGACTTGAAGTTGAGAAGGGGTACTTCACCGACATAACCAAGGACATGATGCTCGATAAGTACTTGAAGATTGTTTCTGCAGCTGATTGACACGTGTTGTAATGCTCTGCAGCTGATTGATGTGCGTGCAGTAGCGTTTTAAGCTGCCGATTGACACTTTTGTTATCATGCCTATTTGTAATTGCACGCATGCTGCTGTTTAATCGTGGCGCCAGCCTGCATCCAGAACAATTCTGTCTGACGTTGTGTAAATAAAAAATTCTGGCAAAATTTAACAATTGTAGCACATAAAAAATGGATACCTCTGGTGTGGAGCAGCAAGAGAGTAACGACATCGGCAGCTATTAATATGGCAATGTATTGAGTACAAGCAACAAAAGTTCCTACCATCCAAAAGTTAGTTTTCATAGTTAGATCAAAAGAACTTCTTACAAAGCTTAGCAAACAATTTATTTTCATGTCCTAGTTACATGCAAAGCAAATAGGCAGAATGTCATATCATACACAGATATACAGTTCCTGGGCTCAAAGCAGATGAAGTTTACTCATGAAAAATGAAAGCTAGATAGAAGTAAGCGTGCTAGCGTAGTGACGATAATCTGCCATATTACCGCTCCCTCGGTTACTAAATAGATGCCTTCCTAGACATGATAAGTCTCCAATGTATATATTTTATTATTCATTTTTATAGTAATATATTAGTGAAAAATATAATAGTATGCAGGTGCTTTTGATGATAATTGATAAATCTATTAATGTTATTGTTGTGGACTCCTTTGTTGGAAGTGTTAGATATGTATATAGTGTAGGGTGTTATTTGCTATTGTCCAACCTTGTACATATTATATATTGGTCTTTGGCCCATTGGAATAGATGAGATGTATTATTCTATTATTCTAACATAGTATCAGAGCCATAGAAACCCTACATCCTTGACCAACAGCCGCTGCTATTGTCCCCGCGCCAAGCCTCTTACTACTCTTCTCTCCCTCGGAGCCGGTCTAAGCCACCCGAGCGCCGCCTCCATCCGAGCAGCTGAGACCGTGCGGTGCCTCTACTAGAGCGCCGCCTCCACGCCGGCCTCCGGCGTCGGATCCACGCCGGCGTCTGCTTCGGCCTCCAGTGCCGCCTCCATGCCGGCCTCCACGTCGGTCTCCAGCGTCGGATCCGGTCGTGCGGAGCCTCCAGCACCGGACCCACACCGGCCTTCTCCTCCGCCGGCGTTAGCTCCATCTTCTCTGTCGACTCACACGCCCGAGCTTCACGCGCTGGTTCCCTCTCCACGCCGAACTGAAGCACAGATCTTCTCTCTGTTTTATTTTGGTTTTTGGAGCCGATGGCTCTGGCTCCAGTTCCTCCTCACCGGCTCCACCGATCTACTTGGAGCCAGCGACTTTTAGCTCCGGCTTCTCCTTGCTTCGGCTTCTTTGGTAAAAAAAAATAGCGGCTGATGGCTTCTACTGGAGGCTCCTTCTCCATCCCGCTTCCCCCAGTTTGGTTCGATGGAACGAACTTCCAGAAGTGGGCTGTTCACTTGAGGATCCACCTCAACAGCCAGCGTCTCTGGGGTCATCTCACCGGCGAGTAGCCCTGTCCACCTCGCCCTACACCTCCAGCTCCGCCGCCTTCTTCTTTGGTGCGGATCGTGGCTCAGAGGCCGCCAATGTCTGACCGAGGAGGCCCTAGAGTTCTACCACTGGTCAGACGCCACGAAGCGCCGGCAGAGGCCAAAGCTCGTGCTACCGCCATCCTAGTAAGTAGCATGCCCATGACCATCTCCATGGATGTGGTGGAGCTGCCGACAACACAGCTTATGTGGGAATGCCTCCGAGCTCACTACCAGCCGACGAGTGATGCTATGTATCTCTCAGTCGTGCACCAGGCGCATTCTCTTCAGCAGCTCGATGCCACCACAGACGATTTCTACTAGAAGTTGTCTGAGGTGTGGCGTCAGCTTGACTCTCTGGGACCGTATGTCTGCCGGACCTGTCCCTGCTGTGTGCGGCTCCGTGCTCACTAGGAGACTCACCGTCTCTACAACTTCCTGACGCGTCTCCGGCCTGAGTTCAAGACTGTGCGTGCTCAGCTCCTAACTCGCCACCTGCCCTCGAGCTTGGTGGAGGCCCTCATGGGTGTGCGTGCTGAGGAGACTCGTCACCGTGGTGTGGCTCAGATACAGTCTGTCTTGTCTGCTTCAGCACCTGCTCCTTCGCCGGTTTCTTTAGCACCGACCGTGATCCCTCCCCTAGCTCCTTCGGTGGTTGCTACTTCTACTGCGGGTCTCCACTGTACCTACTGTCAGCGTGACGACCACATGTATCAAGATTGCTACAAGCGGAGGAGAGACCAGAGTCGTCGGGGTGGACGTCCCCCGAAGGGCTCTGGAGGTTTCTCTCACTCAAGAGCTGGCACCTCTCGCCAGGGCTCCTCTGGTGATGCGACATAGTAGCTCCTCTCACTGCTTCAGCGTCTCGATGTTGGCTCGTCCTCAGACTCCTCGGGTTCTGCTCGTTTGGCTTCTTAGTACTCTTCATCGCCTCTGCCTCCTCCCTTGTCAGGTATCTTGTCTCTGTGGATCTTGGACTCTAGTGCTTCTTTTCACATAACACCAGATTCTACCCATCTTACTTCTGTGTGTCCCATAGATTTTCCTTCCACTGTTCAGACTATAGATGGTACCTCTCTTCCTGTTACAGGCCAAGGCATCCTTTCCACTTCTTCTTTCATGTTCCTACAGTCTCTCATGTTCCTCAGCTTACTATGCAGCTTATGTCGGCTGGTCAGATCACTGATCACAACTGTCTTGTTGTTCTTGAGTCTAACTGTTGTTGTGTTTAGGACCGCTGCACGGGGACTCTGCTTGGTACTAGCCCTCAGCGCTGTGATTCGTAGTGTCTCTGGGAGGTTGACTGACTTCATCTTCCTTTCGCTATCTCCACTAGCCAGTCGACCACTACCACTACCTCCTTCGCTTAGTGGCACCATCGTCTCGGTCATCTCTGTGGCTCGTGTCTATCGTCTTTAGTCGGTCGTGGTGTTCTTGGGTCTGTTTCTAGGGACACCTCTTTACATTGTATGGGTTGCAAGCTTGGCAAGCAGCCGTAGCTCCCCTATCCCTCTAGTGCTTCTATTTCTACTTGTCCTTTTGATCTTGTTCACTCTGATGTTTAGGGTCCGGCTCCCTTCGTTTCAAAAGGGGGTCATCGCTATTATGTGATTTTTATTGATGATTATTCTCATCATACTTGGATCTACTTCATGTCCTCTCACAGTCAGGTTCTCTATATTTACCAGATGTTCGCCACCATGGTTCACACTCAGTTTGATTCGATCATTCGTGTGTTTTGTGCTAACTCTGCTGGTGAGTATCCATCTGCTGCTTTGCGTCGCTTTCTCGCTGAGCAGGGCACTCTTCCCCAATACTCTTGCCCTGGTGCTCATGCTCAGAATGGTGTCTCTAAGCGTAAGCATCATCACTTGCTTGAAACCGCTCGCGCTCTCATGCTTGCCTCTTTTGTTCCCCTCACTGGCCGAGGTCGCTTTTTCGCCGCTTTTCTCATCAACTCAGTAGCCTTCCACCGCTCTTCGTGGTTCTACTCCTATCGAGCGCCTCTTTGGTCGAGCTCCGAGTACCACCACCGCAGCTTTTACCAGGTCTGCTTTGGCCCTTTTTCCACCTCGTGAGCGCACCAAACTGACTACTCAGTTCGTTGAGTGTGTTTTTCTTGGCTACAGTCTTAAGTATAAGGGTAATCGTTGCTATGACCTTGTTGCTCGTAGGGTGAGGATTTCTCGGGATCTCACTTTTGACGAGTCCCGATCGTACTACCCTTGTTCCCCTACTGTCAACCCAGACTCTCTTACTGAGTCGATCTCCTTTTTTATTTTTCCCGACTCTCAGCTTTCCACTACTGTTTTGCCTCATCCTCCATCTACTCTGTCTCCCTCTACTCCGCTCCACCTGTTTCGCCTCCATCAGATTTTCCTCTACGCTCTTTTGTTGAGGCTTCCCCCTTTTCCCTTGCACTACTCTCACCGTCCTCAGCCTACTACTTCCCCTCTTGAGCCTCTGTCTCTGCTGGGTACTGTTCCTAGTCCTTCCTCTCTATCCATGCTGGGTCCAGCTCCGCCTTCTCCCAGATACGATCTTCATGATCGTCACACTATCAGACAACTTGAGCTCTACGGCTTCGCAGTCGCTGGTCTTCTAAGCCTACGACCTACCGTGAGGCTGCTGCTCACCCTGAGTGGTAGCTGGCGATGTATGAGGAGATTGCTGCTTTGGAGCATACTAGCACTTGGGATCTTGTGCCCCTTCCTGCGCGTGTTACTCCTATCACGTGTAAGTGGGTGTACAAGATCAAGACTCGCTCGGATGGTTCCCTTGAGCGCTACAAGGCTCATCTTGTGGTGCGTGGTTTTTAGCAAGAGCATGGACGTGACTACGATGAGTCTTTCGCCCCCGTCGCTCACATGACCACTGTTCGCACTCTCCTTTCTATGGCCTCTGTTCGACAGTGGTCCATCTCTCAGTTGGATGTTAAGAATGCCTTTCTCAATGGCGAGCTGTGTGAGGAGGTTTACATGCAGCTGCCCCCTAGTTATTCTGTCCCTGATGATATAGTTTATCGCCTTCGTCGTTCTCTCTATGGGCTCAAACAAGCCCCTCGTGTTTAGTGTGACTACTTCTCCTCTGTTGTCACTGCTGCCGGTTTCTCCGCCAGTGATCACGACCCTGCTCTCTTTGTTCACACCTCTCCTCAAGGTCGGACACTCCTTCTATATGTAGATGACATGATCATTACTGGAGATGACTCTCAGCACATTGCCTTTATGAAGGAGCGTCTCAGTGAGTAGTTTTTGATGTTTGATTTAGGTCCTCTTTGTTACTTCCTTGGGATTGAGATCACTTCTGCGCCTAAGGGCTACTATCTCTCCCAGGAGAAGTACATTCAGGATATCCTTACTCGCGTTTGTCTCATTGATCAGCGCGTGGTGGATACTCCTATGGAGCTTGGTGTTCACCTTCTCCCTACTGATGGTGACCCTCTTGAGGATCCCACTCGCTACTGCCATATTGTCGGAGACTTGTCTACCTTGGGATTACTCGACCTGACATTTCTCACCCAGTTCACATCCTGAGTCAGTTTGTCTTTGCACCCACTCAGCTCCACTACAGTCACCTTCTTCGTGTTCTTCGATATCTTCGTGGAACCATCACTCGGTGTATTTTCTTTCCTCGCTCTAGTTCTTTACAGCTTTAGGTGTACTCTGATGCAACCTGGGCTAGTGATCATTCTGATCGTCAGTCTCTTTCTGCCTATTGTGTTTTCCTTGGTTCCTCCTTGATTACCTAGAAGATTAAGAAGTGATCAGCTTCTGCTCGAAAGTGCTAAGGTCGAAATGAGAGCTATGGTAATCGCTGATACCGAGATCACCGGCTTTGTAGCTTTCTGCGATTTCGGTGTTTCGCTTTCGATCGACTCCACTCTTATTAGATAGTACTAGTGCGATCAGCATTGCTCGAGATCCCGTGAAGCATAAGCTTACCAAACACATTGAAGTGGATGCTTCGTACATGCGATCGCAGGTGCAAGACCAAGTTATTACTCTTCAGTATGTGCCTTCAGAGTTTCAGTTGACAGATTTCTTCACCAAGGCACAGACTCGAGCTCAGCATAGTTTCTACCTCTCCAAACTCAGTGCTGTTGATCCACCATAAGTTTGAGGGGGGTTATATATATATATATATATATATATATAGTGTAGGGTGTTATTTGCTATTGTCCAACCTTGTATATGTTATATATTGGCCTTTAGCCCATTGGAATAGATGAGATGCATTATTCTAACAGGATGAACATACCAGTGCCGCAATAGAGCTTCTAGGATGATGAGAGCAGGAGTCCAGGTGGGACAGTAGCTTCAGCAGCATTGCAAGACTTCGGAAGAGATAGAATTTGGAAAGAGTTTTAGATAATCAATTTGGTTTGCATACCGATATATTGTGTTTTGGTAGTTTCGGTTTAGGTAAGAACTCCTTTAGAGTTCAATTCAGTTTTCAGTGTATGCCTAAAGTCTCTATAAAAGAGACTCAGCTGTTTGAAGAATAGGCAAGCAATAACACGCTGGCTAGGGACGAGCCCTGCCGAGCGAATGAGGGCGAACGTGACTTACCTCGCTATCCTCTCCGTTCCAATCCAACATCTCGTGATCATCTTCTTCCCCCTCTCGACACCACCCGCAAGTCGCACCATATCAATTATTTTCATGTGGTCAACAACAGTGATGGAGCCAAGCTTTGAAACCCGCGGGGTCAAATATCTTTACTATAAAAGAAAGACTTGGTGGTGGTGGTGGTAAGTCTGTCATCCACCTCCCATCTCTTAAGAGTTGGTGGGATTTTTTGTAGATAAATATGTATATAAGTTACTTAAAGGGTCTTCTATCGATAATTAGATTCTCTGTATGTGATTTGTTGATTGGATGCAAATTATATATAAAACTTTCATTTGTAGGGATAAGTACCTTATGCATATTAGTTTTCTAAGTTTATAACTTATATTATGTTTATTTAGAATCCGTTGCAACACACAGGCACGCATAGGCACTCGGCTGGTATAGTTACAAATATCTGTGAGGTTTGTTCTCCTAGAATTTCAACACTGTTAAGGAATTTTGTTTCCTAATTTCTACTAGGCTTTGGTTTTTTTTTTTGAAAAATATTATGGGGTATATGGTCCCTACATCTTTCTGTCTCCATCCTGCACTGCTTATCTAAGTACTTTTGTGTATATTAGTAGCCATAACTTAAAAAGTTTGTCTATACACGTTCTGAAATATACATCAATATGGAGAATCAGTTTAGCAGAGAGTATTGTATGATGTATTATTAGAATATCATCACCAGACCTCTTCTGAATTTAAGAGCCATAAATGTGGTTGGCAGCCTTGAACCCTTGACATCATGTCATCCTCCTGCAAGTAACTATATAGTCAGAAAGAAATTGTAAGTAAAAAGATACAAATGTTTTACCTCCTCGAATCAAGTTTTATTGTCCAGGTTAACACAAAAATATGCACAAGTCCTCCATAGAAAAAGGATCAGATCTGTTCTAAAAGTACACTGATCGAATCCAGGTAGCAAATTTAATCAAAATAACTTCAATAGAAACTTTTAAGTGCTATTTTTATGAAGCCAAAGCCAAGCATTAATCATTGTTAATGAATAATGCACAACTTCTTGAGTTTTAACTGGCTAGGCAGCCAAAATTTAAAAATCATATAAAGTGCATGAAAGACAACCTAAAAGAAAAACAAAATAAACGCAGGCTCAATTTACGTTCTGAAGAACCACTTTCTTTTCTTGGCAATGATGAAGACGGCCCATGCCACTTCTTACACAGTGTAAGGAAATGAAGAGTAACTGAATTTGCATTATACATAGAGGAGATGTGATGTACACTAGTACACCGGGGAGAGAAGAGACCGGCGGCGACGATTTGAACGAAAAACGACTCTGAGGAGAGGACGTCGAGAAACTAGAATAGGGAGAGGAACTTGAGACATGAGACTTCTTAATTCATCTCAATGGGCTGCCTTCTTTTTATAGGGATAACCGGATAAGCCGTAACAACTTCAACTAAAAGAATGCAATCTAATCTTATCCCTAATCAAATATCTTAAGAGCTAAGCAATGCAACTAATTGGAGATATGATATTTATCTCCTAACAACCAAATATGAAGATAACAGATCGTGCTACAGTGCCACACGGTGCTGTATGTGACAGTAACAACACCGTGACAGTAACAGCACCGCTGCAACCTGCAAATTATTAGAATAGGAATCTTCTTTTGTATTTTCTTATCTGTATATAGCTATCCTCTCGAATCCGGGAACGAAGAGGCAAGATGGATCTTCGTGTCGGGAATAAAGCAAGAGTTGCTGCATTAGCTGTCAGAACTTCGTCATTACTTTTGCCCTCAGGATTTATTATGGAATTAAATAATTGTTATTACGTTCTAGCCATGAGTAAAAACATTATCTCTGCACCATGTTTGATGGCAGAGAGTTATAAATTCATTATAGAGAACAATGATTATTCTATATTTTTGAATAAGATGTTTTATGGCTATGCTCCTATTTCGAATGGGTTGTTTATTTTAAATCTTGATGTTGCACCCATCTATAACATTAATGCAAAGAGACTTCGGCCTAATGATATGAATTCCACTTTCATTTGGCATTGTCGTTTAGGTCACATAAGTGAGAAATGCATGAAGAAGCTCCATGATGATGGAATTCTAAACTCATTTGATTTGGAATCATTTGAAACGTGTGAATCTTGTCTACTCAGAAAGATGACTAGGACACCTTTCACTGGTCGGAATGAAAGGGCGTCCGACTTGCTGACACTCATACATACTGATGTATGTGGACCAATGATCACGACTGCTAGAGGTTATTTTCAGTACTTTATTACTTTTATTGATGACTTTAGTAGATATGGATATATCTATTTAATGAGTCATAAGTCGGAATCCTTTTAAAAGTTCAAAGAGTTCCAGAGTGAAGTACAGAATCAACTTGGCAAGACCATCAAATTTTTACGATCTGATTGTAGAGGTGAATTTTTGAGCCATGAATTTGGTGATCATTTGAAGCAATGTAGAATTGTTCCACAGCTTATACCACCGGACACTCTACAATGGAATGGGGTGTCCGAGCGGCGTAATCGGACCTTGTTAGACATGGTTCAGTCGATGATAAGGCAATCGAATCTACCATTGTCTTTTTAAGGTTACGCTCTAGAAACTGCCGCTTTCACTTTAAATAAGGTATCATCTAAATTAGTAGATAAGACATCATATGAGATATGACTGGGAAGAGTCCTAGCTTGTCTTTTCTAAAGATTCGGGAATGTGATGTCTATGTTAAACGTTTGACATCTGATAAACTCACACCCAAGCCAGATAAATGCTTCTTTATAGGATATTCTAGGGAAACCAAAGGATATTACTTCGACAACAGAGAAGATAGCAAAGTTTTTGTTGCCCAAAATAGTATCTTTTTCGATAAAGAGTTTCTTTCCAAAGGAGTCAGTGGGAGAAAGGTGCAACTCGAAGAAATTCGGGAAACATCTGAAAGTGTTTCAACTCCTACTGAACCTCTACAGGATGAACAAAACATTGTTGAACCTGTAGATGAGACATCAGCCCCACATAGATCTAAAAGGCCACATCAATTGCCTATAAGGTATGGGCATGACATATTATTATTGAATAATGATGAGTCTAAGACTTATAAGGAAGCGATGATGGAATCAGACTATGAGAAATGGATTGGAGTCATGAAA
This sequence comes from Phyllostachys edulis, assembly GCA_036346405.1. Classification (NCBI taxonomy): domain Eukaryota; kingdom Viridiplantae; phylum Streptophyta; class Magnoliopsida; order Poales; family Poaceae; genus Phyllostachys; species Phyllostachys edulis. The sequence continues at coordinate 44,213,433 of CM070550.1, read as the reverse complement.
TCTGAGATAGACTCTATGAGAGATAATCAGGGTTGGAACCTAGCCGATCCATTTGATGGTGTTTAAACCATTGAGTGCAAATGGATCTATAAGAAAAAGATTGATATGGATGGAAATGTTCACATTCATAAAGCTCGACTTGTCGCAAAAGGGTTTCGACAAGTTCAAGGGGTTGACTACGACGAGACTTTCTTACCGGTAGCGATGCTTAAATCTATACGGATCATTCTAGCTATTGCTGCATATTTCGACTATGAGATATGGCAAATGGATGTCAAAATGGTTTTCCTTAATGGAAACCTAAATGAAGATGTGTACATGACACAGCTTGAAGGTTTTGTCGATCCAAAGAATGCTAGTAAAGCGTGCAAACTTCAGAAGTCCATTTATGGGTTGACGCAAGTATCTCGGAGTTGGAATATACGTTTTGATGAGGAGATCAAAAGGTTTGGTTTCGTCCAGAATAAAGAAGAACCTTGTGTTTACATGAAGGTTAGTGAGAGCACACTTGCAATTCTAATCTTATATATGGATGACATATTATTGATTGGGAATGACATTCCTATGCTGGAATCCGTTAAAGCATCATTGAAAAATAGTTTTTCTATGAAGGACCTAGGAGTAGTAGCATATATCTTAGGGATAAAGATCTATAGAGATAGATTAAGAAGGCTAATTGGATTAAGCCAAAGTACTTATATTGACAAGGTGTTGATTTGGCTCAACATGCAAAATGCCAAGAAAAGGTTATTGCCTATGTCACATGGCATAAGTCTTAGCAAGAGTCAGTGTCCTTCGACAACTGATGAGCGAGACCATATGAATGGTATTCCATATGCTTCGGCTATTGGATCTATCATGTATGCCATGATATGTACTCGACCATATGTATCATATGCTCTAAGTGTTACAAGCAGATACCAAGCTGATCCTAGTGAAGGTCACTGGACAACTGTGAAAAATATTTTTAAGTACTTGAGAAGGACTAAAGATGTGTTCCTAGTTTATGGCGATGATGAAGAGCTCGTTGTAAATGGTTCCATAGATGCAAGCTTCCAAACTGACAAAGATGATTATTGTTCGTAATCTGTTTTTGTATTTATTTTGAATGGAGGAGCAGTGAGCTAGAAAAGTTCCAAACAAGAGACGGTTGCTGATTCTACGATAGAGGTCGAGTACATTGCGACTTCTGAAGCTGCGAAGGAAGGTGTTTGGATAAGAAATTTTATTACTGAGTTGGGTGTGGTTTTGAGAGCCTTGAGCCCAATGGATCTCTATTGTGACAATAATGGAGCCATTGCGCAGGTTAAGGAGCCTAGATCCCATCAGAAGTCCAAGCATATGCTCAAGCGTTATCATCTTATTCGCGAATTGGTGGATAGAGGAGATGTTAAGATATGCAAAATTCACATGAATTTAAATGTTACTGATCCGTTAACAAAGCCTCTCACACAACCAAAGCAAGAGACACACACAAGAGCTATCAGTATTAGATACTTAAATGATTGACTCTAGTACAAGTGGGAGACTGTTGGAAATGTACCCTAGAGGCAATCATAGAGATGATTATATTTCATTATGTTCATAATATTGGATAATATGTTATCCTGTTCCTTGAATGAATTATTGGTTATGAAGATTAACAAGTATGTGACTTGTTGGTGAAACTCTTTTAACTTATATGATGTCGTTCTAAATGAATCCCTGATCGGATGTCAATGGTCGGAACACTAGTGACTCTATCGACCAGCACATTGTATCGATTGATGACCATGTTTCACTGGTTATGGATATAGAGATATCAAATCGATAATGTGAACACATGTTAGAGAACATGGAGTTGGATTGACCCACCTTGAGACACTATTGAGATTGTTATGATTCTATGTGTCGTTAGTTGGTCTCAAGCAATGATGATGTATAATCTTTAGACCTGAGATCAGCATGGTTTCCTACATGTGTAATTGTACGCTTAGAGATTGCCAAATGCTACTCCGTAACTGGTTAGTTATAAAGGTAGCTTTCGGGTATACTATGAAACATGCGAAGGAATATGACTGGTTGGATATGGAATTTGCCCCTCCTAACATAATAGGAGAGATGTCTCTGGGCCCCTCGTTGTGGTCGGATAAAGTAAGTGCATGGCCATGCCACTGGTGGTCGAAGTGTTCGACCACGTGAAGTTATCTAACACTCGATCGAGAAAGTATTGAACAGTCTATGGATGACACAACATCTCACCTGGAGTTCAACCAAATATCGTGAGGCAAAGGGAGAATACACGAGAAGGTCTTTCAGTTCGATCAGATACGGACTAGTCGTATGGAGATACAAGCTGGTCGAACATGGTCACTAAGTGGTCGAAACCTGGTCGTAAGGAGTTACGAATAGGTCGATACCAAATATGAACTGGTTGTATAGAGATACAAGCTGGTCGTTAGTGATATGGACCTGGTAGTAGATCATATTGCATTAAGGTTCGTCCGATATATTCTATGTGTGTTTGGGAACCGTTATGTGCTGCTAGGTACCGCTAACGACTCGTGGTCAGAAAAGAGTTTCCGAGTCACAACCGATTACACATGAACCTATAGGGTCGCACACTTAAAGGGCCAGGATTTTATTCAGATAGTGATTCGAATTCTTGTAGGCCATGAGTTCCTAATGGGCCTCAAGTTCGAGACACATTATGGATGTCTATATATATAGGGGCGGTGGCATGGGGTGTAATGATCTTTTGGAAGAACTCCCGAAACCCTAATAGCCACGCCTTTCTCAACCACACCACAGGCGCTAGCACTCCAGCGCATGGTGTCCCTGCCCCGTATGTGTGGATACCTTGGAGGTGTTGTTGTGAAGCATCAGCACTAGGACGATCCGCAACTCGTGACGTGCAAAGGTTGCTGGAGGAGACGAACAACTCGTGAGGACACTCGACGATCGACTACGACCACTTCATCGACGCGCTCTACGTTGGATCAAGCTTTTCCAACTCTTCTTCCGCTGCACTGCGCGTCTAGTGGTAATGATCTGTGATCTTCTACTTGCATGGCTTCCTAGTTTACGTGGTAAAATTTTTGAATTGTTGGCTAGCGTAGTCTACCCGTATCCCAACACTTGCCCCGTACGTGTGGATACCTTGGAGGTGTTGTTGCGAAGCATCAGCACTAGGACGATCTGCAACTCGTGACAATCACAGGCGCAGGAGGAGAAGACGTGCGCCGAGTACGACTACGACTGCTTCAACTCGCTACATCGACTCTACTTTCGCTACGAGTCGGCGCGTCTAGTGGTAATCCCGTGATCTATTACTAGCGGAGGTTCCTTGGTTGCATGGTAATTTTTTGTTTTGCGCTATCGTAGCCTACCCGTTATCTTGACACTCACAGCATGGTGCCACGAGGACCCATCCGCCACGTTCGGGTGAGGAGCTATGGAGTGTGATGCACCGTGGCTCACCCCCATCCACGCACAGGTGGGTCCACCACCTCCCTTGACCTACGGCAAGATTTTTCGATTTAACCGGTCCATGAACCTCCGATCTCCTACGTCATCTATGTCAAGCGCCTCGAAGGCGTCATACGATGCACGAAGGTCATCAACTCGTGCATCTCCCAATGTAGATTGACTTGTACACGTAATTAACAAGTTAGGAATCATAAACTTACAAAGCAAATAATATGTACGGACCTTTCAATACGTACCACAAGATGGAATGCGGAGTCCGGCTAGGTGGGGTACGTGTCGGACGTCGCGACCTCGTGTCGTGGTGGGTCGTCCATGACCCTGACACAGCAAACCCTCATCCGATTGGAGTACCACTTGATGTACTCGTTGTACGTCCCGGAGTTGTAAGGAGCATCCTCTTGGACGACGTCCTCCAAGGCGCAGAGCCACCCCTAAACCTAAGGGAACATCTTGTCCGTCCAGGATGTCATAGCAAGGACTTTCTTCTAAGTGTACCTATGGAAGGCAAAACGATTGGTTCGTAGGTACATAAGACAAATGGTACGACAGAAGTAAAACATGAACTTACCCATGGACGTTCAGCGCCACCCAATAGGGTTTGGGACCTCCTGTCGCAGACCGAACTAATTTGTCACCTGGTGCATGTGGTACTCCTCCACGAAGACATCGTGCACCAAGAACCTCCATGTGTACAGTACGCGTGATCTCGCGTGCACGTCTTGACAGGCCTCGAGGTGTGCACACGTACACCCTGTTGGGAGTGTATGGCGTCCAGATGACGCGGTCATCTTTCAACTGATCAAACATCACAACGTAGTCTGGGTAGGATGCGTCCGTAGTAATCGGAGTGAAGGTGACCTGTCAAATGGAACAACCGAAACATAGCATAGGAAATTAAATTATATTATGAAAAAGAGTTACAAAAACTTACGTAGAACTAGCAGATCCACTGCATCGACGACCCGTGTGTGCTGTTGAACTCCCTGTAGCTGCTGTTGGGCGGCATCACCCCCTGGAACCTCGAGGAGGAAGCCCACGCAAGGCAACCCAGTCAGGAAGGTCACGTCCTGAAGCGTCGATGCCATCTCCCCGCACAGGAGGTGAAACATGTGCGTCTCCAACCTCCACCAGTCAACTAATGCCGTCAGGAGGCACCGGTCATACAGAAAGTGCCTCGACGTACTGATGAGACAATGGGTGTCTCGATCTTCCGATAGGATGACTCGTCGATTTGTGGAGGTACGACTTTGACAATGCAGGCTTCTAACCGATCATGATCAGAACACCAAGCAATCGCTAAACCACACTCCGAGTCGTTATCAACCGTTCCAAGAACGCGGTTGACCTGAACATGAGGTTTAATTCCTGCATGCAATCGAAGAACAAGCAAGAACAAGATAATAAGCAATCTGAAATTACGAATAGGAATTAAGATTGTATTGATAAGTGGAGTTCCAAATAACAATGTTTTTGTTGTACTCGTCGAACAAGAGGACAATGTATAAAGTAGCAAAGCTAAACTTCAATCTAACAAAACCCATAGTAAGTAGTCCAGCGACGTACTCTCAGCGGTGAGTGGCAAGATGTATGACGATAGTTGTTTCCCTTTGAGTTCAAATCTGCTCGCGATATCATTGTAATCTACCAACTTCCTCAAACCTGCTATTGTTAGTAGCTTGCCAGAAAATATACACAAGTATACAAATCCTATCAACTACTAGGTGGTGGAGGTTCAAAAATCGGTCATACTCAAACTTATACCAAGTTCTTACCAGTTTTTACCAAGCAAAACAGGCGATGCAACCGGTGGCTAGTTCATGGTAACTTGACTCAAATGATGAGTAAAGCTATTGCAAGGGCCAGTTCGGCATGATCTACTCGGTTAGTAGAAAGTGGAGCTTAGACAGGCTTTAAAATTGGAAGCAAAGGATCACAATTAGTTAATTTCATAAATTGCACAAAATTGAATTATAGTTCGTATCTAGCTCTTAGCCTATGTTGTTGATCAACCAAGGATGGAAGAAGGCTAAAACAAGTGTATAACAATGTATAGGAGTGGTAGACACAAGATAATTCAATAGAATGCAATATGGAATTGAAAAGCGCAAGGATTGACCGAAATATGAAAACTGAAGATTTCTGTCCACTAGACAATACATCAGTATTTTGGCCGTAACTTTTTTGTCAGATGCCTCTTTTTTATGATTCTTTTTTATGTGTTTCCTGATGGATTTTTCTAAAAAATTTTATTTTGGGGCCATGTTCTTAAAACCAACTGAACAATTCGTACAAAAATCACAACTACTGACTGTTGCAGATTCGAACCAGAAATTTGGGTCAACTTTCACCACAAATATCTTTTAACTTCTTAGCTAGAATGAAACAATATTTTACAGGTAGATGGATAATGAAGTTGTGAATCTAATGGCGGTGGTTTCACTCAAAAAGGATAACAGAAACAAAAGTTATGGCATTTTTTGCGGAAACGGCAAAAAAAGATAGTCTTCTGGCAAAAAATTGGAAATTAGGGTTTGGTGTGTTCTAGATGGTTTTGGGCGTGGGTTTTTTTTTGGAGTTTATGGAAACAAGGATATGACTAGTAACTAGACAAAGCTAAAACGGACGCAAATTCAATTTAGCAAACCAAAACTAATAGATTGAAAAGCACAAATGGGGTTTGGACAACGGAAATTAACTCTTTTTGTAGGGCAATTTTTCTGGACTATGGGAAATAAAAACCAATCTACTAACTAGGGATACAAGAAATCCTACCGGTCAACGTAAGCTATGATACCACTTGAAAATTTAAGTGAAGTGTACGAGTTCTTGTAATTGGAACAACAAGTGTAGCAAGTATGGTTGTATTCATAGGGGTCATGTCCTCATCATGTACAACCACCACCCATGCGGTCCTAGTCATCCTCCCACGTCGTCTCCACCATCCTCTCTATTGGAAGGAGGCCTACCACTCTCAACGTGCGTCGAAAGGATTAAGAACAAATGTGAGTCCACCCAAAGTAGTAAGACTGTAATTGAGCACACGAAGGTCACAACTATACGTACCTCAGGACCCAACGTAGGTCCACCCTCCATGCCCTCATGGGCTTGCATAAGCTGCAACATGCCAAGCTCAATCGCTGCCTCGCCCACTTGGGGGAGGATGGTATTGAGGCGGCTACGATGATGCCCGTCAATGACCAGGTCAAGCAACTCGTACTGCCACTGCACAGCATATCCTGGGTCCACCATACCTGAAAATTTAGGGCATACATTGTAAATACTACAAAACATATACAAAAAGTAATAAGAAGTGAAATATCTAATTAATTCAATTATTGCACAATTAGCGACACATAGGAAACTGATATGCACACATCTGTATCGACATATAAATTTTTAGAGGTATCCTGCCGTGTACAGATGGAAAGTAAAATTACATTCACAATTTTTAATTAACATCTACATTCCCGATTTAGCTACTCTGGAATTTTCATAGAATTTTTTAAGGTACCTTACTATTTTCGTTGTTTGCAAATTATTTAGCGTGCATGAATGGAAACCAAAATTAAGTTCAGATACATAACCTATTTAGCTACTCTGAAATTTTTACAGATTTTTAATATATATCTTGCTACTTTCCTTGTTTAAAAAGAGTCTCCAACATTTTATGAAATATTTACCGTGTACAAATAGAAATAAAAATTAGGTTCACAATATTTTAATTCAGCTCTACCTACCCTATATACCTACTCTAGATTTCTTCGAGATTTTTTAGAGGTGTCTTGCTATTTTTTTTATTTTAAAAATTATTTTCGACATTAACAGAATATTTAACATACACAAATAGAAATCAAAATTAAGTTGGCATTATTTTGATTAAGCTCTACATACCCTATTTAGGTACTCTACATTTTTTATAAATTTTTTATAGGTACCTTACTACTTCCCTTTGCAAAGTATCTCCAACATTTACAAAATATTTACCGTGTACAAATAGAACAAAAATTAAGTTCACAATATTTTAATTTAGCTCTACATACCCTATGTACCTACTCTGGGAATTTTTATAGGTGTCTTGCTATTTTTCTAGTTTAAAAAGTATTTTCGGCATTAACAGAATATTTACCGTGCACAAATGAAACCAAAATTAAGTTGTGATTATTTTGATTAAACTCTACGTACCATATTTAACTACTCTACAATTTTTACAAATTTTTAATAGGTATCTTGTTATTTTTAGAGGTGTCTTCCTATTTTCCTGGTTTAAAAAGTATTTTCGGCATCAACAAAATATTTACCATGTAAAAATGAGAACCTACAAAGTTTTCTTAGTATTTTTGCGGATTTGTTCTAAATCTTACGGGTACTACAATATAAATAATATCTATACGATGAACTATCTAAACTATACACAGCTAAAATAATATACTACATCAAACAACAATACAAGTAAAATTATCTAATCCATTGAATTCTATGTCGTTGTTTTTATTTGGTAACCTACAATGTTTCGAATTTAGGTACAAAGTTGCAAGAACATTTACCTGCAAAATATGCGACTAGATCTACTGCTCCGTCTCTCTCTCTCTCCTCTGTTAGGAACCGCTAGGGCTTCACTGCGTCTCTTCTCCCCTCTCCTCTGCTCTCTTCTCTCTCTCTCTCTCTTCTCTTTTTTCCGAAATTAAAATGACTTTTCTACTGAATTTTGGGGCTTATATAGCTAGTTTCTGTCGCCATTTCAACTGGCAATTTGCACACTCTTCGATGCAAATCGCCAGTTGAAATGTTGACAAGCAGTTGGAACGGCGATTGACAGTAAATAGGTACATGTCGTCAGTTGAAATAGCGATAGGAACCTGCCACCATTCCAAATGGCGACATGCACCTATTTTGTAATTATTTTTTTTGACTATTTTTTCTATAATTATCTTTTAAATTAATATTATTAAAAAAAGGGTCAATGGTTGGATAGTACGTTTTATTAAAATATATTTAAGTATGTACACCACTATGTAAAAAAATGCATATGTGAACATAAAATATTAATCCTCTACAAATACTAAGTTCTAATTACATTTAACATAACGTAAAGCAATTCAAATGTTCTACCTTTGTTAATTTATAAGGGCATCTACACTGTGAGGTACCACCACCGACGCTAAGAAATACTACATCACTGTCACCTCTAGTATTTAGCACCTTGCTCAGTACCGGCACCAAGTTTTGCTATAATGTGCGGTACGGATACCAACTCCCTCTATCTCCTGTTGGTAGCGGTAAAAATCCCACATTAAAGATGCTCGAAGTGAAGAAGATACATCGAGATCGGTCTTAGAAGCGTATATTTTCCCTAAGATTCTAAGAAAATAACTGGTAAAATGAGACCGAAAAATCGAAGTGAAGAAGATAGATCGAGATCGGTCTTACAAGCGTACGGAAGAAATCCCGCAGGTTTGCGTGTACATCACACAGGTATGGAAAACCAGCCAATGACCAGTAGATAACACGCCTACCTCTCATGCCTGGTTCACCCTAAACCTCCTCGTATCTTCACATCAACCATACCAAAATGCTTAGAATTGCCTCTAGTTTCTATTCGAACCTCAAATATGCAAAATAAAATAAAAATCAAAATTCTGAAAAATATATAAAAAAGAGAGGACAATCGACCGGTTTTCGCAGGGAAACTGTTACAAGACCCATCCGATTTTTTCCCCAAAAAAACCAAAAGTGAAACCCTGGTATCACACACCACACTAATCCTGACAGGATCAATCAATCTCAAGGGCACAAAATTGATCTGAAAGTAAAGCAAATTCAGAGTTACAGTGCACCAACTCTACGGATGAATATAGCCACAACTCTACTTGTCTCTTAATTTACAAGCCCTGTTTAATCTATCAACAGTATATATATGTACGTATGCGTGTGCTGTGTCAAAATGCTGCCCTTGCTGCGCTTCGTGCCGCCTCCCGCTTCATCTCTGCTTCTTTCCCGCTACCTCGGAAGTACAGATATACACGCTGCACGCAGGAAAAAAATTGTAGATGATTAATTCTAAGTGCCCAAATAGACTGTCCAAAATCCAGGTCGAGGCATCAAGAGAAGAACAGAAAGCAGTAGTGTCTTCACCTGAATGACCCACATGCTTAGCAATGACTCGAGGCAGAACATTGCAAAGCCCAGAAAGTAGAACACCTGCAGGTAGAAGGTTAGATAGTATAATACTAGAAAATTATTCACCGGTTTCAGATAAGTTCTTTTTGTCAATTCTACGAAAAATGACATTTACTATAGTATGTATGACATGAGGAATGTAAATGATGTAGTGTGGACTGTGGAATGTGGATTCCGGTGGTAAAATGTCTCTCACCCCAACAATGACACTCTTGCCTATTAAGCTGATGGCTGGGAAAATACCTCTGCATAAAGAAAGAACGAAATTAGAATCAAGAACTTAAGATTTAAGAAAGAGATCACAATATCGATAGTGGAAATGAATATGTCGTGCAAAACTGCAGTGTTTGTAGAAAAATTACGTCAATGATTTCCCCACAAAAAGAATTGATGGAGAAACAGCTGCGTACACACAGAAAGCGATATGAACCTGTTTGAAGTCAGCAAGAACAGGTGAGATTCTTATCCCTAATAGAACAAACAAGTAATGCGGCATACAGACATGAAATACAATCTATTTTGTAGCAATGTTACAGGGAACTCACCAAGTAGAACAGGAAAAACCATCCAAATTTCAGAGCACTCTCATTCCTGTAATATTTGTTGTAGACAGAAAACTTTGCAGTCTAAACACAAACATTTATATTTTCATCAAAACATAGTGCAAGACAAGTGATGTTGCATTTACCTCATGGCACGGTAAAGTGGTCGATACCACAGATAGTATGCACCTGGGCATCCCAGAATAAAGTAGATGACTGCAAGAAACCAGATCTTAGGACCTGCATCCGGGAACAAAGAAGCACAAACAGATTAGAATCATTCAGTGATTATCACTACATATAGCACCTAGGCTATATGTTGTAGTTCCATAAGAATCAAGATGATGTATGCCTGTATCTCTTTAACAAAAATACTGTACAAAAAGAAAACTATATGAGCTTACCTTCCCCTTTAATCCAGGCTGCAGTAACGCAGATGATGTTCCAAAACAGGCACAGTATCAATCCTACCAGACAGAGACAAGGAAACAGATTAAACCCTTGTGTATCACAAACAAACATATTGAAGTAATTTTATGGACAATGAAAAGAGTTAGTACTTCCTATTTACTTTCTTTATCCAGTAACAGTGATCACAAATAGGAGGAATGCCATCTAAGTACAGGTCAAAGAATACATACCTAAGAGTGAAGCAAAGGCGACATACTGGGTTCTTTGCAAGTGGACAGGTATCTCATTGCCAATATCATGATGAATGATGGGGAAAAATGGAGGCCAGTTTTTCTCTTCCAAGACAATGCCAGCTGTGAAAGAAAGAAGAGCAACAATGCTAAATTACTGGAAGCTAAGGTGAAGAACAACAAGAAGGAACAAAATAATGACAATGGAATGAACACAGAAATTCTACCTCGAGCTGCAGCCTCTTCCCTCCTTTTGATTTCCTAAATGGAACACGCCAAGATTCAGCACATAAATCATTACCATAAGTGTCTAGAAAAACTTCTCCGAAATGATGTAAGAAAAATCATGCCTACAGTGGCAACAACCACATGCGGCACTTGCGAGCTCTGCATTGGATCCAGTTACCTTCTCTCGCTTGTTTAACTCAGCCTCCTTGGCAAGAAGTTCCTTCTCCCTTGTCTTCATGTCCTGCATATATATAGCAAGGAAAACAAGAAGGGCTTACTACTATCAGGATTTATGCCAATAACATACTAGTTACATCAATCAAAGTACCCAACTGTAGAAGGTATTGTAACTACCTTGTTTGTGTCCATGGGAATATCCACAGGGGTAGCAAAGTCATTGTAGAAGTCTGCCGGCTCAGGAGGAAGAGGCGAAAGGCGGGTACTGGGAGTAGGGCGTGATTGCTGTACCAAGATGATGACATGTTCATATGATCAGCCAGATAAGAAAGCATTTTAACTTTTGTCAGGAGAATTCTATGCAGTGCAGGCTCACCGTTGTGTAGAATGCACCTCCGGAATAGCTGGATTGAGCAGCTGATGCTCCTCTAGTTGCTTTGTCCTGGTACATGAGCAGGGTGAGTCAGTTACACATACAGAAGTTGATGCTCCTCTAGTAGCTTTGTCAATAACATGATCCCCCTTCCTCTCATGTCTAAAGAATTCTTTTGTTTCGTTTTCTTTAACCAAATCTAGTTCGATTTTACATGTGAAAGAAAACCTTCTTGCATTGCATCAGCAACCACCCGTTTCTTATGCTTAGGACATAATGACTGAACAGTAAGAAAATAATAACTGATGAGTAGAACAAAGCCAACTAGCTTATTTCTGTTCTGATTCCGGTTAGCCCATAGCCAACTATTAGCATGTACCGATATAAAAAAAATCTATTAGTATGTACCCTGTGCAACCTTTCTTTATTTCCTTTAAGCTCTATTGTGATTTGCACTAGTATTCCTGGGTATATACAACAAAAACCTATCTGTTCCAGGTGTAGTAATCAATCAATTTATCCGTGGTGTTTGTACAATAAAAGATATGCAGTGAGCTCCAATACGCAATTGATTATATATATTATTATATATGAAGCACCCAGCAAGCTACAGTCGAATGAGGAAATAAGACCCGTTTGCAACGCGCGAATTTCACATGAATTTTGTACTAAACAATCTAAATCCCTCCGTAATTCCTTCCAAGGCATCTCAGCAAAGCTCCACGAATCCATGTTGCAATGAATTCATATGGCAAAAACACCAACACATCAGTCTATCTAGTAAAGGTGCAAACACAAAGCCTCTCCAACCACAGCCACAACATTTTCTATTCGTTTTGGTGCAACTGAACTTTGAATTAGGCATGATGACAGAAGCAAGGCGGCAATAGCAGTATTCAGAAAAGAAGCAGCTATATAGAAAAAGCAACTAAAGGAGGACAGCCAAATTAAGGAGGAATCAAACAGGGGACCGATTGATTTTGACGAAACAGGAGTGGAGGTCCTGGAGGAGGAGGAGCTCGAGCTCGCCGGCGACCTTACCGCGAAAGGGTTGACCTCGTCACCGCCACCCTCCTCGAAGGGGTTGTCGTACCTCGACCTCCCCGCCATGGATCACTCCCTGATTGATACTCGATACTCTCCCCTTCCCTCTGTTCTTTTCCTTCTTGGCTTTCTTCTGCCTGTGTCGAGGTCAGCAAAGAGGAGCAGGGGCGACAAGAGAAGAAGCAGCCCAATGAGACCATAACGCCTCATTTATTCTACGCAAGGAGCAGTTGGCCTTTGCAACACGTTGGGTCATACACATCTAGAACGAGAAGCCTTAATATAAAGGGAAAATTCGTGGTTTGCTCTATCTTTGACATGTCTTCTATTATTTACATCTATTTTTGTTGCACTTAATAATTTGTTATAAAGTTGAAGAAGAAATCGATTATTTGACTTTTTGGACAATTTTGCCCTTATCTTCTTCCCCTTCTTCTCCCTCCTCTCCTCTTCTCCCTTTTGCTCCAGCCATGGCAGAATCCACCTCGGGCTGACCCTAGGCGGAGCCGGTGCCAACGCCCTTTGCCGCCTCTGCACTACTGTGCCACCCTCCAAGCCCCCGTCCTCTCCGCTCTCCCCGTTCGACCCCGATGCCATCTTCGTGCTCCTCCCGTGTCTCATCTTCGACGGTCGCTCCCTCCTCTCCGTCGCACTCCTTCGACCCGGCTCCCAGGAACGCCTCTCGTTCTCTCCCCTCATCAAGCACCTTGCCTCCATGGCACCAGCGAAGATGGCGACGTGAGCTGGCCACAGGGAGGAAAGCGGCCGCAGCAGGAGCAAGGCCACGGGGAGGAAGACGACACCGAGGGCGGCGACAAGAGCTAGCCCATGGGGAGGAGGGCGGCGACGGGAGCAGGCCACGGGGAGGGGTGCGGCACCTCTACCATAGCCGAAGAAAAGAAGACGAGGAAGATGAGAAAGAAGATATGGACAAAATTGTCAAAAATAGCAAATAATCGATTTTAACTTTAACTTTATGGTAAAATATCAAACGCAACGAAAAGAGATACAAATGATAGAAGCCACATCTTTCATGAGGCAAATCATCGTTCACCTGATATAGGGCATGTTTGGTTGGTGCCCTGGACTTCATGCCTGAGGAAAAATGGTGCCTGGATATAGCTTGAAAAGTAAATAGCAGACAAACCTGGAGATGAGTTATTTGGTTGAAAGTAGGTGCTTAGAATTGATAAATAAAAAATAGACCGCTAGATCAAACAATCAACGTGAATCAAGTCAGGCATCAAACTTCCAGGCAGCTGGCTCCCAGGCGCTCATTTGCTACGCCTGAGAGCCAGGCATCGAACCAATCTCGCGCTTGGCAGCGTCCAGGAGTGCTCCCGCTCAAGCAGTGCAGCACCAGGTAGCGATCCAAGTAGGCTCATATACTGTGCAAATTTTAAGCGGACTCGGCGTGGATTTGTCCGGCCGTCGTGATCACTTTTATTGCCGTCAAACACATCAGCCTTCCAACGAACGAACGAACGAGCCCTCTTACTTTCTTGCTTACTTTGCCGCCTCACCCACGCCAACTCGATAGCGATGGCGTCTAGTATCTGAGCCCGCCCCCTTCTGCGGCTTACATATAAACCGCCCAACTTCAGAAACCTTCGGCACTGCCTCCCTTGCTGAATTCACAAGAACACAATCTCCCCTTTTTCAAAATCGGATTGCAACACTGATCACAAGCGAGTGTGTGTCCAGACCGGGGCAGAAAGGATATGCTAGCAACTAGCATCTGAAGCCACAGCTTGCGACTTTTCCTTTTTCTTCTTTTTTTGCACCACCGGGGATTTTACTTTCAGATAAGTGAAACGACCTTATTTTTCAAACAGGTACCTCCGGTTTGTGCAACTATCTAGGATTTCGGTTGTAGACCGGAATGGCACTAAATCTGCTCACGAACATTTAAAAAACATTAATTTGATTAAATTATGACAACAGCTATATTGCAGCAATAGAAACTTTAACTTACATTCAGAAGAACCAAAGAGCTTCCACAGGAAAGCTTGAGTGCAGTCGTAATCCAAACACATTCTCCAAAGTGTCCTTCAATCCACTCATACATCTTCTGATGAGAATTAAGCAAGATTGAGTACATAACATACTCAGCAAGCCACATGGAAAAACTATTTAACTACATACTAGTATTTCAATTGATTATTGAGGGTTTACCATATCAGGTATATGCGGATGCACCATTTGAGTTAAAACAGTTTGTCTTTAAAACAGTAAAACCATACTAATATAATATCATGGGTTTACTCAACAATTGTAATTACCATCTTAACATCTCAAAATCTCTACTTATGCCTCATTTACTGGAATCACCTATGAACACAGCTTCATTAACCGAAAGCACGGCGTGTTCGAATACCATTGATTATACTCTGTAAAGTTGCCAAACTTTACTCACAAGATACATCAAACTCATACTGTCAAATTATATGCACGCAACACGATAGTGTGCGACTGAGTTGAGATAACAAGGCATTCCCACTGCCAAACCATTCTAGTCTCTACCCGGTAGGTCCTTAGACAATACAGCTATCGAAAAACCACAAGCCAATAGTGGAGTGCGCGATTCGATGCTGATTGTACCTACCGTTGTGTAGATCGGTGAGTGACCTAACTGTCCCACTCCCGTCTCACCCCCAATCCGTGGCTGCTCTATACAAGAAGAGCATGTGATACTCTGCAGATATTCAACTAGAAGAGCAGTGTACTAAGCCAAGTTGGATACCAAACCTGTAGTTGAGCGATTTCTATGTCTGTTACTTAGCACAAGGTTCTTCTCCTTACCTATCTCCAGTGGGGAGATAGACGTTCAACCAACTCGTGGCTGCCCACCTTCTTGGCCCCATCTTCGACTAACTTTTGTCAAGTCTATTGGATTGTCCATCCTCCTAGTCTCAACCCTAACCTCTCCACCAAAAACTATTGATGGTTAGTCAATATTCCTTTTTAGTATTTGTAAACACATTGTGCGGCAATACCGAACCATTAAATAACATTATATTGTATTTTACTTGTCAATGTGAATATAGCCTATAAAAGAATAGGTGACCTTGTATGCGTGGTGATATGGACTAACTATTCATTATGACATTGTAAAGTATTATTTTATTAAAGGAGTAATGGGCATAAATATTGTAAATGAAAGTAATAATAATAAATATTGAAATATGGGTTCAACATGGTCAAAGAATATAGCTTGCCTCCACAATCGCGGTCCTTGACTGGATTTACTTCTCCTATGTCTTGATCAACTCCTTCTATAGCTTGATCAACAAATTCGGGTTCTGACGTGAAACAAAACCAAATAAATAAGTTCAGGCTCAATAAGAAGCGAGTTGGGAACAAATTGAAATAAATAAATTAAGAAAGAATTGGAAAAAAAAAAGGTGGTGTGGGTGGTTGGGATTTATTGAGTGCTTGGTTAGGTCAAATGGAGTTAAAAATAGGTTTCACGGGCTCAAAACGGTTGAAATTGGTATATATATGTCTAACAAGTCTGGAATGAACAGTGTCGGGTCGGGTTGCATGGTACCGGGTGGTACTATTTGCTATCGGTTTGGGTTGAATAGTAATGGGCTGACACTATTTACAATGGGTTGGATCTTGTGAACATTACGGGTTCGAGGCTACGGTGGGCTTCCAATGATGCTCCGGCCAAATTAGCCAGCTTGGGAGCATGAGTGGGGTGAGGGGATCTCAATGGTGGTGATGGTAGAGCTCGGGGAGGTCGGAGGCGGCTTGGCGATGGTGGGTGTGGGCGGCGGAGCCATGGCATACGGCGGCGACGAGCTAAGGGCGGCGGGGTTGGACTTGGTGGTCGAGGGTAGGTTCAGCGGGTTGGGGCGAAGCTCATGGCGCCATTGACGGAACGAGAGCGTGGACGGAGGTGGCAAAATGAAAAAGGGGCTTACAGGGGCCTCCTCGGGTGCGGCGGCGTTGTTAGGAAAGAAGGGAGGTGCTAGTGGGGTTGTGGGGGAGGTTGAGGATGAAGATGGTGTGGCAGTTGTGGGCTTTTATAGCCGGTGGAGTGCGGTGGCACAAGTGGCCGAGCGGGGGCGAGTGTGACGCGTGGTGGCGGCGTGGACGGCGGAGCGGCTTTGGCGCTGTGCGAGGGTAAGGTGGCGGCGGGTTGGCGGTGCAAGAGTGGTTGCGTCCCTCTGGTGCGGGTGGCTACGACGGAAATGTATGTCGAGCACTGGGCGGCTGTCGGGCGTGGCATCGAGAAGGGCTGGCGGTGTTAAGCGCGGCAAATAATAATGCTTAGGGTGAGGTGGTGGGTGCTGGCGTGGTTTGGCGCAGGCGAAATTGACAGGGATGAAGGCGGTGCGTGAGGGAGTGAACGGCGGCGTGACACGATGCAACGAGGAATAGAGGAGAAAGCGCACACACATGGGGGCGCCTTCAGGCCGGGGAAGTGGAAAACTAGAAAGAGAAAGCGGGTTTTGGGTGGAACTTTCCGAATTGGACAAGAAAACCAAATTCAAACCAACCTCAAACAATTTTTTTATAAAAAAAATGAATTTTTTGAGTCTTTTCAATAAGAATGTAATTTTCAGGAAACAACATGCCGCTGCAACTGTGCTACGTACGGTTCTGATTTATAAGTACAAGAATTCTGGCACTACGGTCGATCAATTATAACTAGTTCACTCGGTCGCACACCAAATTTAGTCCACATGCTTGATCTTCTGTCCCTGTAGGAGCGAAGACGGAGGGGGTCAAAACGGTGCTCCGCGCGGTGCCGCATCGGGCCTCATCTCCGCCTCCCTCCCGTTTCCGCGGAAATACCAGTACACTTTCTGAAGTAGAAACAAATTTTTCGAAAGATTAATATGGTTGGTGAAAAATTGCCTGGGTGGTGCAAACCACCCGGTATTCAAGTCATGTGTGGTTGTATGTCTCTACCTGCATTACCCATATGCTCAACAACGCCTCAAGGACAAACATCGCGAAGCCCAAGAAGTATAATATCTGAAAACAAGAAATAGTGCGTTCAATTATGTAAGCGTTGTAAGGGGATCAGTGGTTCCAGACTGATGGAACTCATGCCACTAACACTGTCCCTCTTATCACTCCCGGCAACTAGACCTTTTCTGAAGAATATGGGTTCAGGTCAACGTCTTTTATTCTTTTTACCCTAGTCTGGACTAGGATGACAGAGACTAGCACCACTTTTTGTTGATTCAAATTTGAAATTTTGATGGGCAAGAGCTAGAAAATGTTGGGTTCAAATTTCAGTTGTGATTCCGAAGTGTGCAAACCACCCAGTTGTTTCTGGATCCGGCCTGGTTCTCATAATGGTAGAAATATTGACATAATATTAACTCACCCCAACCGTAGCACTGTAGCCTATTACGTTGATGGCTTGAAAAATTCCACTGCAAATGGTGGATAAAACAAATCAGGTGAATTATAATTCTAAAAGAAAGAAAGACAAAGTGTCATCGAAGGAGTAAAAAGGCTTCATGCCACAATTCAGAAATGTAGTTGCAAATGAGTTAATATTTGATCCCAATTGAAAATGAGTCACAACAAAATCTAATTGAAAAGATTTACTTATTTACGTAAAAATGGAATTGTATTCGCAAAAAAACCATTTTGCTGGCACAGAAAAGCTTACGTCAATGATCTTCCGACGAACAGAAATGTCGGAGAAATGGCCGCGTAGATGCAGAAAGAAATGTGAAACTGCAGAGTCATTAAACACATGAGCTATTCCACTGGAACAAGTATGTAATACAAGGATCTAAAAGGCATTCATAATTCTAAATCTTCTAAAGAAAACTTACAAAATAGAACAGGAAGAACCATCCATATCTGAAAGCACTCTCTTTCCTAGTTAAATTACGACCATATCAAGTGGTGGTCAGCACGTTTTAACCATGTATTCTAGGACAACATTAGAATTATTTGAAAGAATTAATTTAGAGAACCAGTGAGAGAAATATAGTACCTCATGGCACGATAGAGAGGTCGGTACCATGAATAGTAGGCACCTGGGCATCCGATGATGAAGTATATGACGGCCAGAAACCAGAACCTGGGATCTGCACGGAGAAAAAAAATAGACGTTCAAGTAAAATAACAGAAACCAAACAGCAAATCTAATTCGGACCATATGCTTATAAGACTAGGCATAGGCGTAAAAATAAATTAAGTTTCTCCGAACATACTTTCCCCTAAAATCCAAACAGCAGTGACACATATAATGTTCCAGAAGAGGCATATGACCAAACCTGCATGAGAAATGTAAACATCTTAGCTAGAAGTGATACTTCTGGAAAAAAAATGGTAGTCCTTAAAAATAGATAAATTTTAAGTAATTTATTCATTTTCTGTCTTTGTACCTAGGAGTGATGCGAAAACGACATACTGAACTCGCTGCAGGTGCACGGGTATATCGTTTGAAATATCAACATGAATGATGGGCAAGAATGGGGGCCAATTTTTTGGCTCTATCAAAACTCCAGCTGTGTATAGCGAACCAACAATATAGATTTATCAGAATTTCAGAGGAATAAATGGTAAATGCAGGAAAGAAATTAATGTTTGGACCTTGCTTCAGTACACCTCTTTTAGAAAAGTTTACGAATCTTAAAGCAAAGTAGTTAATATTATGTGAGGGCAAATTTGTATCAACACACAAAAAAAAATTGAAGATCACATATAGATATAAATTTGAATATTAAGTGGGGGGAAAATATTTGATTGTTTTATTTTTTAGGTTAATGTAGATTTGACCCCACCTAATATTAACTATTTTGTTTTAATATTTGTAAACTTTTCTTAAAAAGGTGTACCGAAGCACACCGATTAAAGTTTACCTCTTGCAAGAGCTTCTTCCCTTCTTTTTAGTTCCTAGAGAAAATCAAATTAGAGGAAGGAATGCAGCTCAAGCAATAGATGTAATGAAGAACAGAAACGTACAACTTCACATATATATGCTTAAGAGAAGAATGGCAGTCATATTTTGATTTTAGCAGCTGGTACATACCTGTTCTCTCTTGTTTAGCTCAGCCTCTTTAGCCAAAAGTTCTTTCTCCTTTTTCTTTAGGTCCTGGATTTGTAGACAAGCTCATAAAAAGGATGTGGGAGTGATGTAATAAAAAAACAAGAAAAAAAAGGAAGTGGAACTGCAAATACAAGAGGAAAATTCCAATACTGGCCCCGCTACTTTGTTTTAAGTTGAAAATTCACTGTTTTACAGTCAAACGGTCCTCTTTTAAACCTTAATTGTTATGACTCTGTATGACTACTAGTTAAAAGGTAGATATTGGATTCGATCGAAAGTATGATATTGCAGTTAAAAGTTATCTTAACATGGACTTAGGTACAGCCTGCACATATTTAAGCTTGAAATATTTTGGAGAATGACCAAAAGAAGAGACAAACCATCATATCACAGTCATATTAGCAAATGCTAGTCTACTACCGACAACTGAACCATTCCAAACACCTTCATTGTATGAAGTGGGATATCAACGGATGCACCAATGTCATTGTAGAAGGTGACTGGTTCAGGAGGGAGTGGAGTTGGACGTTGGTGCTACACATATACAAAGATATGGTCAGATCATTACACAGTTAAGAAGAGCTAGAGCAATGAATATGAAATGTACCGAAATAACTTCAGAGCCACAGTATGATTATTTGTTAGTGTAGAATTTTGGAATTAATCAGAGCTGAAGTGATTAATCCGTGTTATTCACAACATAATTTATTTCCTTCTTTTTGATGGCGTCATAGCAGAGTAGAACAATATGTAGAGCTGCCATATACTTTGAAGGTGTCAGATGATTTTGCTCAAGATCATTTGGTTTAGTTGGTTCGGTATCTTCCAATGCAAGAGTGCGCAATAATGAATTATGTAATTAGTTTCCTAACAATATGTACGGGCAAAAAGAATAACATGATAGGACGGATCATCTTGTTGAATGATGTAGCGTTTAGATAAAAGGGATTTGTTCATCTTTCCTTTTAATAAAGCCCGTGGAATCGGCACTCAACCAGCGCGTCCACGTCGCCTGCAAAAGGAGCGCCGTCCGATCGCGTCCTCGCGCGCTCAGCACTGCCTGATCCCGCCGATGCGCGTCGTGGGGACGAGAGGCGCTCGCACGGCCACGTCGCCCGAAACCCAGTGCTTTCCTCCCGTCTCCTCTCGAGTGCACCTCCTGCCACTCACCTCTTTGGCTCCCACGCCCTCCTGCCACTCGCCTCTTCCCCGCCGTCTCCCACGCTTCCCTCCGGCGCCATCCCTCCCTCCAGCGCACTCCCTCTTCTCTTATCCCCGGCAAATCCATCTCCTCCTCACGCTCGCTTGAGTCTCGCGCCGCACGGGCCAGCCGTTCCCCCTTTCCACCTCCTGTTCCCCTCCCCCCGGCTCTCCCTCCGTCAGCGTGTCGCCCTTCTCCTCTTCCTTGCTCCTTCCCCTCTGCCTCTTCTCTGACCCAACCACTCAATCCCCAAATTTCCAATCGAATCTCCCTGCAGTCATGGAGGGTGGCCCCGCGGATCCACGGTTACGGAGCTAGGGTTACCGTCGGTGGCTGCAGCGGCATCTGTGGCGACGATTTGGTGGTGGTGCAGTGTGGCACCGGGAGTCGATGAGGGATCGACGGCTGCGAAGATGCAAGGCTATGCATGGGCAGCGCGAAGGCGGCGGTGAGGGTTGCGGCAGGAGGTGGCCTCTCGTGGCCAGAGGTGGTTCTACCACCAGTACAGGGACCAGCTTCTACTCCTTCCCGCTCCTCTGTTCCTCACCGACGAGCCATCCTGGGAGACCTTGGGCCCATAGCCAGCGTCCTCCTGGTTTCTCCACGCCCACCGATCGGCGTCTCGGTTTCCATGGTGGCCAAATCTATCCTCCCCTCCTTCACCTTCCTCGATGGCCCGCCTCCTCTCAGATGGTCTGCACTCTGGGAAGGTGCTCATCGATAGTCACCCATTTGGTGCCTCACTGATGCTGCCCATAATCCAACCTGTTTCTCAGGATTTCGCCTGTTGGTTGTCGTCTTCCCTGTTTGGGTGGCCTAATTGTAGCTGATTGTGATATACATCTTATCGGGCATGCAATATACAAAACAGCTGAGTTAGGCGGACAGTTTGTTCTCTGGGTTCAAGTCCACTACCACATATTCAAGTGGTGGATAATACGATTCTGGTGGTGGAGTTTTATGGCAAGTAGAGAGGCATGGAAGATAGGGGTCGAAAACTGTTTCGGCAGTGATTTTGGTGGTTGTGCTAATGATGGAATTGGTGATGGTCTTGAAGGTGGTGTTGACGTTAGTATTGGTAGCAAAGGTACTCATTGGATTTAGTGTTCGTACTGGTAGGGGATGTGTTTGTGGTGGTAAGTGTTGGATGATGGTGGTGAGTTTGATGGTGGTGATGAGTTCGATGGCGGTGATGAGCTCGACGACGGTGATGACGAAGTAGGAGCTAGTGGTAGCTCCAGTGGAGTCAGTGATGGCATTGATGTTGTGAGGTGGTGTTGGTATGGGTGACGGAGATTGTGTTGCTAGAGAGGTCCGGGAGAGGATTAGGACTAGAGTCAGACGTTATGGTCTGTGGTAGAGGTAGAGGTAGTGGAGGCTGTGACTGGGGCGTGTGGGTAGAGGTGGTGGAGGTTGGGGGTGGCTGGGGGCATGAAGGTTGAGGAAGAGGAGGTTGAGGTCGAGATAGTTGGTAGATGATGGAGATAGATTAGGTAACGTCCCTAATAGTATTAGTAGTGAGCAACTTTTGGTCTGTGTAATGGTATTAGCTATGAAGTCGATGGATAGTAGATCTTGATAGATTCTAGTAATACTATTGCAATATGTAACGAGATGGATATGATTGTTTTCATGCCCACTTTGAGAGGGAGTGTTGGAGATATTGGAGTTTAGTTAAGAGTATAAGTCATGTGCAAGTCTAAAAGTACATTTTATGTGCGAGTCGGATTGTAATATTTAGCACGATAAATAAAAGGTGTGAAGGTGCTAAGAAATACACGGTTATCCCCGAAATGCAACACTAAGTTATCATACAATCTTTAGAATTGAACTAGTAGCGATTAGCAAAAGGTCAGTACTAGGCAACACCAATTCTCATGCGCGCCGAACAGAAGAACTATGCTCCTCGCTCCGAGGCAATAAGGCACGGCGGCAATCACAAAGAGGACTTAAGTTCAGGGTGCTCCAAACAGAGGGAATGCGTAGGCCTCCAAATCCTGACATTTAACCGACGGCGTGCGAACAGGCAACAAAAGATCTGGGAGCTTCTCCCTCCGTTCCCCCTTTCTTCCTGCGTACTGGCTATGTGCAAAATCTAGATGAACACGCGAGATGTTTCCTTTTCCTCACAATTCGCCCGGAGAAATTGGGTAGGATCATGTGAAAGCCATCGCATCAGTGGCACACAAATCATCGAGAACATAAATCGCTGAAGTTTTTCTATTCTACTCCCACCGGTCTGAAATACTTAACGCTTTAAATACCAGCGCTAACCCAGGTTTGTACTACTCTCTCCAGTCTGAACGTCAAGCTTTCAAAATCGGAAGGAGTATATGAATTGCTCACATGAGAAGGAGTTCAGCTTAGACACGCATGAGCGCATGACCAACACAGTACAGGAAGAGCATCAGATGACAAACATATCATCAGGTAACGTACCGAGAAAGGGTTGACCTCTATCTCGCCCTCCTCGAACGGGTTGTCTTGCCTCCACCTCCCCGCCATCGATCGATCACACCCCTCTCTCTCCCTCCTAGGCTTAACCGGAAATTACACCGCGAACACTAATGCCAGTACTTTAACGAAAGGGTACATATATACACATGTAGTATATGTGCGATATGCTGCCGTCCGCGCATTGATGTGACAAGCCACTAAATACAAACCAGAGCAATGCAAACTGGCGAAACTTCAACCAAACTCTGGCCACTCCGTCTCACACGGTACGACGGCTTCTATTGATAGTTTAGTCAACACGTCTAATTAATCCCTCCATCACCTTCGATCGCTTTCTTCTCTTGCCTGGACTACCAGCCTCCGATCGATACGTTCCTGGCCTGCCGTTTGCCCAACGCCAAGTTTTTTTTCTTCTCGTTTGGCTGTTTTTCCAAACGATTTAGCACATATTGTTTTCTTAAGATCGAAATGACAAAAATAACACCGTGCTAAATTTTGCAAGCACCACGTGTCTTCTACCGTACTCTCGTACCGTAGACACATCCTACCGCACATCCAAACTGCCGCCCATCCAGACTGCAGGATCTAACCTGCTATGGATTCGGACCATTGGATACGGCCGCCGCGGTCCAGAATCGTTTCACATGGCCACATATCGGGCTCCCCTATCGCGGGCTGCGGAAGAACTACTCGCTGATATCCATGCACGCGAATTCCAGAATTTTTTACTGTTTTAGCCCTGTAGCGCGGATTAATTTCGAAATTAGCCCCCATTTGTCATAATTTTCAAGAGTAGCCCCTGAACAGTGGTCATATCCGCTGACTCATCGGGCGCCGCAGGACTCGCCTTCATCGGGCGCGGCAGGACGCCCGACCCCGGCGCGCAGTCACCGCCCGATGGCGCGCGCAGTGTTCGCGCGTCATAATTTTTTTTTCCTCTGCTGCGGCGCATTTTTTCTCCGCCGCCGCCGCCTTGGTAATCGAAAGAGTGTTGAAAGGATCGTTTTTTCTGTTTACTTTTCTTTACATCGCGTCGTTTTTCATTGTCGATTAGCGAGGCGATAAACCAACGCGCGTCGATCGAGAACTCGAAGACGGTAGCATTTTGATTAGTGAGGTAAGTTCGTGTTTAATTTTTACTTATTGCATTTTTACCGCTATAACGATTTTAGATTTTGCTAATCGTTAGTTTTTATCTATTTGCAAAGAATGGCACGCATTATACCACCCCTACTTGAAGCGGCATGGGACGGCAAGCATCATTATCCACGCTGGATCGATGGCGATGGGCCGCCAAGTCTGGTGACACGGGACCGAGGAGATCCGTCGGCTGGACGAGCGGTATGGTCCGAGACTTCGCCAACGCGGGCCGATTATGTTCGCAAGCATGCTGAACACGGGCAAAACTTAATTGATGCTCTCTTCTTTCCGCCTTGGTTGATCGTTGGCGCCGGAGACCCACACGTTCCACTTCGGTGGGGAGATGACGGTGACATTGCAAGATGTCGCTTCATTACCGCCTTCCGCTGCGAGGCCGCAGCGATTGTTCCTCCGAGGTCGCCGGACCGAAGGCGCGTCTCCATCATCGTTTCGCCAGCCTATCCTCGAGAGGTCAAAGGGCATTCCACACGGTTGGTTGCAACAATTCATGCATTGCCTAATTGACGCGAATCGGAGGAGGTGGTTCGATGCCACCTTATTGCATATTTGTTGTTTATATTCGGTGGATCATGTTCCCTAGCACGCAGGGACATGGTGTACCCGAAGTTATATTCACCTTGCGGAGTCTATCGTGGACGCCGACGATGAGGACGTGCCGCAAAGATGATTGGGGTTCACCAGTCGGCGCTGACGCATCATGTGTCGCGGCGCTTCATAGCTGCGGCACGGAACGGAGCCCGTGTTTTCGGGTTGCCACACGCCGTTACTGTTGTGGTCGGGAGCACTTCGCGGTCGGACGGCCGTTGTTCCGCGCCCTAGTCCACCCTTACCCGCACACACAACATTTCTATGGTGAGGTGGAGGCGGAGGAGGAGGATCCCATGGAAGGCCCGACCATGGGATCCCGATGGATCGTGGGCGAGATTAGGGTGGTCTAGGGAGAGAGTGCGTCATATATACCCCGAGTTCCACAATGAATTCGAGACCCTGCACGAACGCGACATAGTATGGGCTCCTTGGACGGATGCGACGCGCAGGCACGGCGCCCGACGCTTTGAGCTTGCTATGCCACCAGATGCGGCGATCGAGGACAACTTGTCATTTGGTGTTCTCCCACATGGTTGAGCCGCATAACCCACAACGGGTGATGAGGCGATTCGAGCCGCACTGGGAGATCCCCTCTCTAGGGCGACCGCTTGCAAGGCGTAGTCATTTGTAAGTACATTGCATTACTTAATAATGTTGTAGATCCTTTAGACATACGTTATGCCGGTACCATAAGTTATTTATTTTGTTCCACCGCAGTGACGAAGAAGGGTCGCAAGAGCGATGATCGGCTTCGACGCAGCAGCCTGTGGGTAGATGCATGGCGACGGCCATCGATTCCATTTTGCAGAGGCCTGACCTTACGATACGAGGACTTACGACACGCATTTGGAGTGGTACGACGAACATGCGGACGAGATTGACAGCGCCCGCCCGACATGCAGAT
The DNA here is from genome assembly GCA_036346405.1 of Phyllostachys edulis. Classification (NCBI taxonomy): domain Eukaryota; kingdom Viridiplantae; phylum Streptophyta; class Magnoliopsida; order Poales; family Poaceae; genus Phyllostachys; species Phyllostachys edulis. The sequence continues at coordinate 44,187,442 of CM070550.1, read as the reverse complement.
CCTAGCCACGCCTAACGCTGACTTAGGATGGACCCGCATCTGCAAAGACGCCAGACGATTGATGCGTTGAGCATGTAGTAGATTAACCACCCTCCAAATAGGGTTAACTAACAAAATTTTGTGTGTTCAGAACCATGCAGTCGACCGCTTGAATATCGCTATCGAGCGCGCCGAACTCGAGCGGGTATGACAACACGATGGAGCGCCTTTTACGGCCTTGAAGACGGTTATTGATGATGTCAAGCGGTCGTTCGTAACATGAGCTGCGGAAGGGCGGCGATGTCGACTCGAGGCATCGGACGGAGCGCCGTCGCGCACTCGCCTCCATCTTCCCGTCCGAAGCGAAGTCGACCGGTGGCGTAGCAAAGATGGGCGGCGGATCGTCCGCGCGGTTGCCACGTAGGGACTCTACGCCGCCGCCGTCGTCATCTCGGAGGGACCTTTACGCCGATGCCGCCCTCGTCTCGGAGGGACCCTACGCCGATGCCGCCCTCGTCTCGAGGGGACCCTACGCCGGTGCCGCCGTCGCCACAGAGGCATCGAAGAGGACATTCGGAGAGCACGGACGTGCAACCCGAACCGCGGCGATGTTATCCTGCATTCTCCTTGCAGCCCACACCGTTGGATAATTTCCAATGGGCGATACTGGCGCCATGGTATGAGTCCGGCACACAATGTACCCGCGGCGTTCACTCCCGCAAGGCGAACCGTACCACGCAGCAGCTTCACCCATCCATCCCGAAGACGAGCAATTCACCCGATTCATTCCACAACCGAGCCGAGTTGGTTCCCTCCACGGATCCTACTACGGCTTGGGTCACAGACTTGTTGTCAACGCCAGTTCTACATGTGATGCCCCCCGTATACGCCGACACGGCGGTTGAGGAGCCTCGGTATGACCTGCGGCAGAACCCACGGTCACCTGATAGGTTGACGTTTCCACAGAAATGTATTCGCTTGAGACCTTTGGGAGGAACACTGCGGAAGGCCAAGACAGGTACTATGCCCGACAGCAGTGAGGAGCAGCGTGAGCAGTAGTAGCAGTAGTAGCATTAGTAGTCTATTGTATGTTGTAAGTTGTGCTTCATTAAGTGATTTGTAATCCAAGCAGAGTGTGCTAATTGGAATGTAATTGGACTCTTGTACTTCGTTATCTATGTCAGTAGAACAATTTTATTCTCATTCATCAAGGATCGCGATGCATAGATAACGAAAGTGAACATTACAATCTCATTACACACTTACGTTCTACTTGGCAAGAACAAGATACAAAAGAAGAAAGACCGCAAAAGTAACTAACTTAAGTAACTTGTGAAGCAGCTTCTCAACTCTTTCCATCCTGTCATGCAGTGTTTGAAGCCTTTTTTCTTCACTTTGTATGGGTTGATCGAACGCCGAGGCATTGCACTAATTGTAGTAACATCATGGGATTCTTGCATTGGTTCATCGGACGCCGAGGTAATCGATTTAATTGCAAAGCAACACCACGGGAGTCTTCTTGCAAGGCAAAGAATTTGCATTGCAATATCTTGAAGCATTGGGCAACCATCGACCCCATTGCCAAAATCGACATGTTGTGTTCTACAAAAGAATTGAAGTTTCAAATGAAAGTAAGAAAACCCGATATGTACAACGCATTCATTGATCGAAGTTTGCGTGGTTACTGAAAGATTTGAACACTTCATGAAAACTCGGGACGGATTCGTTGGCGTATGAGAGGTAAACACATTAGCCGGATCCCTGCAACGAGGGCAAAGCAACTGCTGTCGTAGTGATTGTAATTCTCTGCTCACTCGAATATTCGATGAGGCCGAAGACATCTTGTTTTACAGTGCAGGAAAGGAGAAGAGGAAGAGAAGAGTGAGGTCAATGGCAGCCAAAGCATCCATATATAGCGTTGGGAGCACGAAGGGGCCACTCTGCGGAAAGGAGGCCGTGACCGCGCAGTGTGGAAAGCAGGAAGTGAGCACTATCTGGAAAGCTGGACGTGACCACTCTCTGGAAAGCAGGAAGTGACAACTCTCTGGAAAGCAGGACGCGACTACTTTTCGCAGCACGACGTAACCCAAACGAAGCGGTAATAGTAACTCGAAGCGGTACAGGTTACAACGCAAATCATTACAACACTCACATCACTACAACACTGACATGACTCAAATACACCGGATAGCTTACAGATACTAAGTGGCGCCGGAGGAAGAAGGTCTACTCGGGCAGTTCCTGAATGAGTGCCCACGAGTCTTACATAGCCTACACCTTATTGGTGTTGGCCGATCTCCACATTGGCTCGCATCCATGTCGCTGCGGATGCGCTTTGATCGACGCCCACGGCTTGGATGCCGAGTGCTTCATTCGTGACCACTTCATCGCTTCCCGCCATAGGTCCTCAGAGTGGCTTTCCACTCCGTGAGGAGTTGAACTCCTGCTCCAAGTATCATACAGTGTCGATGTCGAGTACTCCGACATGTACATGCTAGAAGATTGGTGAAATACAAAGACATGCAAAGATATACGTGGGAGCAAGGCTTGTGTAAAGATTGAGGCTTGTTGCAGTGCAAACCGCCACATCGCTTATGGTACAAACATGCTTCGGTCACCTCTCATGTGGCCGCTGAACGCACTTGTCTCCGCAAGCGATCTCGAACTTCCTTCTCACGCCATCCATTGTGATAGCTACATGGGATCGGGCTCGTAATTTTCTTCTCCATGTACGCAAGGGTAACCTCCGAGTATCGCTTCCTTCGTCCAAATCGCTGGCCATCATTGCCCGATGCATTTAAGTAACCGATCGACGGTTCCATGTCTCGCCTACAACAATGTGATGGGGAGGGCACGGACCCCTTTCAACACACCGTTGTAGACCTCGGACATATTGGTTGTCATGATGCCGCATCGAGCACTATAGGTGTCGTGGAAGAAGGGACCATTTCATAGTCGGGGCATGCTCGCCATCCACTCGTGAACTCACTTTGCGACGCGCCCGCCGTAACCTCCACTTGCACGCTGGGTTTCGACCTCAAGTTCCCGCCACACGGCATCGAACTTGCGCTTCGTTCTCAGAGATGAGCTTCTTGAACTTCTTCATGAGGTCTTTGCTCCGAAGCGCAGGTGGAAATTGGCGCCTAGATGCCGCATGCACCAACGCAGCGCATGTCGCTCCATTGAACGGTGCCCTAGTACCGGTTCGCATGGCGCGAACGCGACAACAACCCGCATGATGATCGGTTATGACACACACATTCGGCCGATCCTTACAACATGTTGCTTTATGTTGGCTAGAAACCATAGCCAATCGGGCAAGTTGTTTCATTCTCCACAATTGCAAAGGCAATCGGGAGCAATTGGTCGCTGCCATCGGCCGCAATAGCGTGAGAATGGTGCCCTTGTATTTCAAGAAGGAAAGTACCGCCCATACTCGTGACGGACGACAAGCAGGTGGAAGCCTCGACCGCCGCCAAAAGCCCGTAAGACTCGATCAAGGATTAGGGAATTTGGGTTGTTGGACCTGCCTTGCCTATCGCCCTATTGACGATGTCCCCGGATTAGCATCCGCAATTTGCTTCAAAGATTCGGGGACTAGGTCGCACGCCCTTGTAGGTACCGCACAACCCTTCAAGGACCTTCCGCCGCCGCTGCATTCATCAGAAGCTAACGGCATACCCTATTGTATTCGCCACGTTAGCCATCGTAACCTTTGGCGAAATGGTCAAATCGGCGACAATCCGCATAGCTTACAATGCTCGCGATGTAGGCCGAGGTTACATTCTTATGCGCCCGCAATGGCTCCTCAAGCTCACATGTGTGATTCGTCACGACCGTGATACGGAAGGCCGCTCCCGCCTAGGGAATCTTTTTCGCACACGGACTTTGCTGTGGCAAGAGGTAAGAACGACTTAACTATGTAAGTGTCGATTAGACCCGCATATAATGCATTTATATATATTAGTTAGTACAACGATCATGAGATGGTTGAAGATACATCAAACAAAGTTCAAACTCACCAGACACTCGGTAAGTCCGATGTCTTCACCGCAAACTCACGATAGCTTGCTCGGGCGGCCTTTGTATGGGAAATGTTGCCCCACAAGCGGTGGTGTCCAGATCGAAGGCCCACGACGACTCGCGCTCTCGGGCCGAATAAGGAAGAGGCCGCTATAATCCAACCGACTTGGAACATAGTCCGTGTCGGCCGAAACAATGCCACCGACGATCCCGCCTCATCGCCGCTTCGCCCTCGCTGGATTGCGAAGTCAAAGTCGCCCTCATCTTTGGCAAGGTTTCGCCATGCCATCGATAATCTCGCAACAATCAACACGAGCATCCCGCCATCTATCCACACCTTCATTGGGTTGGAAAGTACCGTAATCTCCATCAACCGGAGCATCCTCGCAGAACGACGTCGGGCGCCTCGAGACCTCTCCCATCGCTATTAAACCAAAGAGGGGACAAGAGCGCCGGCTCCTTGAACGGCGCCTCAGAGGATTGAGCAGATAAACAAAATGGACGACACCATGGGTCGCCCATAGATCGGAGCGTGAGGATTGCTAACGATCTCCATGTACCGCCCACATGCCATCGCCGTCATTTTCACCAGCCCCACAACATCCGCCTGTGGTGGGACTATGGTGGCGGTGACCGCTTATTACTATCTTGTTCCTAGCGACGTGGCTATCAAACAATCGCCAATGCACCGTCAGAGCTCTACCAAATCGACGCTGCGCTGTGTTGGGGAACGCTACTAGGCGCTACGCGGGCAAATGGACAAATCAACTCCGCCTGGACCGCACGACGCTACCATGGAACACGACAAGGTTCCATTTCGACAAAAAGTAAGAAAATATTTCAACCAACACACAACATAAGAACCATACGTATGCGTTGTTGAAATGAACTTACCGCTACGACGCTATTAACTCTTAACCTCCGGCACCTAAGATCGCAGAATTCAAACATGCATCGTGATTAGTAACGACTACAACGAATCTGCATAAAGGACAAAGAAAAATGTTAGGTACGGAGAGGAGGCACCTCACAAAGAGGAGAGATTCCCGAGAGGAATGATCGAGCGAGTGTGTGGCTGCTTAAATAGCCGAGCACCGGAGACGAACGTGGGCGAGGGGCAGTGTCCATACCGCTACCGCTGGCGGAGGGCAGTCCGCATGGCCATAAGACCAAAGGAGGCAGCTTTTGTGCGATGACAAGACCACACGGGCAGCTTTCCACAAAGGATAAGACCACACGGGGCAGCCGGCGCAGTTGATAAGACCAAGGGGCAGCTTTGCGCAAAGGACAAGACCACACGGGCCAGCTTTACGCAGGATAAGATCAAAAGGAGACACTTTCCGCAAAGGATAAGACCAAAGGAGACAGCCTTTGCAAAGGACAAGACCACACGGGCCAGCTTTGGCGCAAAGGATAAGACCAAAAGGAGACAAATTTCCGCAGCAGGATAAGACCAAAGGAGACAAATTTTATGCAAAGGACAAGACCACACGGGTAGCTTTGCGCAGTTGATAAGACCAAAAGGAGACAAATTTTCCGCAAAGGATAAGACCAAAGGAGACAGCTTTATGCAAAGGACAAGACCACACGGGTAGCTTTATGCAAAGGATAAGACCAAAGGAGACAACATTGCAAGAAGGACAAGACCACACCTGCAAGCTTTATGCAGTGATAAGACCAAAAGGAGACAGCTTCCCGCAGTGATAAGCCCAAAGGAGACAAATTTTATGAAGGGCAAGACCACACGGGTAGCTTTGCCCAAGGATAAGACCAAAGGCATAAAGGAGACAATTTTGAGTAGTGACAAGACCACACGGGCCACTTTATGCAAAGGATAAGAAATTATCCATACCATGCCAACCATGGGGCTTATAAAAGGGGTTGAACCAAACCCAACACTACACAATACATACCCAGCCTATAGACTCTTCGCAAACTTCTACGAGGTCATGAAGAAGCAAAATTGGCTTAAGTAAGAGGAAACAAATACAATACCTAGATAAATCAATGAAAGATGCTCCAAGACCACCACGCTCCGATCCCGCAATGTGTGTGGCGAACCAGCAGAGATCATTCACCCACACACCCACCAACGCAGCTCGCAAGGCATTACACGCAAGGGCACCACCAGAAGCATTTCTTTTTCACAGATGATTTTCGCCAACGCTGACTTCAGAAAGTTTAACTTCATCCCCACTTAAATGGCAGCCAGAGATGCGCTGCCACTTCTTCCAAAGGATCGACGCCCGGAGATGTACGACAGCATTCATCCAAACAGGTATATGCCGAACTACTTTCCATGGCCGAGAACTTCGGCGGTGGAAACCTTACGCATCGACCCTCGCTGAGGACGCACCGGCGAGCCCAAGAGTCGCCATGTAATCCATGTCGACGACGTGAGTTATGAAGAATTTACATCCTTTTTACGTTTTTCACTTACATCGTACAATCACAGGACATGGACGACTTCGACATACCAGCCCCACGTGGACAATCCCGCGACAAGGGCAAGGGAAAGGCTCGCGGGTTTCACCGCCGCCACAAATAAGCTTCCGGCCGCCTCAAGCGATTCAGATCCACGACGTGAGTTACGAAGAATTTACATCATTCTACGATTTTCACTATACGGCGACTAACATCATGGAATCGCAGGATATGGACGACTTCGACATACCAAATTCGGGCGCGGCGATCCCGCCGACAAGGGCAAGGGAAAGGTTTGCGGCCGAGCCCTACGCAGCAAGGTATCCGGCCGTCCGGCAGAATCCAGACGACGACGTGAGTTATGAAGAATTTACATCATTCTTCCGATTTCCACTATACGATGAACTTACATCGTGAAATCGCAGGACATGGACGATTGACATACCACCGACGTGACACTCCCGCGACATAGGGAAGGAAGGCCACGAGGAGTTCAATGCCGAGCTTGCAAAGAAAGGAAAATGGCCCCGTGCACGAGTAGGTCAGTCATTACGTAGTAGTCTCCCGTCAGACTTCTATGTATTTTACTATCCCCTAAAGGCATGTGTACTTATATGGTCCTGATGCTTGTGTCGAGGTATCGTAGTAGTAGCGAGGATGACTAAAGCAATTAGCCGACCATCATGCCATGTCACTACGTAGCAGGCTTCATTCCGCATAATCTAATGTAGTTCTTGTTCCGTGTCTCCGCTAAGCTTATATTGTAAGTATGTCTTCATCGGAGAGACTCAGATTTTCGACATCTTCATCATCACAACGACCTTTCCCAACCCTCCAATCACATGTGTATAAGCTTCATAAAGTACCTCATCGATCGCCTGCCTTTATATATCGCAGATACGCCAGACGATTTCATCGCGAGACACTCCAATAATCCTCATACCTTTTATATATGCGCCGAATCTGATTTAAACCCCGATTTTGATTAAAAACCCTACTCCTTCCCTTATTTCTTAATGAAATTTTTTATAAATCTCAACAGATTCATTTTCAATCAAATATAATGAAATTTTTTTTTTTACAAAATATAATGAAATAATATTTCAACGAGGAGAAAAAAAAATGAAGAAACGCGAAAAAGCACAGGGCGCCACTGGCCGCCACATCGGGTGTGACTCGCGCCACGGCCGGGGTGTGTCCTCGCCAGTAAGAGTCTCTCTTCGCCGCTAGAGTCATGCAGTATGACAACTGCTCAGGCCACTTATAAATTATGACAAATGGAGGCTAATTTCGAAATTAATCGGTGCTACAGGGTTAAAACAGTAAAAATTCCGGATTCCAAATGGGAAAACTCGGTTGTATAGAAGAAACCAGATTTTTTTTTTGGCATAGAAGAGATCGGACAAACTGACTCGTAAGATATTTTCTCTGCATAGTACTTGTGCGATGTGATGCCATCAGCGCATTGACGTGACAAGTCACGATGTCACGAAATACGAAGCAGAGCATTGCAAACTGGCGAAATTTCAACCAAACTCTGGGCACTCCGTCTCCGCGTCTCATACGGTACGACGGCTTCTATTGATAGTTTAGTCAACATATCTAATTAATCCCTCCATCAGCTTCGATCGTCTCGTTCTCTTGCCTGGACTTCGAGTCTCCCATCGATACGTTCCTGGCCTGGCGTGCCGTTCGCCCAGTGCCATCTGCCTAGTTGGTAGCGACGGAATTACCTAGGCATACGCGAATTTTTTTTGATTTGGCCTGTAGCACCGTCGTATTTATAAAAGTAGACTATATATATAAGCGCGAAATCGTCAAGGGGCTGACGCGTGTCCTATTCCGCGCTCACCGAGCGCGAAAAGCAACAAGCCATCGCGGAAAACCAGCCGAGAGCAGAACCAAGCATTGGGCGCGGGAGGTGGCGGGCCCGGCGACATTCCGCGGTCGCCGAGCACGGGACCATCGACGCTCTGCGCGGGCGAAGCGTGAGAGCAGCAGGACCGCGGGCTCACTCGCCACCCGCTCAAGGCGGCGGAGCGCGGATGAGGTCGGGCTCACATCATGCGATCGCCACGCCAAGAAACAAGACGCCTGCTCCCCTATGCTAGCAACACAGATGTGCTACTTGAGCCCAAATTATTTCGATTACACACTGATGGCTTTTAAACAAAGCCGAGCGAGTGAAAACTTCACTGCTCAGATTTCCATTTCTTCAAATGAGCGAGAGGCAGAGAAGAGAGCGAGAGAGCTGTGAGAAGAGAGCAGAGAGAGGCAAAGAAGGCAAGAAGGATTGGTGGTTATCGGTTGATTTTCGCTGGTTTTCAGCTTGCATTTTGGGTGGTTTTCACGCATAAGTTGTTGGCCTCGCTTATGCAGCATTAAGAAAAGGTAATTTTATGTACATGTGACTATAGTTTTAGTTAGTGATTAGCATGTAATTAACTTAGCGGTCTCATAATACTACGTAAATACACATGCAATGAGCATAGTGAATTTGTTATTACCGCATTAGTTTCTTGAGAGTGTTAGGCAGCCATGCTCGCTAACGAAATGTTTAGTTAATGTGATATCATTGTTTAATTAGTCGGTTAATGTTGTCTTAGTCACGAAAAATAATGTGCTTGATGTTATTTGATCGTTACTTTAGCGCCGTTAATAGTACATTTGTTGAGGTAATTAATCGTGGTACTTCGGTAGTATGTTGTACTTTCATTGTATGCATGCATCTCTGCTTATATTATGATTTGATGAATTTAGCACGAGGATTAATATGGTAGTCCTTCTTGTAGTAAAAATCTATATTTTGAAACCATGTAAATATACAAATTATTTGAATTGTTTTTTTAAATAAAATAACATTGTGTAGTTATGCAAACCATTCAACCTAGGGATATTATTTAGTATTGAAATAGAAGTATGAAATACATTTAGGAAATATTAATGAAGATCGATAGTCGACAGCCAAACTACGTAATCTATTAATAATTTTTGTTACCTAATTACCCATTTAAGTCCTGGTGGTTTTTATTTTCAATTCCATATATAGAATTGAATCCTATAATGCTCAACTAAATGTTAATTAGTAGGAGCAAAATTAATCAAACTGCATTTGATACTCACGTAGTTAAGTGTATTTATTTATTTATGTTTGTCGCTTTATGCCAGAGAACCCAACGCCGCTTTCCCCGAACATGTCGATTCAAGACTTGTTCGTGTTCTATGGCGATGGTCTTGTACGCCGACGCGCCGCACGGAGCGGACTGCTAATTGTGACCGCACCTGCATCCCGCACCTGTGTCTCAAGGACATGAGTCTATGCGCGAGCTAAGGAGTAGCGTATGCCTCGCGCTCGACGACACACCGAAGAAAGAAAGATGATCGAGGCATTGTATGCCTGGGCGGGCGCGATAGGTCGACCTTTTGGCAACTTATCAAGGTGAGCAAAGGACGCTCATGGACCAACTACATGGAGGTTGTGTGCAACCCCGCCACGCAATATACGCCAAAGCCGATGGTGTATGTCCGGGCCAGGAGAGGACGTAAATCATCCGCCATGGGTGGTTCGTGGAGTTGATGCCGACACGCTGTTGGCGGAGATGTGGGCGAGGTAGCGGGCGATGGAGACTTGAGGAGGCATGCGAGGCTTTTGAGCCGAACGGCGTGGAAAGGTGGCGGGCGCCCGTATTAATCGCCACGCAATACCTTTGTCAACAAAGTTGAAAGCGAGGAGGAGGCCGGATACAGCCTAGTTCTCGGAGAGGAGCCTCGGCGAAGAAGTTGCTACGAGGTGTATTTGGTGGTGTTGTGACCATCGACGCGTTTGCGTCTCGCCTAGATTGACGACATCGCAATGATATCCTTAGTTTCGCCGCACCAGAGGAGGCGGAGTGGGGTTCAATGAAGATATTGCTTAGGCGCCGCTCAATAAGAGCGCCGCCAAGAAAGTTATTGCCGACACGCCACAACATTAGCCGACGGATCGGTGCACAAGTCCAACCCCGACACCTACGCCGTGAAGTGTGGAGGATCTTGCGCTAGCAAGGTTCAGGCAAGAACGGCTTCAGAGTGCCGCCACGGACTTCCTCAGATAACGGTGCTAAAGGATCACACATGTGAGCTTGCAGAGCCACTTCATAGGCACCGCAACTCGACGCTCCTCATATATCGCTGGAGTCGATAAGCCACCTCGTCAGAGCTGATGTATCTGCCTCGCCGGCTTATTTTTGGCAGATGTTGTCAATACGTGGGCTTCCAACTACCACAACAAGGTATGGCGGGTGAAACAGATGTCCTAGAGCGATGTTCTGCACATACAAAGAGGCTTACGACTTTTTCCCAAGAATGCTCCATCAGATTGCAGAGTCGAATCCCGGGACATACATTGACAAGTCGACCTGCATCCTACTAAGGGGTCAATTGTTTTACCCTTGATAGGGTATTCGGCCTTCCTGCCGTAGCGAGGGTTCAAGTATCACATCCTATGCCGTCGATGGAAGGCACCTTCCTCATCGCGCAAGTACAAGGGCACCATCCTCACTATGCAGTAGCAAAATGACGCTAATGACCGCCATTCCTCGTAGCCTTCGCGATTGTTGAGAGCGAGAACATGGATAGTTGGATGTCGCTCTTGCAAACGGAAGAGGGCGGTGGTTCAAGACCGCCTGTGTGTGCATCATCTCGACCGAATGCCGGGTTGTCATTCGCTATCACGATGCAAAATGGGACATAACCTCCTTCCAAAGGAACGCACTGACTAATCGATGGGTATGAGGCATCTCGCGTGAACTTCCACACAAGGTTCCAAATAAGGACTCGATGAAGACCTTGAAGAAATTATGCATGCGTAACCAAAGCGCGAAGTTCGATGCAAGCAGGAGACAATTGACGAGGATACTAGCAAGCATGTAAGGAATTCCTGTGATGAGGGAGGGGGAGGCAGGAGGCTCCTCAAAGTTGGGGGAGTTCACAAGGTAAACTCGCACACACCCACTTAGAGAAATGGTCTCTGCTGCATGATAATCGTGCAGCACGGGCACGAATCATGACGACTAATATGTCGGAGGTGTACAACGGTGTCCTCAAGGGTGTCCGATCCTCCCGATCACCGCAATTGTTGAGGAGAGCTCGAACTGCGATCGCGGGTACTTCGCCAACAGAGCCATGATGGCGAAGAAGCATATTGACGGGCAAGCAAGATTCGGAGGTGGGCATGCTTCACATGGACAAGAAGATCAAAAGGCTCGCTTCGCGACACCGCTAGGACCATGGATGGCATCGAAGAAGTTTGAGATCCGTTTGAGGCGTATATTTCACGGTCATATAGGTGATCGCAAACAAGTTTGCTCGATCGATGGGGAAGCGTCTTGCACCTGCAATAAGCCGCAGCTTCTTCACAAGCCCTGCTCCCATGTATACGCGGCATGCACGGCATGGCGCCAGTCCTCGACGCAATACATCTCTAAGTTCTACGACATTCACCACCTGTACGGCACTTGGAGTGCTGAGTTCCATTCGTACAGGCTGGAAATGCATTACAGGGACCTCTGGCCTGGGCACATGAAGTGGGTGCCGAACGACGCACTCAAGTAGGCCGGTCGTGGAAGACGCATACCCCACAAGATCCGTGAATCTATTACGGATGATAGCCGCACAGGCAACGGGCTAGGCCCCGAGATGCGCATCAGAAGACGATTGGCCACTGCTTGCCACTCGCCCGAACAGCCCGGTCAAGCAACGCACCGTAGTTTCATCGCCTATATATGTATGCTATATGTTTGTTGTAATGCGTTAGGCGCTATCGCGGTTGTACGTGTTGGAATGTGCTCGACAATGGTCAATTGTCATATGTTTGTTGCCTATGTATGTCAGATGTTTGTTGTAATGCTGCTCTACGCACTCTCAATATGTAATCGTGTTCTATATGTTGGAATGTGTTGGAGAATGGTTCTTGTCATTTTTCCGCTGTGTATGTATGCTATATGTTTCGCTTTTTGTTTTGCTTATTTGCACGCATTTCTTTATTTACACACTAACTTGTTCTTGCACGATCTCAGAGATGGCACAACCGCAGACGACGCCATGTACGAGCCGCCGACCCACAAGGATCGAAGACACCGATGCTACACGTGGTCATCCGGACAGGCCTCCGAGCTTTGTCTCAGGAGTTCTGTGAGAGCACCGGCCTTGGACCAAAGGGTACGCCCCACTACTACGGACATCGGGCTTTTGTCCATTGCCCGCTCATGGACCCGACCACGCTGCTTTAGCTTTTGACGCGCCATCAGGTGTCCGCGCCAGGACCGCTGGAGACCGAGACACACACCTTCCACTTCCGCGTGGAGATGACCATTACTCGCAGACGCCGCTATACTTCACAGGACTACCACCCAAGGGGTCATGGGTAGTGCCACCTCCCGTGCGACCAGATCGAAGGTGCGCGCATGGTCGAGAGGTTCGCCACCCAATCTTGTAGAACATATCGTGTGCCACATTCGTGTATACGATGGCACATGGTCTCCGCCTCAGACACGGGACCCAAAGAGGGTCGATGGACACACTTTCATGCACACGCTTCTTCCTCTTGGGTGGGTCCTATTTCCACGCATTTAAGGAGATTGGGTGCACCTTAGCTACATCCATCTTGTCAAGCATGACGCCCGCCCGACGAGGTGTCAAGAAGATAGTTGGGGCTCATGGGTGCTTTGGCGCCACGCATCGAGGCTTGTGTGATGCCTCACAACACAAGACGGCCGTGAGCCAATCTCGCAGTGATGCTACATCCTCTGCAAATGTGGGTGGGAGCACTTCCTGCTGGTCAGTCAGTATTTCCACACGGCCGCACCCGCATTTAACACATCCCCGAAGTTTTACGGTGCGGAGATGCCGCCGACCTCTGCTGAGGGGCCCACAATGGGCATCATGACACGTTGCTAGGCTAGGTAGGGCTAGGAGAGGCCGAGGCGCCGCCTTACCCCGAAGTTCCACAACCAATTCGAGACTCGTGATGAGGTGGAGGCCATATGCTTCCCATGGTCTACACAATCATTGTGGATACGCCCTGGCACGGGCTTGTCCTCTCAATGCAGCCAGACTACGCGATACTAGATGACGAACCGCCATCTAGTGTTCTCCTATATGGTCGAGCCGTGACTCACCACAAATGGGTCATGAGAGAGTTCGGCTTTACCAAATAGGTGCCACCGCCGGATCGAATTCCTCTTGTAGCGGTAAGGCCCACAGTATGTTGTTACTTGGTTTTCCTGTTGGTTGCATATCTTTTTTTGATTGCCTAATGTCCAAATTCACCGCAGTAAACGAGGCAAGGGCGAACAACGATGACCGGAGGGAGACACAACTACCGTGGTCACTGCCGCGTGGCCGAGAGGCGGCGACGACGCTATGCAGAGGCATGACCGCATTTACATCGAGACACACATTGGCGCACTTGGATATGGTATGTTCCGCATCAGAGCAGATTTCATCGTAAGCGCCGCCTCAGCCGCCTTTACTTGAGGTCACGACAACGCCGCTTATACGAAAGGTGTCCCGACACTCATCGCGGCGACACGCCAAGACGAGACGGTAAAAATATTCTTCGCAGTTTTTGCACGGAAACACGCCTAACTTATTCTCGGCTTCTTTGTAGTTAGACCGCCTTCAGAGTATCAACAAATGAGGCTGCCCAGTGGTCTATGACGCGGAGTACTAGCACTTCCTCCTCGCCCTAGGTATGCCGAGACGCCGCCTATGATGACTCCTACAGCTGGCAATCAGAACATGACTTGTGGCCTGCACAAATGTACATAGTCAAGCGACGATGACGCGGACACCGAGAACAACCTCCTTCCCCACCGCCTCAAGACTTCCTTCGCATTCAATCATTCTCAGACGTCTGTCAGACTTCGAGTCGACCTAGCTACCGCCGCTTCCTCCACGCACTCGCCCTGCAAGCAAGATGTCAATTACGATTTGTTGTCCTAACTGT